>CM045743.1:17528939-17851439 GCA_024760905.1 Plotosus lineatus
ATAGTCATGTAAATTGTTCTGCAGTTTCAACATCGCCACCTGTAGGAAAGGAGACCTAGTGTGTGACCTCATACAGAACTACCATACGCAAAAGCACTCCAACATGTAATTTTCACATTAAGATAAAGAAGACGGCACTATTTAAATGTCTTTGTTTGTTATACATCTGGCCTTTCAGCCCTTTAAACCATTACTCTAGTTTTAACTCGGGATAAAAAACTGATTTGCATAAAATGGTAAAAAAAAAAGTATATATTATAATTGAAACTAAAGGAAATTTGGCCACATGCTGTTTTAATGTACAATTTTTTTTAACCTGGTGAAAGTGGATGAGGGCGCAGTATAAACTTCAGGATGAGACCCCCACACACTTTTCCGCTGCTCTTGCACTTTCTCGACGGCAGTTCTGATGCTTTTCAGGCTGTTAGCTGCGTTTACACGTAATGTTTTTCTGTGCAAACCAGACACACTCGTATTTTTATTATGGTTATAATTACTGTTATTATTGGTGTTTGTTCACTTGAAAATATCATGAGTCTTGCCAAGCGAAGTTATTGCCATGGAAATGTACTTAACTTAAAAATAGCTTTCTGTCGTCACCAATAATTGTTTATATGATATACTGCAAGATTTAACACAATATTACTAAGAGCAAATTAATATCACGGGATGGGAGCTGAAATGCTAACAAACTTTAGGAAGAAAGGAAACTGTTACAATGAAAAAAATGGTTTGGGGAGAAGCGGTGCGCGTTACCATGGTGATCTTACAAACCACCATTAAAAAACGCAACGTAGCTATCAAGAGAAACGCCACTGACATGCTGGAAAGTGCTGTGGTGCTAAATTTAGCTATACTAGCTTTATTAATTTATGCTTTCATCTGTAATCCACTGAATTTCACACATCTATACTGTTTGGCATTAAAAAAAAAATATAGATGTGACATGTAGCTTGGAGTTAATAACGTGTTGCACAAATCTTTTTATTTTGCATAAACACGTGCACGTTTTCATATACTCGATGGGAACCATTTCATTCAGCTCCATTATCTACTCTGCCATTCAATTTCAGTAGGTGGGGCCTGAATAGGGTCAGAGTCATAGCAATCAAAGATCAGGACTGACGGGTTTGAAGTCCAGAAAAAATTCAGCTACATGGTAAACATGTGGCTTATCGCAGACTTCACATCCATCAAGGTTCTTTAGGATGAACATGGAGGTTTGGGACGCTGTCGTCTCTTTAATCTCTGATTGCACAAAGACTTCATTTCACTACTTTATTGTTCTTCCATTTCAGGGTTGTGTTTGTGTCTTTTGTTGTTGTTGTTGTTGTTGTTGTTGTTTTCTAAGATGTGAAATGTGCCATTAATCAGTTATTCAGTGTGCTGCAGTGATCCATTTGTCTTGTTCCAGTTAGCAGTCGGTTAATATTTAAATCTATCTGAATGATCCTTTATTTTGTCTTTAATAGTCAATCCCATAATTTTGTTCTATGCGAAAAACACTGATACAGGAACTGAATACTGGCATGTTTGGACCATTCACACACACACAGGAGCTGGAATTAAATAAGTGTGTGGGTGTGTGTGTAGATCTGATGATGATGATGATGATGATGAGCTGTTTTTCTGAAAACTTCATGAAACTGAAAGCTGGATTTTTTTTCAGACTGTTGTAGAAAAGTTTGTGAATTAAACCTCTTAAGATTTAAAAACACATCTGTTTCTCTTGTTTTTAAATTTTTTTTTTCCAAATCAGCCTTTAGTATCTCGGTGCTCCTCATTTTTAAGGTTAACCTGTTAGATAAAGTTCACAGAGCAAACACTAATCACACATTAATGAAACTTTTTTTTTTACCCTGTAAAATAAAAATGCTGTCACTGATTTTATCACTGTGCAGCGAGAAATAAACTGAAAATATCGTACCCAGAATCTGAGCCAGGATTCTGGAGAATATATTAAAAACAGGAAGCTTAGACCTCAGTTTTGGAGCCTGACAGGAACAGGAACTCTGATTACTGTGCTATCCTCAACCTCCCTAAGATATGATGTGACTTTGGTGAAAATATTAAAAGGTGAACTTTTCCATCATCAGCTTCCTCCTCTGAATCTGGGGTCGGGTCGTGAGGATAACAGCCTAAACAGTGAGGTCCAGACGTCCCTCTCCCCAGCCACTTCCTCCAGTTCCTCCGGGTAGATGCCGAGGCATTCCCAGACTAGCTGAGAGACACAGAACACGATGGAGGGATTATGTCGACCTGCCCGAAACACACCAGGGAAGTGTTTGGGAAGCAGTCTAACCAGATTCCTGAGCCATTTCAACTGGCTCCTCTCAATGCAGAGGAACAGCAGTTCTCTGCCGAGCTCCTCCCGGATGGTTGAGATTCTTACCTTATCTCTAAGGAAGAGCCATGCCACCCGGCAAATGAAGCTCATTTCAGCCACTTGTATCTGCGATCTTGTTCTTTTGGTCACTACCCAAAGCTCGTGACCATAGGTGAGGGTTGAAGCATAGATCGACTGGCACATTGAGAGATTTGCCTTCTGACTCTTCACCCTGACAGACCAGTATAAGCTCTGCTTTACAGCAGAGGTTGCAGCAATCCTCCTGTCGATCTCCCGCTCCATCCTCTCCTCACTCATAAACAAGACCCCGAGATACTTGAACTCCTGCCCTTGGGGAATTCCAGTCCTAGGGGTGCATTCCACCCTTTTCGGCTGAGAACCATGACCTCAGACCTGGATGTGCTGATTCTCATCTCAGCCACTTTGAACTCGACTGCAAATTGCTCCAATATGAGCTGGAGCTTCTGGGTTGATGAAGCAACATCATTCGCAAAAAAGCAGAGACTAGATCCAATGGCCAGCAAATCAGAACCCCTCAACTCCTCTCGGCAGGAGAAATTCTGTCCATGAACCTGTTGTTACCATTGCAGACCAAGCTCTGGTTCCGGTAGAACAGAGACCGGATGGCCTGTAGCAATGGGTCCGGTATGCCGTACTACCAGAGCACACTCCACAAGATGGACATGGTGGAAAGCCTTCTCTAAATCCACAAAACATATGGGGACGGACAGATTGGTAAAATTCCCCAAATCCCCTGCAGGATCCTGTAGAGTGCATACAGCTGGTCGAAACAACACAATAGGAGACAAAAAACCTATTAGTTCAGTTATTAAAGTTTAGCATCCTGGAAACTTTGTTTTATTCCTTTAAAGAAATTGAAGAAAAGTGAATATGTGAGGCGCCCCACCGAAAGTAGGCGCTTGTTCCACAGACCACTTTTAAAATAAAGGCCAGAAAAGTAAGTCCATTTTTATCGAAATTCGGATTTTTGCATAAACTATTAAAACCAGTATCACTTGCTAAAACTATCACTTGCTCACGTAAAAATTGACTAAAACTCACTAAAATGTCTTTTTTTTCTCCATTTTTCTGGCGAGTACTCTGATAAAACTAGATAAAAACAGTAGCAAACTTGCTGGTTTTCATTGCAATTATTCACCGAGTTCGGTACAAGACACACTATAATCCATACACCAGAAGAATGGCCGTGAAGTAGTCTCTCCATTTTATATACTGTTTTGATATTAAAATGCTGTTTCAGCGAATAAAATAAAGGTTATGAAGACGATGTGCTCATAAACAATGCAGGCTAGTTGCTAAGGAAGATCTGAAACGAGAACACTGATTGGTCAGCTCGGGCTTGCACATGCGTAGTGCCCGTCACACGTTAACTTCCGGTTTACTTCCTGCTTCTGGTTTAACGCATGCAGATATTATCTCCACCTTTCTCTTCAATAACAGTCATTAAGTTTATTTATAAGATTGTGAATACACATAATTTTTGGAAAAGCAGAGTGGAATGTCATCTGTGATGTCTAGCAGCATTGGTATAGACGTTAAATTCAACACGAGAATTGGACTTTGAAGATGCCGGATGCAAAATTTGATTATGGAATTTTTTTTGATTATTTGATTTGTGTGTAATCTTGTCTGGAGTGGACATGCTGGATTGTGGGTTTAGTTTTGTATGAAAATTGGTCAAGACCTGAAAAATACTTAAATGTTTCATTCCTTTTACATATGAACAAACTGATGATGATGATGATGCCAGCTGTGTTGATGAAGATTTTGATTTTGATGAAGAGGCATCTGTTAATAAAAGTGTGATGGGTGGTGTTTGTGAAGATGATGTGATCCTTTCTGCTGAGCAGTATATAGATCAAGATGATAATACTGAGGGGAGAGTTGATGAAGCTTACTTGTATACAGAAATCAGAGCGTTTTGTTATACACTTTTCTTAATTTGAGTGTGATGGTTTGAGCCTGACAGTGTTTTTTTTTTTTTTTTCAATCAGTATCATTTGAAGGCATTTGAACCTTTATATAATGGTTGAAAAGATACATGCTGATCTTATTGGAATAAATATAAATAAAAAAAAATAGTAGTTTTTTGTTCATTTTTTGGGGGGTGACCACGGTGATTGATGGGTTTAAAAAGTGCCTGTCCGATTAAAATGAGGATGATTTCTCTTATCATCTCTTCATAAAATTCTTCCTAGACATGTTTTCTAAAAGTTTATATGGCTGAATGTTTGGTTGCGAAGGACTAATGATCCTGGAAGAAGTGCACTCTTTGTGCTCATTTTTCTCTAAAACGTCTTGTGAAATTTTAAGTTGAATGTTGACACAAGAAATTGCACAGCTCAATCAGTTTTCAAGGTATTGAGAAACTTTTTGTTGCATTTTGCAGCTTTGGGCCTCCTCTATCTGATTGTGTAAAAAGCTCATTTTTCAATCTTGGACACAAGAGCCTACTTTCGGTGGAGTGGCTCACATATTGGACTTCCAAAAACTAAAATGTCTACTTTATTATACAAACTCAAACCTTAATGGTCTTCTTTTCCTTTTGGCTGTTCCCTTCAGGGGTTGCCACAGCAAATCATCTGCCTGCATCTTCTCTCACGCCAACTACCTTCATGTCCTCCTTCACCAGATCCATAAATCTCTTCTTTGGTTTTCCTCTAGGCCTTCTGCCTGGTAGTTTCAACCTCAGCATCCTACTACCAATATACTCACTATCCCTCCTCTGTACATGTCCAAACCATCTCAATCAAGCCTCTCTGACTTTGTTTCCAAAACCTCTTACATGTGCTGTCCCTCTGATGTACTCATTCCTGATCCTATCCATCCTCGTTACTCCAAAAGAGAACCTCAACATTTTCATCTCTACCACCTCCAGCTCTGACTCCTGTCTTTTCCCCAGGGCCACTGTTTCTAAACCATACAACATCGCTGGCCTCATCACCATCTTGTACACTTTTCCTTTCATTCTTGCCGATACCTTCCTATCACACATCACACCAGCCACTTTTCTCCAACCATTCCAACCTGCCTGCATACGCTTCTTCACCTCTTTTCCACACTCTCCATTGTCATGTATTGTTGAGCCTAAGTACTTAAAATCCTCCACCTTCTTTATCTCTGTTCCCTGTAACCTCACCATTCATCTTGGGTCCTTCCCATTTACACACTTGTATTCTGACTTACTGAAGCTAAGCTTCATTCCTCTCCTGTACAGGGCATACCTCCACCTCTCTAGATTTTCCTGCACTTGTTCTCTGCTCTCACTACAGATCACAATGTCATCTGCAAACATCATAGTCCATGGGGAAGCTTGTCTAACCTCGTCTGTCAGCGTATCCATCACCATAGCAAACAAGAAGTTGCTCAGAGCTGATCCTTGATGCAGTCCCACCTCCACCTTGAACTCTTCTGTCACACCGACAGCACACCTCACCACTGTCTTACATCTCTCATACATGTCCTGCACCACTCTAACATACTTCTCTGCCACTCCAGACTTCCTCATGCAATATCATAGTTCCTCTCTCGACACAGTCATATGCTTTCTCCAGATCCACAAAGGCACAATGCTGCTCCATCTGACCTTCTCTGTACTTCTCTATTAACATCCTCAAACACTGCATCTGTGGTGCTCTTTCTTGACATGAACCCAAACTGTTGTTCACAAATGCTGACCTCTGCCCTTAGTCTAGCTTCCACTGTTTTCCCATAACTTCATTGTATGGCTCATCAACTTTATCCCTCTGTACTTGCCACAACGCTGCACATCTCCCTTGTTCTTAAAAATGGGCACCATCACACTTCTTCATCCCTCCAGCATCTGCTCACTCTCCAAGACCTTGTTGAACATTCTTGTCAGAAAATATACTGCTACCTCGCCTAGGCACTTCCATACCTCCACTTTCTAGTCTTCATCCTCTTCAATGCACTCCTCACTTCACCCTTACTACTTTCCTACTTCCTGGTCCTCAACGGTCACCTTCTACACTTTTTTTCTCTCATTTTCCTCATTCATCAGCTCTTCAAACTACTCTTTCCATCTTCCCAGCATATTTCTGTCATCAGTTAATACATTTCCCTTTCTGTCCTTTATCACTCTCACTTGTTGCACATCATTCCAGTCTCTATTTCTCTGCTGTGCCAACCTGTATGAATCATTTTCTCCCTCCTTACTGTCCAGCCTAGCATACAAGTCATCATACACGCTGTTTGGCCTTTGACACCGCTACCTTCTCCTTACGCTGTGTCTCCCTGTACTCCTATTTACCCTGTTCAGTCCTTTCAATGTCCCACTTCATCTTAGCTAACCTCTTCCTTTGTACACACTCCTGCACTTCCTCATTCCACCACCAAGTCTCCTTATCTACTTTCCTTCCAGAGGACACACCAGGTACTCTCCTACTTGTCTCCCTGATCACATTAGCTGTGGTTGTCCAGTCATCTGGAAGCACTTCCTTATCACCCAAAGCCTGTTTCAACTCCTCCTTGAAGACATCACGATACTCTTCCTTTTTCAGCTTCCACCACTTTGTCTTCTGCTCTACCTTTGCCTTCTTCGCCATCAGCATCATCCTGCACACCACCATCCTATGCTGTTTGGCAACACTCTAACTGTATAAACTGAAAAATGTTTTGTTTTTCTGTGAAGTACTGAACTAATATTTAGTTGCATAAACAGTGTTTCTGAGATCTGCTGCACATCTGGGTTGCAAGGAGTCAACCCACTTCTGGTGCCTGTGAGCAGTTTTTCCAGCCCAGGATGACTGGACTACATTCCACGGTTCTTCTGTTTTTCTTGGTTTTGCCTCAGAAGCTGCATTTTGGATGTCACCCCACAAGTTTTCTATTGGATTAAAGTCCGGGGATCGGCCCAGAACTCCATAACCTCAATCTTGTTGGTCTGTAACCAAAATGTTGCCCATTAACTATTGTTATGGGGGTTGTTGTCTTGTTAGAACCAATTTCAAGGGCATTTCTTCTTCAGCATAAGGCAGCACAAGCTATTCAAGTGTTCTGATGAATTCAAACTGACCCATGATCCCTGGGATGTGATCGACAGACCGTACACCGTACTATGAGAAACATCCCCATATCATGATGCTTGCGCCACCAGGCTTCACTCTCTCCACAGTGCACTGTGGCTTGAATTCAGTGTTTTGAGGGTCATCTAGGGGGCCACTAGTACCAAACAACAATTTTACTTTCATCAGTCCGCAAAATGTTGCTCCATTTCTCTTTAGGCCAATCAGTGTTCTCCTTGGCAGATTTTAACCTCTTTAGCACGTTTCTTTTACAACAGTGGGACAGTGCGGTGGCTTCTTGCCGGTAGGTCGGCTTTACATAGGCATCTTCTAAGTGTAACAGAACTCACAGGTAACTTTAGACCTCCTTTGATCTTCCTGGAGCTGATTATTGGCTGAGTCGTTGCCATTTTGGCTCTTCTTTTGATCCATTCAAATGGTAGTTTTTCACTTTCTTCCACATCCTTCAGGTTTTGGTTGCCATTTTAAAGCATTTGGGATCTTTTTAGCTGAGCATCCTCTCATTTTCTGCACTTGTTTATGTTTTCCTCTCCAATTAACTTCTTAATCAAGGTACCAATGTCTGGAACAAACTATTTTCCTCAGAATTTCAAAGAGAAATGTTCTATAACCAGCATGTACATTCGCTGCCTTCCTTCCTTAAACAAAGACAATAATTGGCACCTGTTTTTCAAAGAATGAATGCAGTCACTAACTGAATTCCACCCTGCTATTATTTTGAACACATCCCTTTCGATTACACAGAATCTGCATGGTAATGACTGTTGGGTCTGTTGGATTCTATTAGTCTACTACACCTGCTCGTAAATTATTTGCCATCTAGAAATATGATTTCTGCCAAAACAATGATTGATCAGGTTAGTGATGTCTGACTGATATTTTCAACATAACTGTACGCGTCTGATCACAAAACTGGTACATTTTCCAACTATCCAACTTCAAACTTAATCCTATTTAGTTCACAGGGAGGCTGGATCTGGGCTCAGCTGACACCATGGTACACCCTGAACACCTTAATGGTTCATTGTAGGTTTTTGATCTGCTTAATCTGTGATGTGAATGTTGGAAAAATCTGAGTAAATCTTATTACCCCAAAAACAATAAGGGCTGTTTTGTCTTTGTTTTAATGAAAAATCTGACTTTCTCAGATTTTCTGCAAAGTCATATCACACTCCAAAGCCGAGGCCTGGGGTTGCATTAAAAGATGATTGAAATGCAATAAAAACAGCAATTTGGAGCACAATGGGAAACTCAAACTCCAATATTGATGTTCGTCCAGATTTCCTTATTCTGTGGTATCAATTCTGAAAAATCAAACAAAGTTGAAATGTTCACCCCATAAACAGTAAAGGGGTTAGTTTTGTCTTTGTGTATTTTTAGGGGGAAACTCTGACCTTCTCAGATTCCCACAAAATTCACAGCATCACTTTGGGAGGTCAAGACAAGCAAATGAACCCATGTTCATATCACACGCTAAACCTGAGATCTGATGTGTGTTGGAAGGACTGAAATACATTAAAAACAGCTGACAAGGATATCGGTGCTGGAGTGTGAGACAAACATTAAACTGTAATTCCTGCATTAGTCTGCACCTCCTTAATCGGTGGTGGAAATTTTGGGAAAACCAAAGAGGTGAAACTTTTGTGGGGGTTTTTGGTGAAAACCCTTATTTTTCCCAAATTTGCACCACAGATTAATCAGGCCAAGACAAATTAATCCAGATTTGCTTTTATATCCCATTCCAAAGCTGAGCTCCGAACTGAGACTTTTTACTTGCATCAATACTCAATTTACACAGCAAAGCACACATACAGACTATATACTCACACACAAGTTCAGAAGGTTTTTATTTTACATATAATACAGCTTTTTCATCTTTGTTGACAAAAAAGTTAATTGGTCAATTTTTTTGGCTTTTCATGTTTTGACCCCTCAAGGTTTAATATTTTATTATCTTTTATATTCTATCAATAATAATCAAATATTTTATACAGAGTGTATAATGTTACACTTGCGTAAACAAAACTTCACACTTTGTAACCAAAGTTCCCGTTTCATCCTGCATGCGGTAACCAAAACAAAAAAGAAATCAACATTCCCCAGAAACACAGCATCTTCTACAGAAAAACAAATACAACACAAATGTTCAAAGAATCAGAAAACGTAACCGGTGCTTTGAGCTGCAAAGAAAACAAACCATCAAACAATAATTGTGATAATTTTTACATTCCTGATGTTAAATAAACATCATGTTTGTGAAACGGGACCAAATCGTTTCCAACTCGCTCAGTTCTGATGCTGCGTTCTGAAACATTTTGGATAAACGTGAATAATTTACAAAACTGTATGAAGACTTGGCTGAAAAAAAAATTGTTA
Source organism: Plotosus lineatus (assembly GCA_024760905.1). Lineage (NCBI taxonomy): Eukaryota > Metazoa > Chordata > Actinopteri > Siluriformes > Plotosidae > Plotosus > Plotosus lineatus. Next base: position 17,538,729 of record CM045743.1, read on the forward strand.
TAATAGCGGCATGTTTATGTTATGTTATCACTTGAAACTTACAGCTCTCCCCTGATGGCTGACGCTGATGCCAAAAAACCCCCAAAACCCTTCAGTGAAAGTTAAAAACGTTTGAGTCAAATATTCGGTTCTGGCTGGCCGTCTCAGATTCACATGGAAGCTTTATCATGTTTTGTAAATTCTCAACCGGTCCTTTTTTTCACTTCCATAATGTTTCTGTGCAATTGAAGTGTAAAATACTGTAAAATATTCTGTGCAGCGTTTCACTACAAGACGACATTGATGTAACTTCATGATAAATTTTACTGACATGATAAACTTCTGACATGATAAACTTCAACTGATTTTCCATTTAACCGCATGTCTCTGAAGACCACATGACTCTTGTATTCAATTTCACACCTCATTTCTGTTCACGGTTTCTGTATAATGGCTTGATTCCAAGTGCAGTTCTTAAACTAAAAGTCGTTCTTTTTTTGGTTATCATCATCATCTCTTGTGATGGGAATTTTAAGAACTTCAGATCACATGATGCTCACCAAGCAACTGCGATTTAATCTTCTGCTCACCTCATGTTCATTAATTCACTCGTTCCAGTTTTTAGGTTACCCAGAATTCAGTGCAAAACTCCTACACAGCTCCTAACTATGCAACCTGAAACAGCTCATTTTTTATTTTTGTTTGTCCATGACACCTGATGGACTTTTATTGTTGGAGATATCTAGATGATCCAGTTGATGAATATCTTGGTGAGTTAATAAAGTAATTAATTAGCAAGCAGATTAGGTAAGTAATGTAGGTCTTTGGAAAGTGATTATATCAAGCTAGCACAGATCTGGTCTAGTTGCTGACTTCTAAAACAAGCTAATTAGAAGGCAACAGTGTGGCATGCTATCAGGTTAGGTTGGAGTGAGTTGATGTACCAGTATAAAGATTGTAGGAAACGGTCAGTTAGTCAGCGAGCAAGCTGTGAAACATATTCTGGATACAAGCTAACCAGTTAGTGAGTCTGCTGGATGTTAAAAGATGAATGGATGCAGTGAAACAGAGCGCGCGTCTGATTCCTGTATCAGATAAGCAAACCAATACGCCTGTATTGAAATCTGTTGTGTGGATTTGGAATTGTAAGAGGAAGAGGACCAAGAGTGCATTTAAAAACTATTGGTCATTAAATCTGTAAACCACATGATTTTGTCGAGTGCTAATAAATACCTCTAACAATCATTCAATCACATGTAAACACTCTGTCCTGATGCAATATCTGCAAAAGATCAGAAAGTTACATGGCTTCAGTTTTGGAGGACTTTCACTTAAAATAAAAACAAAAGCAACAAAACCCTCAAGGTCCAGAGTGTTGAAAGAAAGCATCTGGTGATTAAAGCTAATACTAAATACGTTGTCCCGAGTAGGGGGTCCTATTTTAACATCACTTCTCTGTTTTGTATGACCGTTCCCCTCCCCAACAGAAAGCAGGTCTCTAATTGGTCAAGTGCAAAAAACAATAAAAGACAGTGGCTCTGGGACGGTATGTTAGAACTAAAACAAGCTTTCAGAAACTAGCCAAAGATTTTTCCAAGTGATAAGCACATTGACATCAGCGTGGACGGGGTTTAAACTTAATCCAACCAATCACAGGCTGACTTAATGACAGCTCTTACCAGTGTAAACATGCTACCATAATCTAATGCTAAAATATCATGTAAACAGAGCCAGTGCTTTTTCAAAAAAGAGCCCAGAAAGTAATTGAAGAATGATACTCATACTGTTGTACGATCTCGCTTACAACAGTGATGAAATTTTACTTAGGCGCCACCCACAGAAAATGTTACACGATGCAATAGTTCAGAGGGGAAAAGTTGATTGTTTTTACTGATCTGGCATACAAACAAAAGCAGCAAAGTAGCAACATGTGTCTGTGGCGTGTTAGCATGAAATTATTGTGTGGTTTGTCATTATCAGCGTGCCCTGCTGTCTGTAAAATGAATCTCAATGATAATAATCTTTCAAATGGAACACTACCTACTTTATGAATCAGTAGGAAGCTACTGCCTGAAAAAAATAAATCTTGGAAGATCCCCTGTGCTAACCATCATTTTTAAAGGATCAAAAAAATTAAAAAAATTGACATTTTGGAAATGTCTAAAAAATTACAAACCAGCCATTTAAGATGCTCACAGAGAGCATTTCCACTCGCTAACTGGACATATTGTATAATTCTGTACTGTATTTACACACAAACATCTCTTTAGTGTTTTAAACATTTTTAGTATGAAATAATTTTATGCTTGAGACATTTTTAAATTCTAAATCCTCTCAGTTTAATTGGTTATCAAAAGAAATGTCACTTCCTGACATCTTAGCTCAGTTCCACTGAGAAGCAAAGATGCTTTGACAGCTCCATCCTGATAAATCAAAGAGCTCCAGTGCTTCCTCTTCAACCTTTCTTCGTTTTTTTTTTTTTTGTTGTTGTTGTTGTTGTTGTTGTTCCAGTAACATTTCTAGACTTCCACAGTGGAGAAGAATAAAAAAAAATGGGACAAGCACCAAAAATCTGAGATCAGAGGAACCAAAGGCTCCAGGAGGGCAGATGGTTGGAAATGAAGGTTCATGTGTAAAAATGGTGCATAGGTGATCTGCTTGAACGCTGCCACTGCTGCTGCTTCCTGTCTGAGTTTGCAGTATTCTTGTTCTTTGAAGTGCAAATAAGAGAGAGAGAGAGAGAGAGAGAGAAGAGATGAGGCTAATACCTTCTGAGGACGAACCTCATTATGAGATGATCTCCAGAATGTAGAAGATGAGCTCCATGACCACAGGACCCTCGCTCAGCTGACACGCCCCACTGTGGATCACTGGGATCAGCGCACTGTCCAAATCACTCAAATACTGAGGGAGCAGGGGCTGACCGTTACTGCCTACCAGGTAACCCACCTGTTGTGAAATCAACATAAAACTTGCAGTCAAATTTATTCACATTTCAAATGAAGTAGTTTAAAAAAAAAAAAAATCAAATTGAGGGCTCACGAGTGGCACATTGACGAGGTGCGTGACTATTAGCCCAGAGATCGCAAGTTTGAATATGGGTTAATGGCACATCCACCCGTGACCGGGAGTCCATGGGAGTTAATTGGATGAGCTCTCATGGAAGAGACATGGCATATAGTCAATTCCATGTCACTCACAGGGATCGCCAGGATATCTGAGAGCCTATTCGTACGAGGAGGTGGAGAGTGCTCATCTCTCCGAATGTTTTAGACCGCCCCCAAAATATGCATGCACAATTTGAAAACAGGTAGGTGCATGTTATGCATTGCGCGGAGAGGGCGTGTGCATGCTTTTGACCCTCCCCAGTCGGTGGTGGTCGTGTGATAGGGAAGGTAATATCACTGATGGGTGGTAATTGGATACAACTTAAACAGTGGTTCTTAACCTTGTTGGCGGTACTGAACCCCACCAGTTTTATTTTCTTATTCACCGAACCCTTCTTTATTAAAAAATAAAATATGATTTTTTTTTTTTTCAAATTCAAGATATAGGTATATGTTTTTACTGGGGCACCAAAAGGAACCGTGCATTAACATCACTGTGTTCAAAAAACAAAACCAATACAATGCATGAACTCCCCCATCAAAACAACTTACATTTTTATGCGAGGTGTGCATCTGACTGCATGCACGTTCATCTGCTTGTGTGTGCGCGCGCGTCTGTATATGTGTGTATTTATGTTTTATGAATTATTTGTGAATGTTTAATTGTTATTATAAGCATTTATAGCATTGTGTATTTATTGATATTATTTTCACATATACATGTACGTATATGTCAGTCAGCACAGGGTTGATCCTACTTTGCAAATCATGCAGATAGGATGCTGACTAGCATCACGTTCCATTATATATGTGAATCCATGTTGTACATATTCATCCGACCACTTTCTTTTTTTTTTGCTCAACAGAGTATGGATTAAAACATTAAGAAAGACATCACACAACCTACCATCCTGACAGTCACAGTTCGACTACTGAGCGCACCAAATTTCCTGCAGCACAGATTGGCCAAGCAAAAATGTAGCGTGATCACCTGCAGCCAATGATGGCCAAGTGGGGCGTGTCATCATGAATATGAGTCGGGTGTTTGTCTTGACCTCCGCCGAACCCTGAGACTGACTCACCGAACCCCTAGGGTTCGATCGAACCCAGGTTAAGAACCACTGAACTAAAATATGGAGAAGGGGGGAGGGGTGGTGGTCATCATCATTATCATCATGTTTAATCCATGGTCAGGTTGCAGGCACAGCAGCCTAATCAGCGAGGTCCAGTCGTTCCTCTCCACAGCCACTTCCTCCAGCTCTACCGGGGCATTCCCAGACCAGCCGAGAGACATGGACTCTCCAGCATGTTCTAGGTCGACTCTGGGGTCTCTCCCCGGTTGGACATGCCCAAAACACCACACCAGAGACATTCTAACCAGATGCCCAAGCCACCTCGACTGGCTTCTTTCAATGCAGAGGAGCAGCGGTTCTACTCCAAGCTCCCCCCCTGATAACTGAGCCGTCCACGATCTCATGCTATCTCAAAGGGAAAGCCCCGGCACCCTGCGAAGGAAGCTCATTTCATATATTATTCATTCTTATATCTGCAATCTCGTTCTTTTGGTCCACATGGCTCGTGACCATAGGTGAGGGTTGGAATGTAGATCGACTGGTAAATTGAGAACTTTGATTTGTGGCTCGGCTCCCTCCTCACCACAACAGACTGGTACAAGCTCCACCCCTTGTACCAATGGAGCAATTCGAAGTTGAGTGTAAAGCAGCCAGGATGAGAATCAGCACCTCCAAATCGGAGGCCATGGTTCTCAGCTGAAAAAAGGTGGAATTCACCCTCCGGTTCTGGAATGAGATCCTTCCCCAAGTAGAGGAGTCCAAGTATCTCGAGATCTTGTTCACGAGCGAGGAAAGGATAGAGCACAAGATCGACAGGCAGAACAGTGCACCGTTGACCTGCGTCCGGCTAAGTTAAATTGTGTCCTTTTATGTTTCTCTATAGGGGTCTTCTGAACCATGCTTCATCTGGACCTTCACCTAGGATTTGTTTACCTTAGGGGACATGACCAGGGGCATAATGCCCCTGACAACATCACTTCTGAGATCAGATAAGATAAGATACAGCTTTATTAATCTCACAATGGAGAAATTCACATGTTCATCATTAGAACATGCAAACCCTTCCACCATGATAAAGTAGAGAAGGGATATTAAATTTTAATTTTTAAATTAATTATTTAAATGGTTTTTTTTTTTATTTCTTAGTGACCATTTCTTTTATATGATTATTGAGGCATCAACCCATAGCTCTGACCAGAAGGACATTGGTGCCTGTCATGGCAGTAAGCCCTGAACCCGGTGGTGGACATCTACAGTGGAGGGGGGCTCTCCAGCTGAAAAAGCAGGCCTATCGGGTCTTATTGGCCTGTGGGACTCTTGAGGCAGAAGACAGGTACCGGTAGGCCAAACGTGCTGCAGCCCAAGCTGTCGCCAATGCAAAATCTCGAGCGTGGGAGGAGTTTGGTGAGGGCCTGGAAAGTGATTATTGGTTGGCTTCAAAGGTTCTGGACCACCATCCAACGCCTCAGGAGGGGGAAGCAGTTCTCCACAAATACTGTGCACGGTGGAAGTGGGGAGCTGCTCACCTCGACTGTCGACGTTGTCGGGAGGTGGAAGGAGAACTTGAGGACCTCCTCAATCCCAATTACATGCCCTCAGTGGAGGAGGAAGATCCTGGGGTCCACGTTTCACTGGGGCCGAAGTCGCCGACGTAGTCAAAAAGCTCCTTAGTGGTCTGGTTCCAGGAGTGGATGAATATCTCAGGGTTTTGGATGTTGTAGGACTGTCTTGGTTGACACGTCTCTTCAACATCATCAGGCCATACCTCTGGATTGGCAAACCCTGGTGATATTCCCCCTTTTTAATAAAGGGGACCGGAGGGTGTGTTCTAATTATTGTGGAATCACACTCCTCAGCCTCCAGGCACTCTCAACCAACTCTATATGCTCTACAGGATCCTTGATGGGGCATGGGAGTTTGTCCAAAATGTCCAAATGTGTTTTGTGGATTTAGAGAAGGCCTTCGACTGTGTCCCTTGGGCTATCTTGTGGAGTGTGCTCCGGGAGTATGATGTAAACGAGCCATTGCCATGGGCCATTTGGTCTCTATCACCGGAGCTTAGTCCACATTGGTAGCAACAGATCAAATTTGTTTAGGGTGAGGGTTGTAGTCCACCAAACTTGTCCTTTGTGACTGATCCTGTTAATAATGTTTATGGACAGAATTTCTATGCACAGCTGCAGCACTGATGGGTTCTTGTTTGGTGGCCATTGGATCTCGTCTGTTTTTTTCAGATGACATTGCTTCATCAATAAAGGAACTCCAGCTCCCATTGGAGCGATTCGGGTCTGGAATTAGGTTCTGCCCCAAGGGGAAGAGTTTAAGTATCTCGGGGTCTTGTTCAGAAGAGAGGGACGAATGGAAAGGGAGATTGACAGGAGGATTGCTGCAGTCTCTGCTGTAAAGTGGAGCTTGTACCGGTCCGTTGTGTTAAAGAGGGACCTGAGTCACAAGGGTCACCAGTCAATTTACCAGTCGATCTATGTTTCAGCCCTCACCTACAGTCACGAGCTTTGAGTAGTGACCAAAACAACAAGATTGGGTATACAAGCGGCTGAACTGAGCTTCATTAACAGGGTGGCAGGGTGAGAAGCTTAGCCATCCAAGAAGAGCTCAGAGTAGAACCGCTGCTCCTCCACGCTGAGAGGAGCCAGTTGAGGTGGCTCCGGCATCTGGTCAAAATGCCTCCCAAATGCTTCCCTGGTGTAATGTTTCAGGCATGTCCAACTGGGAAGAGACCCTGGGGTCGACCTAGAGCAAACTGTAGGGATTATATCTCTCAGCTGGTCTGGGAATGCCTTGGTGTCCCCACGGAAGTGCTGGAGGAAGTGGATGGAAAGAGGCATGTCTGGACCTCACTGCTTTGGCTGCTACCCCTGCAACCCCATATAAAGTGGGAGATGATGATAAAATAAAATAAATATAATCCTGCTTGTGGAAATGAGTCATTAGTGGAAATTTTACTTATTTTCTTCTCAAACTTTATTTGGAATAATTAAGTTTGAGAAAAAATAATTCAAATTAAAAATGGCTCAGAATTTAACACTACACCTCAAAACTAAATTCAGTTAAAATATGTATTTGTAAATTCATCTACAACTGGAGTATTTTAATAATTGAAATATACTGAAGTCTGGAGGATGATGAAGTTTGAACTTCGACTTTTGTGTCAGTCTTAATCTCCTTAATTCGTGCTATGATTTTGGGGGAAATCTGAAAATTTTAATTTTCTCCCAAAAGACCAAAAAAAGCCTCTTTATTGATTTTACAGTGAGAAACCCAAGTTTCTCAAGTCAACCCAAGTCAAACACAAGAGTTTAAGTTTGATCCTCAGATTACACTCCAAAACTAAATCCAATGTTGCTGTTTTTAAGGTACTCCCATAAGTCTGGTGAACATCAGATCTCAGTTTTGAAGTTTGATTTGGAGTTTAAACTTGTACTCTTGTGTTTGTCTTGACTTCCTTAATCCATGACGTAAATTTTGGTAAAATTGAGAAAGCTGGATTTTTCATCTCAAAAAATACAGACTTTCTGTCTTCCAGATGAAACTTTCTCAAATTTTTCACACGGATTAAGGAGGTCTAAACTAACAGGAATCCAAAATTGAGCTTCTTGTCACGCCCCAAAGCTAAGATCTGAGGTTTGCTGGAAAGACTAGAATACATTAAAAACAGGAAGCTTTGGAGCTTGGCTTTGGAATGTGATACGAAGATCAGACTTGGATCTCTGTTGTCAGGTTGACCCACTTTCAGTTATGGAGTGAATTTGTGGAAAAACAGGGAAAAAAAGGAAAAAAATGTATTCTGTACTGTTCACCACTCAAAAAAATTGTCTTTTTTGGGGTAAAAAAATCCAGCTTTCTGAGACTGACCCTAAATTTCTGCCTTACATGAATGAGATTAAGATGATCACAGTCTTCCATGTGATGTTTCTATCACTCCCCAAAGCCAAGATCTGAAGCTATGATTCAAAACAAATAAATAAATCCATTTTCTAAAATTCCAGTTGCAATAGTGCAGTGTGTGTGTGTGTGTGAGAGAGAGAGAGAGAGAGAGAGAGAGAGAGAGAGAGAGAGAGGGAACTTGTGTGAGCTATAACATGTCTTTTCGTGGCTTTTGACCTGATCTGAGTCAAGTGTGACACGAAGCCCCAGTTTTGCCATGCCATCCTCCTTCAGAAGTTTCAGGTGAGGACACAGAGCCATGCAGAACGCTCTCGCTACATTCTCAGTCAGACGACTGTGATCCGCCGGGTCCCCGTTAGGCTGGTCCTCACTTTGTAGGAAAAATACCTACACACGACATTAATATCAAGCATTCAATATTACAAATAACAACTATTTCCGTCTCAGTGAAATGTGGATGAAACTGAGAACTAAAAAGTGTAATATCAATCACCTCGGTCCAGCGGATAACTTTCCCATTGGCTTTGTACTCGGATCCATGAAAAATCTTTACACTCGATATAGATTCCATCGATTTCCCATCTATTGGACTGATCACGCTGTGAAAAAACAAACATAATATTGGTGGGTTAGAAGCTGTTACAGGATATAATTCTTCATTATTTAAAAGAAACACAAACGAGCCCTCTCTAATGTAATTACAACAAACACAACTTGCGACATACAGTGCTGTGCAAAAGTGCCCCCCCTCCCCGACCAATTTCTGACATTTTTTGCACGTTTGTCACTGTCATCCATTTCAGATGAAGCAAACCTAAATATTTTACAAAGATAAAACACAAGTAAACACAAAATGCAGTTTTCAGTGCCAATCGCATTTATTCAAGGGGAAAAAAACATCTGAACCTAAAAAGGCTACTGTGAATAAATAATTGCCCCTATAAATAATAATATGCCTAATAGATGGTTGAACCACCTTTTGCAGGAATAACTGCAGTCAAGCGTTTGCGATAAGAGTCGGTGAGTCTTTCACATGGCTGTGATGGGATTTTGGCCCACTCTTCTCTGCAGAATTGTTTAAGATCAACCAGATTGGAGGGTTTTCGGGCATGAACAGCCTTTTAAAGGTAATGCCACAGCATCTCAATAGGGTTCAGGTCGGGACTTTGACTAGGCCACTCCAAAACCCTCATTTTGTTCTTTTTCAGCCATTCAGAAGTGGACTTGCTGGTGTGCTTCGGATCATTGTCTTGCTGCACAACCCAGGTGCACTTTAGGTTGAGGTCTCAAACTGATGGACCAATATTCTTCATCAGGATTTCTTGTTAGCAAGCAGAATTCATGGTTCCATCAATCATGACAAATTGCCCAGGTCCTGAAGCAGCAAAACAGGCCCAGATCATCACACTTCCACCACCATGTTTCACTGTTGGCACAAAGTTCTTTTTATCAAATGCAGTGTTGCTTTTGTGCCATACCTTGATATTCTTTTTTGTGAACAGTGGCTTTCGTCTCAGAACTCTTCCATGGATGCCAATTTTGCCGAGTGTCTTTCTGATGGTGGAGTCATGAACATTGACTTTAACTGAGGCAAGTGAGGGTTGTTGTTGTTTAGAAGTAGTTTTTGGATCCTTTGTGACTTTTTCCAGTTAGTCTGCACCATGCTCTTGGAGTAATTTTGGTAGGTCAGCCACTGATGTGAAGGGTCACCACTGTGGCATTCCTTCTCCATTTATGGATAATGGCTCTGACAGTGGTCTGCTGGAGTCCCAAAGATTTACCAATGATTTTGTATCCTTTCCCTGACTGAGACATCTCCATAATCTTCTTTCTTGTTTGCTCTTGAAGCTCATTGGATCACAGCATGATGACGTGTGTTCAGTATGGCCTACCTCACCTTGTCAGATAGATTTTATGTTAGGGATCATCTGATTGGAAATGTCTCGCAGCAATCAGGCCTGGGTGAAGTTAGTTTTCCCCAATAATGAGATTAATCACTATTATCTCACCTTTTTAACAAGGGGGCAATTACTTTTTCACAGAAGTTCTTGAAGGTTTGGATAGGATATTTCTCTTAACAAATAAAGCCAAACAGGAAATCTGCATTTGTTGAATACTTAGGTTATCTTTGAGTAATATTTAAATTTGTCTGATGATCTCAAAAAGTGAAGTGTGACAAATATGCAAAAAAGTAAAAAAAATCAGGAAGGGGCAAAAACTTTGTCACAGCACTGTACTTTAATATGAAAACTCAAGATCTCCTGAAACAAGTTGGAAAACTTTCATCTCTACTTCAGAAGATTTTGAAAATCTGACACTGGAGATTCTTTCCATCCATTTTACATAAACACACTTTATCTCACACTGACCCATTCCTCTGCTGTTACCACAGAAACAGTGATATACTGCATGATGCACACAGCACATTACCATTAATCAACCCTTTCTGATTGAGCCCCTCACCCTTTGTTCAAGTTTAAGTCGTCCTCTGTCCACTGGATGTGGACATTCTCATGTGTCTCCTCCTGATCGGCTTTTCCACACACGATGGTGAAATCCTTCATGTCTCTCAGAGCCTGGCGTAAGGCATCCATCATCTCTGCTGTGATCTGCACCATCACGCCATCTGACAAAGAAACACGCTGTTACTGGTGTACATCAAACACATCATCATTACCATCATCACAATCATAATACTATCATCAACATCAACCGCATCATCATTAACAGTCACATCATCAATATCATCATCAGGAACACTATCATCACCATCAACCACATCATCATAACATCTTCCACACCATCATCACCAGTATCATCAGCAGAATCATCATCACTATCATGACCCACACTATTATCATCATCGACTACACAACCAGCAACCACACTATCATCATCAACCACATCACTATCATCAATTTAGTTTTGAAGCCACAGTGATTATTTCGTACCTTCAACAATACTGGTTTTGGCCAAGAACCCAGACGAGGCTTTCAGAGCTCCACTGAAGACGAAGAAACTCGCTCCTGTTACTATATCAACACAAACAACAGAAGAATAAGTGAAATTAAATGTAAAGATAAGGTGATGACTCTTCTGTGGTGTGTGCACTGCACCTTTGCGAGGTTGGTGATGAATACTGATGGCCTGCGTCTGATAGTTCCCATCATCGTTCTGTACACACACTAGATGGGAGTCGGCCCGCTCGTTAAAACATGCCCCCATCGCCAACACATGCTCGTTCGACTTATTCATGGCCTTCATGAGCTAAATTTCACACACACACACACACACACACACACACACACACACACACACACACAAAAAGACATACACATTTAAAAATCCTTTTTACTAATTTGTATCTAAATATAACAGCTAAATACTAATAATAAAAGTTTCCCGACGGGAAATCAATACGATGAAGATATGAAGCACACCGGGTTGAGTTTTTTCTTTAGAAAATAAATAAATTAATATGTGGGTTGTGTCCAGATGTTTGCATTCACCTCATTATAACGGTTACTGGGGATTTTTATGCAGGTTTTTCTCACTTCCATGTCTACCACCAGTCCTCTGACCACTGGTAAAGTGTACTGATAGTTCCTGAAGTCCTGTATATATACACAAACACACACACATATTATATATATATATATATATATATATATATATATATATATATATATATATATATATATATATATATATATATATATATATACACACACACACACCGCTGAAGCACTGATTCCAGAAAAACTAGTCTTTCCATGACAGACAAATGAAAATATGAAAAATACATCACTCACAGCCAGAAGGTTGATGATGGTGTGACCTGTTTCTCCAAAAAGAGGCTTTCTGAAGCGCACACTGAACAGAGGACACGGATAAACTATAACACACACACACACACACATCCATAAATTCACAATACATCAGTAACTCAATATAAATTAGTATGAACACAAAAATAAAAATTCTTTGACATTAAATAGTAAAACAAACAGAAAAAAAATACAAAATAAATCCAGTTCTCGAAACAAGAATTTCCATTCAATACAATACTGTACCACTATTAAATCTCCTGAAAAACATACTTAACATATTTTGAGACATTATAACTGGACCACACCCCCAGAACCTTTTTGGTAAATATGAACCAAACAGCATAATACAGATTAGAATTCGGCTTGAGAAAAGTATTAGCACCTGACTGATAAATCAGGGTGTGGATATCGTAACCTGATACGAGCTAACATATGATGGGAAAATGGATCCGTTTGCCATGTCATTTTAGCGCCTATGCTTTACCATGACCTGATGACTGAGAACCTTCACATATCTTCAACAACACCAATAAAGTTGCATTTGTATATTCTGTCCACCAGAGGGCAGCCCTCAGCAATGCGACTGTACGACAGATATTTTATATACAGGGATCCCTCGATACTTCACACTTCAATTCATGTTGCTTCAGTGCATCGTGGTTTAAAAAAAAAAAAAAATTAATCAAATTAAAAAAATAAAGAAATTAAGGAAGAATCGGGGGAAAGGTTAAGGAAAATGCCACAAAAACAAGGCCAATTATGCAAAAAAAAAACCATAAAACACAGAACAAAAAACAACCCAAAACCTCCCATCAAAACTACTTACATTTTTGTAAGGTGGATCTGAGTGCGTGCACGTACATCTGCGTGCGTGCGCTTGTCTGTGCATTTATATTGTATTTACATCTCATGCATTTTTTTTAATGTTTACAGTAATTATTATTATAAGCACTTAGAGCATTGAATGTGTATTTATTGATATTATATACACATATACATGCATGTATATGTCAGTCGGGGTTGGTGATTCTACTTCACGGAATTCAATGGTCGCGGGGGATCTTGGTCCCAATTAACCACAGAAACTGAGGGATACCTGTTTACAGTAGGCCCTTGACCATTTGCGGTCCAGCACTCATGTCCCTGCATACTCGCAGATTGTAGACAAACCTGGAAGTAACTGGCATGTGATTCCAATGGATGAGAGTTTTTGTTTCTCCCTCCTGCTGATTGGTTGCCAATGTGACCTCTTTTTTCCCCTTCGGGCACAAGTTATCAAAGTGATTGCCTGAATTGCATAGTAATTTTTTTTGTGTGTTTTTAATGATTATTAAAGCCCTATGATGCCACTCAAACACCACACATCTTCTCTAGCTTCTGGTCTGTCTGTCTTCCTTTCGGCTTTTTCCCTTTCACTCAGGAGTCGCCACAGCAAATCATCTGATTCGCATGTTTGATTTGGCAGAGGCTTTTACGTCGGATGCCCTTCCTGTCACAACCCTTTTTAGCAAGGGACAGAAACACGCTGACGGCTTTGCAGCTCCTCTTTACAGAGTCAGCAATGGTTCTTTTACATGCCTCTCACCATAGACAATGAGAGACATGGCCCGCCTTTGATAACCCAGTTAGCTGCACTGGGGAGACAACAGTGACAACCTTGTGGAGAGTGGGACTCGAACCCCCAACCTTTGGATCAGCGATCCAGCTCCCTATACCACTAGACCACCACTGCCCCCTTCTCTAGCTTCTGGTAAGGTAGGTAAAAGGTAAAGTCTGTTGGGTTTTTACACCCGAGCCTCGTGGCTCATCAGGCCAGTGCTTATTCCCAGTTTCCATAGCGTGAAGCGACCAGGAGTTCAACTCCTCCTGGATGGGACGCTAGTCCATCGCAGGTTACCTTCCCAGTATATTTTATAGGTACCCATTTATACTGCTGGGTGAACAGAGGCACACTTGTGGTTGAGACCTTGCCCAGGGGTCTTAGCACAGTGAGGGTTTCAGTGGGATTCGAACTCACAACTTCCTGATCATGAGCGCAGCACCCTAACCACTATGCCACCGGCCCCACTTCTGGTAAGGAGCCTCACTTTATTTATTAATTAATAATTTCACAGTACAAAATTCAAAAGGTGTTGCTTAATCATTACTACATTTTACAGCATTATTACTCTATTGATGAGTAAAACTGTCTATAGAATGTGTTTAAGAAGCATATTTTGGCACATGTAATATCATACATAGGGTTTTACAACCACATCAATAACTCACAAATTTTCATGATCCACGGGAAGCGCAGGAACAGAGCCATCGTGAAAAACGGGGGCCTACTGTACTCTGTTTTTATATTTTATATATATATATATATATATATATACACACACACACACACACACACACACACACACACACTATATATATATATATATATATATATATATATATATATATATATATATATATTTTTTTTTTTAATCGTTTCCTTTTTGTGTTTTATACATTTAACTCCTATTGTTATAAATAATAATATCAAAACTTACACTATATTTTGTTGTATTTAGTTTCAAAGCACTATTTAATTAAATTTTCATCATATTATCTTGAGCATTTTTAAAAGAGCCATGTAATAAGCTTGTAATAAAGCAGGTTTGGGGGGTCATTTAAAAAGTACTCAAGGCTCACAGCGGTACTCGGCTCCGAGGCGCAGCATGAGGCGAATGGGGAACACTTTGGCCCACGGCGTCTCCCATTTCTGCACCAAGATCCCAAACAGGAAGGGCGGGTTGGGCAGCAGGAGATCCTGGAGGGACTGAAAGGTCGGACTGATGTAGAGGAATCCTCCATGTTCTTTACTCCCCAGGAAACTCTGTGTGAAGAATGAGTGGCTCAGGTGGCTCAGCACATTTCCTGGAAGGAAGTAGAGGTGGGGGTGGGAGTTAAACAGATTATATTCTACAGAGTTAACAGTCTCAGAAATCAGTTCTCTCTACAAACTACATCTTTGTCATGAAACTCATTTCCAAATGTTCGGTGCATAATTATTGTCGCCCTGCTGAGCCATAGTACCAGCAGGAGGGAAATGTGAGCCGGTTTAATTGCCCCCTCCCACTGGTTTCCACTCCGTCACCCTCCTCTCTCAAAGCCACTTTGTGCCTTTTTAACATTTACCTGCAAGAGCTTCCTGATAAAGCTGCACAAAATGGCTGAAGATATCTTTTGGGATGCTCTTCTCATCCGGAAGACACTGCAGTAGCACCACCACCTCGGCCTGGCCCACCACATGCATGCCCTTCGACATCACATACCAGCACTTCCTGTTTACATCTGTACAGTGATGCAATAAAAAAAAAAAAGAATTAATTAAAAAAAGTTATATATATATATATATATAGATATATATATATACACACACACACACACACACACAT
The DNA here is from genome assembly GCA_024760905.1 of Plotosus lineatus. NCBI lineage: Eukaryota > Metazoa > Chordata > Actinopteri > Siluriformes > Plotosidae > Plotosus > Plotosus lineatus. The sequence continues at coordinate 17,554,049 of CM045743.1, forward strand.
ATACACACACACATATACACACACACATATACACACACACACACATACACACACACATACACACACACACACATACACACACACACGCTCCCCAGCTTACGAACAAGTTATGTTCCGGACGGCTGTCCATTTGATGAATTTGTTCGCAAGTTGTTACACGGCGTTCTTTAGAGGGGAACATATGTTTAAAGCTTGTGTAAGTAACCTATACGAGTTTGTACTGTGTACAATCTCTCTCGTCGGGCAGTGGTGGTCAAGTGGTATAAGGCGCCGGATCGCTGATCCAGAGGTTGGGGGTTCGAGTCCCACTCTCCACAAGGTTGTCACTGCCCCTCCCCCAGTGCAGCTAACTGGGTTATCAAAGGCCGGCCATATCTCTCACTGTCTATGGTGTGAGGCATGTAAAAGAACCATTGCTGACTTTCGACCAGAGTAGGCTGCAAAGCCGTCAATGTGTTTCTGCCCTGCGATGGCCTGGCAAGCTGTCCAGGGTGTACTCTGGCCTCGTCCTGAGTTGGCTGGGATGGGCACCAGCCTCCCCGCGACCCTAATTAGGATGAAGTGGTTACAGAAAATGAACTGAACAATCTCTCTCTCTCTCTCTCTCTCTATCCATAATCATACTATGTTCTTATAAAATTCTAAAAATATAAAATTATTCAATTCTAAAATGAACACTGTACATTATCAATATCATTATGTTCCGTGTTTAAACTCCTGGTTCCTCTCAATCACAGCACAGCGGATCTGATCAGATTTACAGAGTTTCACTCTTATCCAGTTCATTATAATACTGGAGTCAGTTTGTTTCTTCTTTGAAAGTTTTAGCACGAGTTCAGAACTATATTGTTCTGGTTCTCTTCCGTGACTTCCGTATGGTGTAAAGCACGTGTCAGTCACGCCCCTCTGCCGAAGCCTAGTATTAAGTGTACCTCAGAATAATGTTTAATTATACAGTCGGCCCTCTACTTACAAAATTAATCTGTTCCAGAGACTTTTTCATAGACTGGAGGTTTCGTAAGTAGAGGCACATTTTACATGTAAAACGCGTAATTCGTTCCAAGGCTACTCCATAAACCCTTTCTTCTCCTTTATTCGGCCTTTCCTTTTTTCAGGGGTCGCCACAGAAAAAAATGATAAAAGCACACCAATTTTGTATGAAATGTGTTAAAATTAAAAGAAAATTATTAAACCATTTAAACATTTTAACAACATATTTATTAATTAAACCATTATTAAACATTTTTATTAACGCACATACACACACACACAACACTGTATCTCTATCTGTCTCTCTCTCTCTCTCTGCCTCTCTCACTCTCACACACACACTCACACACAATACACATGGCGCGCGCCGGTGAATGCGGGCTCCGCCCACACGCATGTCACCAGAGCATTTTAAGACGGGGAATTCAAAGCGCATTCCCTGCTTGACAGATCGGAGGTCCAAACTCAACTTTAACTTGATTCCTTGAGGGATCGGCGGTCCAGATGAGCCTCGTTTTGCTCACATTCGGCGGAGCGCGCCACATTTATTAAACATTTACGGAATTAAACAACTTAAAAAAACAAAAAGTAAGCTGCAGTGTGCTCTCTCGAAAGAGAGTTAAGCCTCCTTTCATCTCTGACTGGTTCTGTAGGCAGTCTCTCTCTCTCTCTCTCTCACACACACACGCGCGCGCGCGCGCGCACACACACGCGCACATCCTCTCTCTGTCTCTCTCTCTCTCTCTCTCTCTCACACGCGCACACACGCACACAAAACTCTGTCTATGACGAAATATAATGCTGCAATGATCTCAAAACAAGCTAAGAGTCCTGTTCAACTCTCCTTCACGCATGTGACAAACGGGAAGTATGGGTACAGGAAGAATGGGTACAGTTCAGTTGCCTCCTGGCCAATGGGAGGCCAGCGGGGCGGGATGTTGGGAGACAGCCAATGAGAGCAACTCGCGCATGGTTAGAATTTTGAATGGGTGAAAGAGGGTGTTTTCATAAAAAGAGGACGAAAGTTTAGGAAAACGTTTTTCGTAACCTGAATTTTTCGTACCCAGAGGGTTTCGTAAGTAAAGGGCCGACTGTATTTCATACTTAAATTTGTCATATATCTTTCTATAGATTTTATTCCATTTCTATTTGTTCAATTTCATTTCACTTTCAACTTCGGACAGACCTGTTCGTATCTCTGGATGTTCGCAAAACAAATGTTCGTAAGCTGGGGAGCGTCTGCATACTTAGAAAAGTTACATTTTTAAAAAATAATTAATTCAAAATTGGCAACATGACATTTGGTCCAAATTTCACTTAATGTCTCATAACTGTAGTGATGTCACAATGTAATATATGCTTACAGTTGACCAGTTTAACCATGGCTAGCAGGTTAGCATTGAGCACAAACACCAGTGGCTCAGGACCACCTTCTTCCAACTGCTGAAGGAGCACAACCTCCGACGGCTTCTCCTCCACTGCGTAATCTATACAGAGCATCAAAAAAAGCATGTTGCATTAACACACAGCCAAATACACACGCACGTGCACGCACGCACCCACCAAACCCCATTCTGATGATATAACCATGAACTGAAATGTAAACACAGTGGTACCTCAATTTACGAAATTAATCCGTTCAGGAAGTGGTTTCGTAACCTGGATTTTTCGCAAGTTGAACCGCATTTTACATGTGAAACATGTGATTTGTTCCAAGGCCCCCAATACTACCCCCTAAACCCTTTAAAAATTATAAAAGCATACCTTTTAAGACCTCCTTCTGCTTCAATATCGCACCGATGGTTGACAGGTTTGGCCATATTCCTTTGCGATATCACTCAACCGCATGCCACGAGCCCGCTTCTTCTTTTCACTCGCACCAGGAATCACACGCGTGCATGTGTGTGTGTGTGTGTGTGTGTGTGTGTGTGTGTGTGTGTGTGTGTGTGTGTGTGTGTGTGTGTGTTGATCATGTCTTCTTAGCAGAGTTATAATCTTACAAATGGGCGGGCGGGATGTTGGGAGATAGCCAATGGGAGGGAGCTGCGTCATCCCTCCTAGCCAATGGGAGGCCGGCAGAGGGGGATGTTGGAAGATAGTCAATGTGAGAGCAGCTCGTGCATTGTTTGAATAGAGCGTTTTAATGTTTGAATGGCGCGTTTGAATGCTTGAATGGCACGTTTGGTAAGGAGAACTTGTTTCGTATACAGAGACAAAAAAATTTGGAAAATGTTTTTCGTAACCTGGATTTTTCGTTTGCTGGGACTATCATAAGGTGAGGTACCACTGTATAAATTTAAGTACAGGATTAGTAAAGGACATAGTTTCATCCATCGCTCGATTCACTCACCCATCTATCCACCTATTGGTACTACCATCCATCCATCTACCCCCTGGTGTTCTGATCTATTCATTCATTCATCTGTGTTTATCCTTTATGTCAACATTTATCCAATTGCTATCTACTAATTGGTACAAGTATAAATCTCTGTTTTTTAACTTATCCTTCTTTCACTGCATCTGCACTTCTATCCACGTATAAACCGATCTAGTCATGCATGTAAACATTTATTCATCAATTTCTAAATCAACACATTAATAAATCAGTCTGAACACCTATGCGTCCATACTGCCCTCCAACTATTAATCCAGGTATATCTTTTATTTAGTTTGGACAAGACCTCATGTCTTAACCTTCCTATGTCTGTGTGAGAAACATGATGATGATGATGACCTACACATGCACTCGTTATGAAGCTGAATGGTGATGGTGGTATGTACCTACAGATATACAGGCAGGATAAAGATGACATGTGATGATGGTGGTTATGATGATGGTGGTGGTAATGATAACTATGTTGTTGACTATGACGGGGATGATGATGATGATAAAGGTCATGGTGATGGTGATTATGGTCTGCACATGCAGGTAAGATGAAGGTGAATGATGATGACAATGGTGATGATGGCAATAATGATGATGGTGGTGTTGATGGCAATGGTGGAGATGGTGATGGTGTTATTGGCGATGATGATCGTAGTGATGACAATTATCATTCATGATGATGATGATGACAGTAATGATGTTGGTGAAGACAGGTATAATGAAAATGGCGTTTATGGCTATGGTTTATGATGATGATGGTGGTGATCATGATGGTGATAATGGCAGCAATGGCAATGATGTTGGTGATGGTGGAGATGATGGTGTGCACATGCAGGCAGGATGAAGGTGAAAGGTGAAGATGAGCAAAGCACCTGCAATGTAGCCTCCCGTACCTCCTTTAACTCCGGTGGAGATGAGGATGGGAGGAAGCCCGTCCTCTGGGATGAGACTGACTGAACTTCCCACTGGGGCTCTAGGGGTGTTAGCCACCTATGGCGAGAAGAAACAGGATTACCCAAACTCAGTTATCTTATATATAAACCATGCAGTGTGATGATTATTCTAATTTTAATTAATCCATATGATGCTGAATTAAAGTTTCTACTCACCTCATGAGTACTAGCTGTAGATTTGTTTGGAACTTGGGACATCGTCGGCGATTGGGCGGGGTTTGTATTTGGGTTCGGAGACACTGCGTTAGAGGAGTCTGTAGTTTCTCCATTGGGTAAAACTCCATCAGCGAACCAAACTCTTCTCTGCTCACGAGACAGAGTACCTACAATATTTTCAAATATTCACTGATTTAATCTTATTTTATTTATTATACCCAATGTTACTACAATGTAAAAATGCAGGAAACAGGAAATCATTGCATTTCAGCATAATATACCAGACCGGTCATAAAACATCTCAATAATAAGTTTTAACTGAACTAAACCAGGCAGTGGTGGCCTAGTGTTATAGGGTGCTGGATCACTGATCCTAAGGTTGGGGGTTCGAGTCCCACTCTCCACAAGGTTGTTGTCCCCCCCATGCAGATAACTGCAAAGGCCGGCCATGTCTCTCACTGTCTATGGTGTGAGACATGTAAAAGAACCATTGCTGACTTTCGACAAGAGTAGGCTGCCAAACTGTCAGCGTGTTTCCGCCTTGTGATGGCCTAGCGAGCTCTCCAGGGTGTACTCTACCTGGGCACCAGCCTCCCCGCGATCCTAATTAGGATTAAGCAGTGACAGAAAATGATGATGATGAACTGAACTAAACCCAAGAATAAAAAAGAAACTATACAATAATTATGTATTAACCCTTGCAGTGCCCAAAACCGATCTAATCGGCTTTACGTCACATTTCCCAGTGCCAAAGGCGATCTCATTGGCTTTTTCATGCACGTTTGAAAATCTAGACCGTAACTCAGATAGTGAGTGTATTTACTTTCGCATTAATACACTCACTATCCGAGTTATAGGGGCAGTGGTGGTCTACTGGTATAGGGTGCTGGATCGCTGATCCTAAGGTTGGGGGTTCAAGTCCCACTGTCCATAAGGTTGTCACTGTCCCTCCAGTCCAGCTAACTGGGTTATCAAAGGTGGGCCATGTCTCTCAGTGTCTATGGTGAGAGGCATGTAAAAGAATCATTGCTGACTTTCGTAAAGAGTAGACTGCAAAGCTGTCAGCGTGTTTCTGTCCCTTGCTAAAGGGTTGTGTCAGGAGGGGCATCCGATGTAAAAAAAAACCCAGTGCAATTCGTTCACTCTGGCGACCCCTGATAAAGGGAAAAGCCGAAAGGAAATCTCTCTCTCTCTCTCTCTCTCTCTCTCTCTCTCTCTCACACTCACTATCCGAGTTACGACCTAGATCGGTTCCCACCAACCAGTCATAAGTCAGATTGGTCGTAAGAAGGATATTTAACACAAGGCAACCGAAACCACCCAGCACTAGCTATGAATTCATGTGAAGCAAATTCTTCACCTGCATGTTCTTTCAGCAATAAACTTGTAGCCTTACGATTTGGAATCCTGGAATCGTATTTAGATAATATTATGTTGCACATTATAACTAATATATAATAAGTACTGTTTAAAGTTTTATTCTTTGAAATATTGCCTAATTCTGTATAAACTTATACCAGTATGTAAATCTGGCAAAAGTTAAATTTTTTCATAGGTTTACACATGTCAACTCATTTGGACCTAATTAAGTGACAGATAAAGATATTTCAATTCTGTTTTCCTTTTTCAGGTCCTCTTACATTGAGCAACAATCCTGCTCTCACAAAATCATTGTCAAAAATGATGAGGAATACTAGAGTCACCTGGTTAGCCAAGTTTGAGTGAGCCATAGTATGGTGGCCATCTTGGATTTCTGGTCATGTGACCAGAAGTTGCCTTTTTGCCCATAGAAAAGTTTTTGAAAAGGACAATACGAGAGCTATTCATAACATACATAGTTTACTCATGTTAATCCAATATTTAGACATCTAAAACTAATACAGTCAGCCCTCAAATTACGAAGACCCCTGTGTACGAAATCCCCGGATTACGAAAAACATTTTCCTGAGTTTCTGTCCACGAGATACGAAACAGCCCCCTCTTACAAAAAGAAATTCAAAATTCAAACGCACCAATCAAAATTTCACACGACGCGCGAGTTGCTCTCTCATTGGCTATCTCTCAACATCCCGCCCCGCTGGCCTCCCAGATAGAGAAAGAAGGAAGCTTCACTCTTTAGTTTAGTTTTTAAAGTTGTTTAATTCAGTAAATGTTGAATAAATGTGGGTGCATTTGAGCTTATCTGGAATTCCGATCCCTCAACGAATCAAATTAAAGTTGAGTTTGTCAAGCAGTGAATGAGCTTTGAATTCACGTGCGCGCATGAGAGAGAGCGAGAGAGAGAGAAGGAATAACGCTTTAGTTTTTAGTTTCGTTTTTTTAAGTTGTTTCAATTCAGTAAATGGTTAAGCAGGGAATGCGCTTTGAATTCACGTCTTGTGGGCGTGGACCGGTGTGAGAGAGAGAGAAAGAGAGAGAGAGAGAGAGAGAGAGAGAGAGAGAGAGGGAATAACGCTTTAGTTTCGTTTTTTAAGTTGTTTTAATTCAGAAAATGGTCAAGCAAGGAATGCGCTTTGAATTCCATGTCTTGTGGGCGTGGCCCGCAAGGCTAGAATAAACATGTGAATTGTAATGCATCTGTGTGTGTGTGTGTGTGTGTGTGTGTGTGTGAGTGAGAGAGGTGTGTATTAAAAATGTTTAATAATGGTTTAATTAATAAATGTCAATAAAATGGTTTAATATGTTAATAAAATGTTTAAATTGTTTAATAAATAATTTTCTTTTAACACATATTTCATACAAAATTGGTGTACTTTTATCATTTTTAAAGGGTTTATGGGGTTTATCCAGTCCAAAGACTGGAGCCTTGGAACAAATTAGGTGTTTAACCTGTAAGATGCGACCCCCTGCTTACGAAATCCCCACTATACGAAAAGGGCTCTGGAACAGATTAATTTCGTAAGTTGGGGGCCGACTGTATATAAAATACATTTTAGTTATGCAGAAAAATGGCGGGTATTTTAGGGTTCAGTATGGAGCACAGCTCAGGCTAATGATGAGTAAACCCACAATAAATTCTATTCTATAAAACATCAGTTTTTCTCTGGGATAATCCATCTTCATTATGAATAACAAATCTAGTTACATTTAAATATATTAAATTTTATATCTAAATACTTTAAAGCATTAGAATTTTTTATATAAATCTAAACAAAGAGAGAGTATTTTATTAAAATTCAAAATTAAAAATAGCTTTCCTTTTTGTATTTTTGAGAGTTTTATTGCTTTGGTATTTAAAATAATTTTATTTATTAAGCATTTAAATTTTATTTCGTAAAAAAATTGTCAAAAATGTGTTCAATGTTATTACAGAAATTTAGTCAAATTTCAACGTTTAACTAGCCAACTGTTCATGCTAAAAGTATTGGTATCCCAGAAATCATATATATATATATATATATATATATATTAATATAAATAATCGAATTAATGATTTAAAGAATAATTAAAAAAAACATGAAAAAAAGTGAGTGAATAAGCTTAAACTCATACTGGAAATTTGACAGGATTCAAACTTATATTTATATTTAAGTTAATTTATGTTTTTGTTTATTTCATCAAACAGAAATGTTTTTTTGAAAGGTTAACAACTATTGGCACACCAAACTCTAATTGAGCCTTGTTCTTATTTATGTTTCATCATCATCATGTTCATCTTTGAGGAAGACAAGAGTTCCAATTATTGTTCTTAACATTGTACACTTTCATAAGCTTTTGTAATTTCCTAAAAATTCAGTAAAAGGTTTCTCTCAAAGTGCGATATCATTAACCACTAAGATCTCTGAGGGTGCCAATACTTTGGGAGGAGAACAGGGTGAGGGTCATGATGCTTTACCCTCGGTGCCTGGCTGTTTCAGGACTCCGACTGGCACCATGACTGTGGGAGGCGGAGAGCTGAGAGCGCCTGATGCCTGGGCCTGTTGGAGGGGGGGAATGGTCGAGCAGTATTCGGAGGGGTTGTTGGGGTTTGGACTCGGACTGGTGCCATCCCCTGCGCTCTCCCATGCCTGAGCTAGAAACAAGAAACACAGAAAGATTCAAGACGATGTGATTCTGGACAGTTGCAAGAAATTTATATACACCTTCATAAGTTATCAATTACATTAATTACAAAACAGTAAGATTAATAATTAAGACATCAGACATGATCCTGAAACACTGAAAAACTGCAACCTAATATTATTTAAATTAAAAACTACTCACCTTTGAAATTTGAGGCCTTTTTTACTGGAATACTACGCTGTAATAAGCACTACAGTAGGTATATGTATAAACGAATAAAATCAATCCTTGAAAATAAAAGTCCTGTTTTCATACAAACAGTTCCAGTTAAATAAGAATTATTTTCTTTTAATTCTTTTTTTTTTTGCTGTAATTTTTTTAATCAGATGAAGATCACCATTTACTTGTCAAATTTTAAATGTCATTCTTCCAGTTTAATATGAATCATTTTTTATTCAGTCTTCTTCTTTTCCTTTCGGCTGTTCCCTTCAGGGGTCGCCACAGCGAATCATCTGCCTCCATATCACCATATCCTTTGCATTTTCTTCTCTGACACCAACTACCTTCACCACATCCAGAAATCTTCTCTTTGGTCTTCTTCTAGGCCTTCTGCCTGGTAGTTCCAATTTCAGCATCCTACTACCAATGTACTCACTATCCTTCCTCTGCACATGTCCAAACCATCTCAATCTAGTTTCTCTGACTTTGTCTCCAAAACTTCATACATGTGCTGTCCCTCTGATGTACTCATTCCTGATCCTATCCATCCTCATTATTCCCAAAGAGAACCTCAACATTTTCACCTCCGCTACCTCCAGCTCTGCCTCCTGTCTCTCTTTTTTTTTTTACACGTTTCCTTTCATTCTTGCCGATACCTTCCTATCACACATCACACCGGACACTTTTCTCCAACTATTCCAGCTTGCACACGCTTCTTCACCTATTTTCCAAACTCTCCATTGCTTTGGATTGTTCAGCCCAAGTACTTCTTTCCAGGGCATACCTCCACCTCTCTAGATTTTCCTGCACTTGTTCTCTGCTCTCACTACAGATCTCAATGTCATCTACAAACATCATAGTCCATGGAGATTCTTGTCTAATCTCGTCTGTCAGTCTGTCCATCACCATGCAGTCCCACCTCCACCTTGAACTCGTCCGTCACACCTACAGCACACCTCACCACTGTCTTACATCTCTTATACACGTCCTGCCCCACTCTAAAATACTTCTCTGCCACTCCACACTTCCTCATGCAATACCACAGTTCCTCTCTCGGCACCCTGTCATATGCTTTCTCCAGATCCACAAAGGCACAATGGAGCTCCCTCTGACCTTCTCTGTACTTTTCTACTAACATCCTCAAAGCAAACACTGCATCTCTGATGGTCTTTCTTGGCATGAAACCAAACTGCTGTTCACAGATGCTGACCTCTGCCTTTAGTCTAGCTTCCACTATTTTTTCCCATAACTTCATCTTATGGCTCATCAACTTTATCCTTCTATAGTTGCCACAACTCTGTATGTCTCCCATGTTCTTAAAAACGGGCACCAGCACACTTCTCCTCCATTCCTCCGGCATCTGCTCACTCTCTAAGACCTTGTTGAATGTTCTTGTCAGAAAATCTACTGCTACCTCTCCTAGGCACTTCCATACCTCCACCGGTATGTCATCAGGACCAACTGCCTTTCCACTCTTCATCCTCTTCAATGCCCTCCTCACTTCATCCTTACTAATCTTTGCTATTTCCTGGTCCTCAACGGTCACCTCATCTAGCATCATCAGCTCTTCAAAGTACTCTTTCTATCTTCCCAGCACAATTCTGTCATCAGTCAATACATTTCCAACTCTGTCCTTAATCACTCTAACTTCAGGGATGACAACAGGCCTTTATGGAAAAGGAGGAAAAATTGGCAGGGGTCAAGGGAGCCGCCTAGGCCCCCCGCGGGGGTGTGGGGGCAGCGCCCTTGCTGGGGGATTCAGGGAGGTGAAGCCCCCCAACAGGTTTAGGGTTATACTTACAAAAAGGAGCTTAATTGATGTCTCCTGTAAGGAATATTTTTAAACAGGACCTTGTGAAAATTAATTCTTAAAATGATTTTTTAAAATGAATTTACAGTTAGAGGCCTACAGTGGGCCTAGTTTGAATTTCAAATACTTTAAACCAGGGGTCGGGAACCTTTTTGACTAAGAGACCAAAAAAAAAAAAAAAAAAAAAAAAAGACATTTTAAAATCTAATCCTCTCTCTCTCTCGATATATATATATATATATATATATATATATATATATATATATATATATATATATATATATATATTATATATATATATATAAAAACACACACACACACACACACACACAGACACATACTCGTCCTTCTCAAAAAATTAGCATATTGTGATAAAGTTCATTATTTTCTGTAATGTACTGATAAACATTAGACTTTCATATATTTCAGATTCATTATACACAACTGAAGTAGTTCAAGTTAAGATCAATAAAAAAAATAAAAAAAAAGTATTTTTATGACAAAAAAGTCAACCTTCAAATAATTATGTTCAGTTATGCAATCAATACTTGACAGTGAGATTGTGTATTCGTTATTCTGTTAAGAAAGGCCACCTGATTTATGAGAGCCAGATACACAGTCATCAAAAGAGCCACATCTGGCTCGAGAGCCATAGGTTTCCGACCCCTGCTTTAAACTGTGCACTGGTATGCCTATTCGTAGCATACAGAGTTTAATAATATCAGTAGAATTTATTAATGTACACGAAGCTTTATCATTTAATACTATAATAAGACTTAGTAATATAATTCAGTCATATTTATACATAATGCTGCTCGATCACTTTTGTTGACGATCTGATATTTGCTCTCTGTGCCACGGACCCACGGCAAGATGACCAGACTGGCATATCATATTACCATGCCTGACACATGCAATAAACCAGAACCAGCTGTGTTTCACTCCACTGCGCGATATCAACAACCACACAGATAAACCAAATGAGGGTAGCACGTCACATATTTAGATTTGGATATAATATGACCAGATGACCAGTGATGATGGCACTACCCCACCCCAGATTTTTACACCAGATTTGCATCGAGCTCAAAAACGACCCATTTGACTTACAAAAAGGCGGAAATCCGCCGATTGGCGGAAAATTCCCATCCCTATAACTTGCTGCACGTCCTTCCCATCTCTAGTTCTCTGCTGTGCTAACCTGTATAAATCATTTTCTCCCTCCTTACTGTTCAACCTAGCATACAAGTCATCATACACCCTCTGTTTGGCCTTTGACACCGCTACCTTCGCCTTACGCTGTGTCTCTCTGTACTCCTGTTTACTCTCTTCGGTCCTCTCTATGTCCCACTTCTTCTTAGCTAACCTCTTCCTTTGTACAAGCTCCTGCACTCCACCACACTTCCTCATTCCACCACCAAGTCTCCTTATCTACTTTCCTTCCATGTGACACACCAAGTACTCTCCTACCTGTCTCCCTGATCACATTAGCTGTAGTTGTCCAGTCATCTGGAAGCACTTCCTAACCACCCAAAGCCTGTTTCAACTCCTCCTTGAAGACAACACGACACTCTTCCTTTTTCAGCTTCTACCACTTCGTCTTCTACTCTGCCTTCGCCTTCTTCACCCTCCTCACCATCAGCGTCACCAACATTCAAAGTCCCTACTCTCAGTCCTAGACCCATGCCTGTCCTCTTCTCTCTCCGCCTACAGACACGCCTCCCGCCTCTCCTTCTTCGGGCATTTTTCTTCATTTTTTTATTCCTATTGTCTTTTTATTTACCTTTAAAAAGAGAGCATTAATAATACATCATTATTTTCAATCATGCTTACACCAGGATGAATTATTATTAATGACTGTGTAGCTCAGATTAATTACCTCCATGTGTGTAATAAAGGTGAAGTGCATGTGAGGAATAATGTACAGCTGGTCCCGTCATCATCACAAAATAAACCAAGAGAAAATGACAGGAAGCATGACATGTGGCAAGAGGAGACTCAACTCAGGAGAAACCTTGCTGCTTTCCGGTCACAAGGGAGAGGATGCACCACACACCCAGGGAGTGGCACTGATGCTCTCCAAAACAGCAGAGAGAGCCCTCGTTGGATGGGAAGCCCATGAGCCACGCATCTTAACAGCATCCTTCAGGACCAAGAAGAAACGGCTCAACATGAACATCATTCAGTGCTACGCTCCTACCAACGAAGGCGATGATGTAGATAAGGAGGAATTCTACAACAGACTCCAGACCATCATTGAGACCTGCCCAAACAGAAACCTCAACATCATCATGGGAAACATGAATGCCAAGGTGAGCAGTGACAATCAAGGCTCTGCAGAAGTCATGGGTCAACAAGTACTGGGCCAAATGAACAACAATGGGGAGCGGTTTACAGACTTTTGAGCATTAAATATCTTCGTCATTGGCAGAACTCTCTTCCCCCATAAGCGCACCCACAACGCAACCTGGCTCTCACCGGACCACAACACCGAAAATCAGACTGACCATGTGAGCATCGCCAGAAAGTTCCACCGGTCGTTACAAGACGTGCGAGTCAAGAGGAGGGCAGACATCGTTTCTGTCCACCACCTACTGGTGGCTCGACTCATGCTCAAGCTGAAGAGGAACTGGAGTGAGGGAATCGGAATACGCCAGCGCTTCAACATGGGACTCCTAAAGGATTCAGGGAAGCTGGAGGAATACACACTGACCCTCACAAATAGGTTCCAAGTCCTCCACGAGCTACTTGAATAAGAAACCGAAGATGGGAACTGGAAGGCAATGAGAGAGTGAGTGACATCAACCTGCCAAGAGGTACTGGGCTACAAGACTAGCAGCCACAAGGAATGGATAACAGCCGCCTTTTTGAAAAAAATCTTGGATAGAAAGGAAAAGAAGGCAGCACTTAACACCAGCTGCACAAGAACAGAGAAAGCCAACACACAGGAGTCCTACAAAAGCGCCGTCAGAGCTGCAAAAAACAGCATAAAAGCAGACAAGAGGAAGTATGCGGAGGCACTTGCCGCAGAGGTAGAAGAAGCTGCACGATACGGAAACATGAATGACGGAATAGCATACAATGGACTCTCTTCACAACTGGATGATCTGGACTTTGTTGACGACCTGACACTGCTCTCACAAGCTCAACATCAGATGCAAGAAAAAACAAGCATCGAGGCAGAGACCTCATCCCAGCTAGGTCTGAACATCCATCGAGGGAAAAGCAAGGTCCTGAAAGTCAACACCACCAACGCATCCCCTATCATTCTGGGTGACGATGTATTAGACAAGGTGGACAGCTTCACCTACCTCGATAGCATCGTCAACTCCAAGGGAGGGACAGACGCAGATGTAACGGCTAGAATAAACAAGGCCAGGATAGCCTTTTTACAGCTCAGGAACATCTGGGCTTCGAGAGACCTATCACCCAACATCAAGATAAGGCTCTTCAACACCAACATGAAGTCTGTCCTACTATATGGAGCTGAAACATGGAGAACCACTGCCACTACGAGAGAAAAGATCCAGACTTTCATCAATGGCTGCCTGAGACGGATCCTCCAGATAAGACGGCCTGACAGGATCAGCAACAGGGAACTGTGGGAACAAACAAGGCAAACACCGGAAGAAGCCAAAATCAAACAATGTCGCTGGAGGTGGTTAGGCCACACTCTGTGCAAACCAGCCACCAACACAACAAGACAAGCCCTGAGGTGGAACCCCCAAGGAAAAAGGAAGAGAGGGAGGCCGAGAAGCATTTGGCAACGAGACCTGGACGCGGACACCAAGAAGATGGGCCACTCATGGGGTCAGCTGAAAAAACTAGCCAAGGACAGAAACAGATGGAGGGATCTTGTTGGCGGCCTATGGCCCAGAAGGGGTGACAGGCTTGAATGAATGAATGGACGACATGTTTATTTCATAAACCTGATCAGTCAATTCTACTTCTTACATGATGGTGAAATAATAAAATGTCAAGGTATAAACATTTCTCTAAAAAAGTTTCAAAAGCCTACCAATTTCTTACCGCTGTTTAAAGTGTGATGACACGTCACACAGACACGTACTTCCTTCCTGTCCATGTACATCAGTCTGGACTTCAGACTGCAGCATGCAGCACAGAAAACCTGCACACGCGCACACACACGCACACACGAGTTACTAATGGGGAAAATAAAGACATTTATAATTTTATATGCTTGAATCATTTAAAGAGCAGTGGTGGCCTGGTGGTAAAAAGTTCTGGATAGCTGATTCTAAGGTTGGGGGTTCGAGTCCCACTCTCCACAAGGTTGTCACTGTCCCCCCGAGTGCAATTAACTGGGTTATCAAATGCCGGCCAGGTCTTTCACCGTCTATGGTGTGAGGCATGTAAAAGAACCATTGCTGACTTTCGACAAGAGTAGGCTGCCAAGCCGTCAGCGGGTTTCTACCCCTTGCTAAGGGTTCTGTCACGAAGGGCGTCCAACGTAAAAACCTATGCCAGATCAAACCTGTGAATCAGATGATTCGCTGTGACGACCCCTGAAAAGGGGGGAAAAGCCGAAAGGAAAAGAAGATGATGCTTGAATCATTTAAATTCAAACAACAGCAACAACAAATAATAATAATAATAATAATAATAACAACAACAACAACATCACTCTATTCCTGCAGACAGATCTTGTGCCGCGAACAGCATTGGACCTCTTTGTGATAACTATAATCCATAATCCCACTACGCAGGTGAACTAAACGGGTACCAAAGGAAGGATTATTCAATTCACACTGCATGTGTTTTGTATTTCACATATTGAGTAATAACTTTCTCCAGCTTCTCAAACCATCTTTCCTCATTCACCTGAATGCTGCAACCTGACCTCATCTTCATCCATTTTCGCTTTTCTCCCAGCGCCTTCATTCCTGTCATCTCCGTTGATGGTATACTCATCGCCAGGGGAAATTATGGCGTGTTTTTTTTTTCCCACAGGTTCGAAGCTATTTTAAAACACAGTGTCAGCAGAACATTTGTCCATGCTCTCAAAGCTTAGGGCAAGTTTTCGGACATTTTACATCCTACGATCACTTCCTACACTATAAAAACCCTTCAATTTAGGCTGGAATAAAAAAATAAAAAAAAATTACACATAAATCTTTAGTACAACAATTAATTCAGACAAGTGGCTCAATAGTCAATTTATTCAAACAAGAACTGCATTTGCAAGCAAATGTTCAAGGACCCAAAGGATCCCGTACTCTTAACTTTTCAATCATTAGTGCATAAGAAGCATTAAACGAAACAAAAGTCAGATAAGTCAAACTTGATTCAGCTCTCACAAGTCATCATTGCTCAGCTGTAACACAAAATATAAAATCATACACTTCACAATAACTTTCATCATTGTTCAGTTATAAAAATATAAAACAAACTAGGAATCCATCAAATTCTTCATCTTCAGTGTCTGAGTTTAACAGATGCGCGAGTTGGACATAAAAAATAATAGAGGGCTCTGGGCTTTATTATTATAATATTTTATTATATATTATTCCCTCGCGCATGGATCAAATCAGTAGAGACAGAGATTAGAAGTCTTCCAGGTCGTGACCTAAACTTCTCTCAGTCACGTCGCCTTAAAGCAGTGATTCTCAAATAGTGGGGCGTGCCCGCCTTAGGGGCCACGGTATGATGCCAAAGGGCGGGCGTATGACCCTGGGGAACATGCTTTTCTGGAATAGTGTATGAGATTTAAGTGTAATTACACCTCCACACCAGTAGTTGGGAGTGGCACTCTCATTGTCGCGCTATGGTGCAGCGGTTTTTCGCACGAGCAAACGTTATGAAGTGCAGTAAAGGACCCCTCAGGAAACAACACAGAAAAATTTCTAACAGGAATGAAGAGAAAGATGGAGAGAGATAAAAATATTAAGACATAAATAAGTTGAATGAGTTTAAATAAGGATGTATTTTTTATTTCAGGCACATTGGTGCACTTTAAATCTTTTCTGATACAGGTTAAAATGTTAATCAAGTTTTCCTTTATTGTAAGTTGAACTATATTTCTTTCTTTTTTGTTTTTTAAGTTTATAAAGATACAATGTTATGCACAGGTGTACTAATAATGTTATGGACAAATAATACTATTTATAGTCACTCGTGGGGTGGTGGGGGGAAACCATTTTTCTTCCTAGAGGGGATGCAACAGAAAATAATTGAGAAGCAATGCCTTAAAGAGAGCGCATTCAAAGTAACAAACATGGCTCATTGGTCATTGGTCAATGGGTCATTCGCAGCATGAGTATTGTGTTCATTACAGAACTGAGGTCATTACTCTTAAGGAGCTGTATCAGTGTAACTTTAAATTCAAGAAGATTAATCCCAGGTCTCTGGACGACACCTGTGTGTTTTATCCCGGTGCTGAGCGTCCTGAGGGTAGAGACTGAGATTAGGTGGAAAAAACACTCACGTATTACATAGCGAGTCACCTGACTACGATAACAGTAATGCTGGTATGTCTTTAGACATAAAGCCCGGATCCCTCTAACTTATGACCTGTTGACACCAATATCTAGCAGTTGGAACTTTTTGGTTAATCCATCAGAATGATGGAAAGCTCAGAATTAGTTTGCTGCACTTGGGTTTTGACGGTATCAGTGAGATGGAGCCATACAGCTTCATCCACACATAAGGCGCACTAGATTATAACCGTCAAACTTTTTTGAAGATTAAAGGCTTTCAAGTGAGCCTTATGGTCCAAAAAATATGGTAACAAAATGAGATATAAAAGGGTACAGGAGGCCTTACCTTGCCACATGCTCGACAGTGGTGCCTTCTCTTCGTAAAGGTAAACTTGACTTCGCACTTCATGCAGATGGGTGCTTGAGAGTCTGGTACCCACACTGGAGCCACTTCGCCGAGAGAGCTGAAGTGTTTCCGAGAGAAGGCCCCATGCTGACCTGCCTGGAGGTCATTATCAGGGTTGTCAGAGGATAGGTGCACACCCAAAGGTCCATCTCCGCTCTCTCCATTGACTCGAACACCCCGAGATTCTGTTACCCTACAAGATGACCCGAGGTCACCAGTCCTGCCCTGAGCCTCAAGGTTCTTGTTTCTGCCGGTGGAACCAAGTTCATTTTGGACTTGACCTGAGAAACTTCGAGGGATCTGCAGCTTTAGATTGACAGGCTGTTTAGGCCTGGCACCACCATAGTCGACGCTGACCAGTTGTAATCTTCCATT
The DNA here is from genome assembly GCA_024760905.1 of Plotosus lineatus. Taxonomy (NCBI): domain Eukaryota; kingdom Metazoa; phylum Chordata; class Actinopteri; order Siluriformes; family Plotosidae; genus Plotosus; species Plotosus lineatus. The sequence goes on from CM045743.1 coordinate 17,571,783, forward strand.
GTTAAGTTTGGAGCTCGTCTCGTGGCCTCGGTTAGGCTCACAGCATTCCTGTTTGCTCTCCTCCATTTCCTTCTCTTCGGTGATGGAATCCTCCTTTAAAAGGGCCGGGGGAGGCTGGTTCAGGTGATCTCCTTCACTTTCTTCAATCAAACCGTTGGGATGAGAACTCTCATTCAGTGCATATTCATTGATTTCTTCTTGATTTTTAATTTCTTTCTTTTTTGCAACTAATGATTCTTGCTGAAAGAGTTCTGTCCTGAAGATGGTTCCATTAGGAACGCCGCCTGTCGTACAACACTCTTCATTGGCTACAAGTTCCTGAGTGTCACCAGTAGGTTCTTGCAGAACCATCTCCCGTTTCTCAGCATTGCCCCCTTGTGGAAGGGTAAAATGACAGTCCATTCTGCCAATTTCCTTAATGCACTCAGATGCCATCTCAACTGATAGAGCACCATTGTTCAAGCCAAAGTCCACCCTGCCAAACTCTCCCTTGGAATTTGAAAAACTACCATCACTGTCATCCTGTTGTTGATTGGTTCCTGACTCCAGGATGCTGAGTAGAGTTGCCGAAGGAAGATTTGGATCATCTTTCAACTCCACAACCTCGCTAATACTGTTGCACTCTACTTTAGGTGAACACCCATTGTCGAACTTTGGATTGGTTTCAGGAGGAGAATCCAAAGCTCGTCCATCTGCACTGACTAACTTGCCGATGTTGGGTTGGAGTACAGGGAGACTGTGGATATCCGCCAGCCAGTCTTCACTCCGTGTATCTAATTCCTGCTTCACGTCAGGTGCAGTTACCTCTACCACAGAAGAGTTGCCAGAACTCAAGGGTTCAAACAGGGGTTTGAAGTTGAGAGAGCTGTCTCGTGGGCAAGGGTCAGTATGAGTCAAGGCAGGGTTCAGGGACAAGATGTGAGCTTGTGGAGCAAGAATCTTAGTCCACTTGGCATCAGTACGCGTAGGAGTGTCCGTTTCATCTATAAATGATACCAACAAACAGGGAAGGAAGTTATTATTACGAGGAAAGAGAACTGGTCCTGAAGGACAGATAGAAGATTGAAAGAAATGGCAGATAATTTAGGAAATGAGGTCAGAATATAAATGGGTTGATTAAGTCCTTGTTGCAAGAAATGCTATTCAACCTGATATGAAAATGCTTTAAGATGTATAAGGGATTTAAAGAAATGTAGCGGTTTTCTTTCATTTTCTTTCCTTTCGCTAGGGCTCTCGTGAGTCACTCCTTTATATTCTAACACAGATGCTAAAAGAGGTTATTCAGCATTCAAATTTTTATGAAGTTACTGAATTACATATTGAGAGAAACAAAATGAACATGAGCTGCTTTCATAAATCACAGGATTAAAATTAGAAACAAACCTCTTTGACCTTAACCCAGTGCTTCTCAATTATTTTCTGTCGCGCCCCCCCCCTAGGAAGAGGAAAACATCCCCCCATATAAATAGTGTTATTTGTCGAAAAATTGTTATAAGTAATCCTCTGCATACACTGTATCCTTATTAACATAATAAATCCTTATTATCATCATTATGGGATACAAAAAAAAATGAAATATAGATCAACTTCCAAAAAAGAATAACCTTTAACAATTTTTTTAGTCTTTAAACAAAAAGACTTAAAGTGCATCAATTTGTCTGAAAGAAAAAAAGTATCCTTATTTAAACTGTCAACATTTCTTGACCAACAATTTGAACCATTTTATACTGAAAAATAATAAGAATTTTTATTATTATTATTATTATTATCATCGTCAAACTGATTAAGTGCAGATTATTGGCTATAATGAGCACGTTTCGCAGTGCACAGCTTTTCGAAGCCGGGTTTAAAGCACGATACTGAACTCTCAGCTCCTGCTCAATGCTGAACTGGGACCTGGACTTATTTTCACAGCAGTGACGTCATCCAGCATGACCGAGACCGTGTCTGCTGCAGGTAGGATCAGTTCCTCTGCTGCGGGGTTTTCTACACTAAGCAGTTTGGAACTCCACCTTATCTGATGCTAACAGAGCTCGGTTTGCTGAAATATCATTCACAAAACGGGATGGCTGTTGGCAATACTCGGCACATTTTCGCTGAAAAAAAATTCACGCGACTCATCACGTGATCGGGGTGTGATGTTTTTAAGTGACGCCTGAATTTATTTGGGTTCATGCTGTCCGTTGCCAATGTTTTCAGACACAGTAAACACAGCGGTCTTTCCTCGTTTCTCATCGCAGCACAGTGAAGCCAAGTGCTACATCCGCTTCATCATATCTCCTCAACTTGGCTTTCTGGAGACTTTTGTTTCTCTCACTGTCTCCGTTTCTCTCCGCCTCTCTTTCCATCCCTGTTAAAAATTTCCATGGTGGGTTTATTAACTTCACTTCTTATTCTACCACTGGAAACACTCTGACAGTGAGGAAGCCACTGCCACCTGCTGTAGTGGATGTAGAATTACACTTTATCCTAAAATGGGAAGGGGAAAAAAAAAGCATGTTCCCTGGGGTCACACACGCCCCCCTGGAATCGCACCCCACTATTTAAGAACCACTGCCTTAACCTGATAAAGTACATATACTTTGCTTTATGGCATCAATCAATATCCAAGAAGAAAAAAAAAAAAAAAACAAACAAACAAAAAAAAAAACCCAGACAGTGAAAAGTCCTAGGGGAAATGCTCATTCCCAATTAATTAGCCTCTTTTAGTATGCTAGACTGCACTATCCACATCAGCAAGCTACACCATGTGGAGTACATTTCTTAGTCAGAGAAGCACTTCTATACACCATGTTTCCGCAACAGAATCATGGGATTGGTATACACATTAAATGTTTATTGTGGCGCTGCGGGCCACGCCCACAAGCAGGGCGCCAGAGCATTTTAAGACGTGGAATTCAAAGCGCATTCCCTGCTAGACATATCGAGTTCCAAACTCAACTTTAACCTGATTCCTTGAGGGATCGGAGGTCCAGATGAGCCGCGTTTTGCTCACATGCGCCACATTTATTAAACATTCACTGAATTAAACAACTTAAAAAACTAAACTAAAAACTAAAGAGTGAAGCCTCCTTCTGTCTCTATCTCTCTCTCTCTCTCTCACACGCACGCGAGCGCACACACACCCACACACACACACACACACACACACACAAATTCTCTCTCTCTCACACACACACACACACACACACACACACACACACAAAACTCAGGCCACGCCCACACGCAACGCGCAGCTGACGGAACAATTCTATTTAAATGTTTAAATGGACGGGATGTTTTATTTAAAGTGGAATTACAGTACCTGTTTGAAAGATCAGAGGTCCTCATTCAATGTTAACTTGCTTCCTTGCGAGATCGGAGGTCTTCTCCCACGAAGCACTCTGTTTTAATATCGTGCCGAAATAATCGCCTCCGTCACTGTATTTCCGCTTTAAGGTCTCCTTCTGGTTCAATATCGTCACGATTGTAGAGGGGTTTCGGCGATAACGAAATATAACGCTGCATGATCAACCTCAAAACAAGCCAACAGTCAACTCTCTTTCACGTGTGTGACAAACAGGAAGTATGGGTACAGGAAGTATGGGTAACGTTCAGCTGCGTCATCCCTCCTAGCCAATGGAAAGTCAGCGGGGCGGGATGTTGGCAGACAGCCAATGAGAGAGCAACTCGCGCATCGTGTGAAATTTTGATTGGCGCATTTGAATTTTGAATGGCGCATGTGGCGCTTTTCGTAAGAGGTTGTTTTCATATCCCAGGTACGAAAACTTAGGAAAATGTTTTTTGTAACCTGGAATTTTCGTACCCAGGGGGTTTCGTAAGTACGAAGCCAACTGTATTTAACAGTTTGTTATGAACACATTGATGTTTGAGTGTTCAGTGAGTATGTGGTACATTTTTCTCCCTCACCTGCATTTCAGATTCATTTTTTATTTACTCACACAGGAGGTTTTAGTTTTCAAAATAGCAGTAACATACATCACATATGAAGGAAAGTGCTATCTAACGTCTTCCACATACATAACCTCACAGATGCTCATGATGGGCTAGTGTTGCTATGATTGACAGAAAGAAAGAGCGGGAGACAGAGAGAAAAAAGAGAGACAGATGGACAGAGAGACAGACAGACAGAGAACAGTTAATGTTTATGCACTGTTAAACGAGTTTACTCCTCACTTAGTATCAGACATATAAAGATAAACAGATGTAAATAAATGAATTTAAAACAAACCCAATATTCAGGTTTTATTAGCTTCAAACAGCATGTACAGAGTTTCTGATACGTTTATAATTATTTTTCTCAGACCTGCAGCTGTGTGCAGTGTGTAGAGAATAATCAGCTTGCTAGTGTGATCAGTGTAAATTATAAATACCCCTCTCTCTGATCATGTGGCGTAACTTCAACTTCTAGCATCATTAAGTTAGAAAACTGCAGGATACCCCAGAAACTTCAAAACAGATCATTTGACTGATAATAAGCTAGTAAACACCCATCTGAACAGCCCTGATCATACAGGTCACCATATGATCAGCATCCTCTGCAGGATGTAATTAAGTGAACACAGGTCACGGACCTTCATTCTGCTCAAACTCGTCCAGCACTTTGTCCAGATTAAAGGCCTCAGCCTGGAAGTAATTCTCCATGGATCAGGAAGCACCACTCCGTCAAGCGTGGCGTGAACCTGTGAGAGTTCAGTGTAACCTGTCTTCATCTTGAACACACCACATGACAGTTATCACTAAAAATACATTCCAGAGCACAGTGATAGGATTACATTTTTATTATAGTATTATTACAATATCACTATAAAAATACTCCATACACTGTGATTGTAAGTCCAGGCCTGGACAATATATCGTTACATTAAACATTCCTACAGAAGTGAAGCATGTTTAATCTGCAGTGTTTTACCCCAAATGGACACCAGGTCACACGCGGAACAAACAAGGCTTCATTAGGAACCCCAAACTGGACTATCTGGCGCTCTTTACATTTAGTACAGGTATCTAAAATCTGGCTGCAGGTGTAGATAAGAAAACCAACTGTTGCCCTGGAGCCCAAATATATTTATAAACAGCCTGAATGTTCTCATATTCTATTGTCTCTAAACCTTATTTTCATGATATACTTATATATAAACATGTATCTCATGATACATGTCTTTATCTTAAAAGTACCAGAAAATATTGCAATATTATCTAACCATTATGTTGTCCAGCTATATGTAAAGATATGATTAGACGTTAACATTTCAAACAGAATCATTAAGATTATACACCTGAATGATTTCGTACAGATTCCACATCCTCATCAGCACTCAGAGCCTCACCTGCACACAGATCCTCTTCAGTGACACTCCAGAAATGTTCCTCAAGTCGGATCTCCACTTCACCCAGTCTCACATACGCCAGACGGCCAAACCTGCAAGGAAAGAAATTTAGTATTAAAACTGTGTAGGATGGAAAGTGAACCAAAACCGCTCAGCTTTGTAAATCTCTGCTAAATTTTTCTGAGTTTGATTCCCAGGTATGTCATCCACAACGATCTACATAGCCACGTTAAAAAGTGGTTTGGTTAGTGCCGCAATCACGCAGTCATGTACAGTGTGTGACACACAGAGTGGATTATAGAGACTACATTTCATACAGGAGGAGAAGTGAGAAACCGTGTAAAGGATTACTCCCGAGACCAGAGATTCTGCCGAGCAGTGACTTTACAAACCAGCAGAGTCGACACATTTTCCAGTTAGCTAAAGATTTGAGCTGTTACTCACTGGCAGCAGTAATCAGAGAAGAAGGAGATCAGGGATAAAGATGAAGAAACCCAGTGAAAGAGAACAGCACATATACTACACATACTGCAGTACAACCATTAAAACTCTGGGTACACTGTTGGACGAAACCAGTCACAAACTGGGTGTGCAATGTTGGGATAACCCAGACTCAATGCAGCATTTAACGGAACTCAGAATGAAGGAAATTTGAGGTAAACTATTAAACAAAATGTCCATGCAAGGAAAACCATTAAAAATACCCAAGATTAGCAATATTTTCTTTCTTTTGGCTGTACTGTGACTAGAGTGCAACACCCCACTATCCAAGATGAAATCACTTCCTTTTATTGTCTGTTATGTCTCACAGGATGTTGACAGGAAGTGCAATATCTATGAATTTTTAACAAATTATATGTAGGAATTTTAAAAATATGTAAAATAAAAACTTCTAGATCCTTGGCTGTGGGCATGAGGAAAATACACACACAAACACACATGCATACATACAGTCATCAAAAAACTCTTGTCGCATATGTGGACATTCATGTACAGTAGGCCCTTGACTATTCGCGGTTTTGCACTCGCGGTTTGAGTACACGCGGTCTGCCCAGCAACCGGCACGTGATTCAAATTCAGCCAATGGCTGTCCTCCTTTCTGCTGATTGGTTGAGATGATGTCCCGCCCCTTTTTACTCATTCGCACACAAGTTGTCAATGAGCCTCTTTTTTCTGTGTTTTAATTACCAGTTAAGCTCTATGATACCACTCAAACACTGTGTCTTCTCTGGCTAAGCGATAGAAAACGCTGGATGTCTCTTCTGAAGAAATAAGACTTTCTCCTTTCTCTGAACTGTTGTGTTAAAATCTTTTTCAATTATTATTCTAGTACAGTACCTAAGTTCATGTTTATGCGTGAGATTTTATGTTCTGTAGTATGTTTAACAGTACTCTTCATGTACTTTTACATTGAAGTTGGAGTAACGTGTCCAAGATGGCGCTGCCCAGAGGGGGACGTTGCGGAGTTCTCAGAGTCAAATTGTTTCTTTGGTTGTTTTAATTTGTTTTATTTGTTTGTTCATGTTTTTGCAGTATGCTCGTCTATGAGCAGCTTCGGGCAACTAAGCATGCAATAATCTTCTATCTTCTATCCATTCTATGCTACAGAGCTCCATGCTAGTGGTTAGCTAGCAGTTAGCTAGCGGCTACCAGCTAAGCCCGGAGCTCTGAGAGGCTTGGTTAGCACTTCCGGCCGTATTAGTTGAAAATGTTCAGTCCCTGCGAAAAAAGATGGACGAGCTTCACGCTAAGATTGCAGCGCAGAGGGATCTACAGGACTGTTTCTGTGAAACATGGCTCGAGGAGAGTACACCCGATAAGGCGATTATACCAGCCGGCTACACGGCCTTCATCCCCTGCTATCCCAAGTGCCGGAGTCGTCGTTCGGCCCCTTCCCGCCTCGGCTTCTTTGTTAGCTGGGATGCGGCTCGCTGCCTACCATAACAAGTCAGCTCTGCTTAGTTATACACTGTTAAGTTATAACTAAGCACGCTCAACTTGGCTTGTTCGCCGGGATGCGGCTGCATAGCATACTGCATAGCATATAAAATCTCAAAACTCCGCCTGGGCATAGCATAGCTGCTCAAGATACAAGTTATTACCCGAAGCTGAAGCTGTTCATGCTGTAGTAGGGTCGACCGATCATAGACGAGCATAGTGCCAACCATGAACAAACAAAACAAATTAAAACGAACAAAGAAACAATTTAATTCTGAGAACTCCACGAGGTTGCCCTCTAGGCAGTGCCATCTTGGACACGTCACTCCAAAACGTCACTCCAAGTTCAATGTAAAAGGACATGAAGCGTAATAAAGTTTATCCTTTTGGTATCATTTGTTAAACATGCTACAGAACATAAAATCTCACACACAAACATTCTAAGAATTAACTTAGGTACTGTATTGGAATAAAAAAAAAAAAGACTTTAAAACAAGTGCTTTACAACAGTATATGCTGTATAATGTTTATAAATTTTATTACTGAATATCACAGTACAAAATTAAAAAGTTTCTCTTAATCATGACTACATTTTACTACATTAATACTGTATTAATGAGTAAGACGGTCTGTAGAATGTGTTTAAGAAGCATATTTGAGCGTAATATGGTTTGAGGCATGTAAAAGAACCATTGCTGACTTTCGACAAGAGTAGGCTGCAAAGCCGTCAGCGTGTTTCCGCCCTGCGATGGCCTGGCGAGCTGTCCAGGGTGTACTCTGCCCTCGCCCGAATTTGGCTGGGATGGGCACCAGCCTCCCCGCGACCCAAACTAGGATTAAGCGGGTACAGAAAATGAACTGAACTGATGAGTTTAGAGTAACAGATACATAGTATTTTACTGCCGGCTGCTCATTCGCACATGTGACGTCATACATGGGGTTTTACTTGTCGCGGATTATCTCGATTCGCGGGAGGGCTCGGAACCATACCCCCATGAATGTCAAGGGCCTACTGTATAAAAGCCCATATCTCACCACCCTTTTAACCGATTTTTGTGAACTAGTCCTTACATTACTCATGCAAGTATACAGATTGTTCCAGGAAAGCAACAGGAAACTGTAAATTCATTTATACTTTTAACAACTAATAAAATGTTGGAAAAAAGACTTGTTGCAATCATGTAACATCAAATTCTGGATCAGAGTAATTGGTAAAAAAAAAAAAAAGCCAAAAGGAAATGAAGAAGTAAAATATAATTATAACTGATTAACTAAATATAAATGAAATACAGGTATTAAAGCAGTTTTCAGGAAATTTATATACAAGCAGCCATGAGAAATTTCAGACTCCCTTAGTACACTTAGGTAATCTCGGTCATGCAAGGAAACTATCCACTAAACAACTTGCTTCACAAAAGTTGTAGTTGAAGCTTCCTGATGACTCCCTCAAAAGCTACATTAGGACTCATAGCTAGCAATGTCTGCTTCAGCATCAGCTCTACATATTTCTTGCAATCATCTCTATACACCATACAGGTCCTGTACAATGATGTGCTTATCAAGGCCCCAACATGTGGAAACTGATACTAAAATGTTATTTGAGATTAATTATTAATTCAATATCATATCACTACACCACCAATGTTATTACTGATCATCTAGAGCAGTGGTCCCCAACTACGGCTCGCGGGCCAGATACGGCCCACCTCCTCGTTTGTCCCAGCCCCCTGAACAATACCTGAGATGCATTATTTATTTTTTTTTTTACTCTGGCCATGCAATCAAGACTAATACACACCTAGATCATGACATTGTATTCCACCCTTCTGACCTTTGTGCCCCATTTGAATGACCCCCCCCCAAGAAACAAAAAGACTCTCCCCTGTCAAATAGTATGGAATAATGGTGAAAAGGTTATGGAAGAGAAAAATTGATTCAGAATGCAGGGTATTTAACCTGCAGTGGACAAACTGTTATTTTTTTGTTCAATGCAAAGAAAAGGTTGTTTGTTTCATCTGTCAAGACGCAGTGGCGGTATTCAAAGAATACAATCTGCGCCGACACTGAATCCCGTCACAAAGACGAGTATGATCGCTTGCGAGGCCAAATGCAAGTAGACAAACTCTCTAAGCTAAAAAGTGAACTGTTATCTCAAGAGAATACATTTGTACGCCAGGCTCGGCTGAACCACTCGTCTGTTGGGACAGCTTTCGGATTGCTCAAGCAGCGTTTTTTTTTATTATTATTTATTTCCTGACTTTTTTCAGGAAAGGGGCAGTGATGGCCTAGGACACTGGATCGTTGATTCTAAGGTTGGGCGTTCGAGTCCCAGTCTCCACAAGGTTGTCACTGCCCCCCCAGTGCAGCTAACTGGGTTATCAAAAGCCAGCCATGTCTCTCACTCTCTATGGTGTGAGGCAATATAAAAGAACATTTCTGACTTTCGACAAGAGTAGGCTGCAAAGCTGTCAGCGTGTTTCCACCGTGCAATGGCTTGGTGAACTGTCCAGGGTGTACTCTGCCCTTGCCTTGAGTCGGCTGAGATGGGCACCAGCCTCCCCGTAACCATAATAAGGATTAAGCGGTGAAAGAAAATGAACTGAACTTTTTTCTGTGAAGGTCCCGGAAAGGGTCACTAATATTTGGTTATGTGTGGCTTACTGGAAAACAATAAACGTTTACGTTTCGGCAGCCCTGCGGTTGTCACACTTTTTCTGTTACAAACTGACCTCGGCCCCCCCATCAGAGAAGGGAAAAGTTATGTGGCCCTTGCAGGAAAAAGTTTGGGGACCCCTGATCTAGAGAATTGCTGGACCCAGAGTTCACTGAAGAGCCAGTCATGTATGAAAGTGACACATTATGGCTTAAGCTCACCTCCAGTACACAAGTATCACAAAGCTGTGTAAGATGGGTGGGAACGTTACCGGACTCGAATATCAACAGATTATTGTTTCAAACCTGCGCGTGGTTCAGATTTCTCAACAACAGGTTGATAACAGATTGTTTTCTGGCCATTTGATGTTTGAGCTGCCCACTAACATAGCTCACTCATTTATTTAAAATGGAATACAAGCGTCTTGGGCCTCAAGTATTTTTAGTAGCACTTACAAATTTATATTATTTGTAATTTGAACATCTTGAAGGTGTCTGATTTGTTAATATGATAATTTTATTCATCATGATGAGTACCTGGGAATCTGGTACCATCATGGCCACGTTTGCAGAGCCACTATTGACCTTGAGTGATGCTTTGAATTTTGGAATATGATCTTATATTTGATAAAATATTATGTGTTTATTTAACAAGACCATTTGATTATTTTTCTGTAATAAACATGTTCTTGAAAGGGAAGTTAATTCTTTGCAACAAGACATTTGTCCAGGCAAAACCAGGAATGTCCACAGAAGGCATAAGAAGCTTCTTTTCAATACTGCTGATGTCACAATTTTCAGTACCTTCAGAGGATTACTTAAGTCATAGTTGATGAAATTCCGTTTATAGTGAGATATGAGCTTATATGCATGAATGTCCAAATATGTGACAAGACTTTTGTCAATGACTGTATATAGACTTGATGTGTTCTGCTCAAATGCATGTTACATGTACAAAACTATATTGTACAATTCAAGCCTAATCTCATAATGAAACACATAACATTTATAAAGGAGGTACACTGTTAACCCACAACTTTTGTGATAATCCAGTGTAAATTACAGGGATTCCTCACTTTCCGCAGTTAATTGGGACCGAGATCCCCCCACGAAATTCCGTGAAGTAGGATCAACCCCCACCACACCGACTGACATACGTACATGTATGTGTATATAATATCAATAAATACATATTCGATGCTATAAACGCTTATAACAATTAAACATTAAAAAAATAACACATAAGATGTAAATAAAATAAAAATACACACACATACAGAAGCTCACACGCACACAAATGTGCACCTCACAAAAATATAAGTAGTTTTGATGGGAGGTTTTGGGTTGTTTTGTGTTTGTTTAGGATTTTTTCTTTTATTTTTGCATAATTGGCCTCGTTTTTGTGGCATTTTTTCCTTAATTTCCCCCCTATTCTTCCTTAATTTCATTATTTTTTAATTCAATGAATATTTAAAAAAAAAAAAAAAAGGGATGCGCAGAAACCACATGAATTGAAGCACTAAGTTGCGAGGGATCCCAGTATTAATATTAACTTTAACAGGAATTGCTGGGTTTTCATGGTTTTGTTTACATTATATCACAACATGTTTTTTTGTATTTTGTTTGTGATCCAAGCTTAACTCATGGCTTCAAATTCCTTTTTTAACATGGAAACATCGTGAAATACGATACGTACGAAAATTCTCGAAGTATCGCGATACGTTTTAACAGTATCGTCTAAACTCCTGGATCACTACACTATAAACAAACATATTTAATCAGTCATATCCAAACTGACATCTCTAAAACTTAATGTTTATCGGTAGAATTTAAAATAAGGACTTTAAGCCATGGCTTAGGTGTAAATAATACTTTTACATACGTACAGAAGAATGTAAACATTTTGTTGCGCATGCTAGTAACGATAGCGCTGAACTGGAGCGAGTTAGCAATAGCCAGTGTTAGCAACGCAATAAATAATTAAGTTTTGCTATAAATATGTTCCATAAGTGCATTTTTTTTTACCTCCATACCATAATGTAATATACTGTTTTATAGCATATATCAATTTCAAGGCTTTGAAGCTGTGCTGTAACATTCCCGAGCCTTTTTCTTTGCATATTAAAAAAATCCACTCACCGTCAGGATTCCCATCTCTCACCCTCAGGAAACGGCTCCTAATAACAATGCTGCGAAAAACAGCGTCTCCGTGTCATTCTTAAAAACAATTAAGGCACACGCCTTGTTTCACTTTTACCTCACAAATCAGAAAAAAAGAATATCTGAGCGTAATATATCGTGAGGTCTCTGTTAGGGAAGGTTACTTGAGAACTGCAACGCCAAACTACGCCATTATGGCTCAACTCACTCTATAGCCATAACAAATGGGGATTTCAAGCATAGTGATCCGCATTTGAGCCAAAATGGCGCCCATTTCGTAACCTTGTGGGGTTTTGGATTTAGAGAGCACGGGTGCGCGGCGACACCAAGCATCACGAGGTCACGTGATCATAAAGCTAGGAAAAGAAATGTTTTATTATTATTATTATTATTATTATTATTATTATTATTAAGACAGAATACTTGTGTATGAACGAGAAGGACCTAAGAGGAACAGTGAGGTTACAGGGAGCAGAGATAAAGAAGGTGGAGGATTTTAAGTACTTCGGCTCAACAATCCAGAGCAATGGAGAGTGTGGAAAAGAGGTGAAGAAACGTGTGCAGACAGGTTGGAATGGTTGGAGAAAAGTGTCCGGTGTGATGTGTGATAGAAAGGTATCGGAAAAAATGAAAGGAAAAGTACAAGACAGTGATGAGGCCAGCGATGTTGTATGGCTTAGAAACAGTAGCGCTGAAGAAAAGACAGGAGGCAGAGCTGGAGGTAGCAGAGATGAAAATATTGAGGTTCTGTTTGGGAGTAACGAGGATGGATAGGATCAGGAATGAGCACATCAGAGGGACAGCACCTCTTCTTCTTCTTCTTCTTTTCCTTTCGGCTGTTCCCTTCAGGGGTCACCACAGCTAATCATCTGTCTCCATCTCACCCTATTATCTGCATCTTCTTCTCTTACACCAACTGTCTTCATGTCCTCCTTCACCACATCCGTGAATCGTCTCTTTATCAGAGGGACAGCACATGTAAGATGTTTTTGAGAAAAAGTCAGAGAGGCTAGATTGAGATGGTTTGGACATGTACAGAGGAGGGATAGTGAGTGAGTATATTGGCAGTAGGATGCTGAGCTTGGAACTACCAGGCAGAAGGCCTAGAGGAAGACCAAAGAGAAGATCCCTGCAGCCTCTGCTGTAAAACAAAGCCTGTACCGGTCTGTAAAATAAAGCCTGTACCGGTCCGTCAAGGTGGAGAAGTAGCTGAGCCGCAAGAAAAAGCTCTCAATTTACCAGTTGATCTACGTTCCAACCCTCACCTATGATCACGAGCTTTGGGTAGTGACCGAAAAAACAAGATCGCGTATGCAAGTGGCTGAAATGAGCTTCCTTTGCCGGGTGGCGGGGCTCTCCCTTAGAGATAGGGTGAGAAGCTCTACCATCTGGGGAGAGCTCGGAGTAGAACCGCTGCCCCTCCGCAGTGAGAGGGGCCAGTTGAGGTGGCTCGGGTATCTGGTCAGAACGCCTCCCGAACACCTCCCTGGTGTGTTGTTTCGGGCATGGCCAACTGGGAAGAGACCCCGGGGGTGACCTAGAACATGCTGGAGGGACTATGTCTCTTGGCTTGTCTGGGAACGCCTCAGTGTCCCCCCGGAAGAGCTGGGGGAAGTGGCTGTGGAGAGTGACGTCTGGGCCTTTTTGCTTAGGCTGCTGCCTCCACGACCCGACCCTGGAAGAAGCGAAAGAAAACGACGATGATGATGATGATGATGATGATGACATACAAATACATACATACAAATATATACATACATAAAAATATATACATACATACACATACATGCATACAAATATATACATACATACAAATATATAAATACATAGAAATACATGCATACAAATATATACATCCATTAAAATATTTTTGCATGTTTGATTTGGCATAGGTTTTTACGTCGGATGCCCTTTCTGACACAACCCTTTAGCAAGGGACAGAAACACGCTGACGGCTATGCAGCTACTCTTTACGAAAGTCAGCAATGGTTCTTTTACACGAACCTTTTCACCATTGGTAACCCAGTTAGCTGCACTGGGGGGGGGACGGTGACAAACAACCCTGTGGAGAGTGAGACTCGAACCTCCAGCCTTTGGATCAGCAATTCAGCGCCCTTTACCACCAGCCCACCACTGCCCTCCATCCTCCTTCATTGTAGCATCCGAGAGAAACTGATCTTCCTACCTGAGGAAGAAACTGAGAATGCTGCTGAAGATGGCTGGGACATTTGCACCATATTTATATTCTACTGTTTACTATATCATATTGACAATGCTGTACATATTACTCACAGACAGGATTCATTCTGTATCTGTTCATATAGATATTGATATTAGTAACTTCTAATGTTAGGCGTGTGTGTGTGTGCGTCTGTGTGTGTGTGTGTGTGTGTGTTTCTTTAATTTGTCTTCATTGAGACATTATCTCATTCTTATTTTGTATGGCACAATTGTCTATGGGATCAATAAAGTACTGTATTGTGATTCTGATTCTGATATGCCACATGAATTAATTGCCAAGACAGACCTACAGTGAAAGGCCCAAAGATAAAAAAAAATATAAACAAACCAGGGTAAATTTCAAAAGACCTGTTGCAGGACAGATGAGAATACTGACATCTGAGGCTGAGACTACAGACATCTCCAGCAGCAGCCAACATACATCATGTTACTTCTATCAAATCACTTCAACACCAGAGGGGATTGATGAGAAAGATTTCCTTTCAGCTTTTTCCCATTTTTATAAGGGCTCGCCACAGCGAATGATTCGCACGTTTGATTTGGCAGAGGTTTTTACGTCAGATGCCCTTCCTGACACAACCCTTTAGCAAGGGACAGAAACACGCTGACGGCGTTGCAGCTACTCTTTACGAAAGTCAGCAATGGTTCTTTTACATGAACCTCTCACCATAGACAGTGAAAGACATAGCCGGCCTTTGATAACCCAGTTAGCTGCACTGGGAGGGACAGTGACAACCCTGTGGAGAGTGGGACTCGAACCCCCAACCTTAGGATCAGCGATCCAGCACCCTTTACCACCAGGCCACCACTGCCCTACCAGAGGGGATTGATGCTGATTTGAAAATATAAGTTTCATAGCAACGGAGTTTTACCTCCAAGACTGACATTTCTGAGTTTCTGTTTAAAAAACTATAAATGCAGAAATCACAAAAAATAAAAAGTGCACATGACCTAACAAAAAAAACACTTTAAATTTTAATCAATTTCCAGCAAAGTTATGAGCAGCTGTTTACAAATGACTCATCACTCATACTTTCTTGTATCATAGCCTGTCTGGCAAGCCATCACTTTGTTCATATGTGAAGGTTATCATTTTGTAGCACGTCTGCCTCTCAGCAAGAAAGTTCTGGATTCAAGTCCCAGCTTCAGTGAGGGTGTTGTTGTGTGGGTTTCCTCCACAAGCATGGTGAGACAAGGTGGATTTCCTCCCACAGTTCAAAGACATGCACGGTATGGTAATTTTCTGTTCCAAATTGCCCCTAGGTGAGTGTGTATGAGAATTGGTTTGTGAGTTGGCTCTGCAATGAACTAGAGAGCTGTTCAGGTTGTGCCCCGTCTTCACCCAGTGTTGGCTGAGGTAGGCTCCAGTCTCTCTGTGACCCCAGCCGAATGAAGCTCTTCTTCTTTTCCTTTCAGCTGTTCCCTTCAGGGGTCGCCACAGCAAATTATCTGCCTCCATCTCACCCTATCCTCTGACTCTTCTTCTCTTACACCAACTACCTTCATGTCCTCCTTCACCACATCTATAAATCTCCTCTTTGGTCTTCCTCTAGGCCTTCTGCCTGGTAGTTTCAACCTCAGCATCCTACTACCAATATATTCACTATCCCTCCTTTGTACATGTCCAAACCATCTCAATCTAGACTCTCTGACTTTATCTCCAAAACCTCAAGTAGTAGCAGTTTGGCAAAATAATAAACGAAAGGTTTGAACTCAAAAAGTTCTGTACATATTTGGATTAAAATTATTTATAGACTATGATTTGGTACAAGTAACAAACCATAACATTTTTCAGGTGATCTTTGCGTGGTGGAAACAAAATTCTGAAATCTCCAAAATGACTTTTGTGAGGAGATATATGGATGTGGTGAAGGAAGACAAGAAGGTAAGTGGTGTAGGAGAAGAAGATGCAGTGGATAGGGTGAGATGGAGGCAGATGATTCGCTGTGGCGACCCCTGAAGGGAACAGCCGAAAGGAAAAGAAGCACTGTACAGTAGTACTGTATACTGTACTAAAATGCTTACAAGACGGCCACCAGAGGGAGACAATTCAGTACTGTATAACGATTGCTGTTAGATCTATGGATGTGCTGAAGGAAGACATGAAGGTAGTTGAAGCAAGAGTAGAAGATACGGAGGATAGGGTGAGATGGAGGCGGATGGTTTGCTGTGGCGTATATAGTATATATTTTCATGTACATATATATTTGTATATATATGTATTTGTAAGTATATACGTATCTGTACGTATGTATTTGTATTTTTATGTATGTATGTATATATTTTTATGTATGTATGCATATATTTGTATGCATGTATTCATAAGTTTTCTTTGTATGTACAGTATATATTTTATGTTTTTATTTGTATGTATGTATATATTTTTATGTATGTATGTATGTACTTGTATGTATGTATTTTTATGTATGTATATATTTGTATTTATATATTTGTATGTATGTATGTATATCTTTGTATGTATGTAATTATATATTTTTATGGTAGTGGCGAGTTAAGTGGAGGTGAAGTTATTTGGTCTGGTGAGGAGAAGACTCACAGAAAGGCAGTCGGGTTACTGCTCAGCAAATATGTCAGAGAAGCACTTTTGGGTTACAACCCAATTAGCCCCAGAATCATTCTTGCACGTTTCAAAGGCCGACCACTCAATCTCTGTATCATTCAAGTTTATGCTCCAACTGCAGATAGTAGTGAACATGATATTGTTTCATTCTATGATAAACTTGAAGCCGCCAGGAAATATACCATCAGAAAGGACATCAAGATAGTTATGGGTGATTGTAATGCAAAAATTGGTTGTGATAACTCTGGGTATGAAAGCAATATGGGAAGATATGGTTATGGAGAGCAAAAATGATAGAGGAAGGTGATTACTGGAATTCACCCTAAAGCATAAACTATATATTGCCAATTCTTGTTTTAAGCAAAAAGAAACTAGGAAATGGACCTGGACAACACCAGAAGGGACCAGTCACAACATGATCAACATGATTCTAATTGAAAGACGATGGCTTTCACGCTTAAGCTATCCACCAAGAAAAGAAGAGCGAAGCTTAATATGCACCAATCACCAGAAAAAAGTTGTTTGTATCGAGAGCTTTGTAATAAGGTCCGGAACTCTGCATGCAAGGACAAAAAGAACTGTTTGAAAGACAAACGTCGTGATATCAAGAGGAGTGCTCAAGAGAAAAAGTCGTACAATATGCTTATCAAAGACCTCAACAAGAAGTGGAAACTGAAACTCTAGGTGATAAAAGATGCTGGTGGTAATATGCTCCAATCAAAAGAAGAAGTTTTGAGGAGCTGGACTAAGTATTGCACTAATCTCTTCAAAAACAACATTGATGATAGTGACTTCGTGCAAGAACTAAGGACAGTCACTCCTTGGTAACTCATGGTGACACAATCATTTACTCTGAAATCAAAGCTGCAGTAAAGAAGATGAAACCAAGGAAAAGCCCTTGGTCAGATGGAATTCCTGCAGAACTTCTTTAAGCAGGAGGTGGCACGGTGATAGAACAACTTCATATCATTTGCAACAATGTTTGGAGAGAGACAAGATTGCCAGAAGAATAGACAAAGTCAATCATTTTCACTCTTCCAAAAAAAAGGAGATCTCAGCGAATGCAAGAACTATTGCACACTCTCCCTTAATAATCACATGTGCAAAGTCTTCCTCCTCATCCTTCTCGAAAGGCTTAAATATGGTACAGAACCCTTTCTGACAGAAGAACAAGCCAGGTTTCGGAAAGATCGCGGCACGGTTCAACAAATCCTCATACTTTTCTTAATTGCTGAAAGGTATTTACAAAAACAGGACAGACTCATTTACAATGGCTTCATTGACTTCACAAAAGCGTTTGACAGCATTACACATGAATCAATTTGGGCAATTCTCAAATCCTATGGCGTTAACACGAAATTGGTTGACATGGTCAAATGTATTTACATGAATAATAAACTGCATCAATAACAATATCGGTGATTGATTCAAGCAGGAGAAAGGTACAAGGCAAGGGGACCCTATCTCCCCACTCATCTTCGGAACATACATTGAACATATCCTTCAGCATGTACAGGAGAACATGGATGGGGTTTCCATCATGTTCTGGCCATCAATAACATTCGGTTTGCTGATGACATCGACTTGATAAAAGAAAGCTTCGAGAAGCTTTAGAATAGCCTAACGTTGGCTAAGCATGTGGCAGAGAAAGCTGGCCTTAAAAATCAATGCCAATAAAACAAAAATAAACCAGTTTCATAGGAAACTAGTGTTTTACGAGTGACACTCACCTCTGGTCTTATAATCATAGAACATTGAAACACACCTACCAATGCAGCCGTGAGGATGGGCACAAACAAGTGTCCGACCTCACGTCAGTCCCGAGCCCGGATAAATGCAGAGGGTTGCGACAGGAAGGGCATTCGGCGTAAAACTTTTGCCAAAATATACAATGCGAACCGTCAATACTAATTTCATACCGGATCGGTCGAGGCCCGGGTTAACAACGACCGTCATCAGTGCTGTCAACCAACAGGGTGCTGGTGGAAATCGGACTACTGTTGGTTGAAGAAGGAGAGGTCAAAGATGGAGAGACAGGAGGCGTGTTCATAGGCAGAGAGAGAAGAGGAAAGACATAAGTCTAGGACTGAGAGTAGGGACTTTGAATGTTGGAACTATGGCAGGAAAAGGTAGAGAGCTGGCTGACATGATGCAGAGGAGGAAGGTGGACATACTGTGTGCTCAGGAGACCAGGTGGAAAGGCTAGAAGCTTAGGAGCAGGGTTTAAGCTGTTTTTTCATGGTGTGGATGGGAAGAGAAATGGAGTAGGAGTCATCTTGAAGGAAGGGTTGGTCAGGAATGTTCTAGAAGTGAAAAGAGTGTCAGACAGAGTGATGAGTCTCAAGTTAGAAATTGAAGGTGTGATGTTCAATGTTGTTAGTGCTTATGCCCCACAGGCAGGATGTGAGCTAGAAGAGAAGGAGATATTCTTGAGTGAGTTAGATGAAGTGATGCAGAGTACCCCCAGAGGTGAACGAGTGGTCATTGGTACAAATTTCAATGGACATGTTGCTGCCGGCAACAGAGGGGACGAGGAAGTGATGGGCAGGTTTGGTATCCAGGACAGGAACACAGAAGGACAGATGTTGACAAATTTTGCAAAAAGGATGGAAATGGCTGTGGTGAATACTTTCTTCCAGAAGAGACAGGAGCATAGGGTGACTTAAAAAAGCGGAGGTAGGAGCACAGAGGTAGACTACATCTTGTGTAGGCGATGTAATTTGAAGGAAGTCAGTGACTGCAAAGAGGTAGTGGGCGAGAGTTTTGCCAAACAGCATAGGATGGTGGTGTGCAGGATGATGCTAATGGTGAGAAAGGTGAAGAAGGCAAAGGCAGAGCAGAAGACAAAATGGTTGAAGCTGAAAAAGGAAGAGTGTCATGTTGTCTTCAAGGAGGAGTTGAAACAGGCTTTGGGTGGTCAGGAAGTGCTTCCAGATGACTGGACAACTACAGCTAATGTGATCAGGGAGACAAGTAGGAGAGTTCTTGGTGTGTCCTCTGGAAGGACAGTAGATAAGGAGACTTGGTGGTGGAATGAGGAAGTGCAGGAGTGTATAAAAAGTAAGAGGTGAGACTAAGAAGAAGTGGGACATAGAGAGAACCGAAGAGAGTAAACAGGAGTACAGGGAGACACAACGTAAGGTGAAGGTAGCAGTGTCAAAAGCGAAACAGAGGGTGTATGATGACTTGTATGCTGGGCTGGACAGTAAGGAGGGAGAAAATGATTTATACAGGTTGGCAAAGCAGAGAAATAGAGATGGGAAGGACGTGCAGCAAGTTAGAGTGATTAAGGACAGAGTGGGAAACGTATTGACTGATGACAGAAGTGTGCTGGGAAGATAGAAAGAGTACTTTGAAGAGCTGATGAATGAGGAAAATGAGAGAGAGAAAAAAGAGTAGAAGAGATGTCTGTTGAGGACCAGGAAGTAGCAAAGATTAGTAAGGGTGAATTGAGGAGGGCATTGAAGAGGATGAGGAATGGAAGGCAGTTGGTTCTGATGACATACCAGTGGAGGTATGGAAGTGTTTAGGAAAGGTAGCAGTAGAGAGTGAGCAGATGCCGGAGGACAAGTGTGCTAGTGCCCATTTTTAAGGACAAGGGAGACTTGCAGAGTTGTGGCAACTACAGAGGGATAAAGTTGATGAGCCATACGATGAAGTTATGGGAAAAAATAGTGGAAGCTAGACTAAGGGCAGAGGTCAGCATTTGTGAACAACAGTTTAGTTTCATGCCAAGAAAGAGCACCACAGAAGCAGTGTTTGCTTTGAGGATGTTAATAGAGAAGTACAGAGAAGGCCAGAGGGAGCTGCATTGTGCCTTTGTGGATATGGAGAAAGCATATGTCAGAGTGCCGAGAGAGGAACTGTAGTATCGCATGAGGAAGTCTGGAGTGGCAGAGAAGTATGTTAGAGTGGTGCAGGACATGTATGAGAGATGTAAGACAGTGGTGAGGTGTGCTGTCGGTGTGACAGAAGAGTTCAAGGTGGAGGTGGGACTGCATCAAGGATCAGCTCTGAGCAACTTCTTGTTTGCTATGGTGATGGACAGGCTGACAGACGAGGTTAGACAAGAATCTCCATGGACTATGATGTTTGCAGATGACATTGTGATCTGTAGTGAGAGCAGAGAACAAGTGGAGGAAAATCTAGCGAGGTGGAGGTATGCCCTGGAAAGGAGAGGAATGAAGGTTAGCCTCAGTAAAACAGAATACATGTGTGTGAACGACAAGGATCCAAGAGGAACGGTGAGGTTACAGGGAGCAGAGATAGAGAAGGTGGAGGATTTTAAGTACTTTGGCTCAACAATCCAGAGCAATGGAGAGTGTGGAAAAGAGGTGAAGAAGCGTATGCAGACAGGTTGAAATGGTTGGAGAAAAGTGTCTGGTGTGATATGTGATAGGAAGGTATCGGCAAGAATGAAAGGAAAAGTGTACAAGATGGTGTTGAGGCCAGTGATGTTGTATGGTTTAGAAACAGTGGCGCTGAGGAAAAGATAGGAGGCAGAGCTGGAGATAGCAGAGATGAAAAATTGAGGTTCTCTTTGGGAGTAACGAGGATGGATAGGATCAGGAATGAGTACATCAGAGGCACAGCACATGTAAGAGGTTTTGGAGACAAAGTGAGAGAGGCTATATTGAGATGGTTTGGACATGCACAGAAGAGGGATAGTGAGTATATTGGTAGTAGGATGCTGAGGTTGGAACTACCAGGCAGAAGGCCTAAAGGAATACCAAAAAGAAGATTTATGGATGTGGTGAAGGAGAACATGAAGGTAGTTGGAGTAAGAGTAGAAGATGCAAAGGATAGGGTGAGATGGAGGCAGATGATTCGCTGTGGCGACCCCTGAAGGGAATAGCCAAAAGGAAAAGAAGAAGATTGAAACACACCTACCACTAAGTTATGTCAAAGCTCTTTTTATCCCCTCTGTACCTCCCCTTTTGCCTTCCCATACAGCGCCTTTATACCTCTCTCGGAGTCACCGCTAGAGGTCACATGATCACGCTATATCAGGACAACGTCATCAGGGACACGCCATCTACATACAAACACTCTACAGGGAGGGAAGCTAATAAGACCAGAGGTGAGTATTCCTCGTAAAACACTAGTTTCCTACAAACTGGTTTATTTACTCGTAAACTCACCTCTGGTCTTATTATCATAGAACAGACTTCGACAGGAAAATAAGTGGGGTGGGTATTCCCTCACAAAGGCTCAAAACTGGAAAGCTCAGCACAGATCCAGTAAAAAGAGCAACCCAACCTAAATTCCTCCTACTGTTCAGCAGAGGAGAGATGCCTATGTCCAGGTTATATTTATCTGTATACCAAATAATCCAATATAGGTGTAACTGGCAGCCACATATTAGCTATAGGGGAGGAAATCTGCCCCACTATTCTCAGTCGAGCTGCTGCAAACCCGGTTTGACCATGGCACCCACCACCGACTATGGACCAAGCAAAAACAACGAGTCCACATGAACTGCCAACGAGCGGAGATAAAAGTCGTAAAGGTTGTCTGACATGACCAGGAACAGGCCGTCATGATATCTTCAGTAGAAACATGACTGGCCTTCGCTAGAATAGACGCCAAAGCCGAATTTAATGGGGATGAATCCGAAATTCAGGCTGAAACGACGGATCTAGAGCTTGATAGGCCTCCATGATGGCGTACTTAATAAACTTAGTAAAACAATCCGGAGTAATCTTGTTAACAGAACGAGAAGAAAGGGGAAGAAAAGGTTCACCCTGCCCTGCAAAACTGATGCAGGTGATGTACGATCCAGGTAGATCTGAATAGCGCGAACAGGACACAACTTGTAGTCCGGAGACTCACGACCAACAAAATCCTTCAAGGATTTAACCACAACAGGCTCAGGCCCAAGGTTGGGCCGTAGAGTCTTAGCCACAAACTGAGGATCCGGATAAAACTAGATCAACGACCAGTCCCTAGCAAGACGGAAGTAACCTTGATCATGATGAAGGGCACAAATCTCACTACAACGCTTACCAGTAACTAACGCAACTAACAGAGCTGTCTTGTATGTGAGAAGCTTTCTAGAACAAGAACCCATAGACTCAAAAGGAGGATGAACCAAACTACGCAAAACCAGCCCAGAATCCCAGTGAGAAACAGGTTGGTGCACCACAGGGTGTAAATTAGCCACTTCCGAGAACCCCTGGCTAAAGGACTTGCAATAATCCAGAATATGGGAGATTACAATCCCATAACCTCTAGTAGTACTATAGGCCTATCTTGAATCTGACAAAAAGGGAAAGAAGCCTAGGAGATCAGATTCAGAGGGATCGAAAAGATTGATTTGCCTCTGACGACACCAACTGGAGTAATGCCACCACTTGGACCCAGACCTCCGAGGAGGAGGATCTGATGGCAGCCATAAGGATCAATGAAGAACCCTCTGGAATTCCTCGTCTTGCCAAGACCTGCCGGAGAGAATCCACGCATGAAGCTGAAACAACGGGAATTCTCGTAAGGTAGATGCCCCTGAGACAGGAGGTCTGGAACTAGGGGCAGTTGAATTGGATGAGCTACTGACAGTTCCAGGAGGTCCGTGAACCACGACTGGCGAGACCACAGATGAGCTATGAGGAGTAGGCAAGCCTGCTCGGACCATACTTTGGACAGAACAGCCCGAAGTACCGGGGTTGGAGGAAAGGCATACAACAGGAGCAGATGAGACCAACTCATTGACAGAGCATTGACAGAGAACGCCTGAGTGTCCGTAAAAGTGATCGCAACAAAACAAGAATCTATCAAACGAGACCGCAAAGGGTGGATGAGTGATTGCCCCCTTGATGGCGAATGTAAGACACAACTGTAGAATTGTCGCAAAGCAGGAGGACAACCTGACCCTGGAGGAGTGGACAAAAATGCCTGATGCTCAGTAGAACAGCATGAGCTTCCAGAACATTGATATATAAGGCCTGGAAGGTAGGTGGCCAAGAGCCTTGAATGCGATCGACTCCAAGTACAGCCTCCCAATCCTCCAAGGATGCATCCGTCATGAGATGCAGGGAGGGAAAGGGGAGCGACAAAGGATGACCCGCGGTCAACCAAGTCTCCTGACCCCAAGGACAAAGGAATTAACGAAAGTCATAGTCCAGGAGAATAGAGTGGTCCATGGAGTCTCGAAGGGGACGCCAATGAGACAGGACCATATCTGAAGAGGGCGCAATTGCAGGCAACCCAAAACGAGAAAGTCCGCCAGACTGTTCAGCAGACCAAGCAGAGACAGCAGGGTCCGAGCAGGACAGGAATGCATCGCCAACAGATGAGGAACGATCTCCAGAGCCTTGGAGACGTTGTGACAAGCGGGAGCGACAAGACTTAGATGACTGCGGCAAAAAAACCCAAGATATTCAAACTCCTGAGAAGGTACGAGACTGGACTTCTTCAGGTTGAGTATCCACCCGAGGCCTTCGAGGAACGGAAGGACCCACTGCACCTGATCGAGGAGGCACTGGTGATCTTGGTGCAAGAGGATCCAGTCGTTTAGGTAGACGTGAAGACGAACGCCGAGACCTCGAAGATGTGCGGCAAGCGCCTCCACGATTCGTGTGAAAATGAGAGGAGCAGTGCATAGTCCGAAGGGGAGCGCAATGCACTGGTAGACAATCGTTTTATCAAGCAAGTGCTGTTTGGCATTACTGAGGGCCGGAATAGAAGATTCCAACCATGTAGAAAATGGACAGATGATATTGAGTACTGTATTGCTTAACTTTCCAGAATAGCCCTGAGCAGAGCCGATTGGAGAAAATGGACAAAGCTGATCATCGACACCTACGGGTTCACAAGAATCCAGGGAGATTAACAATAAGGATGACGATATATTTTTATGTATGTATATATTTGTAGGTCTATATTTGTGTGTTTTTATTTGTATGTATGTATATATTTGTATGTCATCATCATCATCATCTTCTTTTGCTTCTTCCGGGGTCGCGTCGCAGAGGCAGCAGCCTAAGCAAAGAGGCACAGACATCCCTCTCCCCAGCCACTTCCTCCAGCTCTTCTGGGGGGACACTGAGGGGTTCCCAGACAAGCCAAGAGACATAGTCACTCCAGCGTGTTCTAGGTCGACCCCGGGGTCTCTTTCCGGTCGGACATGCTCGAAACACCACACCAGGGAGGCATTCGGGAGGTATTCTGACCAGATGCCCAAGCCATCTCAACTGACCCCTCTCAGTGCGGAGGAGCAGCAGTTCTCCTCCGAGCTTGCTCCAGATAGTAGAGCTTCTCACCTTATCTCTAAGGGAGAGCCCCGCCACCCAGCGACGGGAGCTCATTTCAGGTAGCTGGTAAATTGAGAACATTGCCTTGCAGCTCAGCTCCCTCTCCACCACGACGGACCGGTACAGGCTGCGTTTAACAGCAGAGGTCGCAACAATCAGTCTGTCGATCTCCCGCTCCATCCTTCCCTCACTCGTGAACAAGACCCCAAGATACTTGAACGCCTCCACTTGGGGCAGGACCTCATTCTCGACCCGGAGAGTGCATTCCACCCATGTCTGACTGAGAACCATGGCCTTGGAGTTGGAGGTGCTGATTTTCATCCTGGCTGCTTTGCACTCGACTGCGAATCACTCCAATAATAGCTGGAAGTCCTGGCTTGATGAAGCCAAAAGGACAACATCATCCGCAAAAAGCAGAGACAAGATCTGATGGCCACCAAACCAAAACCCTTCAAACGCCTCGGCTGCACCTAGAAATTCTGTCCATAAAAATTGTGAACAGAATCGGTGACAAAGGGCAGCCTTGGCAGACGCCAACCCTCACTGGAAACAAATTCGAACAGTTGTTACCAATACGGACCAAACTCTGGCTCCAGTGATACAGCGATCGAATGGCCCGTAGCAACTGTCTGGAAGACCGCATTGCCGGAGCACGCCCCACAAGATAGCCCAAATAACACAGTCAGAAGCCTTCTCCAAATCCACAAAACACATGTGGACAGACTGTGCAAACTCCTACCACCCTCAAGGATCCTTGTGGAGCATATAGAGTTGGTTAAGAGTGCTACGGCCAGGACAAAAACCACTCTGTTCCTCCTGAATCCAAGATTCGAGGTATTTGTATTTATGTATGTATACACTGTATTTGTATGTATATGCAGTAACTGTATGTACAGTATGTATTTGTATGTATGTACACTATGTATTTGTATGTATGTATTTGTATGTACAGTATGTATTTGTATGTATATGCAGTAACTGTATGTACAGTATGTATTTGTATATATGCATTTGTATGTATTTAAAGCATTTGTATGTACAGTATGTATTTGTATGCATGTATTTGTATGTACAGTATTTGTATGTACAGTATGTATTTGTATGTATGTACACTATGTATTTGTACATATGTATTTGTATGTACAGTATGTATTTGTATGTATATGCAGTAACTGTATGTACAGTATGTATTTGTATGTATATATGCACAGTATTTGTATGTACAGTATGTATTTGTATGTATGTATTGTATGTACTGTATGTATTTGTATGTATGTATTTGTATTTATATACAGTAATTGTATGTACAGTATATATTTGTGTATATATATATATATATATATATACATACAGTATTTGTATGAGTGTATTTGTATGTATATACAGTAATTGTATGTACAGTTTGTATTTGTGTATGTGTGTATATGTATGTACAGTGTGTATTTATATGTATGTATTTGTATGCATATACAGTAATTGTGTGTACAGTATGTATTTGTATGTATGTACGTATTTGTATGTATGTATTTATATACAGTAATTGTAGTACAGTATGTATTACCCACACATGCACACACTGTTGTGGTTTAATGATTTGAGCCGAAAGCGTTTCTCCCATGAGTAATAATATCAGCATTAAATGCTACAGCTGTTAATTGACAGAAGTTGTTGAAATATCACAGTTTGACATTACAGTGTGTTTAACATTTTTTTTTCATAAATACTGTATTAAAAAATTGACCCAAAATGCAGATAAGTGCACCACCCACTGAGTGAGTTCTGCAGGACTGGAGGAAAGATCTTGTGCAGGTGAGCTAACTTGGCGGTGCAGCAGCCATTGGTAGAAAGTGAAAAGGTCTGAGATCAAGCTTTGAGAAACAGGAGAGGTCTAACAGAAGAAGAGAAAGAAAAATGATGGTGATGTTATGAATATGGTGGCGGCTGGTGCAGGGGTCATTAACACTCGCGTACAGCAGGAAAGAAATGGTTTCAGAAATGTGGATTTGATTTCCAAGAGATACCACTGCATTTCATCTTTATTTAATCCTCCTGGAACTGAAAGGGAATCTTTAATCTGTTCAGAAAATGAAAGAAGAATGTGAACGTGGAATTTGATACAGTGCTGAACCGTTCACTTGAAACTTTTGTTGTGTTTTCTCCAGAACAAAAAGAAGGAAACTTGAGGCTCACATTTCCATTTCTGATCATTTTAAAGTTATTTGTGGGTGAATTCTTCCTGTTAATTAAACCTAACCTGTTTTAACTTTTATCACATTAAAATGACAAACATGAACAGAAGATAAGTGTATTCATATAAAATATATTTAAATCTTATTTTTAAAATGTAAATGGAGTTATATCATGTTAAAGGAGTGCATTAATGGAAATATAAACTCTGTATAAAAATAATGTTTTACATATGAATGTTATCATTAAAGTCCTCAAGAAGCTGAAAGTGTCCATTTGCAGTCTTCTTTACATCTTTCTAACATCCACCTGAACTCAGTGAGTGCACCAGGACATGGTGCATGTTTCACCGACAGATGGCGCCATTTCTCCATATTTACACTCAAAACGTGTCCTATTGAGTGCTTGACCTTGTTTTCTCCTGTCCCAGATTCTTCAGATTGGGGATTTTAAGTGGCTATTGTGTTGGTCTCACACTCTTTTGCCATTTCACTGATGAGCCATTCCAGTTTTCTGGAGATCAGACGCTCGTACTGCTGCAGAATAAAACTTAGATCCTGTGAGACAAGCTGGATGGAAGGGCCTGGAATGTTTTCCAATCCATTCTGGAACACACACACACACACACACACACACACACACACACACACACACACACAGGCAACTTAATAATGTAATAAAGTAATCAAATGAGGATTCATATTTAGACAATATATTTCTGGATTGTGAATGGTCAGAGGGCATATAGAGCAGCTATAACATGTTCAGATTTATATTAAAGAGCAGATATATAGATATGTGTTGGATGTGCAGGTTGAAGTTTATCATTTAGGGTATGTGCACTAATGCATCACAGTGTGCTGGGCCTATCTTCCCAGAACCCAGGACTTTCTTGCTATGATGCAGGTGTGCTCACCTCTGGGTATAATATCTGATCTCTAATAAACTTGTTTGGATGCATTATTGTTCCCAGGGCATGTACGGTACAGCACTGATAATAATGTGATTTATATTTATTAAGGTAGACGGCACAGTTGCGCAAGAAGTTAGCACATCTGCCTCACAGCAAGAAGGTCCTGGGTTCAAGTCCAAATGCACAGCAAGGGTGTTTCTTTGTGGCGTTTGCGTGTTCTCCTTATGCTTGTGTGGGTTTCCTCTGTTTACACCGGTTTCCTCCCTCAGTGAAAAACCATATACAGTCAGCTAATTGTCTGTTCCAAATCTCGCCTAGGTGCAACTTTGAGTGGTTGTGTGTGTGTTGGTCCTGCAATGAATGGCCTGGCAAGCCGTTCAGGTTGTACCCCAGATTTGGCTGAGATGACACCAACCACAGGAACAAGCCACATACCGAGAAGGACACTCCACGATTGATCACTTGCAAACAGTAACACAGATACTCGAGAAGGCCAACGAATACAACATACCCATATACATGGCATTTGTAGACTATGAGAAGGCCTTTGATTCAATCCAACATAAGGCAGTCTTCAAAGCGCTAAATTCGCACGGTATTGAGGGTTAATACATCAACATTGTCAATGAAATATATGAGGGAGGAACAGTGCAAGTGAGAACTGAACTACTTTCAAGGAAAATTAACATCATGAAGGGATCAGGCAAGGTGACATTTTATCGCCAGTGATGTTCACAGCGGCACTCGAAGAAATATTCAGAAGAACAGAAGACGGAGCTGGTATAAACATCAACGGAGAAAAGCTAAACAATCTGAGATTTGCAGATGATATATTATCCTGTTTGCGGAAACCGAGGAACAACTAGAAAGAATTCTGCAGAACCTGAACATGGAAGGCAAGAAAGATGGAATGAAAATAAACAAAAAGAAAACAAAAATTATGTGCACCAAAGTGGCAAGAAGAAGACAAAGAACAAATTGAAGAGGTAGATAAATACAAGTACTTGTTAAGACTGTTGACACCAGGCAACGAGATGGCCAGAAAAATCGAGGAAAGAACAACAGAAGGCTGGTAGAGATTTGGTCAGTACAGCATTTTTCTAAAAGACAAAAAGATGTCCATTTGCCTGAAAAAGAAGATCGTGGATACAGTCATACTGCCATCGATGACGTATGGAGTGGAGACATGGGCACTAACAAAGCACCAAAAATAGGAAATTAGCGGCAGCCCAAAGAAGCATGGAAAGAGCAATGCTTGGAGTCACGAGAACAGAGAACATCAGGAACAGAGAAATAAGAGCATGCACAAAGGTGAAAGATATCATTGAAAAAGTAGTGGAGGCGAAAGGCCAGTGGGCTGGACATCTAGCCCAAATGAGCACCAATAAATGGGCCAAAAGAGTAACAGAGTGGACACCGAGAGATAAGACGACAAGGAGAGGCAGATGGAAGTGTAGATGGAGAGACAAAATCGAGCACAAAGCTAGCAGTAGATGGATGCAGGTGGCACAAGATTGCCGAAATTGGAAATGTATGTGGAGGCCATCCGCCAGCAGAGGAGCGACAGGCTGAGAGAAGAAGATGAAGAAGCAGAAGAAGGAGAAGAAGACGAAGAAGCAGAAGAAGAAGAAGGGTGTCAGCCACCCAGCAACCCTAATTAGGATTAAGCTGTCTCCAGTGTCAATGATTTGGTCAAAGGTAAAACTGGGATTTTATTTTTTTTAACTTGACTGACATCTTCAGGACAGAGCCAGGTTTTTTTGCATCTCATGAACTTGAAGCGAGAGGGTAAGGATCAGCTGGGGAGGAAATGTTTCTTTATAGCCACAGTAACATAATCCAGAAACTGGAAGTAATTACGTAATTTCTTGGACAACATTTACTGTAATTCTATTCTAAATGAATAAAAAGTACAAGATGTGGTGAGCATGTCCGCCTCACAGCAAGAAGGTTCCGGGTCTGTGTGGAGTTTGCATGTTCTCCCCATGCTTCTGTGGGTTTCCTCCGCGTACCCCGGTTTCCACCCACAGTCCAAAAAACATGCAAAGTACTGTATATTAATTGGCTGTTTCAAATCCCCCCTAGCTGTGAATGTGAGTGTGAGTGGGTGTGTCACTGTTGGCTCTTGATTGCAGAGCTGTCCAGGGTGTACCCCATCCTCGCCCAGAGATGGGCACCAGCCTCCCCACGACCCTGATTAGGATTAAGCAGTTCATAAAATGAATGAATGAGTACAAGGCATTCTTTAATAAATTAAGCGGGTAATGATTAGCAGACTGCTGTAGTATAAAAGGGGGGAAAGGATTGAGGACGTGCTGTGAAAGGATAGTATGATCCAAGTTCTCTGTATCACATCACAAATTCCAGGCAGTGAGATAAACTATAACCTCGGAGTCTGCACCAGCATCCCTGCTCTGTGTGATGTCTCAAATGTCTCGAAGTCCAGCCATTTTTAATCCTTACGCTCAGATAAAAACACAACACCTTTATTCATTCACAGAAACACTTAATCTTATTACGGTCGCAGGAAAACTGGCGCCCAGCCAAGACCATCACAGGGCCAAAACACATACAACCACTCAATCTTACACTCACACCTAGGGGCAAGAAGCCTATTACACATATCTTTGGACTGTTGGAGGAAACCAGAGCTCCCAGAGGGAACCCACGCAAACACATGTAAGAATGTGCAAACTCCACACAGAAACACCTTTGTCGAGCCCAGGACTCGAACCCAGAATCTTCTTGCTGTGAGGCTGATGTGCTAACCACTACACAACCGTGAACATAACATGGTAAAAAAAAAAAGAAATTTAAAAATGTCAGAAGTCTCAAGATTAATATTGAACCTTTCTGCGAAATGTTTAACTGTCGTGAGTGTGCTTCTTTTTCCTGGGAAAGGAAGTCGCTCAACATTGACGTCTCCGGAACAGTGCGGCATATCAACAAGAGATTACGGGAAGCCAGGAAGTATTTTTTGTGAGAGCCGAAGACGTCCAATCCAAATACATCAGGATCCAGAACTTCATCCCAGCAACTGAAGTCGGAATCAGTCAACACGACGTGTGTGTGCGTGTGTGTGTGTGTGTGTGTGTGTATGTGTCGCAGTGTGTACCTGTATGTGGAGCTGTGTGAGTGTGAGTATGTAGTTGTTGATGTTGTGTTCGAGGCGGCCCAGCACTGCAAGCGAACATTCGGCCTGGCTTTCATTCCTAGCGTAGTGAATATCCTGGGCTAGCACACTCAAAGACTGTAGGATCTCCGATATACGCTCTTGGATCTTGAACACACACACACACACACACAGATTTTATCCTTCTTGTACCAAAGCAACACAGAAGGTACCAACAGACGGTCGGGTTGAAACAGAGGAGATGTTACCGACTCACAGGTTTGCTTTTCCAGCTCATGATATTAACCCTGATGGAAGGAATACGGATTGAAGCAGGAAGAATTGCTACAGCGCTACACTGGGCCTGGTAGAAACAGCACACACACACACACACACACACACACACACACACACACACACACACACACACACACACACATTATTATTATTATTATTATTATTATTATTATTAAATCCATCTGTGAACAAAATTCCAACAACGGATTTTCAAAAACGTAGCAGGAACACTACCCGACCTGAGTTCCAAAACTAATTTGATTTTGAAATGTCTGGGTCAAAGGTGAAGGTCAGACCAAGAACACAAAGTCAGTACTGATAGATGTGCTGTTACTATGGACCTTCATATGAAACAATTAGTCTTGACCTTGAATGACTGTTGAAGGTCAAACCCCAATCTTATTTTAAATCTTTCATGTGAGAGAGTTGTGTTTTTTCACAGATTTAGTCACGTCCTTGTACTATTGAACATATCATAAGACAAGTACTGTACATGGGTAATTAAAACCAGCACCATGTAAGGAATATTTGGGTGGAGCTACATCACACTGGATATGAATGCACCTGTAGATAACCGTGCATTAACCGCCCACTGACATATAGTAAAATCTTTATGCAAAAGGAAATATTTCAGTGGTTTGTAGTTAAAAATTCCACTTTTCTGAGTAAACAAACAAATAATTTTCCTAGTTGTGTAGGGTTACTGAAATGTGCTCTCTCTTATATTTTTGTAGCTATGAACTATCATTCCATCATCAGCCTGTTTTGTGTCCGTTTTCAAACTTAAAAAAAAAAAAAAAAAAAAAAAAATCAATAAAAATCAAACTTGGGCAGCTTTTTCGATTGCGGAAGAAATTGTATTTTGAATTTCACTCTGAATGTTGTGAAGCATAGAGTCCTGAGGAACTTTAACACTCCACGGATGCTCACATAAATCTTTCCTGTCTCAGCCAATGAACAAAAGCTTTAAAAGCAAATGTGGACCTTTGTGTTCTTTTACTGTGTTAAAGTGCACGAAAGAAATAAATGAAAGCAAAAGGGGCGTGAGCACATGCTCAGGGAGGTTTGACTCAACAGAAATAATAAAAAAAAAAATTTTTAATCTGTTCATCTAGCTGTTAAGAGTTTGCTGTGAAATTAAGCAGCAACAGAACAGAACTAGGAGGGGGAAAGTCAGACAGTTTTTAATCTCACCAGTTCTTCCTGCAGATCTTTGACCTTGTTCATGACCTTCCTCGCCTCACTGACACACACAAAGTCGAGTGGTTTGGCTTCAGGGTGGGATAACTCGGACAAAACCAGACTCAGCAGGAGAAACAGAGCTTCTGTAAGCAACAACATGGTAAGAAGATAAACGGGGCAAACGAGACAAGCAAGACACACCAGACATCAGTTCAGTACCTCACTCAAATAGCCAGCAAATCCTGTTGAGCAAATACTTCAGTGTCACTCTCAGGGGACAACTCCAAAACATCCACAACCTGTTTGAGGAACACTAACAGTGTTCTCCTATCCTTATACCACCTCAGAGTGGCATGTAGCATTCATGAATGAAACTACGGCTTTAATAAGAAGTGTTATTTTATTTATAGTGCTAAATATAAATACAGTACAGTCGGCCCTCTATTTACAAAATTAATCCGTTCCAGTGCCTTTTTCGTAACCTGGAGTTTTCGTAAGCAGAGGTGCATTTTCCATGTAAAACGCGTGATTCGTTCCAAGGCTCCCAAGACTACCCCATATACCCTTTAAAAATGATAAAAGTACACCAATTTTGTATGAAATATGTGTTAAAAGTAAAAGAAAATTATTTACCTTTTTTAAATCTCTCGAACCACATATGCGATGCTTTAAAGTCCGGGGGTTGCTTGTCTGAAGAACCCTCACCCCCACCCTTCTTCATGAAGTCCTTAAATATGGTGGTTGCTTTTTACTTTACGAAATAATCGCCTCCGTCACTATATTTCCACTTTCAATGCCTCCTTCTGCTTCAATATCATCCCGATTGTAGAGGAGTTTCGGCCATACTCCTTTGCGATTTCGCCCAACCGAATCCCACTTTCATATTTTTTTATTATCTCCTGCTTCACGGAGCCCAGTTCTTCTTTTCTGTGTCACCAGGAATCAATTTCTTGGGGTCCATGATGGATAACGAAATATAACGCTGCAATGATCACTCTCAAAAAAAACTCTCGAGCCAACAGAACAGTCCTGTTCAACTCTCCTTCACGAACAAACAAGAACTGACAAACAGGAAGTATGGGTACAGTTCAGCTCCCTCCTGGCCAATGGGAGGCCAACGGGGCGGGATGTTGGGAGACAGCAAATGAGAGAGCAACTCGCGCATTGTTTGAATGTTTGAATGGCGTGTTTGAATTTTTGAATGGCGCGTTTGGAGCTTTTCATAAAAATAGGTTGTTTTCGTAAAAAGAGGACGAAAATTTAGGAAAGTGTTTTTCGTATCCTGGATTTTTCGTATTCAGAGGTTTTCGTAAGTAGAGGGCCGACTGTATATATAAACTACAATAAACACTGATATGTTCGGGGCAGTGGTGGTCTAGTGGTATAGGGCGTTGGATCGCTGATCCAAAGGTTGGGGGTTCAAGTCCCACTCTCCACAAGGTTGTCACTGTGCCCCCCAGTGCAGCTGACTGGGTTATCAAAGGCGGGCCATGTCTGTCACTGTCTATGGTGAGAGGCATGTAAAACAACCATTGCTGACTTTCGTAAAGAGCAGCTGCAAAGTCGTCAGCGTGTTTCTGTCCGTTGCTAAAAGGGTTGTGACAGGAAGGGCATCCGACGTAAAAAAAAAAAACCTCTGCCAAATCAAACGTGCGAATCAGATGATTCGCTGTGGCGACTACCGAGAAAGGGAAAAAGCCGAAAGGAAGACAGACAAACACTGATATGTTAAAAAAAAATCCAATATGGTGGCAAAATTCATAATTTTGGATTCACTTAGCTAATTAAGGCTGCACTGTGATCTGTAATGCATTGAATAGAGGTTCTTTCACGTGTAGAAAATTGGATTTAAGCATAAATCACAAAATTCCAATATGGTCACACCATAAGGTACAGAGTTAGACCAAGAAACCAGGCCAAAAAAACACCTAAAACACTTATTACTGTAAAGTAATGAAACATGTAAAATCATCATCATCATCATCTTCTTTTGGTTGATCCACAGTCAAGTTGCTGGGGCAGCAGCTTAAGCAGTGAGGCCCAGATGTCTGACAGCAAGGCGTTCCCAGACCAGCCGAGAGACATAATCCCTCCAGCGTGTTCTGGGTCCACACCGTCGTCTCTTCCTGGTTGGACATGTCCAAAACACCACACCAGGGAGGTTTTCGGGAGGCACTCTTATCACATACCCGAGCCATCTCAACTGGCTCCTCTCAATGTGGAGAAGCAGCGGTTCTACCCCGAGCTCCTCCTAGATGGCTGAGCTTCTCATCCTATTGCTAAGGGAGAGCCCCAGCCCCACCAGCCAGCGTAGGAAGATCATTTCAGCCGCTAGTATCCGTGATCTTGTTCTTTCAGTCAGTTCCCAGTTCCCAAAGCTCATGACCATAGGTGAGGGTTGGAACGTAGATTGACTGGTAAATAGAGAGCATTGCCTTGCAGCTCAGCTCCCTAATCACCACGAAGGACCAGTATAAGCTCCGCTTTACAGCTAAGGCTATAGCGATCCACTTGTGAATCTTCTGCTCCATCCTTCCCTCACTCATGAACAAGACCCCGAGATAATTCAACTCCTCCACTTGGGGCGGGACCTCATTCCAAAGGGTGCATTCCACAACCCAACATACAAAGTATTGCTACAAATTGAAGTTGCGATTTCATTTTAGAGTCATTGTGGATCTAATTGAAGAGGTGCCATTTTCAGGCAGTATATATGGGAGGTTACAATGGGCAGGGGTGGTCTAGTGGATAGGGTGCAGGATCGCTGATCCTAGGGTTGGAGTTTCAAGTCCCCACAGGGTTGTCACTGCCCCCCCAGTGCAGCTAACTGGGTTATCAAAGGCGGACCATGTCTCTCACTGTCTATGGTGAGAGGCATGTAAAAGAACCATTGCTGACTGTCGTAAAGAGTCGCTGCAAAGCCGTCAGCGTGTTTCTGTCCCTTGCTAAAAGGGTTGTGATAGGAAGGGCATCCGACGTAAAAACCTATGCCAAATTAGATGATTCTCTGTGGCGACTCCCGAGAAAGGGAAAAAGCTGAAAGGAAAAGAAGATACATGGGAGGTTATAATGGGAAAAGTCAAAAATTATTCTTGATCCATTTTCTGGAACATATTTTGAGGGTGTTCCCAAAACACTATCAAGGAAAATGAATTTAACACTCAAAAAGTTTTTTCAGCACTTCGTTTAAGATGCAGGTTTCACCTCAGAATGAAGTGGCATACATCAATCCATCAATGTCTGAAGTTTGTTTCTTCCCTTCCCGTTTTTATGAGTATTTCTTTTTTAGGCCCAAATCCAGCTTCAAATTAAGTGTGTGTGTGTGTGTGTGGGGGGGGGGTGGTAATGGAGGTGTGGCCTACAGAAGTAGATTGCAGTAGGACTGTAGCGGCATCACTGAAAGAACAGGATGTGGTTTTGAGGTCAGATCTTGGCATCAATATCATTGGAAAAAACTTCTACAGATTCTTTTACCCACAATTTCGAAATGGTTGATTTCAATAATCAATTAAAATTACTTTTATTCTCACCCACTCGTTTACCACACCACTTAATCCTACTAAGGTTGCAAGGGAGGCTGAGGTCTAAGACAACACTGGGTACAGGCACGTTACACCCTGTACAGCTTACCAGACCATCGTAGAATAACACACACACACACACACACACACACACACACACACACACACATCCACACTCTTACTCACACCTAGGGGTGATTTGGAACAGCCACTTAGTCTACTTATTGCAGTGGTGGCTTCGTGGTTAAGGCACGGGGGTTACTGATCCGAAGGTCAGAGGTTCAATCCTTTCTGTCAATACCGTTGGGCCCCTCAACCCCCAATTGCTCAGTTGTACAAAAATGATAATTGTATGTCACTCTGGATAAGAGCATCTGCCAAATGCTGTGAGGCACATGTGCCACCCCTTTATTATTCTTCTAATCAGAATTATTTTTAAAAAACATTTTATCCTCATGAACTGCAGATGAAACAACAAATATCAGGACAGGTGGACTGTCATGAGAGTGAAATGGTGGAAAATGTTGATGGCTAAAGGAAAATGTAATTTAAGAATTTATTATAATCCAGAAGTAAGAACAAATTCTGTTCCTGTATCAGAATAATATTTTTAATGGGATTTAAAAATTCCTGTAAATTTATATAATAATCATAATTATAATACTGTATTATATGTAAATGATTATTTTATGTATTTATTTAGTCATAATTTAATATGTTTATATAATATAGTTTTTGGATTAAAAAAACTAAATTCTGTAAAGGCAGTAAGGTTTTATGGAGCTAAAACATTTAATCCAGAGTTCATTCAACACAAAGTTAGAAATACAAAAAAATTAAAATAAATAAAATAAAATATCACATGATTGTTTAGTATTTACTCTGAGACTATGTATTTTATTTATATATATATATATATATATATATATATATATATATATATATATATATATAATTAAATATTATAATAAAATAGCTTAAAAAATAACTTTAAAATAATGCATAATAATTTGAATTTTGCACTTTATGCAAATAATGAAGTTGAAGATAAGTATGTTTAATTCTTATCACGAATGAATATTGATCTCATTTTAAAATAGTTTGATTTAACCAAAAAGTTTAAATAATTAAAGAATAATGCAGTCTGTCATACATCACAAGTACTAATAAGGCTTTGAAATGAATATGTAAATGTCTACATGGAGTTGTGTGCTGTAAATGTTGGTGTTGATGGAATGATCCGGTGATAAAAGCGACTCACGTGTGAAAGTGCGACTCACTCCCTGATCGTCTTCCATTCCATTGGAGAAAGTTCTGCATTTAAAGTGAGACTGAACCACCAGGACGTCTACCATTAGTACGGTCCGGCGCGCGCACGCACGCACACCTCTCTTCGTGTAACGTGTGCGCCGACATCCGCGAGGTGTTCCAACGCGTACGCGTATCTGAACGCACGTGCACACACCGCAAGGAGTGGCAAGGAGTTTAGGTACAAGTGATATATACACTCACGCAAAAAAAAAAAAAAAGAAAATGACCGAAGTATTTAAGCCGAAAAACAAACACACTAAATGCACACGTGACAGAATATGTCATGGCGACCTGGAGAGGAAAAGAACTTGTTTTATGTTTAATTCTGATGTTAGAAGAGGAAGAATGAGACACTGAGAAGATAAACGTTCTTTTTTAAAGTACTGTATTATCCTGCAGTTTTGCAGACACTCCGCTCACCCACCCCGGAAACTGCCACCTACTGGTTCACACATGCGCAGATTACGCGCAGGGTCCGCGAGCTATGTGCGTATGAAGAAATTTGGGTCGCGCGCACCGCGTTCATGGAGGTACACTGGGTCCTTCACCCCCCCCCCCACCCCCCACCCCCCCACCCACACACAAACACACACACTTACTTATCAATACTTGATATTTGGCGCATCGGTTTAAATCAAACCTCACAGAGAGCTGCGCACCGACTTCTGTAATGTTCTCATAAAACACAAATACTGTACACCCTTATAATAAAATCTGAGGTTTTCCTGAGAATAAAGATATAAGGACATGTTAGTGGTATTAGTTCTATTAAACATTCATATTAAGTTTTAAAAGTATATTGATTCTTTGTTTTGGGCATAAATATATTATATTTTAAATTAAAATCTAAACGTGGGAAAACGTTTCAACCTTAAATGAAAGGAAATAATGTACTGTGTTGAATAAATCTGAGGATCTGGCTTGTGTGCGTGTGTGTGTGTATGTGTGTGTGTGTGTGTGTGTGTGTGTGTCTGTATGTGTGTGTGTGTGTGTGTATATATGTGTGTGTGTGTGTGTGTGTGTGTGTGTGTGTGTATGTGTGTGTATGTGTGTGTGTGTATATGTGTGTATATGTGTGTGTATGTGTATGTGTGTGTGTGTGTGTGTGTGTGTGTGTATATGTGTGTGTGTGTGTGTGTGTGTGTGTGTGTGTTTTATCTCTTGAATCTGGTAAACGTCTCTGTGTAAATGTTTAAGCTTCCACCAAAGGGCAAAGACCATCACAGTTACTGACCCATTGCGCTGGGTCCTTTTAAAATGTCTCTTTCATTAAAAAAAAAAAAAATTTTATGGATCAAAATGTCAAAATTCTCATTTTTAAATATCCATCCGTCACAAATTAAATTCTTGTCATTTCCCCTTGACTCTGAATGTAACTGAAGGTATGGTGCACATGATTCTGAATAATGTAAAATTCTATCTTTGCTTTTAGCATGATTTTGTTTTTAGTATGTGATGGAAGCATGATACTCTAATTTTTTATGAATAGAAGGCTTCATCTGTTTGCTCTTTCAGATGATGTATCGTCCATCAAAATCAACAAGCAGACATTCAGGAGATTCAGAATTCAAAAATCAGTAGGATATTCTTCCAAGGTCAGGGGTTCAAGCCCCACTATCATCGGGTTGTCGCTGCTGTCCCCCCAGTGCAGATAACAGGGTTATCAAAGGCTGGCCATGTACCTCACTGTCAGTGGTGAGAGGTTCACGTAAAATTGCTGACTTTTGTCGAGAGTATTCTTCATAACCGTCAGCGTGCTTCTTCCCTATGAAGATCTGGAAAGATGTCCAGGGTGTACCCTGCCCTTGCCCGGAGTCGGCTGAGATGGGCACCAGCCTCACTGCGACTCTAATTAGGATTAAGCGGCTCATAAAATGAATGAAATGAGAAGGATATTCTGGATGGAATCCACTTCAGCGATCTCTTGAGTTTAAAGGAGCGGTAAGAAGAATTGCAAATGCAAATTAAACACACTTCTCTCTTTTCTCAAACTAACCCAGTGTTCTCAAATAGTGGGGCAAATAGTGGGGCGCAGTGCGATGCCGGTGGGGGGGCGGGGGGGGGCGTGTGACCCCTGGAACATGCTTTTATTTTATTTTTTTTGCCGTATTAGGATAAAGTGTAATTCTACATCCACTACAGCAGGTGGCAGTGGCTTCCTCACAGTTAGCGTGTGCCCAGAGGTAAAATAAGAAGTGTAGTTAATAAACCCACCATGTA
Source organism: Plotosus lineatus (assembly GCA_024760905.1). Classification (NCBI taxonomy): domain Eukaryota; kingdom Metazoa; phylum Chordata; class Actinopteri; order Siluriformes; family Plotosidae; genus Plotosus; species Plotosus lineatus. Next base: position 17,611,677 of record CM045743.1, read on the forward strand.
AATTTTTAACAGGGACGTAAAGAGAGAAGAAGAAGAAGAAGTAAAGAGAGGCGGTGAGAGAGACGGAGACAGTGAGAGAAACGAAAGTCTCCCAGAAGCTAAGTCGAGGAGGTATGATGAAGCGGATGTAGCACTCGGCTTCACTGTGCTGTGGTGAGAAACGAGCAAAGACTGCTGTGTTTACTGTGTCTGAAAACATTGGCAACGGACAGCATGAAGCCAAATAAATTCAGGAGTCACATAAAGACTTCACACCCCGATCACGTGATGAGCCGCGTGAGTTTTTTCAGCGAAAACGTGCCGAGTATCGCCAACAACCATCCCGCTTTGTGAATGCCACTCCAGCAAACCAGCGAGCTCTGTTAGCATCAGATAAGGTGGAGTACCAAACCGCTCAGTGCAGAAAACCCCACAGCAGAGGAACTGATCCTACCTGCAGCACACACGGTCTCTGTCGTGCTGGATGACGTCACTGCTGTGAAAATAAGTCCAGATCCCAGTTCAGCATTGAGCAGGAGCTGAGAGTTCAGAAAAGCTGTGCACTGAGAAACGCGTTCATTATAGCCATTAATCTGGACTTAATCATTTTGACAAAAAAAAACAATACAAATTGTTTTATTCATTTTTGTTTTGTAGGTTAAAGTGTTTTATACATTGTGCTCTTGAGTTAATATTGCTGATCAGTTTGAATTTATTATTATTTATTTATTCGATTTTATTTTACTTTTTTATTTCAGGCAAATTGATGCACCCTGCTTCAAAAAGCTGTGCTTTTTAAACAAAAAGACTAAAAAAGTGTTAATAAAGTTATTCTTTGTTGGAAGTCGATCTATATTTCTTCTTTTTTTTTATATTAATAATGTTAATAAGGACACAGGGTTATGCAGAGGATTACTTATAACAATTTTTAGGCAAATAACACTATTTATATTGAGGGGGTGCGTGAAATGTTTTCCTCTTTAATGTTTTCGGAATAGAAAATAATTGAGAAGCACTGAACTAACCCCAGCTGTGAAAAACGGGGTGGTGTTAATGGACAAGTTGGATAAATTAAAAAAAATCCTGAAATAAAAGTACAATTTATTGTAGGCTGATAGATAAGTAATAAACACTATATGGGTAATAATACAATGATAATAAATGTTTTTTTTTTTAAAGAAACTGGTAATGGCTCACGGAGGGGGCTTGTGCATGCTTTCACCCCCTACTGGTCAGTAGTGGTCATGTTGTAGGGAAGATAATAACTGATGGATGGGAATTGGATAAAATAAAAAATTCGGGAGAAAATGGGGGTGTGTGGAAATTGTTGATATGGTGAAATATGTATAAAGGAGAGGTTTATTTAAAATTGTATGGAATTAGTCTGTAGTGTCAGAATAACTGACTAACTGAATTAAGTTACCCATGTAACTATAACACTCCTGGGTCGTGGGGAGCCCATCTCAGCCGACACTGAGCAAAGACAGGGTGCACATTCAAAAAGCTGGCCAGAGCCTGTGCCTCAAACCCATGATCTTCTTACTGTGAGGTGAATTTTCTAAAATGCCACTATATCTGTATAGGAAGATATTATATAGCAGGTATATCATCCTTTAATAATGGGGGCAGTGGTGGTCTAGTGGTATAGGGCGCTGGATCACTGATCCAAAGGTTGGGGGTTCGAGTCCCACTCTCCACAAGGTTGTCACTGCCCCCCACCCCCCACCCCACCGTGCAGTTAACTGGGTTATCAAAGGCGGACCATGTCTGTCACTGTCTATGGTGAGAGGCATGTAAAAGAACCATTGCTGACTTTCGTAAAGAGTCGCTGCAAAGTCGTCAGCGTGTTTCTGTCCCTTGCTAAAAAGGGTTGTGACAGGAAGGGCATCCGACGTAAAAACCTTTGCCAAATCAAACGTGCAAATCAGATGATTCACTGTGGCGACTCCCGAGTAAAAGGGAAAAAGCTAAAAGGAAGACAGACATTATCCTTTCATAAAATAAATCAATATATTTGCTGGAAAATGTATTAATTTATTCGTTTTCTCAACCGTTAAATCCTAATTAGGGCCGCAGGGAGGTTTGCGCCCATCTCAGCTGACTCCAGGCGAGGGCAGAGTACACACTGAACAGCTCTCCAGGCCATCTCAAGGCAGAAGCACACAGACGGCGATGCAGCTACTGTTGTTGAAAGTCAGCAATGGTTCTTTTACATGATGCATTCACCATAGACAAAAAGAGACATGGTTGACCTTTGATAACCCAGTTAGTGCACTGGGGGGACAGCAGTGACAAACAGTTGATAGTGGGGCTTGAACCTCCAACCTTGGGATGAGCAATTCAGCACCTTACCATCAGGTCACCACTGCCCTGCTGGGAAATATATTGTGGAATAAAACACTTGGGGGCGTGCTGTGATAGAAAATATTTACTGTTCTGACGTCATAATGTAATTGTTGCAAACATGAACCTCTTAATTAACACCTGAAATAATTTCTAATAAACTGTTTGCGCACCTGTTTGTTCCTGTTCATGGTGTGTGTGTGTGTGTGTGTGTGTGTGTATGTAAAAAGAATGAGAGAGAGAGAGAGAGAGAGAGAGAGAGAGAGAGACTTCATATATTTTGGACATAAACTCAAATTGCAATGTCTTGTGGGAAACGAATTTCGGTGGGAAACGAATTTCGGTGACGGAAGCCGCATTGCATCACAGTATCTGGATAACACACACACACACACACACACGGACAGTCTGCCGGTGTTTCAGCCATCAGCAGGCTCTCGGTGACGGTGCACGCGATAGCGGACGTGCCGCCGCTTGTTTATTTGTGGTTGTTGTCGGATCGCACGTGCCTTGAATCCTTTTAATTACATCATCATACATATCATCACGCCAGACAGAAGAAACGATCTGAAGTTGGACGTCGTGACATTTTTTGAGTCGGTTGTTCTTCCTCATCATGCTATAGAAGGATGTCGGGTTTTATGAAATGGAGCTGCGCAGGTGACAACCAGAGAGATTAAATAAAGTAAAAACAAAGAAAGGAAACAACATTAAAAGAATAAAATCCGCAGAGAGAGAAAGAGAGAGGGGGAGAGAGAGAGAGAGGGAGAGAGAGAGAGAGAGGTGAGTGTCCATGTCTTTAATGTGCAACCTGTTACTGATGGTTCTGCATCTTCAGGCTTCGCAACAGGCTGCTGAGAGGAACATGCTGAGAAGTCACCCAAAATATCATCACACACTGTTCCATCCATCATCCATCCATCAATCCATCCATCATCCACACTTCCCTTTCTCCTTCAGCTCCATTCTGAAGGACAGTTTGGAGAACAGGGGCTCAAGGGCATTACATATTATTCCCAATATTCTCGAAAAAGAAATAAAATACTCAAAAAGCTGTTTTTTCTTCTCCATGCTACATTCATTAAAGACTTTCTCCTCTTAATTAAAGACAAAATCATGTACCTTAAAAGCACTCTTCCATGATCACGCAGTTTTCTTGAAACTCATTTATTCCTGCTTAAAAAATAACAAAAAACAAACAAACAAAAAAACCAAAACCCAACTTTGCAGATCCGTGAGACACTCCAGGATATTTCTTCACTTAAAGAGAGGTAGGTTTGTGCTGTATGTTCTGTATGCATGTTATATACTGATGGATAATTCTGCCGTACTTCATGACGTATTCCTTCCTGTGTTGTGTGATGGATTTAGGACAGGGTTGGGAGGGATGAGGAGGACGAGGAAGAGGAGGGGTTGTGTCCACTTTACCCTAATTATTCATACACACTTGTACTATTGTATTTCATCAGCTCAGGTTATATGACATTGAATAATACTTTAGCATCAAGTGAGACGGGCGTATAACCTAAAAGAGTACAGTATTGATGTTTGTGTGTCCAGTCTGCCCTAATTCCACTGAAAGGGATTATTTTTGCTCTCCTTATTTTGTAGTCCTGAATCTGCAACAGGATTCAACAGGTCAGCACAGTCACTGTGATTGGAGTAATGAGAGTTAATGTGCACAGTTTACCTCTGGGGGCAGTGGTGGCCCAGTGGCAGGGTGCTGAATTACTGATTGAGGTTCAAGCCCCACTATCAACAGGTTCTAACTACTGTCCCCCAGTGCAGCTAACCGGGTTATCACAGGCCGGCAGTGTCCCTCACTGTCTATGGTGAGAGGCACATAAAGAACCGTTTCTAGCTTTCATCAAGCGTACACTGTGTAGTCGTTAGCATGTTTCTGTACTGCGATGGCCTGGAGAGCTGTCAGCCACCAGTGTCCCCACGACCCTAATTAGAATCAAGCGGCTTATAAACGAACAATTGTGTTTACTTCTGATGTGATCAATGAAGGAACTTGTTTCATTTGTTTAACCGGGCTACTCGTTCATGCTAGATGGCCGAACTGATTGGTGCTTGTGGGTGTGACCTGTCTGGTGTATACAGTATTTATTTTAAATTAAAATTGTCAGTGACCAAAATGTAAAGGCTGCAGCCTACTCCACATCTGCTTTATATTTTTTTATTATTCATAGCATGCTCTGTGCCTGACTTTGTAATGTACTAGCTTCCTCCCTCCTGCTAACTTATAAAATATGCTACCTGAAGCAGAAACAAAGTTAGAATTTTCTGCTGATATTTCTATGGAGCCCCTTAAACCCCCATCACGCTGATCAATAAAAAAAAAAAAACACGTGGACTCAGTAAGAAATTGTACAATGTAGTAGGAAAGTAGTTAGAAACTGTCAAGGATGTGGTATGGTCTCCATGGACATGAAAGACTTTGGGCATCAGGATCCCATAAGAAGTTAATAGGGAAGAAGTTAACAGTGTTGCCGTAGTAATGACATAACTAAAACTCAGTAGGGATATGTCTGACATAGAACATGCATTGCACAGAGTTAGTAGATACAGATAAACTTTCTGAATGAATGAAACAGCGGAGTGTGGCACGGTATTCTTAAGGATTGGACAGATGCGGTAAAAGGTTTTAAGTGTTTGATGTAATCTGATTGGCTGCAGTGAGAACACATTGGATTAGAAATTAGTAGGACTATGTTACACGCAGTGGGAACCTTTCATGGGCAAAATAAGGACATAGTATGAATTCGGAAACTTTTCTCTTTTGACCACGTTGCCGTCATCAGAATTTTCAGGACATAGTGTTAAAGTCTTCCTGGTATTTTTCTGCGTGTCCTGAGGTGTAAGCGTCATAGGGGCTATTCATAGCTACGTTTGTGTTCCCTCACTGTACTTTGCTGTTAAAGGTACAATGTGTAAAATCTAGTGGTTTCTAATGGCATCCAGTGATGAGATTCAAGATTGCAACCAGCTGACACCGAATTCCCAACCCGCCCCTTCGAAGCCTCTGTTGTTTTGGCCTATTACAAATACATGGTGGTGCAAGATGGTGGAATAAGATGGTTCGCCCCCGAAAAGTTTCACTCTGTACTTTTAACTTGAACCATCATTGTGAATAAATGCAGGAAGAAAGAAGATAAAGAAATCCTAACTCTGACTGATAGAGGGCTCCAAAGCTTCTATGTGTTTTTGATCGTCAGGATTTTCATACAAAACTCATTTGTTCATTTTCTGAACCGCTTAATCCTAATTCGGGTCACAGGGAAGCTGGCTCCCATCTCAGCTGACTCTGGGTGAGGGCAGAGTACACACTGGACAGCTTTCCAGACCATCGCAGGGCAGAAACACACTGATGGCTATGCAGCTACTCTTGATGAAAGTCAGCAATGGTTCTTTTACATGAACCTCAGGCCTTTGATAACCCAGTTAGCTGCACTGGGGGGGGGGGGGGGGGGGGGGGTCAGTGACAACCTGTTGAGAGTGGGGCATGAACCCCCAACCTTGGGATCAGTGATTCAGTACCTTACCACCAGGCCACCACTGCCCTGTCATACAAAACACACTATTTGAATTGTAGCTACAATAGCTAGGTAGCATTAGATAATGCTGACTCTTTCACCAACATCATAACTCATCATGAAGCTACTTACACTTTATTTGTATCTTTTATTAATTTATTTGTTTGCTTGTTTATGTGGCATGTCCGCAGTCCTGAATGATCTGTTACTATAGAAACACTTGGTGCTGCTGTCAGAGCTGCTTTTAAGGAAATTTAATCAAGAAAAATTGGAATGCAGAATTTAGCAGCACTGTGGCATTCGCTTATTTAGCAGCAGTCAAGCATCACGAACAAGCAGATAATACACTCAGGTTTCTAATAAAAATCTTTTTTACCGCAGTGCTCAGGCATCTCAGCAGCAGGATGCTAATGCGCTAGCTAATCACACTCACTGGAGATGCCTACAGTCTCTGAGGTGCTTCTCAAAGCAGCGTTTATTCAAAGTGAGAAATTAAAGAGCCTAATTAAACTTCGGCTAACGCACTTATTAATATCTGATAGAATTTATTTCTTTATAAAGAAAAATAATTCATAATGTGGAAACATAAAATGTCCTGAGAGCCACAGTCTTCATTGTTCAGAATGCTTTGTTTCTTCTTTGCATAAAGTATTCATTCATCAGAATTTTCTCCTCGGCTAACCCAACTTCTTTGCATTGCTACTAAAATCCAGCAAGTGTAAACGGTGTAATGAATACCAGTTGACTGGAGCATTTACTTGCTTATGATATTTAAATAATGAGATCCTGTAATTTTTGCAGTGGCGTAGGGGGCATTGGTTTCCCCTGTGTGAGGCGGTAATATCCTAGCATTAAAAATGCTTTACTCTCGAGCTCCATGTGAGAGAAGTGCCAGTAAATAAAGAACAGAGATGCTCTGAACTCATTCAGATGTGCAAGTTAAATTATTAAAAGAACATTTCAGAAAGTTCCTTGTTGAATTGGGTCAGTGTGTTAGTGCTCAGGGCTTCAGAGCACCTCATTCTCTGGTGCTACAGGGCTGTTTGGACGTCTGTTGCGCTCTGAGGACCCTATCAAAGCCACAAGCCTTAATGAACTGTGTGAACGGCAATGTTACATGAAGGCAGGAGCTTGGTGCATTCATTTATTCATATTACTGTATTTATTTTATTTTCATTTATTATATATATTCTAAGGCGGCACAGTGGTGTAGTTGTTAGCACATCCACCTCACAGCAAGAAGGTCCTGGGTTTGATCCCCAGGTCGGGCATTTCTGTATGGAGTTTGCATGATCTCCTCAGTTTCCTCCGGATTCTCTGGCTTCCTCCCAAAGTCCAAAAACATGCACAGTAGGTAAATTGGCTGTTCCAAACAACCCCTAGATGTCAATGTGAGTATGAATGGTTGTGTCAGTGTCGGTCCTGCTATGGCCTGTAATTTTCTTAACCCTTTAATCCTAGTTAGGGTCATGGGGAGGCTGGTGCCCATCTCAGCCGACTCAGGGTGAGGGCGGAGTACACACTGGACAGTTCGCCAGGCCATCGCAGTTCAGAAACACGCTGACAGTTATGCAGCAACTCTTGGCAAAAGTCAGCAATGGTTCTTTTACATGCTTCTAACCATAGACAGTAAGAGACATAGCCAGCTATTGATAACCCAGTTGGAGGTTGTTCAAAAGGGAAATATTCACGCAGCTACATGTGGAAACAAAATCACTGGTAAAAGCAACAGCAAATATTCCTCAATTATTAATCATGAAGACACTTAAAATGTTTAATTACATTTTTCTCTATCCTTTAATCTCATGTAATACAACGAAATGAAACAGCAGAACTGAAAATCTGCAATTCCAATGAGCTCTGATTGGTCAGAGTAGCCTGTCATGGGTGTGAATCTGGCTCTGACTGGTTAATGTTGGCTGCTATTGGCATGAACATGATGCTGATTGGTGGGCGTGTCGTGAGTGTGAATTGTGCTCTGATTGGTTAAAACATAATTTTGTGAGCATGAATTGTGCTCTGAATGGCTAGAGTGGCCTGTCATGGACGTGAACTGCGCACTGATTGCTTGGAGTGCCATACTGTGGGTGGGAACCATGCTCTGGTTGGTTAGAATGGTCTGTCATGGACAAGAACTGTGCTCTGATTGGTTCCAGTGTAGTGTTGTGGTCGGGAACTGTACTTTGATTTGTTATCATGGTTTGTCCTCTGCATAACCTATACTGTCTGTCTTCATTTCGGCTTTTTCCCTTTTACTCGGGAGTTGCCACAGCGAATCATCTGATTCACACGTTTGATTTGGCAGAGGTTTTTACGTCAGAAGCCCTTCCTGTCACAAACCCTTTTTAGCAAGGGACAGAAACACGCTGACGGCTTTGCAGCTACTCTTTACGAAAGTCAGCAATGGTTCTTTTACATGCCTCACACCATAGACAGTGAGAGACATGGCCTGCCTTTGATAACCCAGTTAGCTGCACTGGGGGGGGACAGTGACAACCTTGTGGAGAGTGGGACTTGAACCCCCAACCTTTGGATCAGCGATCCAGCGCCCTATACCACTAGACCACCACTGCCCCTGCATAACCTATACTATAGGTATGAATTATTGTGCTCAGGTGGCCTTGTGGTAAAGGTGCTGGATCACTGATTCTAAGGTTGGGGGGGGGGGGGTCAAGGTCCATTCTTAACAGGTTGCCCCCCCCCCTTCAGCTAAATGGGTTATCAAAGGCCGGCCATGTCTCTCACTGTCTATGATGTGAGGTTCATGTAAAAGAACCATTGCTGACTTTCATCGGGTAGCTGCATAGTCATCAGCGTGTTTCTGCCCTGTGATGGCCTGCCGAGCTGTCCAGGGTGTACTCTGCCCTTGCCTGGAGTCGGCTGGGATGGGTGCCAGCCTCCTCGCAACCCTAATTAGGATTAGGTGTTTACAGAAAATGAATGAATGTGCTCTAATTGGTTGCAGCAGTGCTACGTGGTGGAATTATGAGTGAAATGGTGCGGTGTTTAATATTGTTTTGTAAATATTGTGTTGGAATATTCGTTTATTTAAAATGTCCTATCACCGAAACAAACCTTGCAACACACTATGGTTGTGTGTGTGTGTGTGTGTGTGTCATAATTCACAGTGGAGCATTTATTATTCATCAACCAAATGGTAACAGAGCACATGCTCACACAACTTCTCTCTCTCTCTCTCTCTCTCTCTCACTGTCTGTCTGCCTCTCTCTCTCTCTCTGCCCATCTCTCTCTCTCTCGCTCTCTTTCTCTCTCTCTCTGTTTGCCTCTCTCTCACGCTCTCTGTTTGCCTCTCTCTCTCTCTCTGTTTGTCTCTTTCTGTTTCTCTCTCTCTATCTCTCTCTCTCTTTCTCACTCCCTCAACCTCTCTATCGTGCTCTTTCCCTGAGCTTGATTGATGTAAAGTGTTCATCTCATGCACTACCACAAATTATCTGATTAAATAATTAATCATGGCTCATTATTCAGTGAGGAAGTGACCTGTGATGGTGTGAGATAGACATATGTAGAATATCTGTTTGTTTGTTTTTTAAGAGCATTTGTATTTAATATGCAGTGGAACATTTCCCAAATTTTCTGAAAGATCCAGAGTACAGTATTTTTATTCTCTACATTCTGCCCTTTCTCCTCTCTAAGCTGCAACGTCACTGATGGGCAAAACAAAATCCTCCTTGGGGAGGAGAACAGACGTCATACATGAGAACTATTTAAAACCGAAGTACTGTAATGCAATGCACCTTTACCAGTTTAAACTTCATATCCACCATATGTACACTGGACGTCAAAAGTTTTAGAACACCTCCATTTTGTTTTCAGTTTTCTTGAAATATAAGCAGTTCAAGTCCAGTGATTGCCTGAAAAGGAATACAGGTGAGCAGTATATCAGAACTGCCTGAGAAGAAAGGAAGAGCGCATTAATATTCAAATCATGGAACCAACACAGCCTTTGGATTTAAACCTCATCAGGCTGGTTTGGGATGAAGTGAACACAGGGATGAGAACAGGCCTTTATGGAAAAGGAGGAAAAATTGGCAGGGGTCAAGGGGGCCACCTAGGTCCCCTGCAGGGGTGTGGGGGCAGCGCCCTTGTTGGGGGGTTCGGGGGGGCAAAGCCCCCCCAAAAGGTTTGGGGTTATACTTACAAAAAGGAGCTTAATTGATGTCTCCTGGAAGGAATATTTTTAAAGAGAACCTTATGAAAATGAATGATTAAAATTATTTTAAAAATTTAATTTACAGTTATCAGCCTACAGTGGGCCTAGTTTTAATTTCAAATACTTTAAACCAGGGGTCGGGAAACTTTTTGACTAAGAGAGCCAAAAAAAAGACATAATTTAAAATCTAATCCTCTGAGAGTCACATACATACATATGATTTTCTGAGTAGATCCTTCCGTAGGAGAGTGCTCAATACTTTTTGGTAGAGCAAATAACAACAAAAATAAAAGGACAGGACAATGTATAGAAATTCTTCTATAATCACCTGAACAGAGAGGATGGTTTCACCACCCCTCGAAACAGATCTGTAGTGATAAATGGAGTTTCAATAGAAAGTCTTTGTCCTATCCTTTTATTTTTATTTGTATATATATATATATATATATACACACACACACACATACATACACATATACACACATACATACATACATACATACACATACACATACATACATATATATATATACTGAATACAACTAAATTGAAAAATAAGACCAACAATTTTAGCGTATAATAGGACTCTGAATTTATTTTAAACGACATTACTTATTTACTTCCTTAAAGTAAGTAAGTAAGACTTTGAATTTATTTTAAATAAACATTGTCATAATGTCATAATGAAGTTATCTATTAATAAGCAAAGTACTTCTTATTATCAGCGCTGTAGTGGTCATAAAATGAGTGAGTACACGATGGCAGCGAAGCGACCGAAGCGTGCAGCACCGGTGCCCGGAGCGCGGGGAGGGTGCGGCTTTGGCTTTGAAACTATTTAGCACTTCATCTCCGCTTTTTATTTACAGTCGTGGAAATTTACGTTGATCAACTATAAAGTGGACCAAATTAAGTCAGTACACGCAACTCAGCCACTAAAACAAGTGGGTATACGGCATGTAACGGCGTGTACCCACCACAGCACTGCTTACTATTAATGCAACTTCTGGTGCTGCTTGGTTTTTGCTGATGGCTTTATAGTCTGGTTGATACGGGGTGAAGACTTGACACGACAGGACTCACACGCTGCAGTGTGTATGTGACAGGAAGTGCGCCCCAAGTTTTGTCAATCACCTGGTTGAAGTTTTTCCATGTCTGTCCATTTGTGTTTGCTTGCCAGCTGTGCTTGGGTTCGTGCAAATAAGCTGATCAAAAACGAGGGAAATGTATCTCTTTACTCAAAAACAACACACGCAGTCTGTGGCTGTTGTTATAATCCAATAAAATTAGAGTTTCAAGGTATCAGATCCACCCACATACAGAAAGGATTGGCTCTCCGCTTTGCGCCACAGTGACGTGGCATTGAAAATAGACGTATAGATTGAAATGCGCGAGATTTATTCATCTGTTTTTGTTTTATTTGATGTCTTTTTTTGTATTTTTATTTACAGTGAAATTATGTATTCGTTGTTCTGTTAAGAAAGGCCACCTGATTTATCTGAGAGCCAGATACAGTCATCAAATGAGCCACATCTGGCTCGCGAGCCATAGGTTTCCGACCCCTGCTTTAAATTGTGTACCGGTAGGTCTATTCGTAGCACACCGAGTTTAATAATATCAGTAGAATTTATTAATGTACACAAAGCTTTATAATTTAATACTATAATAAGACTTAAATAATATAATTCATATTCATATTTATACATAATGCTGCTCGATCACTTCTGTTGATGATTTGACATTTGTTCTCTGTGTCACGGGCCCACGGCAAGATGACCAGACTGGCATATCATATTACGATGCCGGACACATGCAATAAACCAGAACCAGCTGAGTTTAACTCCACCTAGGTGATATCAACAACCACACAGATAAACAAAACGAGGGTAGCACCGATTATGTATATCGATTGGGATATAATATGACCAGTGATGACGGCACTACCACACACACACACACACACAGATTTTTACACCGGATTTGCATCGATCTCAAAAATGACCCATTGGATTTACAAAAATTCGCCGATTGGCGGAAAATTCCCATCCCTGTGAACAGAACGGGAAAAAATCTACCACGAGCAACACATGTATAGAAACTTCTGTGACAGTGTTGGGAAGAAACCTCCAGAAAGAAAATTTGATTTCCATTTTGGAAAGAATACCGTGAGTGTGTTCAGCTGGAATATCTGCAAAAGAAGGGGACGGAAATGAGTCAAAATTTGCGATTATATTGTTGAACAGAACAAATTCACAACTTCTTATTTACTTGCAATTGTTTGTACTTCTGTGCTTTAATTTCAGATGGCACTTCGACACTAAATTGCAGACATTTTATTAAAAATCTGAAAAAGTGTAGGTGTTCCAACGGTTTTGACTGGTAATGTGTATCAGTATGGTTACCCCATGGCCGAAAAGTTAGCTGAGTGGGAGTCAGGATACAGAAAATCATATAATATACACTACTAGTCAAAACTTTTAGAAGAGATCATGCAGGGTGAGAGAGATAAAGGAAATAAAAAAGAAACAAGATGTCCAGAAATGTGTAAAAATAAATAAATAAATAAAAGAATGGACATATAAGAAAAATAACAAGAAAGAAATGTAAAAATAATTATACATAAATGGAGGAAAGAACCAGAAAAATGGAAATGAAGAAAGAACACATGCAGACAGAAAATTAAGAAAAAATCTGAAGAACCAGAAATAAATTATTTTATAATTCAGTAAAAACAGGAAAGATTAGAAATGGATAAACTCAAGAGAAAAAAATAACATCAGTAAAGAAGAAAGGGTAAGAAACAAAGAATAGATGATGAGAAAGAAAAAAGGATGAAAGAGACAAGAAATAAAGAACAGCACAGAAAATGCGGAATTGACAGAAGTGGGAATGAAAACAAAGCTGCTGATTGGTCAGTTGTGGTAATGCCTAAGGTGACATTATCACCTGGCAATTGGAACTTAAACTCAAATTCATATCTTCTCTTAAAAGTGTTTTTACTGCAGAAAAAAAAAATCACACTTGAACAAAAGCAATTTTAAAAGTAAAGATACAAGTACATACAACGTCAACGTGTACAAACATAAGTAAGAAGTGATTAAATATGTCCCGCCTATATAAAAAAATTTGATAAAAATAAACCCAAAACAGAAGTACGTATAATAATCATGGCATCTTGCTTGAGCGAGTGCGTTGCTAACGTGTTTGGATTTCATTCATTCTCTCATGTTCTGAACCGCTCAAACCTAATTCAGTGAGGCCGGTGGCGTAGTGGTTAGGGTGCTGCGCTCATGATCAGGAGGTTGTGTGTTCAAATCCCAGTTAGACCCCCACTGTGCTAAGACCCCTGGGCAAAGTCTTAACCACAAGTGTGTCTCTGTTCACCCAGCAGTATAAATGGGAACCAGTAAAAATATACGTACTGGGAAAGTAACCTGCGATGGATTAGCGTCCCATCCAGGTGGGGCTGTACTCAGAGTCGCTACACGCTACAGAAAAGCCCACAGGACTTTACCATAAACCTAATTAGGGTCATGGGGAGGCTGGCGTCCATCTCAGCCAACTCTCGGCGATGGTAGCGTACACCCTAGACAGCTCCCAGGCCATTGCTGTGCTTGAATTTCTGGCAGTTTCTGTAAATAAAGTGACGCTGCGTAAACCTACTCACTCTGAGTCATCGTCAGGTCCTCACAATTTATAAAAGAAAAACATAAAAAAAAAAAAAAAAAAAAAAGATTATTTATTTATTTATTTTTTGCCTCATTCCTCAGACACACTACCATCCTCCCACTTGCTGAAATTTGGGATACCAGGACAGATTCTGTGGGCATTATGGCCCCAGTGAAAACTTTGGTGATGCCAAGCTTTTAAAAGACAGTGTTATATTTTTGGAAAATCAGCGACCAAACCTCGTGAGTGCTGCAGGTTAATGAGCGGAGAACAGGAGTGGGATTACATACTCCTTGGTTTATAAATCCCTGTGGGCAGGACGGGGGAACGTTTGAGCTGTTGCACATTGCAGTAGTAACTCAGTGATTAGTTGTGTTCAGTTGTGTGAGTGTGAGTGAGTGTGTGTGTGTGTGTGCGCGCGCGCGTGTGTGTGTGTGTGTGTGCGTGAAGTGGAAGAAGCGCAGTAGAGAAATAAATATAGAAATGAAGCAGCCTACAGAGCGAGGACGCAGTGCTGCAGTTGGTCGTGAGGGATAAAAGCAGCTTTAGAAGAGATAAAGAAACTCATGAAGGTGCAAATGGCCCCATTGGCTTTTGCACAGGTGGATGATCCGGGAGTAGGCGTGGAATCCCGTGATTCTGGAAAGCATCCCATTTTGACTAGATGACACACACAGCAGGTTGGATCTGATTTAAAAACAAAGCAAATAAAACCACTCAACATACAATGTGATAACTTCCTGTTTTTCTTAATACAAACAAACATCACACACATACACACACACACACACACACACACACACACACACACACACACACATACACATACACATACACACACACACAAAACAGAAAAAGGATTTAAGAGTTTATTTTATTTTGAGATCTGTAGCTTCCTCTGTCATCATATAATTAAGATGTATAGAGAAATGTTTAAAATTCAGCCACGGCAGTGTAGCGTTTAGCATGTCACAGCAAGAAGGTCATGGGTTCAAGTCCCTGGCTCTGTGTGGACTTTGCATGTTCTTCCCATACATACAAGGGTTTCCTCCAACACGCATTTGCTAAAACCCTTAATCGTACTGGGATCTCAGCCGACACTGGGTGAGAGCGGGGTACACCCAGAACAGCTCATCAGGAAGGGCATCATGCCCACATTATCCAATTAGCCTACTGCTTTAGGCTACGCCCCCTTCATCAGTCAGATCAGAAATGTTTCTGTCTGGGAGTACATTGTGACTCCGTCATTTAATTGTTTGTTGTTTTTATAGATATCAGTTTGTCATAAATGACAAACCAGACATGTCAACAAGTCTGTTTGAGACACACCCAACTCTCTCGCTCCTCTTTTTTTTTCATATTTGAGGATTAAGCATGGACACAACTCTCACACCACGTCACTTCCATCAGCTCGTAATGGACGGCTACACATGAGCATTTCTATTCCTAAGAACCGGAGGAAAGGGAAATAGAATGAAAGTGTTATGCAACAAAATATTTCCCTCTTTCTTTCTGTTTCTCTCTCACTCTCTCCACCCCCTCTCCTTCCATTTCTTTCTCTCTCTCTCTCTCTCTCATTGTCTCTGTCCCTCTTTATGTCTCTCTCTCTCTCTCTCTCTGTCTCGCTCTCCCTCTATTTCACTCTCTCTGTTAATTGCACTCTCTCTATTTCTTTCTCTTTGTTGCTCTCTCTATTTCTAGTTCTCCATCGTCCAAACAAAATTTTGTTTCCAACAAAATGATGTAACTAAACTACGTTACCATATTTCTTTCCCAATTTAACTCTAGGTCCCTTTCTATTTTCTCTCAGTCTATTTCACTCTATCACTCCCTCTCATGTTTTGTCTCCCTCTCCCACTTTTTTTATCTTGTTATCGCTAGAAAAATTTTGAAACTAAACTATGTTAGCATATTTCACATCATTTTTGAGCGCTTCATTTCAATTGTGTGTGTGTGTGTGTGTGTGTGTGTGTGTATGTGTGGAAGAGTGAGTGATAAGCCTACATACCTTGATAAGGTGGTGTGTTCAAAAGTGATGCATAAAACGAGGCCATTTTTCTCTGCCTGTTTTCGGTATCGGTGCTGGGATCAATACAGTGCTCCACAAAACGGTGGCCATAAATCGAATTTCACATCAATCAGTGGGCAGAGTCTTTACTCCAGGGGCCCTGGTCACTTCATTATATAGCCATGAACATTATGTTTGTGTGTGTGTGTGCGTGTCTGCACAAGTCGAAATATTCAGTGAATCATTTCATTCTAATTAGGATTCATGAGGAGGCTGGACCCTATCTCAACTGATTCTGAGCAAAGTTGGGGCACACCCTAAACATCTCACCAGACCATCACAGCCCCCCCCCCCCCCACCCACACACACACACACACACACACACAAAATCCCAGATGGTGGAATGACTCTTGCTGTAATGTCAGAGAGCCTCTTAAAGTCATTTTTGCTCCTTTGCGAAGACAGAAGAGCTGTGTGTGTGTGTGTGTGTGTGTGTGTGTGTGTGTGTGTGTGTGTGTGTGTGTGTGTGTGTGTGTGTGTGTGTATGTGTTAACAGCACAGTGTTGAAGAGAATGTGAAGATGACCCCTGTGGTGACAGTGAGGTGAGATACAGGACTGCCACTGTGTCTCAGTTGTCTTTAGGATAAATTAACATTCAGTGATTCATGCGGCCCCAGTGCAGCTAACTGGGTTATCAAAGGCCGGCCATGTCTCTCACTGTCTATGGTGAGAGGGTTCATGTAAAAGAACCACTGCTGACTTTCGTCAATAGTAGCTGCATAGCCGTCAGCGTGTTTCTGCCTGGTGATGGCCTGGCGAGCAGTCCAGGATGTACTCTACCCTCATCTGGAGTCGGCTGAGATGGGCACCAGCCTCTCCATGACCCTAATTAGGATTAAGCGGTTCAGAAAATGAATGAATGAATGATTCACGCCGAAGAATACAGCACAAACCTTCCGGTTTTACACCACGACTTCACACCAAATCACCACAAACTGATCTGTCACTTTTCCAGGTACGTCGCTGGTCATGTCACCTCATTCCACAGAATGCAAATGCAATATCTCTTCTTGGGTATTAAAATATACCAAATTGATATAAAAGAAATATAAGTGTTTTCAGCTCAAATCTGAGTTTGGGTTTGCCCAGGCTGGGGTCGTTTAGTTTCTGTGCTCAGGGCTTGTTCTTCGCTTTAGTCCATTGCTTCTCAATTATTTTCTGTGTCGCCTCCTCTAGGAAGACCCCCCCCCCCACGCTCCGCTCACGACTACAGACACTCCCCGACTTACGTTTTAGTTACGTTCCGAACAGCCGAACATAAGGTGAAAAAAACGTAAGTTGTTACTGTACGTTCCAGTGACGTATGACCGTTTATTGTATACTGTACTATACATCCATAAATATTATTACTGTATCTCACAAAACACCCCTCAATCAATTATTATAAACATAACATTGTAAAATAATATCAACATTAATTTCAAATAAATTAAATTCAAGCAAAATAATTTCAAATAAATACATTTTAATCAAATTCACTTATTACCACTGATTCTGATTACCACCATCACTAATAGGCTTACGCTTCTGACCAACCATTTTTGCTTATGGTTACAAATACGCAAAACAGTGTAAACACAAAGATCACAGTGACGACGTCTTAACACAAAGGTAACACGCGGTGAACTGGGAAGAAGCAGGGCATGTTCAGTCTGTCGTTTGTAAACAATGAACGACGCAGCGCCATGCGTAAGTAGCGTACTACGTCTACGTACTACGTAAGAATGCCTCGTACTATGAAGAGTGCGCTAAACTCAAAATGACTTACAAATTTTTTTTCCCCAAAAAAACGTAAAATTTAAAAAAACATAAGGCGAATAAACGTAAATCGAAGAGCGTCTGTATAAATAGTGTTTACTGCACTTCATATCGTTTGCTCGGTGTTTTTTCCCTCCACCATAGTGCGACAATGAGAGCACCACTGCCAACTACTGTAGTGGATGCGCAATTACACTTAATTTGAGTAGAGTATGGCAAAAAAGCATGTTCCCAAGGGTCATACGTGCCCCCCCTGGCATTACACCACGCCCCCAAGAAGGGCACGCCCCATTATTTGAGAAGCACTGCTTTAGTCTCTTTTTGTTTAACCCGGGCTTCTTACACCCAAATTCAGGGTTCTCCATCTTCCAAAACCGAAGGATCACCTACCCAAACTGAGGTTTCTTCTTCTTTCCAAACTGAAGGTTCTCATGCCCAAATTTAGGTTTCTTTTTTTTACCCAGTCTGAGGATTTGTGGGTCAAAGCTGAGGTTTCGTCCTCTGTCTGTGCTAAGACATGTTTTTTTCCTTGCTACAGTTTCTTTTTCTTTTTCTTCTCTGTCTCCATTTTTTTGTATAGACTGTTTTGTATCCTAGATACAAAACTTTTAGTTCTATTTCAGGTTTTCTTAAACATACATCAGGTTTTTCTGCCCAGACTGAAGCTTCTTCCATCCAAACTCCACTATATTCTTATTGACAAAAAAAGTTAAAACCTTTTCTACATAGATGAGGTTTCTGTTGTTTATAAGGAATATTCCTGAGACGAGGCTCCGGGACACTGTGGGTTTTTTAAATTCATAATCGGAATTTGAATCTTCTTCTGTTTAATCTGAATTTTCTTGCCAGGATGAACCTATCTCTCCGTAAAGTCTTTTCTTTCTAAAGTATTCCTCATCAGGAACTGAATCTTTGATGATCACTGCATGCCCTCTACTGAGCTGCAATGACATCAGTTTACAGATTTAGGATTAGGATCTCCCCGAATTAGTATTACCACTCAAAACCACCAATCAACACTCAATTTCTAATTATTGCCTCTTCTCGTGAAGTGTTATTCATCTCCTGAGCTCTCATCCTTGATTTGCTGTATTTTCCCTTGAGGTAATGAACTACAATCCAAAATGCCTCGCAAACAGCAGCTTCATCTCACACAATTATTTACAGACAGATCGACCCTGTGGGATATCAGCATTACATGTCGTATTCCGGCCTCGGATTAAGATATTACAGGTGTATTCTTCAAACCAGCATCATGTCAAATCACTGTCATGCCGAAGATCCAGATATAACACTAATGGGATTAAAATTTATTTATTTTTTTGCAAGAGAAGATATGAGAAGCGATATTGACATCTCTGGAGCTCTGCAGCGCTAATCTAACACACCCACTCCCTCTATTACCGATAATGATGCAGCACGATGGTGTGGTGATCACCACATCTATCTCACAGCAAGAAGGTTCTGGGTTCAAATCCCAGGTTTGGTGAGGGTATTTTTTTGTGGAGTTTGGTGGACATGTTATCCCTGTGCCTGTGTGGCTTTCTTCCAGGTACTCTGGTTTCCGCAGTTCAAAAACATGCACAGGAGGCTAATTGGCTTTTCTAAATTACCTGACCTTTCAGGTGTTGTGGTATTCGGACACACGCATGTTCTGTCTGACTTGAAGGCTAGGTTGAACTTGTAATGATGTAATTAGATCCCAATGTTAGACCTATTGGAAAGTTTCTGTCTATGTCAATGCAATGATTAGTATAATACAGTCGACCCTCTACTTACGAAATTAATCAATTCCAGTGCCTTTTTTGTAAACTGGAGTTTTCGTAAGTAGAGGTGCATTTTACATGTAAAATGCGTGATTCGTTCCAAGGCTCCCAAGATTACCCCATAAACCCTTTAAAAATTATATAAGTACACCAATTTTGTATGAAATACATGTTAAAAGTAAAAGAAAATGATTTCCTTTTTTTTTTTAATCTCTCGAACCACCCATGCGACGCTTTAAAGTCCGGGGGTTGCTGGTCTGAAGAACCCTTACCCCCACCCCCACCCTCCTTCATAAGATCCTTAAATATGGCGGTTGCTTTTTCCGAAATAATCGCCTCAGTCACTGTATCTCCACTTTTAATGCACTTTTTTGTTCTGCTTCAATATCGTCCCGATTGTAAAGGGGTTTCGGCCACCACATCCCACTTTCGTGCCACTGCTTCACTTCAATTGATAACGGAGCTTTGCTTGTTCTTTTCTGTGTCACCGGGAATCACTTTCTTGGGGTCCATGATGGATAACGAAATATAACACTGCAATGTTCAATCTCAAAAAACCTCACAAGCCAACAGTCCTGTTCAACTCTCCTTCACGTGTGCGACAAACAGGAAGTATGGGTACAGGAAGTGTGGGTCCAGTTCAGCTCCCACCTGGCCAATGGGAGGCCAGCGGGGCAGGATGTTGGGAGACAGCCAATGAGAGAGCAACTCGCGCATTGTTTGAATGTTTGAATGGCGTGTTTGAATTTTTGAATGGCGTGTTTGGCACTTTTTGTAAAAAGAGGTTCTTTTCGTAAAAAGAGGTAGAAAATTTAGGAAAATGTTTTTCGTAACCCGGATTTTTCGTATTCAGAGGTTTTCGTAAGTACAGGGCCGACTGCATTACTTTAGTACAATTTCTGCAAGCTCTTAAATGTCTAGTAAAAATAACATGAAAAATATATAGGTCATGCCAAAGATAATAACTCACTAGGACAGAGTGTGCACTTGTAAACCGTGGAAGACAAACACACTCACAATTTCCTGTCTGTCTGTTTTCCTTTCGGCTTTTTCCCTTTTACTCGGGAGTCGCCACAGCAAATCATCTGACTCGCACGTTTCATTTGGCAGAGGTTTTTACGTCGGATGCCCTTCCTGTCACAACCCTTTTAGCAAGGGACAGAAACACACTGATGACTTTGCAGCTACTCTTTACGAAAGTCAGCAATGGTTCTTTTACATGCCTCTCACCATAGACAGTAAGAGACATGGCCCGCCTTTGATAACCCAGTTAGCCGCACTGGGGGGGGGGGGCAGTGACAACCTTGTGGAGTGTGGGACTCGAACTCCCAACCTTTGGATCAGCGATCCAGCGCCCTATACCACTAGACCACAAAAATCGTGTGACAGCACTTTCCGCATAGATCACACAAAAGGCAAAGGCTGCTTTTAATAAGCATTGATAAAATGTAACCTGAAGGTTTAATTCAATCTTCGGCCAATGTTTTCATTTAACATCTGAAGTGGATGTTCTTTGTTTATCAGAGTGTATATATTTATATATGTGTGAATATAAATGTAAATATCACTAAGCAGCCTGTGGAACCCAGTGTGTTTCCCAGTGTCAGTGCATACACTGAAGAAATATATAGGCACATTAAGAGATTAAGGCTGGAAGGAACCGAAAGGTTTAGCACAATCAAACCCTAAAGCCTCGACCTGACCTCTGTTTAATATCGTCAAAAGAAAAAAGTTCTGCTTTAGTGTGTCAAAGCTTTAAATAAAAATTCCTTGGTCCCCGTGGTGATGATGAGAGTGATGAATGTTGAATGTGATGATGCCATTCCCCAGGCTGATATTTTATTTGTGATATTTAAGTAAAAGTAAATAGTGCAGGTTTGGTACGTGTTGAGTCTCAGAGGGCTACACACTTACTATTCGTTTAGAATGAAATAAAATATGAGTAAGCAGCATGGTGGTGCAGTTCCTGGAATGTCCGACTCACAGCAAGAAGGTCATGGGTTCGATTCCTGGATTTGGTGAGGCATGTCTGTGTGAAATTTGCATGTTCTCCTTGTGTTGGCATGGGTTTCCTCCATGTACTTCGATTTCCTCCTTTAGGCTAACTGACTGTCCCAATTTGCTCCTAAGCTTAAGTGAGAGTGTGAATGGCTGTGTGTGTGTGCTGACCATGTGCTGGTATGGCGAGCTGTTCAGGGTGTACCGTGCATTCGCTGTGATAGACTCCAGTCTCCCCAAGACCATAGTCAGGTTAAGCACTGAGCACGAACAAATGAGGAATATTAAAAGTAGGAAACACTTCGGCATTCATCTCTGCAGTGGAATGTCTCTGCGGTTCAACACTCAAAGGTGCGTCTTTATACCTATAAGTTAGAGGAATATCTGGTGCATGAAAAACTCATTTATGTTCCATAATTAACTCATGTAGGTCTTTAAACATTTGGAATTATAAGTGAAGAAGAAGTATAATGAGTGAGGCATATCTGGACTGAACCACTCATTCACTCATTTACTGAACCGCCTAATGCCATTAAGATCATGGAGGGGCCGGAGCCCATTCCAGCCATCACTGGGAAAAGGCAATGCACACCCTGAACAGCTTGCCAACACATACCATCCTTCACTTTCACATTTTCGAACAGCCAGCTAGCCTAAAGTGCATGTCTTTGGACTGTGGGAGGAAACCAGAGTACCTGGAGGAAACCAACATGCAAAGAACTGCACACAGAATCGCCCTTTTCCGAGTCCAGGACTCAAACCCAGGAATTGCTTCCTGTGAGGTGGGCATGATAACCGCTACACCATTGTGCTGCCCGGACTGATTTGGTGAAAATAAATACTGGAGACAGAAGCAAGTACAGTATATGAAAGTGATTATTAATATACTTGTTGTGATTGGTCAGATGGTGTTGATGTTTTTGAAGAGGTTACACTTCTGTACAGTTGTGTGATCGAGATTGGTGAAAAACAACCACGGAACCTCAATGTAAATATAAAGAGATGATGAGTACGAGGTGCTATAGAACTGTGACATAGGAGGAAGAAAACAGGAAGAAAATGCTGTTATGTGAAAATAATGTATTGTATGAGTGCAAAGAGCTTCATCATCGAAACATCTTTATATCGGAATTATTTTAATAATGATTTCTAATGTAGTGTTGATTTAAAGTCTTCTCTGGAGAGAAGAGATTAACTATGTGAAAAACGAGGAGGAGGAGTGATTGGTCTGAACTGAGCCAAGCTGCTTTGCTTTTTCGACAAGGTGCACCTGCCCATAGAGGGGAAGCGAGAGAGCGAGAGAGAGAGAGAGAGAGAGAGAGAGAGAGAGAGAGAGAGAGAGAGAGAGAGACGAGTCTGCTGTAATCGTGATGCACATCTCAATGTAGTGCTAGTGGCAGCTTCTCACATGAGAGAGAGAGAGAGAGAGAGAGAGAGAGAGAGAGAGAGAGAGAAATATGAAAGTAGAGGGTGTGATGCAGAATTGAAAAAGAGAAGTCGGAAGAGGGAAAAAAGAGAGAGTGATAGAATGGATGCAGAGGAAATAAAGAAATGGCATGAATGAAACCATGAGAGCAAAAGAGAAATATGATAAAATAAAAAGAATGGAGGAAGAGAGAAACATGACATGGTGGAAACGAGGGGGAGGAAAGATTGAAGGACATAAATTGTTATTTCATAGAATTTCAATTGAAGGATACATTTCTATTACATTTTAAAGACTGATAGAGAGAGAAACACAATGAAAGAGTGAGAGCGTTTGAGAGAGAGAGAGAGAGAGAGAGAGAGAGAGAGAGAGATCGGGCAGAGAGAGATGAGAATGAGGAGGGATAGAGAGAGAGAATATACTTACCAATAGCCATTTGAAAGCTGTCAGAATGTGGAAATGAAAATAAGAGCAGTGCAGCAGAATCACACTGCTCTGAATTACAGACACACAAACACCCAACATCCACCCCGAATACACCCCAACCACACTCTCAATACACCTGCCATCTTTCCCAAACACACCCCCATTCAATCCAAATACATTCGATATACACTACCAATACACCCCAAATACCACAGTACACCCCAATACACACCACATACACCACAAATACACTCCCAATACGCCCCAAATACACTCAGCTACACCCTAAATACAGGTCCTTCTAAAAAAATTAACATATTGTGATAAAGTTCATTATTTTCTGTAATGTACTGATAAAAATTAGTGGGCAGTGGTGGTCTAGTGGTATCGGGTGCTTTATCGCTGATCTAAAGGTTGGGAGTCCAAGTCCCACTCTTCACAAGGTTGTCACTGTCCCCCCAGTGCAGCTAACTGGGTTATCAAAGGCGGGCCATGTCTCTCACTGTCTATGGTGAGAGGCATGTAAAAGAACCATTGCTGACTTTCGTAAAGAGTAGCTGCAAAGTCGTCAGCGTGTTTCTGTCCCTTGCTATAAAGGGTTGCGACAGGAAGGGCATCCGACGTAAAAAAAAAAACCTCTGCCAAATGAAACGTGCGAGTCAGATGATTCGCTGTGGTGACTCCCGAGTAAAAGGGAAAAAGCAAAAAGGAAGACAGACAGACAGACTGATAAAAATTAAACTTTCATATATTTTAGATTCCTTGCACACCAACTGAAATATTTCAGGTGTTTTATTGTTTTAATGCTGATGATTTTGGCATACAGCTCATGAAAACCCAAAATTCCTATCTCAAAAAATTAGCATATCATGTTCAGGTAGTCTAAACGAGCTATTAACCTAATCATCTGAATCAACCAATTAACTCTAAACACCTGCAAAAGATTCCTGAGGCTTTTAAAAACTCCCAGCCTGGTTCATTACTCAAAACCGCAATCATGGGTAAGACTGCCGACCTGACTGCTGTCCAGAACAACATCAGTGACACCCTCAAGCAAGAGGGTAAGATACAGAAAGAAATCTCTGAGCGAATAGGCTGTTCCCAGAGTGCTGTATCAATGCACTTCAGTGGGACGTCTGTGGGAAGGAAAAAGTGTGGCAGAAAACGCTGCACAACCAGAAGAGGTGACCGGACCCTGAGGAAGATTGTGGAGAAGGGCCGATTCCAGACCTTGTGGGGACCTGTGGAAGCAGTGGACTGAGTCTGGAGCAGAAACATCCAGAGCCAACGTGCACAGGTGTGTGCAGGAAATGGGCTACAGGTGCCGCATTCCCCAGGTCAAGCCACTTGTGGACTGTTGCTCGGTGGTCCAAAGTACTTTTTTCGGATGAAAGCAAATTTTGCATGTCATTCGGAAATCAAGGTGCCAAAGTCTGGAGGAAGACTGGGGAGAAGGAAATGCCAAAATTCCTGAAGTCCAGTGTCAGGTACCCAGTCAGTGATGGTCTGGGGTGCCATGTCAGCTGCTGGTGTTGGTCCACTGTGTTTTATCAAGGGCAGGGTCAATGCAGCTATCGATCAGGAGATTTTGGAGCACTTCATGCTTCCATCTGCTGAAAAGCTTTATGGAGATGAAGATTTCATTTTTCAGCACGACCTGGCACCTGCTCACAGTGCCAAACCCACTGATAAATGGTTTACTGACCATGGTATTACTGTGCTCAATTGGCCTGCCAACGCTCCTGACCTGAAGCCCATAGAGAATCTGTGGGATATTGTGAAGAGAAAGTTGAGAGACACCAGACCCAACACTGTGGATGAGCTTAAGGCCGCTATCGAAGCATCCTGGGCCTCCGTAACACCTCAGCAGAGCCACAGGCTGATTGCCTCCATGCCACGCCGCACTGACGCAGTCATTTCTGCAAAAGGATTCCCGACCAAGTATTGAGTGCATAACTGAACATAATTATTTGAGGGTTGACATTTTTTGTATTAAAAACACTTTTTTTTTTTTTGGTCCGATGAAATATGCTAATTTTTTGAAATAGGGATTTTTGGTTTTTCTTTACTTTTCTGACAAAATTATCAATATTAAAACAATAAAAGGCTTGAACTACTTCAGTTGTGTGTAATGAATCTAAAATATGAGTCTCATGTTTATCAGTACATTACAGAAAATAATGAACTTCATTACAATATGCTACTTTTTTTGAGAAGGACCTGTATACCCCACATGCACTCCCAATATACCCCACACATATCCAAAACACACTTTCATTACACTCCAAATACATACCCCACACATAACATTTGCCCACGCTTTCAGTATACCCCAGATGCACCTACATACACTCCTCATGCACCCTCACACACTCTCCAGATATAAATTAGTATAAAATTCATGAAGCCATCCACGTGTGTGTTCTAATAAATTCTGTGTAATAGAAGTGAGACAGGACAAAAGCTCAGTGCAGTCAGATTGAAGATGCTGCTGTTCATATGGAGGGTGTGCTGTGCTCTACCTACGATGTTCTATGACTGTGTTTACGTTGTAAACCTACAACTTTTCTATGCTTTCTGGATCGCCTGACGCTCTTACGCTTTTCTTACAATAATCCTATAATTGCTATAATTTAAACCCACAAGATGTTCCTTATGTAAAAGTATATAATGCCAGTGTAATTATTATGACAGTGTAAGGTTGAGCCGTACAAGAACTGCTCAAGTATCATATGAGGATTTTTTTTTCATCTTCTAACAATCGTATCATGTTTGGATGAACATCATACGACTTAAGTTACACACCTGAACTATTTTCACAACAGTTTATAGCATTTATTTTGTACGTAAAGGTGACAACAGTTTTCAGATCCACCTCGCCCAAACTTACACCAGTCCCTTCTGTCGTGACACGGCAAAATTCATATAACAAAACAAAAAACGAGTTGATACCAACATTTATAACCATGTGTGCTGTACCACATTTCTACAACAGTGTAAGGGCGAGCCCTACATCAGCTGAGTATCACAGGTATATTATACAAGGATTTTTTTCATCTTGTAGCAATCTTATCACTTTCGTACAAACATCGTACAATTTGAGTTACACACCTGAACTGTTTTCTCCATGACATGCATATGACACTTATTTTGTATGTGAATGTGACTATGTAGTTTTAAGCCACCTCACCCAAACTATACCAGTCCCTTCTGTCATACAGCCACTAAATTCATACGACCAATAAATAAATATATATATATATATATATATATATATATATATATATATATATATATATATATATATATATATATATATATATATATACATATATTTAATTGCATGCTGTTGGTAATATAAGACTAATGGAAACGTTTATTTAATATATCGATTAAATCTTGAGATGGAATTCCAGATAAAAGCTGTGAGCAAAATGACAGTGAAGGAATGACTTATACTTTTGAATTGTAATTGTTTGTAAACTGCAGTTTTATTTGAAATTTTTGATATGAGTGTATTGTATTAGGGCAGTGGTGGCCTGGTGGTAAAGGGTGCTTGATCACTGATCCCAAGGTTGGGGGTTCAAGCCCCACTCTCAATGGGTTTTCACTGTCCCCCCAGTGCACCTAACTGGGACAGCAAAGGCCGGCCATGTTGCTCACTATCTATGGTAAGTCTGTTGGGTTTTTACACCCGAGCCATAGTGGCTCATCAGGCCGGTGCTTATCCCCGGTTTCCGTAGCGTGAAGCAACCAGGAGTTAAACTCCTCTTGGATGGGACGCTGGTCCATCGCAAGTTACCTTCCCAGTATATTTTTACTGGTACCTATTTGTACTGCTGGCTGAACAGAGGCACACTTGTTGACCTTGCCCAGGGGTCTTAGCGCAGTGGGGGTCTAACTGGTTTCGAACACACAACCTCCCGATTATGAGCCCAGCACCCTAACCACTACACCACCGGCCCCACCACTATCTATGGTACGAGGATGTAAAAGAACCATTGCTAACTTTCAACAAGAGTAGGCTACATAGCTGTTGGTGTGTTTCTGACCTGCGATGGCGAGCTGTCCAGGGTATACTCTGCCTTTACCCCTGAGATGGGCGTCAGCCTCCCTGTGACCCTAATTAGGACGATTAAGTGGTTCAGAAAATGAATGAATACAGTATTGCATTAATCCCACCAAGGAAATGATTGGCTCTGCATTTAACCCATACAAAATGAGCACACACACACACACACACACACACACACACACACACACAAACATACACACACCAGGGGTGCCCAGAGAGCAGTTGAAGTTTAGGTGCCTTGCTCATGGGCACTTCATCCATTAAGGTGGAGGAAGGGAAGGTGTTGCTTACTCCCCCACTGTCAGAGATTTTTTTCCTGCCGGTTGAAGAATTGAACCAGCGACCTTTTGGTCCTGAAACTCCTTTTCAAACCATTAACAAACTTTTTGTGACAGAAATAAAATGTTTAGGAAGATGTTCTTATAGGAAACTCATCAAGGTGCAGTATGCATATCTCAGTGTGCAGTGTTCTGGATTGTGATTGGTCAGAAGTGCAAAACTAAATAAGTCTCTGGTCTTCTCTCAATTACAGATGTATGGACGATACACTCAGGAGCTCGGCGCCTATGCCAAGGAGGAAGCGGCTCGCTTTCGATCAGCTGGAACTCGAAACCAAACTCCGGATCAGCCAGAATATGAAAAGAATCCGTGTGCCAAGTGCCAGCGTGAGTCAGAAAACACTACCTTGACCTGCACATGTCAAGGATAAGCCAAGAATGTGGTGTGACTCAGACAGGAAGTGATGTGTGTGACTTGTATTTCAGTGCTTCTCAAATATTTTCTGTGGCGCCCCCTCTAGAAAGAAAAAAACATTTCACCCCCCCCTCCCCTCCCCTCCCACCATCACCACTCCACCCCCACCACCCGGCCAGCGACTATAA
The DNA here is from genome assembly GCA_024760905.1 of Plotosus lineatus. Lineage (NCBI taxonomy): Eukaryota > Metazoa > Chordata > Actinopteri > Siluriformes > Plotosidae > Plotosus > Plotosus lineatus. The sequence continues at coordinate 17,639,774 of CM045743.1, forward strand.
ATACTGTACTGTACTATTATTTGTCTATAAAATTGTTATTAGTACACCTCTGCATAACAGTGTGTTTTTATTAACATTAAAAACAAAAAAGAAATATATTTCAACTTGCAATAAAGAACTTCATTAACATTTTTAAATCTGTAACAGAAAAACATTAAAGTGCACCAATGTGCCTGAAATAAAAACATACATCCTTATTTAAACTCATTCAACTTACTTATGTCTTAATATCTCCGTCTCTCTCTACCTTTCTCTTCGTTCCTGTTAGAAATGTTTTCGTGTTGTTTTCGGGGTTGTTTACTGGACTTCATATCGTTTGCTCGTGCGAAAAACCGCCACATCATGGCGTGACAATGAGCGCACCGCTGCCAACTAGTGGAGCAGAGGTGCAATTACACTTAGTTGATTAAATTATTCCAGAAAAGCATGTTCCCCAGGGTCATTATCCCACCTCCCCCCACCACCCACCACCACCCCACCCCCGCGGCATCACATCGTGTCCCCTCTGGCATCATACCGTGTCCTCTATTTGAGACGCAACTGCTGTATTTGCATATGTCCAGTATACTCATTTACATATCTTAATTTCAAAGAAAAGGAGTAATATACATGTAAATAAAATACAATGAGATCACTGCTACAGGAATCAGGAAACAGAGTCCGAAGAGGAAGAGCATGTTGAGGCGGGAACAGATGTGAGCACCGCGTGTGCTTTCTTTTTTTCATAGCCGTCTTGCTCGCTCTCAAAATAGCAATGACACTGTTGTGAGGTGTCATGGATGCACGAGTCTGAAACTGTCAGGGGAATTCGTTATGCTTTGATCAACGACAAAAGTGTTTATTAATTAAAAAACACTATAATTCACACTCGCTGCTTTATTACCATATTATTATAATTTATATTATATAGTGTTAATACAAACGCATCAGAATCTGTTACAGACTGTAGTAAACTCTACGAGTTCCAGAGATGAGGTAATGCATTGGGAGTGGTTTTAGTGATGATGTCATGCATTAAAGAGGGGTTTTATCAATGATATATTGCACTGGGAGGGGATTGAGTAATGATGTAATGCAGTGGGAGGAGTTTTAGTGATGATGCATTGGGAAGGTTTTTGGAAATGATGTAATCATTGGTAGCAATTTTTATGAGCTATATTGGCAGGGGTTTCAGTTTTTATTTTGGAAGGGGGTATAGTTATGATACAATAATATACTGGGAGGAGTTTAAGTTAGATTCCTTAAGATCATAAACAAATGATAAAAAAAATAGTCTTGGAAAAGAAAACTGATTAAAAAAATGCCAGATACATAAGAAGGGGAAGATAATAGTTGTTATGGGAATCATATCTTCTTGGTGGTGTTTATGGTAATCCCTTGATGCATGGCAGAGTGCCAATATATTGGGAACACATGGGCAACATATTTGTGGGAAATGGGTTCCAATCAGTGAATGAATGTTTTTGTACATGTATTGGATAAAATGCTTTGATCCTGATGGCAGGCGTAACAAGTGTGCGTGATGTCGGGTGACATGATGTGAGCTGAAGCGTCTCATTTGTTGCTCGGCCACACAGAAACAGTGTGTAGTGATGTAGGGATGTGAGAGGAAGCAGACGCTGCAGATAACGTTACCTCGTTTAGCCCTGTGTTGATAGATTGCCCTCTACTGGACACTAATTAACATCGATCCAGCTGGGTTTGGACTCATTTCGTCCTTGTGTCTTATTAGGATTCTACAGGTGCTGCAACCGTGGATCAAAATTCTGCAGAGGGGACGCTCTGAGTGTGTGTGTGTGTGTGTGTGTGTGTGTGTGTGTGTGTGTGTGTGTGTGTGAGAGAGAGAGAGAGAGAGAGAGAGAGAGAGAGAGAGAGTAATAAATCACAAGTAAAGTGTTTCTGATGGTGACATGACAATAATGCAACAGTTGACAATAATGAGAACAGATGACAATAAAGATGGTGATTAAGATTATTAATATTGATTCAGTCATTGATAGCATTGGCAGAAATGGGGGAATGGCCTCCCCTGTGTTGTGTGTTTGCCAGCATCTTGCACAGTCAGCCTCTGGTACTATTAGAGAATAATGACTGTTAGGTACATGAAACATCTCTGTAATTATGTAATGTGTGTGTGTGTGTGTGTGCCTGTGTGTGTGTGTGTGTGTGTGTGTGTGTGTGTGCCTGTGTGTGTGAGAGAGAGAGAGAGAGAGAGAGAGTGCGAGAGAGAGCGACGACGGTTTATCTTTATTTATGTATTTATCAGCATTTGGATGAATTAGAAAAAAATCTCCTATTGGAATTTGTTCAAGTCAAACTGTTTTTAGCAGTCCATGAGTTCCTGGGGTGGCATTTATTAATTAATAGTTTATAAAATGAAAACGAGGTTTGGCTTCCGCTCAGTGGTTCTCCAGAGACCCACACACACACCTTCTGTACCAGTATCATCACCTCCTTATACAGCCTGTTGAGTGTGAAACTGCTCCGTGTGAACAAGCATGAGAAACCGCCTTCTGGCGCAGAGTGTGTGTGTGTGTGTGTGTGTGTGTGTGTGTGTGTGTGTGTGTGTGTGTCTCCTCTGAACCTCCATGACAGGATTTCAGGGATTTGGATGATCATCAAGTTGCCACCTACACAAACTGAACAGGAGTTGGAGTGAGTATGGAGTCATGCTCATGCTCTATCTGTCGCTGTTTCTCTCTCTTTATGTTTCTCTCTACCACTGGCAGTGTGTACATACCACAGACACACACACACACACACACACACACACACACACACACACACACACATACACACACACACTGCATTTGCAGGAGATAAAGAGGCTGATTACTGGGTTTAAAAAGGACTTTTGGTTATGACGGTAAATCAGCTGCACTGATGATGTAATGTATTGGAAGGTGGTGGTACAGTGGTGCAATGCTTTAGCAATTCATGGGTTTGAATCCTGGGCTGACGCATTTCTGTGTGGAATTTACATGTTCTCCCTGTGCTTGTGTGGGTCTCCTCTGTATACTCCAGTTTCCTCTCACAATCAAAAGACATGCATATTACACTTACTGATATTCCCAGATTGCCCCTAAGTGTGGGTGCGATTGTGTGTGTTACCATGAAATGGATTGGCATGCTGTTAAGGGTGTACCCCACAATTACCCCATAATGGCTCTAGCCTTCCTGCAACCTCACAAGGATTACACTTTTCAGCAAACGAATGAATGAAATGTATTAAAAGGTTTTATTTATGATGAAATTTACTGGGAGGAGTTTCACTGGTGATGTAACTTGTTAGGTGGGGCCTCATCAATGATGTTATGTATTAGAAGGGGCTTCATTCACAATTTCCTCTGGAATAAATAAAGTACGTACTGTATTCTAAAGTATTTTGATTCATTGTTGATGTAATATATTGGAAGGGGCTTTTTACGATGTAAATACTTAAAAGAGTTTCACTGGTGATGTAATGTATGAGGAAGGGATTCACTGATGATGTAATGTGTTAGGAAGGGATTCACTGATGATGTAATGTGTTAGGAAGGGATTAACTGATGTAATGTGTTAGGAAGGGATTCACTGATGATGTAATGTGTTAGGAAGGGATTCACTGATGATGTAATGTGTTAGGAGGGGTTTTATTGATGCACTGTTTGGATCTGTGAAGTTTTTCCAAAATAAACAGTTTTACTTCAAACAAAAGAAGTTCTTGGGTCATACACAGAATAAAAGGGTTCTGCAGGACTAATTACAACAGGTAAGAGCAATGATATGGGGCGTTGTCTGGGCAGAGCTAGAGCACCAGAAATCTGGAGAGAGAAACCTTCTCATACAGAAAAAACAAAGAATGAAGTAATATTTAAATAGTTTTGGAGAAAACCTGGCTGGTGTGTGGGAGTTGGATAAAACTAGATGCGATAAGATTAGAAAATACTAAAATAAGAAAGTGCGCAAACATTCCCAGCACAGTAAACATAGCTGCCCTCTGTGTCATTGCAGTACGAAGAAAACCAGAATAAGAGTGCAAGCAGAGTTCTCCTAAATAAATAAATAAATAAATAAACAAAACAGAATAATCCTGCAGTGATGTAAAAAGCAGAGGACGCTGATACCCAGAGGCTCAGCATTAACAGCTTGACATTGGTTGTCATGTCAGGAGCACAGTGCAGATCTCAGCGCCTCCTACAATCCACTTGCTTCTGTTTCTCCTCCTGCGGATAAAAATATCCTGGCGTCTCCCCCCCCCCCCCCCCATACCCCCCACCCCCGACATGTTGCGCTTTGCTGCATTATGCATGAGTTCTGCACACTTCCACCACCATGCACGCCAAGGGAAATCGCACGCTCAGAGCTTTTCCCATGGCTGTCCCCTGTCCCCTCACACACTCAATAACGAGTTAAAATACACTACCTGTCGACTTTCATAGCTTAGTGACCTCAGGGTTTATAATATTATCCCCATGCTGCTACACCCAAGAGTGAGGGGAAAAAAAGCTTTTCATTTCTGTTCAGGTGGAGAGATTTCTTACTGACCTTACAAACAGCGGAGACATTCTCCGTCCAAGTAACACCAATAAATGCTGACTATGTAGGCAGCCTCTTCCCAACTAAAACTCGGCTCAATAATATGACATGTCCGTGATAATAATACAAGCAAACTTCGGTTTTGGAACGCTTTAAACATCGAACAAATCAGTATTCGACCAAAAAATTCGGAATTTTTTTTTTGTCCCAGAAGTTGAACAAAATTTGGAAGCCAAACACGAAACAAACGCAAGACGTTTTTTTTTTTTTTTTTTTTTTTTTTTTTTTAACATTTGTTTGACATGTTTTATTACTGCATAATGTTTCAACCCATTCCTTTACACAAAAAAAGTAACATACTGTAGGCTAGCTTTGGCTGGGGTACGAGTTACTGCGGCACTTCTTACCCGAGTCTTACTTCACTTATCCCTTAACATCCGAGGATGTCATTGGGGCACCTTCATGGCAAGACTTGGGTTGATTTGGCCTGGCGGCGCCCATCCCTCTCCAGACCGTAGAAACACACTGATGGCTTTGCAGCCTACTCTTTACGAAAGTCAGCAATGGTTCTTTTACATGCTTCTCACCATAGACAGTGACAGACATAGCCCGCGTTTGATAACCCAGTTAGCTGCACTGTGACAACCCTGTGGGGACTTGAACCCCCAACCTTAGGATCAGCGATCCTGTGCCCTATCCACTAGACCACCAATGCCCCACCCGGGTCTAGCCTGCTTTATATTAAGAATTTGTGTGTTTGCCCTGTTGTTTCACATTTAATATACAATTTGATATATAAATGACAGTATGAATAACATATTATATTTAAAAATGTAATTTTCTAGCATCTTGGAACGGACTAAGACCATTTACATTATTTGTAATGGGAAAAATAGATTCGGAATTCAATCAAATCGCTATTTGAACAACCTTCTGGAATGAATTTTGGTTGGTATGGTTGTGTGAGTTTCCTCCAGGTAATCTGGTTTCTTCCCACAGTCCAAAGATGTGCACATTAGGCTAATTGTACCAAACTGTTCTGAGGTGTAAATGTGTGTTGCCCTGCGATGTACTAGAGAGTTGTTTAGGGTGTACCCTGCGTTCATCAAATCAGCCGAGATAGGCTTCAGTCTCCCCATGACCCTAGTACGTTTAAGTGATTCAGCGAATGAATGAATGAATGAGTGTATATTTGTCAGCATCACATTTGATTAGGGTGCCATTAATTCCAGCATGTAGGTCTCTGAATTTATCTTACTAACAATTTTGGGTTTGACTGTGTTCCACTATTTCAGACGTAGAGTTAACACCATTTCTTTTCTTTTTTTTTGTATCCAATTTCCACCCATGAAGTACACTGATCCCTCTCTACTTTGTGCTTCAGTTTCTGCGGCTTCAGTGCATCGCCGGTTTTGCAAAAATATTCATCGAAAAATAAAAAAATAAGGTAATTAAAGAAAAATAAGGAAAAAGTTAAGGAAATGCCACAAACCAAGGCCAATTAGGAAAAAGCCCCAAACAAACAAAAACAAAAATAAAAAAAAAAAAAAAAAACAACCCAACAAAACTACTTACATTTTTATGTGAAGTGCACAGTGTGCGCGCAAGTGTCTGTATGTGTGTCTATTTATATTTAATTTACATATTATGCATTATTTTTGAATGTTTAATTGTTATTATAAGTATTTATTGAATATGTATTTATTGATATTATATACACATATGCATGTATGTATACGTCAGTCAGGGGGGTTGATCCTACTTTGTGGAAATCGGCGGTCGCGGGGGTCTCTGTCCCCATTAACTGCGGAAAAAGTGAGGGATCCCTGTATTGCCTTCCTTCTCACAGAACCACCAGCAACCACTGAGGAGTGAAAGCATGAACACACCCCCTCCGTGACATGCAATGCTAGCCACCCACCTCTGTTCGAACTGCTGCACATGCATCTTTGGGGACGGGCTAACACATTCAGAGGGAAAGTGCTGTCTGCCCCCTCGTACTAATGAGCTCACATACACCCATGATGGGCTGGTGATCACTGTGAGTGACAGACAAGTGAGTGTTTGCTATCCCTCCATCCCATGAGAGCTTCACCAAAACAGCTCCCATGGACTCCCGGTCACGGATGGTTGTGGCATTAACTCAGATTCAAACTTGCATTCTCAGGGTTAATAGTCACACACCTTGTCAGTGAGCTACTCGGGTACCAGAATTAACACCATTTCTAAACCAGTGCATCCCATGAAACATTATTATGGGGAGTAACCACGTCAACCAGTTTAAATGTTAAGGTGTGTGTTTATAAATTGTTTTAGCAAGCTGATGGTAATCTCAGAAATGTAACCATAGCAACAAGCATATAATACAAGGGCAACCTTTGTGTATCTTGTAATATATGGGGAGGGCTTACATTTGTTCTGCATCATTCAGATGAATACATATTAACATTCAGACTCCTGAGAACAGACCTGTAGATAATGCAGTACAGAAGAGTACACACTAACCCTGTTCTCCATCCATAGTGTGCACGTCACGCTGTCAGAAGTTCCTGATTTCCCGTGTGGGTGAAGACTGGATTTTCCTCATCCTCCTCGGACTGGTGATGGCGATGGTCAGCTGGGCGATGGATTACACCATCGCCTTCTGTCAGCAAGGTGAGAGGTGAACAGATGGATGGCATGAAAAACTTACAGAGGCTAATACCATAAGTTACTTTATGACATTTCATTCAAAATATTGTGACCATGCGGCAGTGGTGGTCTGGTGGTAAAGGGCACTGGTTCGAGTCTCACTCTCCACAAAGTTGTCACTGTCCTCCCCCAGTGCAGCTAACTGGGTTATCAAAGGCAGGCCATGTCTCTCACTGTCTATGGTGTGAGGCATGCAAAAGAACCATTGCTGACTTTCGACAAGAGTAGGCTGCAAAGCCGTCAGCGTGTTTCCGCCCTGTGATGGCTGGCGAGCTGTCCAGAGTGTACGTCATCCTCGCCCGGAGTCAGCTGGGATGGGTGTCAGCCTCCCCGTGACCCTAATTAGGATTAAGCGGTTACAGAAAATGAACTGAACTGAACTATTGTAACCATCTTCATCGTGCTGAACTGCTGTACTGAGTTCTGGATCGTGATTGGTCAGAAGAGAAGGTGCTGATTAGTGTACTAGAGCAGCAGCCCTACATTAGCGCAGCTTCACATCACAGCTATACTGTATTTATAATGAATTCACTAGTTAGAATATGTTATAATTTGTATAGCAAGAGCTTGTTCCAAGGAAATAGTACAACAATGCTCAAAATAAAAGGATTTTTAAAGTTGTAGATGGTTTGGATCCTGTAATGAATCTATAACACAACAAGCTGTAATGTTTTGTTTGTGTTGTATACTTTACGAGAGGGAATAAAGTGACCGCAGTAATGGAATGATTATTTATTGCTGCTGTAACATGAATGGGAAGTGAACTAGCCTGTCTCACAGACATTAAATGAAACCACTTTAAACATAAATATAAATCAACAATTTTTGGGGGAAACCTGCTCTTATGTATGTGTGTATGTGTTGAAGTATGACGAGAGAGTGTGTGTTTGTGTGTGTGTGTGTGTGTGTGTGTGTGTGTGTGTGTGTGTGTGTGTGTGTGTGTGTGTGTTGTTTGTGTCTGTAGCACAGAAGTGGATGTACAGAGGACTGGATAGTAACATGCTTCTACAGTACCTGGCCTGGGTTGCATATCCTGTGGTCCTCATTACCTTCTCTGCAGGATTTACACAAATTCTTGCACCTCAAGCAATAGGTGAGACACACACGCACACATCCACGCACACGCATAGAGATAGAAATTGTTCTGTAATTATTTAAATAGCTATAAAAAGTACTGGAGAAGCCACCAGTGCGGCTACCTGGGTTATCAAAGGCCGGCCATGTTTGTCACTGTCTGTGGTGGGAAGTTCATGTAAAAGAACCATTGCTGACTTTCGTCAAGAGTAGCTGCATAGCTGTCAGCGAGTTTCTGCCCTGCGATGGCCAGTGAGCCGTACAGGGTGTACTCTGCTCTCACCCAGAGTCGGCTGAGAAGGGCACCAGCCTCCCCATGACCCTAATTAGAATTAAGTGGTTTAGAAAATGAATGAATGAAAGTATTGTAGAAGATGTTATTCATATGATGATGGTTGTATTTATTATGGGTTAAGCCTCAGATAATATCCACATTTTTAGATTTTTAGTTAATTCAGTGATGCAACACAGTTTGATACCTAATTCAAAAAATGTCACAGTTCTTCAGGAAGCTGCTTCCGCTATGTATCTTCTCCTCTTTTGATATTTTGAGAGCACATGATGGACGGACAGTTTTCTTTCCTCTACCCATTTACGGTTGTCCCTACTCTTTGTGTATACTCTGCTTTGATTGGTCACTTGAGCTTTTTCACAGTGAAATGGATGGTTGCATTAGCAGGGGTGGGGCTTCAGTGAGGGAAGGCCAGACAATCAGAATGTTCTTCCATGACACACAAGTATGCACACACAAAAAAACAAAAAAATCTGCGAAGCTTAAACTTGCACTAACCTCGACATTTCACATTCTGCCATCATCTAACACAGATATTCAACACTGCAACATCATGTATGTGTCAAAGAACAAAGCATAATATCTCCCCTTTAAAGTATTATAACATTATAAAATGATCTTAAACAATTCTGGACTAACATTTCATTCATACTAAATGGGATTTCAAATGAAATTAAAATACAACTGTCCACCTTCCGATCTGTTTTTTTTTTCTTTTTTTTCTCTCCTGGAAACATTTCTGTCTCCTTCTGGTCCTTGTCGAGGTTCTGGGATTCCGGAGATGAAGACAATCCTTCGTGGTGTGGTACTGAAGGAATATCTGACCTTCAAAACCTTTGTGGCAAAAGTTATTGGCTTGACTTGTGCCCTTGGTAGCGGCATGCCTCTGGGCAAAGAGGTGAGTTAGCCATGAAGATAGCAAATATATAAATAACTTTGTACATGTAAACAAGTGCACTCAGAGAGCGCAAACCTCCTCGAAGACCAGCAATCGCCCACATGAGCCAAGGTATCAAAAAACATCTTATTTCATAAGATAAGACAAGAATCCTTTAAAAAAAATGCTGGAACCAGAATTATCACATGTATGATCACTTTCCTGCTAAAAAAACACATAAACACAGCGGGGGTTAAACGTAACCTGACTGGAGAAGGTAATAGCAGTAAAATGCTATTGTGTTTATACTAATTAAGCTGTTTACTGCAAATAGCACAATGCAATTAATAAAAATGACATGAATATAAAAAGTATAGATGTGCTAACATGTTAGCTAGCACACTTCCACACTCCATTTGTACGTTGCAGGGGCCATTTGTGCACGTTGCAAGTCTGTGTGCGGCACTCCTGAGCAAATTCATGGCTCTGTTTGGAGGAATCTACATGGTGAGAGGCGTTTTTTTTCCTTTTATATAAAGAGCCCCAATCAATATTTACATTGTCTGTAAAGGTTCTGAGTCATTCGGGTCACTATGAAATGTGTAGCAGTAGTACGCTCTCATGACTGGACTCGTGTTTATTATTAATGAGGGTGTTTCATCACTCAGCAGTGGGCAGTACAGCCGTATCACGGAATGAAATGTTCAAGTTTATGCTCAGTACGATGTATTTCATGATATTTGCTTCGAGAATATCCAGTTTCCAAAAGAGAAGGATGTTATATTACTGTAATAACATTGAGGTGGCACTGTGCCACCTCCACGCTTTGGCACTGTGCACAATATCTACATTTTACATATTTGACTTCTCTCTGTTTTATTTTCTAAAATTAAACTCATACATAAAAGCCACCCAGTGCTATGCATCATAATTTCAGGAGTAGTGTTGATTTTTTTTTTTTTCTTTTATACTCATATCACACTGCATTCATTCTATTCAATAAACTTGTCATGTTAAAGCAGTGGCCATCATTCATTAGCAGCTATTAAAGTCATGTATACAACAAAGCCTTTACATCATGAATAAAGCATTTATATAAATAAAAAATAATCTATACGCTGCCCAAAAGTTTGTGTATAATAAAAGAGCTTGCATACAGTGATAACTGAACATTATTAAAATTGATCATGAGTCTGTCTGTCTTCCTTTCGGCTTTTTCCCTTTTACTCGGGAGTCGCCACAGCGAATCATTTTGATTCGCACGTTTAATTTGGCAGAGATTTTTACGTCGGATGCCCTTCCTGTCACAACCCTTTTAGCAAGGGATAGAAACACGCTGACGACTTTACAGCTACTCTTTACGAAAGTCAGCAATGGTTCTTTTACATGCCTCTCACCATAGACAGTGAGAGACATGGCCCGCCTTTGATAACCCAGTTAGCCGCACTGGGGGGACAGTGACAACCTTGTGGAGAGTGGGACTCGAACCCCCAACCTTTGGATCAGCGATCCAGCACCCTATACCACTAGACCACCACTGCCCCTCTTTTTTTTAAAATTGATCATGAGTATCGTTTATAATTCCTGGGAACATAAGGAAAGCAGGCTAAAACAGATATTTTTAAAGTGGTACGGTTTTGAAGCTCATTCAAATTTTATTACCTTAAAGACCATCAAGGATACACTGTGTAGCTTCATTCGTAATTTTTTGGCATTTTAAGGTTTTCAGAATCATTGACTGAGTCGCCATCGTAATCCATTTGTTTCTTTACTGCTGTTTTTGATTGAACTGTTATCCAAAGTTTGCGAGATGGATAGCGTCCTTTAGTTTATATTAGTCAGATATATCACGATTAAATCATTATTCCAGTTTGGATAATACTGAAATCACAACAGCAGACACAGTCACTTGGAGGAGGTGGTGTTATCATTATGATGCTTTAAAATTAAAAAACAAAAACAAATAAACAAAAATACAGAGGTACCTCATAAGACGAGTTGAATTGTTTCCGGGAACCAGCTCATACAGTGAAACTTAGACAGTGAGACAAATTTTCCTATAGAAAATAATGCAACACCCATTCATACGTTCTGGAACTCCAGAATGCCCCAAAAATGCCTAATATAAAAGCTTTAAAGGTCGTTTTACTCGTTAATAATAACCTGTTTAACAAGGTGAGCACAAGCAAAACTTTATCAATAAAAATGATAAAGGAAAAGTAAACCTGCACTTCACCTTAAAGATGTGATGAGTCTGGCATGAGGGACATGAGGAAGAGGGAGGAAGAGGGAGGTAAGTTATTGAAAGGAGAATCTGCTCCCATCAGAATGTCCCGTGTTTTATGTGGGGACGCACTTACGCTGGCATCACTAGCATATGGTAGCTTCGCATATCGATAATCTCTTTCTTCAATTCAAACAATTATTTTATTTTTTCGTTTATTTTCACTGCTGTCCTTCTTTACCATCGTCTTTTTAGTTGCCATGGTAACACTTTTTTTTATCTAGTAGTTATCATCAAAGGTCAACAGAATACATGTGTGTGAACGACAAGGACCCAAGCGGAACGGTGATGTTACAGGGAGCAGAGATAAAGAAGGTGGAGGATTTTAAGTACTTAGGCTCAACAATCCAGAGCAATGGAGAGTGTGGGAAAGAGGTGAAGAAGCGTGTGCAGGCAGGTTGGAATGGTTGGAGAAAAGTGTCCGGTGTGATGTATGATGGGAACGTATTGGCAAGAATGAAAGGAAAAGTGTACAACACGGTGTTGAGGCCAGCGATGTTGTGTAGTTTAGAAACAGTGTCCCTGTTGAGGTTCTCTTTGGGAGTAACAATGATGGAGGGACAGCATGTGTAAGAGGTTTTGGAGACAAAGTCAGAGAGGCTAGATTGAGATGGTTTGGACATGTACAGAGGAGGGATAGTGAATATATTGGTAGTCGGATGCTGAGGCTGGAACTACCAGGCAGAAGGCCTAGAGGAAGACCAAAAAGAAGATTCATGGATGTGGTGAAGGAGGACATGAAGGTAGTTGGTGTAAGAGAAGAAGATGCAGAGGATAGGGTGAGATGGAGGCTGATGATTCGCTGTGGCGACCCCTGAAGGGAAAAGCCGAAAGGAAAAGAAGAAGAAGTTATCATCAAAGGTGAGGCCAGGTTCTGCCCTACTACTGGTAACATGTAAGCCAGTACAACCTGTTGCATGGTGGAGTGGTCGGCGACTAAACCGGCTCCCCCACCAGGTTCCAAATTTGGTGAGGAGGGTGGTTAGCAACCCAGTAGGAATAAAAACAAGACTTATCAAAGGGTGGATGAACTCTTCGGCCAGCTACCTAGAGATGCTGTCTCAATAAAAACACCCTGCAGAAGAACTTTGGGCCTCTACTGCGGATTCTTTTGCCCTTCATATACAGCCATGACAAGGCTGCTATGGCTGCCCCCTATGCCAGAATTCTGGCACGGCACCAAGATTGATTGATTGAGTTATTATCAAGAAGCACAAAGTTAACAATAAACTTGCAAGAGATGCTTACGTAACAAGAAACAGATGCTATTTGATAGCCACAGAGAAATGCTTTGTTTTGTTAATTCAGTGCGGGACATCCTCGTGTCATGAGACATTCCTCATCTTTAAGTGTAGACGATACTCATAATCGTCCCCATGAAGCAAATTCCTCATATAATTTTTTCTTTTTTGCCAGTACACTGTAGGGCAACATATACACACACACACACACACACACACACACACACACACACCCCTAGGGGCAATTTGAAACAGCCATTTAGTCTAGTGTGCATGTCTTTAGAATTTGAGAGAAAACCGGATTTCCTGGAGGAAACTTAAGCAAGCATATGGACTACATGCAAACTCCACACAGAAATGCCCTCGCTGAGACCTGAACCCAGGACCTTCTTGCCGCGAGGGGGACATACTAATGATTACTCTACCTGGATGTCCCCAATCTACCGTAATCTAAAACCATGTGTAAATTTAAACCTTTCAGTTGTACTTAACCGCAGACTATTTAACAGCATTCCTTTGTTGTCAAGTCTGCAGAGTATTTATTTTAGTAATTGATTGTTTGCTTAAAATCGAAGACTAAAAGCTTTGATAATTATGTGCTGGACACTTATATGAGGGCATTGCTCTTCATTACAGCAAAGTGAAAATATAATCAGCACACTGTAAAATTGACGCTGAATGCGACGGGTGAAGCCCAGCTACTTACATCAGCAAGATTTTATTTTGGTGTGGAATCTGTTCTGATTAATTCACGAATATTAAAGTCAGCACCTTTTATAAAACATTGTGCCAGGTGGTAATCGCCTGAAAGCTCCAGATAACCATCCTCTAACAGGGTTTCGCCATTTTAGCATCAGAGTGAAAATGAGCGAGTGGGGGTCAGTGGTGGTCTAGTGGTATAGGGCGCTGGATCGCTGATCCAAAGGTTGGGGGTTCGAGTCCCACTCTCCACAAGGTTCTCACTGCCCCCCCCCCCCCCCCTGTGTGCAGCTAACTGGTTTATCAAAGGCGGGCCATGTCTCTCACTGTCTATGGTGAGAAGCATGTAAAAGAACCATTGCTGACTTTCGTAAAGAGCAGCTGCAAAGTCGTCAGCGTGTTTCTGTCCCTTGCTAAAAGGGTTGTGACGTAAAAACCTCTGCCAAATCAAACGTGCGAATCAGATGATTCGCTGTGGTGACTCCCGAGTAAAAGGAAAAAAGCCGAAAGCAAGACAGACAGACAGTGAAAATGAGCGAGTGATCAACGCTGCATGAGCATGCTGGATGAATGTGAAAGAGAATGAAAGGAATGAAGTGTATGGGAGAATGTGTGCATGAATTATTAAGTGTTTATTAATTATACTGGAATTAAATGTGCAGATATTCACTTCTGTCCCTATGTGTTTTTACTTCCTACTGCTGAAGGAAGAACCCTTTGAGGGAACCAAGGTAGGAAACAAAAGAATATTTGATCCCCTTCACCCCAAGGCAGAGACTTACTGATGAAGTGTGTTTTAAAAGTCTAAAATCACATCAGTGTATTTGTGGTATTTCATTTCTTGTAGTGTTATCATGCTCATTTTTCTCTTGAGTGTGTGTTCACGTGTGTGTGTGTGTGTGTGTGTGTGTGTGTGTTGCAGAACGAGTTGAGGAACACAGAAATGCTTTCTGCAGCATGTGCTGTCGGAGTCGGGTGCTGCTTTGCGGCTCCTATTGGAGGTAAAACGCACTGCACCACCACGAGAATCTTCTCATCTTGTTTTTAAACCAATCGACTTCTTCTGAATCACTGTAGCAAAAATAAAAAGAATCAGTACGCTGTGTATTCTACAAAGGGTTTGAATGAAATGGATTAATTAATTTATTCAATTCCCTAACATCAGGTAAACCCTTCCCTATCAAACAACAACCAACAACCAGGGAGTAGCAAAAGTATGCACATACCTATTACATGACATGCAATACGAGCCACTGGAGTCTTTCCAAACTGCAGGGTATGTGCATTTGAGGGCTGTCTACTCACTCAGAAACAAAGCACTATCTGTTCCCTCGTACGAGTGAGCTCGCAGACATCCATGATTGACTTGCAATCACTGTGACAGGGAAGTGAGCGTATACCGTCCCTCTGTCCCATAAGAGCTTGGCCAATTAGCGCCAATGGACTCCTAGCTGTGGCATTAAAACGGATTCGAACTTGC
Organism: Plotosus lineatus; assembly: GCA_024760905.1. Classification (NCBI taxonomy): domain Eukaryota; kingdom Metazoa; phylum Chordata; class Actinopteri; order Siluriformes; family Plotosidae; genus Plotosus; species Plotosus lineatus. The sequence goes on from CM045743.1 coordinate 17,654,930, forward strand.
AATCTCTGGCTTAACAGTTCAGCACCTTGTTGGTGTACCACTCGGGAGCCCATCATTCATTTTCTAAGCTGGCGCCCATCTCAACCGACTTTGGAAGAAAGCAGGGTACAGCCTGAACAGCTCACTGGACTATTGCAGGACAAAACACATACAACCATGCACTCTCACATTTGGGATTGAATTGTAACAGCCAATCGGCCTAATGTGTATGTCTTTGGACTGTGGGAAGAAACTTGAGTACCCACAGAAAACCCATGCAAGCACAAGGAGAACATGCATCCTTCTTGTTGTGAGGTGGACATGCAAACCACTGCACCACTGTGCCACCCTTCATAAATTGGATTTCTGTGTATATTTTATATTATGTCTGTTTCAAAGCCATTTTTACTAATCTAGAAATAAACCATGGTATAAAAACGTTTACATCAGTATATCAGGACGTGATCAGAGCTGTGATTACAGTTACCTCGTAGTGTTAAGGTTCTGGGTTTAGATCTCAGCCAAAGGTTTTTCTGCATGGAGTTGTGTGTGCATGTTCTCCTAGTTCTTGCATAGATTTCCTTTGGGTATTCCAGTTTCTTCCAACAGTACAAATTCATGTACATCAAGTAAATGTTGTACTGTATTTCTCCCAGAAATATGATTGAGAGTGTGAGTGGTTGCTTGTGTCTGTGTTAGCGTGGTTACCTGCTCAGGCTGTTACCCACCCGCTCACTTGAACTCAGCTAAGATTGGCTCCAGCTTCCCTATGACACTGAGAGATAATTATTCCTAACAATCTGACTGATATATATTTTTTCTCTTGGTTGTGTACTAACAGGTGTGTTATTTAGTATCGAAGTAACATCAACATTTTTTGCTGTGAGAAATTATTGGAGAGGATTTTTCGCAGCAACGTTTAGCGCCTTCATCTTCAGAGTACTGGCTGTCTGGAACAAAGATGAAGGTGAGGTAGAAGATGGGATGGTAGTTCAGTTCTTTTAACCTTTTCACTTCCTTGACACATGTGTGCGCTATGATCATCGCTCAGTGATTACCACATTTTCCGGGCAATAAGTTGCACAGGATTATAAGGCACAATATCAATGAATAATGATTGAACGGTCCCCGTCCATACATAAGGTCCATCGAATTATAAGGTGCATTCACTGAAACAAAAGTCAGATACATCAAACTTGATTCAACTCTCACAATAACTCATCATTGCTCAGCTGTAACACATAAAATATAAAATAATACACTTCACAATAACCCTCAACATTGTTCAGTTACAACAATATTTGTGTGTTGGCTCCATCAATCTAGAAAGATCATGGGGGGTTTTGTGCCGTGGGTCTTTGGTCAGGGAGCTGCAGCATTGGCTGTGGCTGCAGAGGCCAATACAGGATCTGTAGGTTCTGTTGCAGCCGCTGCAGATGAAGTCTTTGCAGTGTGGTGGAGGTGTGGACAGTCTCCGTTGTCTGTGGAGTCTGTTCTCTCCCCAGCGGGTATCTCTTTTCACCTCTGCTGTTCTGATGACATCCTGGGTGTTGGTCTGCCAGTCGGAGCAGTCGTAGGTGGCTGACTCCAGGTCAGAGGGGTTGAAGCCTCCAGCCTTGAGGTCACACTTGCAGACATCCTTGAACCTGAGAGCTGGGCATGCCTTTGACCTGGTTCCAGTAGCCAGCTCCCCGTACAGTAAGTCTTTGGGAGTGCAGCCACCATCCATTAGGGTGACGTGGCCAAGGAATTGCAAGCATCTTTGGGTCAGAATGGCAAACATACTGGGCACAGCTGCTCTGACCAGGACATAGATGTTGGAGACATGGTCCTGCCAAGTGATGCCCAGGAGTCAGCAAAGGCAGTGTTGGTGGAAGGTGTTCCTGGCAGGAGTAGAGGGTCCATGCTTCACTGCCGTATAGGAGAGGACTCAGTATGCAGGCCTTGTAGACTCTTATCTTAGTGTTGGTGGTTAGCATAAAGTTGTTCCAGACTCTCTTCGCCATACGGGCCATCACTGTCGCTGCCTTGCCGATACGGGTGTTCAGTTCGGCGTCTGGGGAGAGGTTGCTGGAGATGATCAACCTGAGGTAGATGAACTTGTCCACCACCTTAAGGGTGTGGTCCTCGATGTTGATGCTGGGAGCACTGCTGACATCCTGGCCCATGACCTCAGTCTTTTTAAGGCTGATGGTGAGCCCAAACTCAGAGCAGGCACCAGCAAAGCAGTTGATAAGATGCTGGAGCATTTCCTCGGTGTTGGCAACAATACCAGCATCATCAGCAAAGAGCAGCTCCCTGATGAAAACACTCCACACCTTGGTTTTTGCTCTGAGGCATGCCAGGTTAAAGAGGCCCCCGTCACTCCTGGTGTGGAGGAGGATGCCATCTTCAGAGTCGCGGAAGTCGTAGCACAGGAGCAGGGAGAAAAAGATGCCAAAAAGAGTTGGAGCGAGGACACAACCCTGCTTCACACCATTCTTGATCGGGAAAGGGTCTGAAGATGGCCCATCAAACTGGACGATGCCATTCATGTCCTGGTGGAACAATTTGATCATGCTCAAAAGCTTGGGGAGACATCCAGTTTGCTGGAGGAGGGCAAACAGTCCAACCTTGCTGACCAAGTCAAAACCCTTGGTCAGGTCGATGAAGGCCAAATAGAGGGGTTCTCTGCTCCCGGCACTTCTTTGAGAAGAATGTGTTGGTCAGACAGAGGTCATGAAATGAGCAGAGTTCAAGAAGGAGTTGGCCATTCTTTTGAGCTTGCCGATGCTGAAGCGGCCAATGCAGTGGGGCCAGGAGTCATGAGCTGCACCTATCCGTGCATTAAAGTCACCGAGCAAAAACAAGTGCTCCTTGGCAGGGATCTGCTGGATCCTGGCTTCGAGTGCCTTGTTGAATGCATCCTTCACCTCAGCAGAAGAGCAGAGTGTCGGAGCATAGGTGCTAAGGATGTTGGCTGGTCCAGAGGAGGTTGTGAGACGGAGAAAGAGGACTCACAGAGTGCCTGAGGATGACATTTCAACAGAGGACAGAAAAGAGTTTCGCTCAGCGAACCCAACACTGTACAGGCAATGCTTGTCATGCTCTGATCCCTGCCAGAAGAACATATAGTCCTTCTCCTTCAGGCTGCTGCCGCCCAGGAGTCGTGTCTCTTGCAGTGCTGCAATGTCAATATTGAGCCTTCTCAGCCCGTGGTCGATGATGGCAGCTTTCCTGGTGTCGTTGATTTGCTGGAGGTCATCAGAGAGGCCAGGACACATTGTTCGGACGTTCCAGGTTGCCAGACTTTGGTTTCTTGACGTTGCCTGGTGCATTGATTACAGTCTGTGCTTCAGCTTTTGTCCTACACTTCAGGCATCCATTGAAGTAATCCCAGGTAAAAGCGGGTGGTAGCTTACCAGTGGGACATGATGATCCCTCCTACTGTCGGGAGACAGCTCTAGGCACCCAAGATTACGCCAATTAGCCAAGGGTTTTTAACCAGAATCTGCTTCTCCCCGTGTCGAGCTGCCGCAGAAATCGGCACTAGAGTGACCTCTCCAGGGCACAAGACAGGACGAAGTTGTGGAGGAACTGAGATGCCCAGTTGACAGATCCCCCTTCTTGGCCTTGCTGGTAGTATCCACCAGAAGGGGCTAGCTGATACAATTAGTACTATTTGGCTACAGGAGTTGCCAGGAGGTGCCATTACGCGAGGACTAACTGCCTTCGGGGCTCCACTCTGGATTTTCTGTAGGGGGTGTGTCCCTTAGCCTTTGTCTCTCCCATGATGACCACAAGGCAGTGGTGCTATTTGCCCATCACTGGGGGTATAACAATACAAAATATAAAATAATACACTTCACAATAATGGTCAAACTTGTTCAGCTGTAACACATAAGCTCTGAATTAGTTTGGTTCACTTGGGTCTTGACGGTGTCAGTGAGATGGAGCAAGGCTTCATCCACACACATGACACACCTGTTCATAAGGCACACTGTCAGCTTTTTTGAGGATCAAAGGCTATCACAGTGGAGCCTTGATACTCGAACTTAATCCATTCCAGACAGCTGTTCGGATTCCGATTTGTTCGGATTCCCAATCCGCTTTCCCCATTACAAATAATGTAAATGGTCTTAATCCATTCTGGCATCTTTTGAAGAGAGGGTAACGGTACCGTAACTCATACTATAGGTCTGCAAATTAAGTGAAAAAATCATTGAATACAGTACACGTTATGGTCTGTGTTGTGAGAGACTCTTTAACTGCACTGTGGATTTTTATGGTTTCTTACAAATGAGTCTCACTGAAATGCTCGTTGAAGAGGGGCATGGTGAAGTGCTAAACAAACGCACCTGATTCCATTTACTCACAGGCTATAAAGACTAGCAGCTCTCACACCCCCCCCCCCCTCTCTCACACGAGAGAGAGAGAGAGAGAGAGAGAGAGAGAGTGTGAGTGTGAGTGTGTCGAGAGAGAGAGAGAGAGAGAGAGAGAGAGAGAGAGAGAGTGTTTGTGGGAGAGAGGGTGTGTGTGTCTGTGTGTGACATGTGCATTGGATGGGGTGGGGTGTGGTGAAGTGCTAAACAAACACACCTGATTCCATTTAATCATGGGCTATAAAGACTAACAGCTCAAACACTCTCTCTCTCTCTCTCTCTCTCTCTCACACTCACACACACACACACACACACACGTGAGCGAGAGAGAGAGAGTTTGTGAGAGAAAGTGTGAAGAGCACTGCTAGTCTTTTTCACCCGTGATTAAATGGAATCAGGTGTGTTTGTTTAGCACTTCACCACGTCTCTCTCCAAGCGCATTTCAATGCCGCAACTCTTTTGAGAGAGGGGAGAGAGAGAGAGAGAGAGAGAGAGACAGAGAGAGAGAGAGACAGAGACCATAACACACCGTGCAGTTCAACCATAAGAACAACAAAGATAAGAATTTTAACCTTTGTGGTGGAGAGCAGTTGGCTTACTTAAATGTTCCAGAGGGAGAGAGGCAGAGGATTCCCTTCCATAACAGAGAGGGATGGAGGAAAGCAGTTTCCTTTCCATAACAGCTTCAGGTATATCAGCTTTTTTTTCTTGAAGAACATTTCTAACGTGGCTTGTTTTTGCCTTCTTTTCAAAACCTTACAGAAGTGGCTCATGACCTCATCGTTAAAGGTGTTCACAGAGCTGCTAGCGCTTTAGCTTAGCTTTAGTGCTTTAGCTTAGCTTACATACATACATACATACAGCCTCTTCAGCTTCGTTTAGGCGATTATGCATATAAGCTGATCTGTGGGTTTTCTGTTCAGTACTCCAAATCGTGTTTGTCGCTGTAGGTGGTATATGGCGTGATTGATTAGATAGCTTTAGTGCTTTTAGTGCTAACTTTAGCTTTAGTGCTTATGATACATACATAGTACGTACTGTATCAACAACTTCAAAACTTCCCCAGAACATACATAGTATCAATAACCTCTGGACTTCCGGAAGTCATGCACTTTTCCTCCCTCTCGGTCTTTTTCTTTCTCATGAGTTTCTCAAGTTTGACTTCCGGTTTTTGTTTGGGTTTCCCAGACGGAAGAACTCACGGATTTTTTATTCGGATTCCGATTTGTTCAGACTCTAGAGTGTTCGGATTCCGAGGCTCCACTGTACAGGCGCCTTATGGTCCGAAAGGTACTTTTGTGGTTGCAGTACATGTGTAAAAATAAATAAATAAATAAAAAACAAAGTTTGTTCCCGTTGTTCCTCTGTCCTGAAGATATCAGATATCTGTTGATTAAACTATTATGTTTTTTATCAGCTATGTCTGAGTTTTGCTGCCAAGAAATAATTTCTAAAGTTTCAGAAAGTTTCCCCAGAAAACACAAACTATTCTTCAACATTGCAGACTGTTCCCTAGTTGTCTTTTCTTTTCTTTTTTTTGTAAATACAGGACACAATCCACTGATTGTCTGGTGAAAGGTGAATGATCATAAAAAATATTTTAGGAGAGTCCACAAAAAAAGAACACTGTATTTGTCATGTGATTATTCTGAAAATAGCCCAAATAAAATTTTGGACTCGACGAGCTATTGCCAGAGAAATGATAACAAATCATAATGAGAAAATTGATTTATAAATAAAGCTGTGGTGTGAAGTCCAGATCGCAATTTTTCTCCCGTAACCAATCACATTCCAGAACAAATACAGGTATACCACGTCCTTAATTAGTTTCAGGAGAGACGACATAAGTCGCTAATTCGCCTAGACCAAATTTACTTGTGTGTGTATACACAGTGGTACCTCACTTTACAAAAGTCTGAACAAACGAAAAATGCAGGTACGAAATGCATTTTCCTAAAATTTTTCTCTCTGTATATGAAACAAGTTCACGTTATGAAAGCACCATCTTAAAAATTCAAACGCACCATTCAAACAATAAAACGGGACATTCAAACAATGCACGAGCTGCTCTCCAATCAATGATGTTCAAACATCCTGCCCCGCTGGCCTCCCATTGGCTAGCAACTGAGCTGTCATTCATGTCGTCTTCACTTGGGTGCCATCTTGGACAGGTCCACCTGACGCCATCTTAGACAGGGATCCCATAGGCTAGGAGGGATGACGCAGCTACCTCCCATTGCCAATCTCCCAAAATCCCGTCCCGCTGGCCTCCCATTAACTAGGAGGGATGATGCAGCTCCCTCCCATTGGGTATTATGGAGCTGAATCTACCATGATGCTTTTCGTATAAAGGACAGAGTTACTGTTGTTTTATGCTTTATGTCTTGACTCAGGCTTTTAACCTTCCATAAACATTTGTAAGATTATAACTCCGCTAACAAGACATGGTCAACACACGGGCGCGCGCGCACACACACACACACACACACACACACACACACACACACACACACACACGTGTGATTTCTGATGCGAGTGAGAAGAAGAAACGGGCTCAACTGATATCACAAAGGAATATGGCCAAACCCGTCTACCATTGGTACGATATTGAAGCAGAAGTAGATCTTAAAAGGTATACTTTTATTATTTTTAAAGGGTTTATGGGGTAGTATTGGGAGCCTTGGAACGAATCATGCGTATTACATGTAAAATGGGGTTCAATTTACGAAAAATGCAGGTTACGAAAAAGGCCCTTGAACGGATTAATTTCGTAAAGTGAGGTACCACTGTGCATATAATATACAGAGAGCCCCTGCTATTCGTGGGGGTTACGTTCCTCCCCCACCTGCGGATCCCGGAAATCTGCGAATTATGGATGCGGTTTTAAAAACCTATGCATGATATTATTACATACGCTAAAATATGCTTCATAAAAATTTTCAATTGACAGTATTACTCATTAATACAGTAATAATGTAGTAAAATATATTAATGATTAAGTAAAAACATTTTAATTTTGTACTTGTGATAATATTTATGAATAAATAAAGAGCTTAGGCTCCTTACCAGAAGCCTGCATTTTTGCAAGGCTTTTGAATGGATCATAGGGCTTAAATAATAGTTAAAAACACACTAAAAAAAAAACTTGAATTCGCAATTCAAGCAATCACGTTGATAACATGTGTGCGAATGAGAAAAAAAGAGGTGTACACATCATCTGCAACCAATCAACAGGAGGGAGAAACAAAAGCTCTCAGCCATTGGCTAAATTTGAATTGCGTGCTAGTAATGTCGTGATGATGGATATGTAGAATTTGATAGGGCTGCCGCTAATTTAAAAACATTATGAAAAAAAGCCTTTGAGAGCAAAGAAAAAAGGCTTTTAAGTTTTCCATGTATTTTTTGAAAACCGATCTGTAATCAAGAACGACTTAACTCGAAACAACGTAAGTCAGCGTAAACCTGTAATCTTCTCTGAGCCACTTTGTGATGTAAAATAAAAACGAATCCTGCTGCACGAATCTCATAAATCTTTTTTTTTTCACAGAGACGATCACAGCGCTGTTTAAAACAAGATTTCGTCTGGATTTTCCGTTTGACCTGCAGGAACTGCCGGCCTTTGCTGTATTGGGGTATCTGACCATCACACACATCTCACTACATTGCTTCATTGCACATTAAGTTTACTTTAATATGCTTCATGATTATGATGTTTATTTATTTGTCAGATTTCTTCTGTTTTATTTTTCAGTATTGCCAGTGGATTCGGAGGTGCGCTGTACGTCTATCTGAACCGGCTGATCGTCGAGTCGATGAGGAAACAAAAAACCATCAATAAGTTTTTACTGAAAAAGTGTGTCTCCTTTTTATAAAATGCAACCTGTAGAGTGAATATAAATAAGCATGATGAGTCTGAGAGTCTCATCTCTGCTGTTTATTTAACAATTATTCACTGACGGCAACGTGGATCTCGCAGAATCATTCCTGAGATGGAAAAAACAGGAAAGTTTTTAATTCAGTGAGATCCACTGATCCTGAGGGGAATAACTGTTTTAGTATATACTAATACTACAAGGAAAGAAAAAAATTAAGATAAATAAAGATTTATATATATTTTAACCATGACAGAGATGAGTCAGGTGAGCACTACTCACTCCAAGCAGATCTAAGTGGTATGTAATTAATGGGATTTTTTCAGAATTTTAGCATAGTCTACTCAAAAATAATAACAAAAACTAACTAAAATATATTTTTATGGTGAAGTTTTCTATTTTAAAGCATAAAGATGATCTCACCTGATGACATCACCTGCTCCAAGTACAACACACATTTAAGCATTATCCACTCAGAATAATTTTTTTAATCCCAAAATAGTGGACCAGTCAAATCCATAGTGGTATATACTGAAGTTTATTTAAATTTAGGTACATGCATTACTCAATGTTTATTATTATTATTATTATTATTAATAACAATAATAAGAATAATAATATAATTTTTAAGATTTCTATTATATTTTGGTCCTCTGCAGGCGGTTGGTATATCCTGCTGTAGTTACTCTTCTCATATCGACGCTCACGTTTCCTCCAGGATTTGGGCAGTTCATGGCTGGACAGGTCTGATATTCTGTTCTATGTTGCATTTATATTTATTTATATTCAAAGGTTTATAATCATCTCTCATATTTTATTCCAAACACTTTCTTTTATTGACTAAAACTTCACCACGTGACACAAAGCATATTTCCTGCATAACCCAGAAATGAAAAGAATTTTTTTTTTATTGCAATAATAATTCATTAAATACTGTACATTTAAAAAGGTTCAAATTAAAAAGTTTAAATCCCACTTTGAAATAAATAAATCGTTCATCTGCTGTGTATGAACATTAGCTCACTCAACATGAGTCATTAGTGGCGCTGTTCGATAACCAGACCTGGTACAAGCATGGCATGTCTGAGGAGTTCCAGTTCTTGAGTCAACCTCAGGATTGGAAACACCCGCAGGTCAGCGTCTTCATCACCCTCCTCCTCTTCATCATTATGAAGGTAACTTGGCTCCTCCTCTGACACCAAACTATACCCAGCATGCTGTAACACTGAGAAGTATTTAAATAAGGGCATAAAATTTCATAAAGATTTAAAGAAATGTTCACCATCTGGATATAACATTCTTGGAAAGTCCACTTAATAGTGCACACTTCAGAGGGTTGCTGAAAAATAGAATTACTGTTAAAATACATGAGTTTTTACTTCTATAAAGACAATGATATTTTGTGTTTTTTACACCGAAAGATACTAGTATGTTTGGATTTTGATGTATTTTCTACCACAGGCAGAGCCGAACACAAGAAAGACTCTATTAGATTTTATAAATGATCTGGATTAAGTTCTGGATCCAGGAATTTAATGATTAAAAAAGTGATAAAGCACTGTTGTTCTGAGAAATTAAATTGTTTTTATTGTTGTTGTTGTTGTTGTTGTTGTTGTTGCTGCTGTTGTTATTTTGGCCCCCCCTCCACACTACAAACAGTTCTGGATGTCAGCCGTCGCAACAACGATGCCAGTTCCATGTGGCGCGTTCATGCCCGTTTTCCTTATAGGTATGTGTGTTTTAAAACTCTGACTACATCTTTGTTCTGATACGCAACAGATGAAGATCTCATTTCATGTGAATAGAAACCATAACTTGTTTTTCACTAAATTATAACATGATCACTTTCCTCAAATTTTCCTACTAAATATCGCAAATGTTTATCAGTAGCAATTAATGATTTTATGAAATTCAATCTCTAAATTCTACTAAATTCTTATTTAGACTTTAACGTAGTATCTAAATTGTATTCAATTACTAAACTTACGCTTGTCTGAACTTTGGCTATTAAACAAGAATTTTTACACATAATAAAAAGTACCTAGATAAATTTTACTTTTATTAAACAAATAATTGCCCAACTTTTAACTATTATATACTATATTATAATACTATATATTACATAAAATTGTTATACAGTATAAATTATATAAAACATAATAAATTCAATAAAAATCTCTAAAGTTTAGGTGCTATGTCATAATCAACTCCGTGTTATAGAGTTTAACACAGTGTATAAGTGTAAGTGCTTCATTTAATAAAAAAAATTAACAGTAATTTCTTTTGTGATGTCCCTGAAGTATAACATTGTGTAAAACTGCACAGAGTTTACCATTGTAAAGAGAATTTAAAAAGTAAAATATATTTTTGTTTCATTGTCGGACTCGGCTCAACAGAGTAATCTGATAAAGTCACAATATTGACACTTCAGACTTTCTAATGTCTTTTTACCATTTTCATTTTATGTGTAAAGGACCCATTTATTTTTTTGTTTTGTTTGCTAATGTTTGTATAATCAGCATTTCCGAAACTCATCTTACTCATTTGCTCAGTTGACTGTATTTTTTTGTTCACTCACCATTTGTTTTTCTCTTTTCCCATGCCATCCTCATCCTCATTGCCATGCAATCATCAATGTCTGACCAATCACTCCTGTGCTTAAGTAAGTATCAGCTACACTCATTTATCTATATTTTTAACTTTACCTTCCATTACTGTATTACAAATTTAAAAAATATATCAACAAATGAACAATTACAGTACATGAAATTGAATTGTTACATTCAATGAAATTTTATTGTTAATTCATTCACTTTCATTCATTTAAACAGTAATTCATAATTTAACTAACTACTACTTGCTACAGAGTTTAAAATGTAAATTACAGTATTAGAAAAACTTAAACTTTAACTATTTACAATTTTAACAGCTAAATGCCACAAACTTCACAGTTAAAATGAACACTAAAAATCTATTAAATTTTGCTAAATTTTATTTATTTGGGAGTCGTCCTTACTTAATTTTAGATATTGCATGATATGAGCTGTAACGTTGCTCCTGTACGTCACTGTTAATAAACAAATAACTAGAGTTATTAAATGGTAAAAAAATTGTGCAGTTCATAAGCAAACACTTGGATTTGCTACTACTGGATATGTATAGTAAGTGAAGACTTGCCAAATATTATATAATAAATACAGTATAATAAATTGATCATCTTGTTAAAATTCCTGTAAATTACAACATTAATAAATGTTCATTCAAGTAGAATGTAGCTGGGAAATGACATTGTTTGTTGACCAGCTCATTGAAGTTTACAAATAAAATTTTTAAATTAGTACTTTTTATAATTATAAGTATTAACAATGCTTCTGATTTAGAATGTTTACTTGATTTTTTTCAGAATAAAAAAACTTTAGATGGTACGTGTGTAATTTTTTGTAAATAATAGAATAAATATTGTGAATGCTTTGTGCAGGTGCTGCATTTGGTCGTCTGGTGGGTGAAAGCATGGCGGTCCTGTTTCCCGACGGCATTCACACTGAGAGCACAGTCTATCCCATAGTTCCTGGTGGCTACGCTGTTGTAGGTAAGATAAACATTTCATCATTTTACCATAAATTTAACATTTTATTGTTTAATTAAAATATTTGGACTTACCGGATCGCTGTGTGCTAAATTACATTATTGTTGCTCAGCTAACTTATCTAAAAACTCAAAAACTAGCTAGCCTTATCAAGAGCATGTAGTGCTAAAGGTGGGGAAGAGGATTTACAAAACCAGACAATCACATATACAGTATTGAGATCTGTTTCTTAAATCCTGCTGTACAGCATTTGTACATTTTTTCATTATTAAACTCATTCATTCATTAATTTTCTGTAATCGGTTAATCCTAACTAGGGTCGCGGGAAGGCTGGCGCCCATCCCAGCCGACTCTGGGCGATGACAAAGTACACCCTGGATAGCTCGCCAGGCCATTGCAGGGTGGAAACACGCTGACGGCTATGCAGCTACTCTTGCCGAAAATCAGCAATGGTTGTTTTACATGAACCTCACACCATAGACAGTGAGAGACATGGCCGGCCTTTGATAACCCAGTTAAATACAAAATTAATAATGCAGTAATAAAGCATATATATATATAAATATAATGCATAATATTATAAATATACAAAACAATAAGATCTCTATATAATTATTAGGTTTCTGCTCCGATAAAGCAACAAAACCGTTAATTTTTTAAAATGTTATTCTCAATTTCTGTCTTAAATCCTAAAATTAATTGCGAGATGAAATGATTGAATCTCGGCAGTTTTCACAAAGCTGAAAGGTTAATAATGGAAGCAGTTATATTCTTGCTTTTCATTGTATTATTTATAAAAGACAAGAATATTTATTACATCAGTGTGTAGTAGAGCAGTTTCGTGGTGAATGTGGTGTATTTTCTGTTACTCGCGTCAGCTCAAAGCTAATTTCAGTGCAGTTGATGGAATACGCTCAGTGGAGAGCAACACGCGTCACACACACACAATAGGAAATCAAATAGCTGTCAGGTTTCTGGTTGGTCTTTAAATTTAGTGTGTGTGTGTGTGTGTGTGTGTGTGTGTGTGTGTGTGTGTGTGTGTGTGCCTGTGCACGTGTGTGTGTGTGTGTGTGTGTGTTTGTAGGTGCTGCAGCACTTTCCGGAGCAGTTACACACACCGTGTCCACCGCAGTGATTGTATTTGAGCTGACTGGTCAGATCTCACACATCCTGCCAGTGATGATCGCTGTGATTCTGGCCAATGCCGTGGCTCAGAGCCTCCAGCCGTCGCTGTATGACTCCATCATCAGGATCCAAAAACTTCCTTACCTGCCGGAACTGGGCTGGGGTCAGGAGTGAGTGCTTCCTTGGTTTCTCTGTCATGCCAGAATGTGAAGTGTGCTAATTATTTTCCTACAGCAGTATAAAATGTGTTTTATGTCCTTTACACCATATCAGTTCCTGCTGTTGCTCGCGCTGTCGTAGTGCGACTGCTTTAGAAAAACCAATCAACACTTTCTCTTCTGACCAGTCACAATCCAGAACTTAGCTGTGGTGTAAATGATTTAGGTTTTGTGTGCTCACTCATTAGGAAGTATAATATCCGAGTGGAGGACATCATGGTGCGAGATGTACGTTACATCACACTGTCATCTACATACCAGGATGTGCAGGAAGCGCTAGTGACCGGGCAGCTGAAAACTCTCGCTCTTGTTGAGTCTAAAGGTGAGGCTATGTTAAAAAGTTAATTATAGCAACACCTGAACACATGACAACCATTTGGCCACTCCCCCAGACTGTGTACACCAGTAGCAGCCACTACTGATTTACTATGTACTGTTAGTTTACTATAAGAAATAATTTGCAGATATCTGCATAAATTAACTAAATGAAATACATTATTTATGTAATTAAGATTTCAAAATAACTCTTTGGGGGCAGTAGTGGCCTGGTGGTAGGGTGCTGGCTTATTGATCCCAAGGTCAGTGGTTCAAGCCCCACTATCAGTGGGTTATCACGACTGTCCCCCCCACAATGCAGCTAATTGGGATAAAAGGCCAGCCATGCCTCTCTCCAGCTCTTTAAAATGATTCAACTTTAAACTTACTGCATGTCATGGTGTATCATTACTTGCGTGTCATCTCTCCAAATTCTTTTCCTCTTTTCCTCTTGATGTTCAGAGTCAATGATTCTGCTTGGTTCCATCGAGCGTTCTCAGCTCCAGTTTTTGCTCTCTGAGCAGCTCGGTCGAGGCCGGCGTTTGGAGTACTTAAGAGATCGAGCACAGGACAATGGTACGCATGTGCCATCATCAACTTCCCACAACTCCTCACCCAAAGCTGGCCGTGGCGTCCGATTCCTGGTAAGATGAAGTCAGTAGTTTAAACTTGCCGCAAAACTGTTTGCAAATTAAAATGTGCCAGTGCACCATTTAGACACAGTAAGTATATAGCCTCTGTCCTTTTGAACTTTTTATAAATGATTCCCCCGACCCCCCAACCCCGTGTAGCTAAGTGGATTATCAAAGGCCAGCTATGTTTCTCACTGTCTATGGGGTGAGGTTCATGTAAAAGAACTATTGATGACTTTCGACAAGAGTAGCTGCAAAGCCCTCAGCGTGTTTCCGCCCTGTGATGGCCTGGCGAGCTGTCCAGGGTGTACTCTTCCCTCTCCCAAAGTCGGCTGGGATGGGCGCCAGCCTCTCCGTGACCCTAATTAGGATTAAGGGGTTACAGAAAATGAATGAATGATGATTGATGCAAACAATCAACTTGAATATGTTAAAACTTTTTTCTGTAGATTTCAACAGAGGAATCCTCGTACAGTCCGACGCTCAGCAACTCGCAGATTCCCCTCAAATCTGCACTGAAAACGGTGTCATCCATTAGCAACACCGACACTTTGAACAGTATGTACACGACATTGAGACTGTGGACAATAACTTTATTTACTTTATGTCAGAGCTGTGATTACAGAAAAATAATCATCTCCTTCTCTTCTGACCAATCATAAATCAGGACACATGACTCATTATCGCTGTTCTTTTTAACTCTTGTGGATTCAGATTCTCCGAGTCCGTCCTGTGGAGAACCAGTGAAGGAGCAGGTGGAGGTAACTTTCTCTTCTAGAAGAAGTGTCTGATGACACACTCGTGATTAAAGCTCATTTCTCTGATCTTGAAAGATAATAAACATTGTGTTTAATTTGTCAGCAACTTACCAACCAATGTTAGCATAGGCATCAGAAGATAACTAGTAAGTACGTAAACTCTAGCTGACCCAACATGGACAAGCTAACAGATAAAATACTCTGCATGCTCATAGTATTAGCAACAGTGTTTAACTATGCTAATATCATTCGTGTTGCTACTGCTAGTTTGTTTGTTGTTATATTTGGGGAAGTCTGTAGTATTATATTATAATTGTGTTTTTCTTTTTATTGACTAATATAATTTTAGGAAGCCCCTAACGTCGAGGATGACATGTCCACAGCAGAGGTTAGCATCTCAGGGGAATCCGGACAAACTGATTCATTTATCTGTACACAGATTAAAAACGAGTGTGTAAAGTAACTCTCACAAAGACCTGCTCTTCTGATTACAGTGTGTACACACTTTTACAGTCAACTTCTCACTAATTAGGAAAGGTTGTAGAATATTCCAAGAAGAACAAAAACATGAGGGAGTAAAGCCGCATCCACACAGGAAGCAATGAGTGACAAGTGACCCTTGAAAATTAATGAAAGCCGGCGGATTTTCTCAATCAACCTGAACTGGGCGGGTACAGAATTCAATTGAGACGAACTTTCGTACTATGTGATTCGAGCAAGAACCAATCAGAGCTTAAAGATACTGTTGATTGACACATGCTGACAAACACTAAGTAACCCACAGAATTTTCTTTTGAGAAACAACAAAAGACTCCTCCCACACTACCATGGATGAGCAGCTCATTATTTTTGTATGATTAATGACCGCAATTTTTACAGGGTTAATAACCAGAACATACTCGAGTCCATATGTGTAAAATGGTCGGAATTTCCCGTGTGCTTTTATAATTCAGGGATCCCTCGCTACTTCGTGCTTCAATTCATGCGGCCTCAGTGCATCACATTTTTTCTTTAAATATTCATCAAATAAAAAAATAAGGAAATTATGGAAGAATAGGGGAAAAGTTAAGGAAAATGCCACAAAAACAAGGCCAATTATGCAACAAAAAAAAAATCCCTAAACAAACGCAAAACAAAAAACAACCAAAAACCTCCCATCAAAACTATTTACATACAGTCAGATCCGCACCTCACAAAAATGTGTGTGTATTTATATTTTATTTACATCTTATGCATTATTTTGTAATGTTTAATTGTTATTATAAGCATTTATAGCATTGAGTATATATTTGTTGATATTATACACACATACATGTAGGTATACGTCAGTCGGTGGGTTGATCCTACTTTGTGGAATTTGGCGGTTACAGGGGGAGGTCGGTCCCCATTAACCACAGAAAGTGAAGGATCCCTGTAAATACAGTGGTACCTTGACTTACAAGTGCTTTTATAATGAATTTTCCATAATACGAGCTTTGGTTTAACCAAAAATCTGCCCTGTCCAATGAGCAAAATTTTGATTTACGAGCTCTGCCGGGGAAATGGCTTTTTCCCCGGCAGATTAGCCTCGTATTCTTTCGTGTGTATTCCTCTGTGCTCTCAGAACGCCTCGTGCAATGCTTCTCAATTATTTTCTGTGACGCCCCCTATAGGAAGAAAAAAAACATTTCATGCCCCGCCTGACAATTATTCCCATAGGAAATAACAGAAAACCAATTGATCTGTTCCAATCCCCTCCCAAATTCATATAACCTGCCACACTTACTTATATTTGAACTAACATATTAAAGATAAACATGTAGAAACAATAAATATTACATAAAAATACATGTACATTAACATTAATGGGCAGTGGTAGTCTAGTGGTATAGGGCGCTGGATCGCTGATCCAAAGGTTGGGGGTTCGAGTCCCACTCTCCACAAGGTTGTCACTGTCCCACCAGTGCAGCTAACTGGGTTATCAAAGGCGGGCCATGTCTCTCACTGTCTACGGTGAGAGGCATGTAAAACAACCATTGCTGACTTTCTTAAAGAGTAGCCGCAAAGTCGTCAGCGTGTTTCTGTCCCTTGATAAAAAGGGTTGTGACAGGAAGGGCATCCGACGTAAAAACCTCTGCCAAATAAAACGTGCAAATAAGATGATTCGCTGTGGCGACTCCCGAGTAAAAGGGAAAAAGCCGAAAGGAAGACAGAAAAACGTACATTAACATTAATAATAATTAATAATAAATAATAATAAAACAAAAATAAACAAAAAGTCAACTACCCTTCCGATCATTGACTGCAGTGAAGATGTCGCGTGGGCGAAGATGTCATGTGGGCAGGCATGAGGTGGTGCATAGCAGAGGAGGAGGAGGAGAAGGAGATCTTTGTGCATGTGCACGCTACAAGTTCCAGCGAGGAAAGGCTCGTGGTGAGCTCACACACCAGTGCAGGGCCAGTGCTTCTCAAATAAGGAACACAGTGAGAGCGCCACTGCCACCTACTGTAGAGGATGCGCAATTACAATTAATTCTACTACAGTATGGCAAAAAAAGCATGTTCTACAGGGTCATACATGCTCCCCTGGCATCCCACCGCACGCCCCACTATTTGAGAAGCACTGGCCTTGTGGGCGCTCACCACGAGCCTTTCCTCACTAGCATTCATAGCATGCACATGCACAAAATTCTTCTCCTTCTCTGTTATGCACCACCTCCTGCCTGCCCACGTGGCATCTTCGCACCCATGTGACATTTTTGCTGCAGATGATGATCGGAAGGGTTATTTGACTTATTATTTATTGTTGTTTTAGGGTTACAAAAATCCAAGGCCACAAAATAGTGTAAACATAAAGATCACACAGACAACGTCTTAACACAAGGGTAACACGCTATATAACTGGGATATATATATATATATATATATATATATATATATATATATATATATATATACACACACACACACTCAATATGTAGTTTGTAAACAATGAATGCAGCGTTTTTGCGTCATTATGTCAGCGTACTACGTAGGTACGTTTTTTTTATTATTTATGGAAATGTACATGTATTATTATTAAATATTTATTGTTTTTAGATGTTTATCTTTAATATCATCAGCATCATTTTCTGTAATCGCTTAATCCTAATTAGGGTCGCGGGGAGGCTGGCGCCCATCCCAGCCAACTTCGGGCGAGGGCAGAGTACACCCTGGACAGCTCGCCAGGCCATCGCAGGGCAGAAACACGCCAACGGCTTTGCAGCCTACTCTTGTCGAAAGTCAGCAATGGTTGTTTTACATGCCTCACACCATGGACAGTGAGAGACATGGCCGGCCTTTGATAACCCAGTAAGCTGCACTGGGGAGGACAGTGACAATCTTGTGGAGAGTGGGACTCGACCCCCAACCTTTGGATCAGCGATCCAACGCCCTATACCACTCGACCACCACTGCCTATCTTTAATATATTAGGTCAAATATATGTGTGTCTTAACACAAGGGTAACACGCTATATAACTGGGATATATATATATATATATATATATATATATATATATATATATATATATACACACACACACACACACTCAATATGTAGTTTGTAAACAATGAATGCAGCGTTTTTGCGTCATTATGTCAGCGTACTACGTAGGTACGTCTAAAATTAAAATTTGACTTTTTTTTTTTTTTAAACGTAAAATCGAAAAAACATAAAATTGATGAACGTAAGTCGGGGAGCATCTATATTTATTAATGCACTACATAGATACTGCTAGATACGTTCTGTAGAGAACTTACAGTTCACTGCTGACAGTTTTACTCAGAAACACCTGGTAGCAGTAAACTTGTGAGAGGGTTACCTACGCAAGCAGAGTGGCAACTAGTATGGTATTTTCCATGTGCCATAAGGCGCACCGGGGTCACAAGGTGCAATATCAACGAGCAACCTCTGCCCTTACTTAAGGCGCACAGGATTATAAGGCGCATTAAGCAAAACAAAAGTCAGTTTAGTCAAACTAATTAAAATAATTCTCAACATTGTTCAGCTGTAGCACATAAAATACACTTGAGAGAATAACTCTCAACATTGTTCAGTTGTAACAATATGAAACAATAAACTCACTTTTTCAGTTCAATCATCTTAAACAAATCCATCAAATTCTTTATCTTCAGTGTCTGAGTTTAACAGTTGTGTGAGTTGGACATAAAGCCCAGATCCCTCTATTATCTTTTATTATTATATTATATTATAATATTTTATTATCTATTATTCCTTGCCCATTGAGTCAGATCAATAAAAACGGAGATTAGAACTCTTCCTGGGTCGTGACCGTCTCTCAAGCACGCCCCCTTAAAAAGACGGCGCATTAGTATTGTGTTCATTACAGAACGGAGGTCATTACTCTTAAGGAGCTGGATCAGTGTAACTTTAAATTGAAGAAGGTTAAACCGAGGTCTCAGGAGGAGACCTTTATCCCGATATCTGGACATAACCCTGGATCCGTCCAACTTACGACCCGGACACCAATATCTAGTGGTTGAAGTTCTTTAGTTAATCCACTGGAATGATGGTAAACTCAGATTTAGTTTGCATCACTTGGGGTTTGACGGTATCAGTGAGATGGAGCCGAGGCTGCACCCACACACAAGGTGCACGGGGTCATAAGGATTGTGGTGGATTATAAGGCGTGCCATCAGCATTTTGAAGATTAATGGCTTTTAGGTGTGCCTTATGGTCCGAAAAATATGGTAATTTGAATTGCGTTTCACTCCTCGGCCACTGTGTGATTCTTGTGTATCAAAATTAACTCGGAGGCAAGTGCGCAAAGCTAGAAAATTAGAGCTAGAAGAGCAGAAGATTTCTCAGTTTTCTCTCTGCTTGGTCTGGATCATGCCTACATCACGAGAACCGGGAGACTGGTCGGAGTGGTTTAGTTAAAGGAGGTGTGTTCTTTTGATTAAAAAAATGTAGATGCAACAATCATCCTGAAGGTCAAGCTTCAACCAGTCACCAAAAACAAAACCCTGTAGCGCAGGAATGTCCAATCTTATCTGTAAAGAACGGCTGTGGGTGTAAGTTTTCACTTTAACCAAGCTGTGGCCACACCTTTCACCTGCTACAACCACTGATCTCACAAAAAAACACTACATTGCCTAGCAAGTCAAAGCTAACGCTAATCCAAGAAGGTGAAACATAAATTTAAATTCTTCACCAAATTTGTTCATTACGTAAAACTGATTTGTGACGAAACAAATAAAACTGTATTGAATCAAAAGGAAAAGCTAGCCTAGCAAGTAAACGCTCCATATCTTAGCGAAAGCTAACTTCATAAGTCAAAGCGTGATTTCATTTTCACATTGAAAATTCATCACAGACTTTTATATGAGCAGATCTGAACGGGAGCCGTTTCTATATTAATTAACTGCACATTTCTCTGACTTTTAATACCATAAAGATTATTTTTTTACCTCAGATTGCTGAATGGGAGGAGCAACAGCTGGAAGATGTTGTCTGCTTTAACAACTGCAAGATAGACCCCGCCCCCTTCCAGCTTGTTGAACGCACCTCTTTGCACAAAGTAAGATCATCTATATGTTGTATGTAAAAATTGACATTAATGCCATGTTGTGCTGATTTGATATGTAAATAAAATGTGACATCAACATTACTGAAGTTTTAACACAGTCCGATAAATTTACATTTAAAATAAATATTTTTCTCTGATAAAGTGAGAGTGCCCTCTGATATCATGCTGCTGTAATCATTTGAGGAAATGGGATTAAATTACATTGGAGCTATGATTTTGAATGGGCCGGGCCAACAGTAAAATTTCATGGTGCAAACAAATTTTTTACAACTATTTTAAAAACAGTAAACTGGTAAACACACACAATTATATGCTTCAGTGTATGCTTCAGAGTGGTTCATTGACAAGGTACGCGACTATCAACCTAGAGATTGTAAGTTCAAATCCAGGTTAACGCTACACTCATTCAAGACCAGGAATCCATGGGATTTAACTGAGCCAGCTCTCATGGAAGGGGTGGCATAAACTCACTGCCCTGTCAATCGCAGTGATCAGCATCCAATTATGCGTGTCTGTGAGCTCATTCATACGAGAGGGTGGATAGAGCTTTCCCTCCAAGTGTGTTAGGCCGCCCCAAATACACATGTGCAGCAGTTTGTAAAGATGCGGTGGCAGCATTGCATGTCACAGAGGTGGCATGTGCATGCTTGCACTCCTGTCTGGTTGGTGATGATCAAGTGACAGGGAAGGAATTACTTGATGTGTGGGAATTGGATCCAACTAAAATTGGGGTGGCAAATATAAATTATAAAAATTATTCTCTTGGCAAGAAACAAGGTCACTAATTGGTTTATTCATGTTTTGATGGACTTTATTGTGAAATGGATTTTTGTGATTTGCTATTTGTTTTTTGTAAATCGCAGACGCACACAATTTTCTCTCTGCTTGGTCTGGATCATGCTTACGTCACGAGCACCGGGAGACTGGTTGGAGTCGTTTCGTTAAAGGAGGTGTGTTTTCTTTTCATTAAAAAAATGTGCGCCCAACAATTATCTTGGAGATCGCAGGTTCGATTCCAGTTTGATGCCACGGCTGATTGGTCAAGCTCCAACCAATCACCAACCAATCATGGGTGTCCGTGAGCTCATGCATAGAAGGAACAGATAACACGCTCCTCCCTTGCAGTGACCACATCATGTTTCACATAGGTGATAAGACTAATACTAGGAAACGACTAAATTAGGTGGATTTTTTTCATCAATTATCCAACATTCATTCAAAGTTTTGCTCACAGCTCTTTCAAAGCTTTCAGATATTTAATTAGTTAATTTGTTTAATTGAAGTTGATGGTTTATTGCTGCAACAGTACCATTTGATCTGATGTGAAATTAAAGTATGTGTCTACAATCTTAATTTTTTTTTTTTAATGTATTTTACTATTTATTTCCTGCTTTTGTAGCTACGGAAAGCCATCGAGGGGTCTGTAACCGTCACAGGTGTGAAGGTCCGCCCTCCTCTGGCCAGTTTCCGTGACAGCGGTACCAGCAGCAGTGTTTCCGAAGTAACTGAGCTCCATAAGCTCTGGAGTCGCCACAAAAGTCTGTCGTTGCCGCGGGAGCCCAAAACGGCAGCAGAGCTCTGTGATGAGCTGGAGCATCCATCTGAGAGCAGTGTGCTGAATGAAACCGACTGCACCGAGGTCTTACACAGTGAGGACCAATCAGAATCCTCAGTGGTGGAGGAGACGCAATCAGAGCTTGAGAACTTTTCAGAGAACTTCTCTGAACCAATCGAAGAACAGAGCGCGAGCCAAAACGAGGAACTAAACTGTGAAATTAACCCATCGAATACAGCCGACCAGCCAGAATGACACCTACTATTTGTTATTAAAGCACACTAACAAAGCTAACGTACTGGGGCATCCAAGCACATGACCATGGCTTCATACTAGCAAGCGACAAAATGTCATCACATCAACGTTTCATTATTTTATGCATAAATAGTTATGAGTGAGTGAATCGGAATAATTCGTGCCACTAAATTCCAATTGAAACTCGTAGGTGACGTTTTACTGGATTCCAGTGTTATACTGGTTTCCAGTAGCAATGCAAAACAGGAAGCAGTGCTAACTAATTTTAACTCTCTGGAATAGAGAGTATACGGTTTATACCATACTGATAAATATCCGCATGGGGTGGCTACGAGTCTGACAGAACGAAAGCTAGCATGAGAAGAAATGCTAATGCCAATGCTAACAGAAGCGTACAGCCGTGAATATGAGATCATGAGATATAAAAAAACACAAAGAAAGAAATCCATAGTAAACTAACATCCAACCACAAGGGTGGAGGGGTGGGGTGGCTTGAGCATCCTGTTGCTTTCCGGTCTGAATGCTGGGACAAATTCAGGGTCAAGGAGGAGAACAAATTCACACTCGGCACACCGATTCTGCTCACATCCACATGAGAGCCGAATGTACAGACACCACAGCATATACGATGTCTTGTAGGCATGTGCAGATGTCATTAGATATTATCACAATAGTGTGTTGGAGACGTGACTGATAAACAGGATGATGAGTCTGATACCTTTCAGCTGTCCTTGAGCTTTTCTCCAACTGGACACACTTTATTTCGGGAGCACAAATGCGCCGGCCAAAAAATAAATAAATAAATAAATACATAAAATGCATCAAGAGAGAAAAAGCAGCTCAGGCAGGGCGCCAATATTTTAAAGCAGCTACAGTGACTAATATTGCGATAAAAGAACAACGGTTTATCAACGCTTGGCTGTGTGTATGCATTAGAATGAATATCAAATTATGAAAGGAGGAACAGTTTTGTGTGTGTGTGTGTGTGTGTGTGTGTGTGTGTGTGTGTGTGTGTGTGTGTGTATAACTGAAGTGTGTGACTCAGCTGCACACCAAACCCATGTCCCCCATCTGGAGCTGACACTTTTCATCTGTCTCCGAGAGCTAAGCTACAATTTGGTTCTAAATTTAGCCACTTAATCGCCACGGTGATGATCAGAGACAGGAACAGACGCAACAGAACGGACGGCGAGACAAAGAACGGTGAGGAGAACAGCGTCAAGAGGAAGAGGAGCGGTGGAACGAAAAAAGAAACAAAAGGACGAACAATGCTGAAGGGCAAAAAAATTTTCAGCACGTTGCAATCAGCCTGCAGTCGACAGAACACTCACCGGATTAAGAACGATAATAAACATTAATTAGGCAATTTAAGGAAATATCATTCACATACACTCACACGATGGAACTGGCCCAAACAGGAACCAACAGATCTTGGGAACACACAAGAGTTCTTGATCATTCCTCATCGTTGCCATGGCAACACATAGTGGGCACACTCAGATGAGCGCCGTTCCTCTGATCAGACCAGGCCTTTACTTCTTAGCTCAAATCGGCAGAAGAAAAAAAATGGCGGCTAAAAATAAATCATAAATGTTCTAAAAATTTTTACTGAAAGTTTCCAATTATCTTAAAAAAAACAAAACTGCCCCATAACATCGTAAATGTAACTTTTTCAAAGACTGGGTGAGATTATAAGATATTTATGGTCTTGAGGATTGGTTTTATTTTGGGAAACGTGTAGCAGCATGCAGCAGCATGGTGGTTAGCATGTCTGCCTCACAGCAAGAAGGTCCTGGGTTTGAGTCCTGGGCTTGTTTCTCTGTGGAGTTTGTATGTTGTCCCATGCATGCATGGGTTTCCTCCCACAATCCAAAGTCATGCACATTAAGCTAATTGGCTGTTCATGATTGCCTCTAGATGTGTGTGTTGACCCTATGATAGACTGGTGAGCTGTTCAGGGTATACCCTGCTTTCATTCCTAGTGGGCTGAAACAGACACCAGCCTCCTCATGACACTAATTTATAGGATTAAATGGCTGAATTCAATGATACAATTAAAGAACAAACCGATTATTTAGATTAGCCAACAAATGATAGTGTTCTACCATAACTTAGGCTAACTAGCAATTAAAATAACTATACAATTTTATCTTTATTCCACAATTTTCAACAAATTTAACAGTCTATTAAAATACAATCTACATAATAATATAAAGCATTTTTATGGATCTTCTATGGATCCAAAAAGAATATTTATAAAACGTTTCTCCATCTTTCAACAGTTTATTTCAGACTTGCTAGCCTAACTCCTAAGTCTACCTAACAAACACGTATCTATGATTTATTAGCGAACTTACAGTTCAATGAAGTGAGAAGTTTGTAAAGATGTTATTCGGGCATTTTAATAGTATTTTTAAATCTATCGTTTTAATCCAGGCTGCATATATTTAAAACTTGTTTCCTATTTTGTTCGGTAAGGTAGCAAGGAATAATTTAATTTTGTAACAAAGTTAAACAATTTGGACTAAAATATTATAATCAGAAAAATAATGTTAATAATACACTACCAAAATTAATCCATTATTTAAAGATGATATATTTTTATCAGTTTGTTGGATATTTGGTCAGGAATAGAGTCTTCTTTTTTAGGCTAACTTTGCTAGCTAGAGTTTGTATCCAATGGAAGTATAATGACATCTTATAGAAATTATAAACAATGCTGTTTCTGTTGGTATTTTTAGAAAATAAAACAGAAACATTTGTGTAGGTTGAACAAAAAAAACTCACACATGGTTTGCATGTATGAATAGCCCCGCCCTTTCCTTCCGACTTTGAGCTGGGTCCTTCAGTAACTCTGAGAAATTGGAATTGAAAAGCACAGTTTTACTTATTCTGATATTTGTGCAACATTTTTTTTTTATTTTTACACACACACACACACACACACACACACTTATACCTTCCCATGTGAAGTTGCAATTTAGGTTTTTGGAAATTTTAAAAGTCTAAAGAAATCAGAAGTAGGGCGAATCCTTATTTTAAATCACAGGATAAAGCATCTGGGAGTGCTATGTGAAGTTAAATCGTCTTCATCAGTTTAGCTATAAAACTCCGAGCTTGTGTAGACCGTTGATGGGCCGGGTGTAAAAGTGTTCTGGTACTGCATGGATCGTTTGGGTGGGACTGTAGCATTAATCAATTTCATGAACCGACTGTACAAGGTATTTTTTTAAATACAGTTTTCAGGTCTGTAGTTCTTCTAATTACATATTTTCACACACAGTCTTATAGTTCAAGTGTGATTAGAAATTGAGACTTTCTGGATTTACAAACACTAGAAGGGTAATTCATGATACAGTTCAAATACTAGGAAAAAATAGTAACACCTTACCGATGACTATTATTTACATTTTTCAAAAATAAAGTCCCAGGATGTGAAAATGGAGGACTCGGGACAAACTCTCAGTTTGCTTGTTTGAAATGACCGGTCTCAAAATTTAAACGGTGCCATCTACAGTACTGGAGCACTTTCACGAAACTTATGAAGTTAGTTTGTCCTTCCTGAAGCACTCACAGTCATTTCCATGTTAATTAAGAAGAGGTCTTAACATCTGTACTACTTAGCTTTATTTACATGCAAAAGCTCTTCATCAGGTACTTGAAATGATACCATGATACTTTTTTTTTTACCTCTAAGACCAGATTCGGTCAAAGCAAGCAATGTTTCAGTTCCTTTAAAACAGTGTATATTTAAAGGAATCATAGTTGCACTGTAAATTGCACCATACAGTATGGTAGGCATGTGCCGATAATCACGTATATATAATAATTATAGTATTCAAAATGCATGATGGTGGAATTGTTGATAATTGTATCTCATAACTAGCATGTTTTCTTAATATTCTGTTTTATGAGCCATATTTTAGTTCATATATTGCTTAAAGTCGTTTCCATAGTTAGACCAAGCTAGTGGACATAATGCAACCAGCCATAATCTCCATCCTCATGCTCACGTTGCGTTCAAGTACTGTGGAAAGAAAAACTGTAAGGAACACCACTTGCTAAAACATGCTGGTTGGTTCTCATGAATGTTAAAATTTATTATATTCAGAAATTGGTACACAAACACTAAAGTCAGGTGTCTAGTTCCTGTTGGATGAAATAGTTAGCAATAGCTTTATATGATAACTCTATTCAGGTAACAATATTCTGTGGTCATTAGGAAGCTATCGAGATAACTTATAGCTAGCTAGTACTGTATTTACCTACCGTTTTAAATTTAGCTTGCTAGCTAACAGTGCTTGCATGTGACTTTACTTAGCTAGCAATACATTTCTGTATTAACTATAGCTATCTAGCCATTAACTTTACCTTGTACCTTTAAATTGTTAACGTAAGAGGTTCTAAAGTGCTTTCATTCCGGTTTACAAAATAATATGACAACAATATTCTTCCCAGAAATACAAATGTGCTTCTTGAATTCTTGCCATCTAGTGTTTGTTGCTAGCTTGTGGTAGTTAGCATTGTCTGAGTTTTTAAGCTAAGAAGAATTCATCATGTGTAGAGGGTGATAAAATTGAATTATTACAAAAGCAGATAATAAATGTGGACTAGAATGCAGGCTAGTAATAAACACCTGTGGTAATTTAAGCTAGCAATAACCTCCTGTGGTATCTTTACCTAGCTAACACCAACCTTGTGTGAAAACTAACTTGAAGCTGCTAGCACTAACTGCATTACTGTGGCGCATCAAAAACTCAGGAGTATTTCTGTTTCAGTGTCCTTGTCTGTTTGTTTTTTTTAATGAACTTGATAAATGTTTCTCACAAAATCCATTCTTCAAAAGTCTATACATTTTGGTATGAGAAACAATTTGCTAACACAAGTTAGTCGTGTTAAAATAAACAAATAAATAACCAGCATGATAAAAGGTAAATATTCAATCAAGATATCGGCACATGTCTATAGTACTTTCACAACTGTAGTGATGTTTTTAGGCCATAATCCACTCTGCTGCTAACATTCTTCATTAAAATCCTCACCTGTACTGTACATCTCACCTGGATCGGGTCGTATTAATCGTATCTTACCTGCATTCATACGCACTTTGATTGCAGCCTGCATATTTTTTTTTTTTTTTTTTTTTTTTTTTTTGGGGGTGTCCAGCTGCAAAGCTATTTTTTATTATTTATTTTTTATTTTATTTTTTATTAAACAAACTGTGCAATAATTATTTATATTCTTGCAACTAATGCTTGTCAAATAAGATTACTAAGTCTTTGTTTTGAATGTTGTTTTTGATTTATTGTGATTCATGTCTCTGTATTTCTGAAGCATGAATGGGTAACAATTTATTTTAAGTGTAATAGTTTATGTAGGTTGTCCTAGGATGGCCTGGCGTATTCTGCCCTTGCCCAGAGTTGGCTGAGTTGGGTGCCAGACTCCCCGCGACCCTAATTAATATTATGTGGTTCAGAAAAAGAATGAATGAAATTACATAAGTTAATCTTTAAAAATAAATTAAGCAATCACTTTTTCTGCTTTTTCTGGTGACTGTAATTAGCTAGCATTTTTATTCACTCCTAATTTCAGTTCACTTGGAATGACTTCCTTTCTGACTTATCTTGATATAGTATCTAAGAATTCCCTCATGTAACTTCATCAAGGTATTACTTACTTCCTGCAATGGTTTGCCTGTGAGCAATGCTCTCCTGTTATCGCCTTACCTAGCTAGCAATTACAGCAGTTAGCAGTGGTTATCTTATTATCATTGCCCAACTATTATTAACCTTAATTTAAAATCAAGAGGCTCCTTTTATGTCTTCCTTAAAATAAAGTGTTACCCACAAATAAGATTTAGGATGTGTCCCAGAGGCGAGTGTTTAAAGGAAAAGTTATTCAATTTAATCTTTTACATAAAACAGTTATTTTACTGAAACCAGGAGCAGTGGTGGTCTAGTGGTATAGGGCGCTGGATCGCTGATCCAAAGGTTGGGGGTTCGAGTCCCACTCTCCACAAGGTTGTCACTGTCCCCCCAGTGCGGCTAACTGGGTTATTAAAGGCGGGCCATGTCTCTCACTGTCTATGGTGTGAGGCATGTAAAAGAACCATTGCTGACTTTCGTAAAGAGCAGCTGCAAAGTCGTCAGCGTGTTTCTGTCCCTTGCTAAAAGGGTTGTGACAGGAAGGGCATCCGACGTAAAAACCTCTGCCAAATCAAACGTGCGAATCAGATGATTCGCTGTGGCGACTCCTGAGTAAAAGGGAAAAAGCCGAAAAGAAGACAGACAGTTATTTTACTGAAACCGAGAGCATTTAGATATATTAGTATATTTAGGTAACTTGGGATGCTGTCCATACATGGACGGTCATAAAGAACATGTGCAACCGCGTTGTTGAATGATGTGCTGGTGGTGATAAGTTGTGATTAATAAACAAGTAGCTTCAATGTGATTCCGTAAAAGTATCATAGGAAAGTTACAAGCCGATTTACAAAGAAGAATCGGGTAGGAGTGGTTACGTGAGAAGAACTCGCCCAGCTAAGATAAAGAAATAAAACCAAAACTGAAGCGTGAACAAAAGCTAGTGAGATGCATTGAAGCTAAAGAGAATTCGCCAAAAAAATCATTTTATTTCCACATTTGTACATCGCGGTTCTTGCTAGCCAAACAGCTGCGTTTGACTAATTGTGTATATTACCCTTATTGCATTGTGAGCATTTTACTGATAATGAATTCCTGTGAAGAATTTGTAAAATAACACCACAAATAAATAAGTCATTATGTTGTAACAGCCCTAAAGATCACTTGCAGTTAGCATCACAGCGTTCTCTACAGTTTTAGTGGGCAAAACATCGATCCAATGCCAAGCGATCTAATAATAAAAACATCCCTAGCTACATAAGGAAAAGAAGGGCTTATGTCTTTTTATTCGTAAAAGGTTCCTCATAAAAGGATCTTTGGTGTCAGGAACCATTTCAGACATAGCACAGAGTTCTTTACAACAGTCTTTGTACTAACCCCATAAAAATTCCCCACTTTGTACTAACCCCACTAAAATTCCTTTCTTAAATGGCAGGGGTTTCTTTCTGCCCAATCCGAGGCTAATTTCTGGACTGGAAAAACATGGAAATAGAAACTTTACACTCAATAACCATGAAACAGGAAGTGAGATCAGAGTTACACACATCACATCCTTTCTAGGGATTCTTTAAAATCATGACTGTTACAGTTGGGGCGACGTGATGATGCAGTGGTAAGTATATTCACCTCAGCAAGAAATCCTGGGTTTGCTTTCCCGGGCTTGAGGCATTTCTGTGTGGAGTAATGATGTTCCCCTCATGCTCGTGTGAATTTCCTATGGGTACTGCGATTTGCTCCTACAATCCAAAAACATCTATAGTAAGCTGAATGGCAGTTATAAATAACCCGTAGGTGTGAGTGTGAATGGTTGTATGTGTTTTGCCCTGCGATGGCCTGGGGTGTTGTTCTTAGATGGGTGCCAGCTACCCTGTGACCCTGATTGGGGTTAAGTGACTTGGAAAATGAATTATAATTTGAGGGATCCTTTTAAATCATTCAGGAAAAAAAAACAGTGTTATTACATTAATTTGCCAGAATGACCTTTAATAACCTTTCACTTTAAACACTAATGTTGTGGACAGACTCTCTCTCTCTCTCTCTCTAACAGAATTGCTTGCTTTGTCTTTCTGTGCAAAGTCATTATGAAGGACATCACTGATTAGATCCTGCTGTTCCTATTTGCTGCATCATTGTTATATTGCGGATTCCTGCGGGTTATTTTGTGTTTTGTTGTGGGATTTTTTTTTTTTTTTTTTTTTTTTTGGCTGTTTGTTTTGTTTTTAAATCGACTTTGTTCTCCATTGGGCTGTTTGTGTTATTAAATTAGCTTGTTATGCATTTAACTGAATGCTAATCTACTGCACATTTAATGTAGAGTTAAGCAATAAGTCTGCACTCGCGTCTCTGAATGCTAAAAGCCTGTATAGAAATGAAAGTGCATAAAATGTGTATGAGTCTCACTCACGCATTCGGCCTGTACATAGAGAGGAGATGCACATGGAATCAGTTGCCATTATTTTTCATGAAAAAATAGGTGGGGGTTTTTGTAAATCAAAAAAGAAAATAAATTTCAACTTTGAATATTGTTTCTGACATCTTGCTCCATTAAAAACAGAAATCAAGAGATGATGCATTACACTCATCCACTTTAATGCAGTCATGTGATCAGGACAATTCTCAAATTCTTATACAAAGGATTTTAAAAAAACAGACAGAAAAAGGTTGCACTTCCCACTCACGAACACACACAGTGACATCACCAGGCCACATTTACAGAAGAATGCCACGTTCATTATGAATCACAAGTGTAACTTCACTGTGGTGCGTTGTACATGTTGACCAGGTTTTACTGCCCGTGTTCCGGAATATTCTACCACAATCATGCGCTAGAGCTGCTGCATCAAATGAGCACAGCCTCGAAAACTTTTAGTTCGGCAGCCGACAGGAAACTTTTCACATCAGAGCAGAAAAGTAAATCAGTGTGTGAGAGAGAGAGAGAGAGAGAGAAAGAAAAGGAACGTATTGGTTTCTTGAGGTATGACATCACACAGTGATTGTGGTATTGCATTTTCATTCGGTTCACATTTTCGACGTGGAGCTTAAAATCCTCTTAATAATCCTCCGCTCAGCCAGAATGATTAAGCTCGTGCCAGAAAACGTATCAAAAATGAAAGTTTGCTGCGTTGGATAAAAATGATATTCAGATTAAAATTCTTGGTGCGTCACCATTAAAGTTAAATGAAGCTGTTTATGCATACACTGTATTTCTTTTTTATTTATTTATTTATGAAATAGAAATTTTATTTCAGCATGTGGCAGTGATGTGGTGTAGCGTTAGCACATCCATCTCACAGAAAGAAGGTCCTGGGTTTGAGTCCTGGCTTGGCAAGGACATTTGTGTTTCCTGTTGTCCCTGTGCTTGTGTGGGTTTCCTCCAGGTATTCTGGTTTCCTCCCACTGTCCAAAAACATGCACATTAGGCAGTTTAGTATCATCCCTTGGTGTGAGTATGGGGATGGTGTTTGTTACCCTGTGATGAACTGGCAAACTGTTCAGGGTGTACCCAACCTTTGCCCAGAGTCGGCTGAGAAAGGCCCTCCCGTAACCCTCATAAATTATCAAGTTCGTAAAATTAATATTAACGTGCATAAATATAATGCCAGTATGTAACTCATTTCAAGTCAATCATAATATTGAGAGCACTTGTTTTCAATATTCATGATAATGTACATTTCAAATTTTATTGTAACCGCCACAACATCCATCATGTCGAACTCTATTTATATAAAATTATAATAATATTCACTAGAAGCATTTCTGTCATTGATCATGTGACCTGTTTTCCTACAGCACTATACGGACACCTCTGAATATTAACTCATTAACTCCTGATCCAATCCCTTGTCTTAATTATCGATACGGTTACTGCATGGACAACTCAGAGAGGGGAGAAGAAGGAGAAGGAGATGAGATAGTAGACAAATGTATTCATTGTTCCATTTACCAGATATCCAGATGGCTGACACTTTGACTGAAGGGACACTAATGAAACGATACATATCAAGATATGGTGAGAGAGCATCTCATCAACTTCATCATCATCATCATCATCAGTGCCTGGACATTTCTCTGTCCTCCACATCCAACTCATCGTCAAAGGATGCTGCTCCTGATGTATCAGACATGCTGTACCAGCAGATCCCCTCCTGAAAGACGTTGTCCTCTGTTTCGACTTCCTGTTCTCCCTCCTCTTCCTCGGGAGAGAAACCAGACTCGGAGTAGGAGGCAGAGTGATAGCATGAGTCGCTTCTGCTCCATAAAGGCCTGTATTTGAGTTTTTGGTCCTCATCTGTGGGCAGCTGGATTTCTTCTTCGATTCCTTGAAGATCTGTGTTCTGATGGCCTTCTGAGTGACTCAGGATGAGGCCGGAGGCCACACTGATGCCCTGATGTGTTTCAGGCTGGTACGGTGTCAAGCTCTCCTGATTGGACAGTATGGTGTCTGGGGGGGGGAGCAAAGAGTCAGAAAACCTAGAGTGCAGGAAGGATGATAGGAAAAAGGGATGAGAGACAAAAATAAGGAAACAAAAGACGAGTATGATGAAAGACAAAAATAATGAAATTAAAAATCAAAAGACAAGAAAATATGATGACAATCAGACATAAATTAGACACCCAAATGCTAGGAAGAAATGGATTCCAAATTTCAGACCATGAGGTGTGGCCTCCTGGTGTTGTGGGGTCAGTGAAGATGTGTCCTCTGAGCATGTTTCAGTCTATGTAAAGGAGGCATGGCCCTGACTGGGCATTTCAGCTTCAGTAAAGGAGGCATGGCCTCTGATTGGATGTGTCATTCTCAGTTAACGAGGTGTAGAATCTTAGTGTGTATCAGTCTCAGTAAAGGAGATGTGGCTTCTTTGTGTGTCAGACTCATTGGACGCATGGTCAGTGAGTGCATGTCAGTCTCAGTAAAGGAGATGTGGCCTCTGAGTATGTTTGTCAGTCTCAGTTAAGGAGGCGGGGCCGCTGAGTATGTGTGTCAGTATCAGTAAAGGAGATGTGGCCACTGAGTGTGTGTAAGTCTAATTACAGGAGGTGTGGTCATTGTGTCAGTATCAGTAAAGGAGGCGTGGCCTTTGGGTGTTTGGTTGTCAGTCTCAGTAAACATTAAGAGTTTATATAAAAGGGATTTATAACATTTCATCTGTTAGTGCATATTGGGGTTAAAAAAAGGGGTTCTGAAAGAAAGTTTAAATAAAACATGAGTTGATATGTTTTTTTCTGAGTGTCATTCATGGATGTACCTGAACAGAGCGTGGTGACTGTTAACTCGTTATTGTGAGCGATGTCTTCTTCTGAACAATATTCCTCTTCATCTTCCTCCTCCACTGAATGCCAGGCCCGGAGTTTAGCTTCCGCAATAGCAAACTGCTCAGCGACACCTGCAAACACCAAAAAGATAGTTACATTTTACAGTTCTGCACTGTAATTGGGCAGGATTTGGTGGATAGTACCCGGGACTGAACCTAAAACAGTTCTAGGTTGATAATTAAAGGTTATACAGAGGCTCCCCGACTTACATTCATTTGTTTTATGTTTTTTCGTTTTTTTTTTTTTGTTTTTTTTCAAAAAAAAAAAAATTGTCAAATTTTAAGTTTAGCGTGCTCTGTGTAGTATGAGATGTACCTACGTAGTATGCTGACGTAATGACAATGACGCTACGTCCATTGTTTACAAACGACAGACGTTCCCCTCCTTCTTCCCAGTTCAGTAGTGCGTGTTACCCTTGTGTTAAAACGTCGTCTCTATGATCTTTGTGTTTACATGCTTTGCAGACTTTTGTAACCCTAAGCAAATATGGTTGGTCAGAAGCGTAAGCCTACTAGCATGGGTGCAAGTTTTCCACCATATGCCGGTATTTCCGGTTTTCCCCAAGACTGAATTAACTAGCTGCTCGGATCGGCGCAATCTACCATGCATACTCGGTTAAGCAAAGAGAGTTGTAAAATGAATGAAAACCCAAATCCAGAAAAGAAAGAGAACTCTCTGCTCTGTTGGTGATTCATATTAGTGCAGGCTGAGTACTAAACAAGTATTCAACGGCACCCTTGTTCACTTGAAAGACCGTAAGTCCGTATAATCCGCGCTTTGTCTCAAGCACAAGCAAGTGAACTACTTTCGGTGGAGCACCTCACATATTGTAAGCATTGATTGGCTGTTTTAAGCTTCATGTAAAGTGACTCGGTTCAGCTTCATGTAAAGTGACCATCCGTCGACCATCAGAACCATTTACAAGCAAAAAGATTGCATCATAGAGAATGTTAAAGGTTATATTTGATGCTGCATTTGATATTTGATGAGTGAATTTGATTAAAATTTATCTATTTGAAATTATTTTGCTTGAATTTAATTTATTTGAAATTAATGTTCATATTATTTGATGTTTTTGATATTATTTTACAATATTATGTTTATAATAATTGATTTAGGGGTGTTTTATGAGCTACGGTAATGGTATGTATGGATGTATAGTACAGTATGAACATCATACATCACTGGAACATACAGTAACAACTTGCGTTTTTCCCTGGAACCTAACTAAAACATAAGTTGGGGAGTGTCTGTAAATGTAATGGTACGACAGCTAAACTAATACATTTAAAAACACCAAACATGCTCTCAACAAACTCAACACATTTCACCTAGTTAGCGCTCACTCTGTGTATATCTTCCTCATTAATATCTGTCTCCATTTTTGTAAAGGAGTTGCAGGGCTGCATTAAGTTTCTGTGTGTAGTCTTCACATAGGGTCCCCCTGAATCGACAATGAATTTACTGCAGTCAGATGTGTAAGAGCAACTGTGTTTCTCGCTTGCTCGCTCTCTCGAACACACACATAAAGTGATAGAAATAAAAAAAATTAAATGAGGAGACAATACATGTATGCGGGAGCAGGTGTGTGTAATTGTATTGAGCACCATCTGCTGACACTAAGTGCCTGCAGGAGACGAATACTCTGTATGTATATATGTGTGTGTGTGTGTGTGTGAGAGAGAGAGAGAGAGAATAACAAAAGCTGAGAAAGTGAGAAAAGTCTGTTACAGAGACAAATTAAGTCTTGTTTTTCACTGAAGACAGAAAGTGTTTCAATATCCACCCATCCATCTATCTATTCATCACTCATTAGTAATCACATTTTATTTACATTGTTAATTATAAAACGTGCTGCAACCTGAGCTGTCGCTGAAGCAAAATCTCAGGAGTGGGAGGAGTTCGGTGAGGGCCTGGAAAGTGACTATTGGTTGGCCTCAAATTATTTTTGGACCACCATCTGATGCCTCCGTGCAATGAGCAGTTCTCCACAAACACTTTTTATAGTGGAAGTAGGGAGCTGCTCACCTCGACTTGGAATGTTGTCAAGAGGTGGAAAGAATACTTTGAGGACCTCTTCAATCCCAATTACATGTCCTGCTTGGAGGAGGAAGACCCTGGGGGTTTGGGTGGGGGTCCATCCATCACTTGGGCTGAGGTCGCCGAGGTAGTCAAAAAGCTCCCAGGCTCCAGAAGTGGATGAGATCTTTCCGGAATATCTCGGGGCTCGGGATGTTGTAGGTCTTGGCTGACATGTCTCTGCAACATCACATGGTCATCAGGGGCCGTATCTCTGGATTGGGTGGTAGTCCCCCTTTTTAAGGAGTGGACAATTATTGTGGAACCACACTACTCAGTATACTCAGGAAAGTCTAATGCAAGGGTACTGTAGAGGAGGATCCAACCGATGGTTGAACCTCAGATTTAGGAACAACAATGTGGTTTTCATCCTGGCCGCGGCACTCTTGATCAACGCTACATGCTCTACTTTATCCTGCACGGGCATGGGAGTTTGCCCAATCTGTACACGTGTGTTTTATAGCTTTAGAGAAGGCTTTTGTCCATGTTCCTCAGGCTATCTTGAGGGGTGTGCTCCTGGGAGTATGGTATACCGAGCCCATTGCTACAAGCCATTAGGTCTCTGTACTACCAGATACAAAGCATGGATGACATTGTTAACAGGTTGAATTCGTTTCAGGTGAGGGTTGGATTCTGCCAAGAATGTCCTTTATCACTGATTATGTTCCTAATTTTTATGAACATAATTTCTAGGCGTAGCCACGACGTTGAAGGGTTCTGGTTTGATGGGCATAGGATATTGTCTCTGCTTTTTTGCAGATGATGTTTGGCTTCATCAATCTAGGAGCCTCAGCTCTCATTGGCGTGATCTGCAGCCAAGTGCGAAGCAACCAAGATGAGAATCATTACCTCCAAGTCTGAGGCCATGGTTCTCAGGTGGAAAAGGGTCTGGAATGAGGTCTTGCCCCAAGTGAAAGTGTTCACGAGTGAGGGAAGGCTGGACTGGAAGATTGACAATCGGCTCGCTGCAGCCTCTGCTGTAAAGCAGAGCTTGTACTGGTTTGTCGTAGTGAAGTGGGAGCCAAGCCAGAAGGCAAAGCTCTCAATTTACCAGTCAATCTATGTTCCAACCCTCAACTATGTTCACGAGCTTTGGATAGTGACACGTATACATGCATCTGAAATGAGCTTCCTTCACCGGATGGTGGGGATCTACCTTGGAGATAGGGTGAGAAGCTCAGTCATCCAGAAGGAGCTCAGAGTAGAACCACTGCTCCTCCACAGTGAGAGGAGCCAGTTGAGGTGGCTCGGGCATCTGGTTAGAATGCCTCCCGAACTCTTCCCTGGTGTGGTGTTTCGGGCATGTCCAACTGGGAAGAGACCCTGGGATTGACCCAGAAAACGCTGGAGGGATTATATCTCTCAGCTGGTCTGGGAACTCCTCAGTGTCCCCCTGGAAGAGCTGAAGGAAGTAGCTGGGGAGACAGATGTCTGGGCTTCTTTGCTTAGGTTGCTGCCCCCGCGATCCGACCCTGGAAGATGATGATTATGAATAATAATAATATCAATAATAGCCCTGCGATAGAGGGGAGAGGACCTCATTGCTACCCCATGACCTGAACTTGGATTAAGTGGAAGATGATGATGATGATAATATTAATGATCAGAATTCTGTGTCACAGACCATTAAACTCACCCTTTGAGTTTCATCTTTTTAACTGATCACTGTTAGATGTCACTGCAATCTTTTAAGATTTCATTAGGATTATTAAAGGAAAAATGAAACCTACAGCTTCTCAGTCACCTCTTTTTAAACATCATCTCCATGTACTGGGATAAAAACAATAAATACTACACACGAGTCTAATACTTTTTTAAACAAACCTATCATGTATACACTGTTATACTCGCTGCAGGAGTTGACATTGGATTTGCAAACGGGTGAAATGTGTGCAGGAGTGTGTGTGTGTGTGTGTCAGTGTTAACACACACCTGCTGCGAAGCGTGCCTCCTGCTCTCCCTCACTGAGGTGGGAATAAGAATTAAAATGTGACTGCAGAGTAGCAGCAGATGGCTCTAACGGTTTGGACCACCCTTTCCACTCGATCAGGTGAGCAACTCGACCCTGAGCCATCGCTGTCGGTTTGGTCACATGATCCTTTACCACCTGAGAGATGCCTGAGGTGGAGGAGGAGGATAAAGGGGGGGAGATTATGAAAAGTAAGAGAAAAATGAAGAGGAGGATGAAGATAATGAGAAGGAGGAGGAAGATGAAACAATAAATTAAAAGAAGAGTCAGTCCAATTTTGAACATTCAGGAGACCAAAATAAGTATTTAAACAGTATCTTATGAAAAATATCTATCGTCTGTTATAATAAAAATGTGATGGTGTAATGAATATGGCGATTTAATGAATTTTCACCATTAAGTGATGATCTGGCCAAAGCTGCGATCTCCTGGATGCTGAGCGCTTTTCTGGATTTTGGAAGCATTTCAACAGGTTCATCAACCTGAAAAAACACAGAGCCATTAATTCTTCTGTAATAAACCACTTTCTACACCCCCACAAACCACTAGCACACCACAACACCTTTACAGGAACATCTCACCAGGACCTGAACAAAAACATCTGGAACAGTTAAAGCAGCAGAACAGAAACCAAATTCCACAAACATTCCTTCTGAGCTCAGATCCTACACAAAACATATTGAGTCATAGGTTCCATTCATTTATTTATTCAACATCCTACCACACACTCACTGTTTTGATTTTAAAACATTGTTATAAGGATCACTATCCTAAGATAAGGGGTTCAAGCTCCACCCACCATAGGTAGTCGCTGTCCCCCCAGTGCAGCTAACTGGGTGACCAAAGGCCGGCCATATCTCTCACTGTATATGGTGTGAGGTTCATGTGAAAGAACCATTGCTGAGTTTCGACAAGAGTAGCTGCAAAGCCGTGTTTCCGCCCTGAGATGGCCTGACGAGCTGTCCAGAGTGTACACTCTGCCCTTACCCGGAGTCGGCTGGGATGGGCGCCAGCCTCCTCGCGACCTGAATTAGTATTAAGTGGTTACAGAAAATGACCTGAAGATTGTTATAAACCACAAAGTGATGAGAGAAGAATTCATCAGAACAAGTGAAATGTAAAAACTTTAATAAACTCGGAATCAGACATAAAAAATACAAATGTTTTACCTGACCCTACTTCCTCACACTTGTCTCCACCCACACTTAAAGAGTTTTGGGTGAGTTGAAGAGTGGGAGGAGTCAGTCTGCTGAGAAAGTGTGTAAGTGTGTATAAGACTACATCTCTGACACACACCTGAACTGTGACTTCAGGATTTGACTGCAAATCCTTTATTAAGCCATTTAGCATGTAACTTTATTAGCAGCATTAAGAGTGAAGCACATGGGCACATTCACCTAATATATTAAATATATTTATTGTTTTTAAATGTTTATTTTATAATAATAATAATAATAAATTTACGTTAATAATTAATAATAATAAAACAAGAATAAACAATAAGTCAACTAACCCGTCTGATCATCAACTGCGAAAAAAATGTCACGTGGGCAGGCAGGAGACGAGACAGAGGACGAGAACAATTTTGTGCATGTGCACGCTATGAATGCTTGAATGCTATGAATGAAAGCTTGTGGTGAACTCCCACAGGGCCAGTGGTTCTCAAATAGTGGGGCACGCCTTGGGGGGGCTCAGTGTGATGCCAGAGGGGGCAAGTATGACCCTAGGGAACATGCCTTTTTGCCATCCTGTACTAGAATTAAATGTAATTGTGCATCCTCTACAGTAGGTGGCAGTGGCATTCTCATCGTGTTCCCTTGTGTTTCCCTTGTGTGCATAGTACCTATAGCAGGGGTGCTCAATCCTGCTCCTGGAGATCTACCTTCCAGAAGACATTCGCTCCAACCCTAATCACGCCCACCTAACCATCCAATCATCTCATCAAGACCTGACTGGATCTTACATGTCACATGGGCCACATTAGTGTTGGAGATAAAGTCATCTGGAAGGTAGATCTCCAGGAGCAGGATTGAGCACCCCTGACCTATAGTGTAGGGAACACAATGAGAGTGCCACTGCCACCTACTGTAGAGGATGTGCAATTACAATGGGTGGCTACAACATAAGGAAAAAGCACCAAGCAAATGATACGAAGTGCAGTAAACACGGTTTAGTCGCACGTGAGGCACAGGGGAGGATGCGTGAAATGCACAGTACATAGAGTGATTGTTTCAAATCACTTATAGTTGTGAGTATGACTGGTTGTGGGTATTGGTTCTGTGTTGACCTGGAGCTGCTCTGGGTATACCCCGCCTTCACCCGGTGTTGGCAGCCTACCCGCGGCCATATAAGGATTAACAGGCTCAGATGGATGAATGTATGAAAGCATTAGTATTTTCGGGGGGGTTTTCCTAAAAATGTTTAATGACAGTGACGTTTCTCTGGTGTTTCAAATCAATACTGCTCTGAATTACTTATTACAATTATTTTTCCCTCATCACTGATATATTTTTGTCTGTGCTTTGATTTGATTTATTATTTGGCCTAAATCACACTGTGTTCGATCTGCTCACACTGGAATGAACGTCTCTTCATCTCAGGGTCTGCTAATATTAGCCCAGACCTCATCATTGGACATCATTTGAAGATTATATTTAGGACGACCATGGAGGGATGACTGAATACCCCAATCAGGCTAATACCAATGCTGTGATGACGACAGACGTTGGGGGAAAAAAATGTTGAAGAAACATAGTCTGTAAATGTTATCATGGCAGAGAATCAAACGCCCAGATCCATACAAACTTCACATCAACACAACATCATTTATTTTCTGTAACCGCTTTATCCTAATTAGGGTCGCGGGGAGGCTGGCACCCATCCCAGACGACTCTGGGCGAGGGCAGAGTACACCCTGGACAGCTCGCCAGGCCATCGCAGGGCAGAAACATGCTGATGGCTTTGCAACTACTCTTGTTGAAAGTCAGCAATGGTTTTTTCACATGAACCTCACACCATAGGCCGGCCTTTGATAACCCAGTTAGCTGCACTGGGGAAATAGCAGTGACAACCTGTGGAGAGTGGGGCTTGAACCCCCAACCTTCGGATCAGTGATCCAACACCTCACCACCAGGCCACCACTGCCCCATGCCCAACATTGTCCATCAAAACTATTCAGTTTGAACTTTATTCTTGAAAGAATTTTGTTCCAAAGTGAGCAACTGAAGAGGGTTCCTCATGGGTTCTCTTATGGTTCTTTGGACAATTAGGTTCTCATCACTGAAACTCTATTTAAAAATCTGACCCAGTACATTTAGACTTTAGTTCTTGGTTCTTTCTGCAGATTCCAAAGGTTCTGGTGGGTTCTCGAATACTTCACTTAAGGTTACAAGGATCCTGAAAGCATTCAAAAACTTTTTTGATTCCCCCCCATAATTTTCTCACTAGGAAAAAAAAACAGATTTTTAATGGAGTCTCAGACTTCTGTAGCCCAAACACAGAAAAGTGACATCTTCAATTACAGACAGGATTGGGGGAGGGTCATATTGTGTGATGGTCACGTGAACAATCTGCAGCGCGAAAACTTTAAAGTCGCATTTCGACATTCATCATTCTCAGGCACGTGACGCCGCAGGGATCCACCAGGAGTGAGATGTGTTCGTGCTGCTTCTTTTCCTTTCAGCTTTTCCCTTCAGGGGTCGCCACAGCGAATGATCTGCCTCCATATCACCCTATCCTCTGCATCTTCCACTCTTACTCCAACTACCTTCATGTCCTACTTCACCACATTCATAAATCTTCTCTTTGGTCTTCCTCTCGGCCTTCTGCCTGGTAGTTCCAACCTCAGCATCCTACTACCAATATACTCACTATCCCTCTTCTGTACATGTCCAAACCATCTCAATCTAGCCTCTCTGACTTTGTGTCCAAAACGTCTTACATGTGCTGTCCCTCTGATGTGCTCATTCCTGATCCTATCCATCCTCATTACTCCCAAAGAGAACCTCAACATTTTCATCTCTGCTACCTCCAGCTCTGCCTCCTGTCTTTTCCTCAGGGCCACTGTCTCTAAACCATACAACATCACTGGCCTCAACACAGTCTTCTACACTTTTCCTTTCATTCTTGCCGATACCTTCCAATCATACCGGACACTTTTCTCCAACTATTCCAACCTGCCTGCACACGGTTCTTCACCTCTTTTCCACACGCTCCATTTCTCTGGATTGTTGAGCCTAAGTACTTAAAATCCTCCACCTTCCTCATCTCTGCTCCCTGTAACCTCACCGTTCCTCTTGGGTCCTTGTCGTTCACACACATGTATTCTGTCTTACTGTTGTTTTGTGTTCGTGCTGCGATCGGGGGATTAAAGATGGGCCTTGTGCGCACGCTCATGTGTGTGTGAAATACTGTGGCGGAAAAAACTAAAAACGAGGCGGCTTTGGGATTCAAATAAGGTTGAAGTCGGCGCGTGCTGCCACCTGAGCTCGGCTTGTGATGCAATTAACATCTCTATGACAACAGGTGAGACGCCGAAACAGCTGGTCCTACTGCAAAACACGCCATTAACCTCAATTTAGCGCGCGCACGGAGCAACAGCGGGCGGGGTTGAGTGCATGCACACACGAGCAACTTCAACGATGGCGTGAAATTAAAATAAAGGAAAGCAGATATTGAAGTATAAAACGTTCCCAATAAAAAAAAAATCGGAAATGATTGTAAATAAACATTATGACAAATTTCTTTATTTAAAATAAATGTTATTTTCATTACTCATTAGATCTGATCTGGTTCGCGAGCCTCCCTCACCTCTCAGACTGTTGCTCTCACGACAACCGGAACTGGCGTTCATTCACATCACATACACACACTCATATTATATACATATATATATATATATATATATATATATATATATATAGCGTAGGCCTCCGTCAGTCCCGAAGGACTATGGCTGCGCTCTGGCCAGTATCCCGACTGGTGATACTCCCCAGTGCACAGAGCCCGGGTAGGGAGTAATGAGGGACAGGCTGTTACCCAAGCAGCAAGTCCCCCCCTGTCTCGGCGCCACCGGAAGGATCCAATGGAAAGGCAAGTGCCGATACGACTGGGTTCCAGTGCCTCTGCAGGAGAGAAACTACGGTCAATTTAGAACGGCCAATTAACCTACAGTGCACGTCTTTGGATTGCGGGGGAAACCGGAGCACCCGGAGGAAACCCGCACAAGCACGGGGAGAACATGCAAACTCCACACAGAAACGCCCAGGCCGGGAATCGAACCCGGGCCTTCTTGCTGTGAGGCGGACGTGCTAACCACTACGCCACCGTGCCGCATATGCACATATATATATATATATGTATATATGCACATATATATACATATGCACATATATATATATATATATACATATGCACATATATATATATATATATATATATATACATATGCACATATATATATATATATATATATACATATGCACATATATATATATATATATATATACATATGCACATATATATATATATATATATATATACATATGCACATATATATATATATATATATACATATGCACATATATATATATATATATATATATACACATATGCACATATATATATATATATACATATGCACATATATATATATATATATATATACATATGCACATATATATATATATATACATATGCACATATATATATATATATACATATGCACATATATATATATATATATACATATGCACATATATATATATATACATATGCACATATATATATATATATATATATATACACATATGCACATATATATATATATATATATATATATACACATATGCACATATATATATATATATATACATATGCACATATATATATATATATATACATATGCACATATATATATATATATACACACACACACGCACATATACAGTATACTGTATATCAAGTCAAAGGCCTAATATATAAATTAGTGGCGGTGGCACGGTGGTTAGCACAGCTGCCTCACAGCAAGAAGGCCTGGGTTCGATTCCCAGTCTGCGCGTTTCTGCGTGGAGTTTGCATGTTCTCGCCGTGCTTGCGTGGGTTTACCTCCCACAATCCAAAGACATGCACAGTAGGTTAATTGCCCATAGGTTCGCATTGTGCAGAAGGCAATGGCAAACTACTGCACTAATCATGCCAAGAAAACCTCCATGAAGATGATAACCAGGGTGTTATCCTTCATGGCGTATCGCCAATGGTCATTCTACGACTCAGACACTAGATAGACAGATATTGGTGGCCTGGTGGTAAGGTGCTGGATCACTGATCCCCTGGTTGGGGGTTCAAGCCCCAGTTTCAATAGGTAAAGGTGCTTCAGCACTAATCTTAAGGTTTGGGGTTCAAGCCCCAATCTCAACAATCTCCCCCCCCCTCCCAGTACAGCTAACTGGGTTATCAAAGGCCGGCCATGTCTCTCACTGTCTATGGTGCGAGGTTCATGTAACAGAACCATTGCTGACTTTTGTCAAAAGTAGGCTGCATAGCCGTCAGCATGTTTTCGCCCTGCGATGGTCTGGCGAGCTGTCCAGGGTGTACATGCTGCCCTTGCCCGAAGTCGGCTGGGATGGACACCAGCCTCCCCGTGACCCTAATTAGGATTAACGATTACAGAAAATGAATTAATTAATGTTTCGGTTGAAACCTAATTTCAGTTCCAGCCTCTCGCCT
This sequence comes from Plotosus lineatus, assembly GCA_024760905.1. Classification (NCBI taxonomy): domain Eukaryota; kingdom Metazoa; phylum Chordata; class Actinopteri; order Siluriformes; family Plotosidae; genus Plotosus; species Plotosus lineatus. The sequence goes on from CM045743.1 coordinate 17,698,882, forward strand.
ACTTCCCGTGGTTTACAAAAATGTAGGCAGAAATTTAATAACTCGGTTTGTAGTTGAAGCATTCACAACCACAGAAAGGAAATAAAGTCAGGAAATATTTCCTCATCAAGGATATTTTGCAAACTTGTTCTATAATTAATAAGGTTTGTCTGATTTTGTTTTTAAAAAAAAAGTTTTTTATCCATTCATTTTCTAAGCTGGTTAATTAATTAGAGTCGTGGGAAGCCTAGCACCCATCTCAGCCAACTGTGGGTGAGATACACCCTGATGAGCTTGCTAGACCATTGCAGGGCCATACAACCATTCACTCTCACACCTTGAGGAGATTTGGATCAGGTAACTGTGCATGTCTTTGGAATGTGGGAGGAAAAACCCGCGCAAGAACCACACAGAAGCGCCCTGAGCCCAGGACTCGAACCCACAGCTTGTATATATTGTTTTGGGGGAAATGGGTTCATTGAATAATTACAGCTTTATTAAGTTCCTAAATGATCCGAGTTTGGAAATCCTTCTGAAAGAAACAGTTTTCCATTTAAAAAGAGAGGTTCAATCGAGACTCTCTTCCCGACAGCAGTAAGTCTGTGTGCATCATGGATTTTTATCTGACTTCTTGCAGGAATGGTGCTGGGTACAATGGAACTGTACTAGATGGAAGCCAGAATTATGAGCCTGAAAAGAAGTGATGGAGATGATGTACCGGTTAAACATCGCGGATTGAGACACAGCCACAGATTTGTATCCAGGCAACAATGCGGCCGCTGTCGCATCTCCTCTCCGATCTAATGGCGTACAAACTGCGTCTTCAGGAACATATATCGTACAGAAGCACATCATTACCATCAACATCTGAATAAATCTCCCCATCACAGCTCGTGCAGCGGATTCAACCCGAGTCGAGCAGAAACACAGGACATGATGATGATGATGATGATGAGGAGGAGGAGGATGAATCACCGTGCACGAGGAATAAATAATAATTGGGAGGAGGAGGTAAGAAAGAAGATGAAATAAACAGAAAGATGGAAGACAGGCACGTACCTTTAAACTGAGCTGGGGTAAAGCGGTCAGGAGCATCGCACACATCGGTCGCACATCTGTTTCAGGCGCAACCTAAACACCTTTAATTCTGATTCCGCTGCACGCGCTTGCAACTAGACATTAATAAAGGCTTTGAGCTCGTTTTAACCTCAGGATGAGAGAAGGAGGGCTTCATATCTCCTTCCAGAGAGAGAGGGAGAGAGAGAGAGAGAGAGAGAGAGACTTCAACGCGTCACTGTTCGGTGCCACCTGTTCCTTAAAGGCAAACCTTCTCACTTCAACTCGTCTTAAACCAACACACACACACCTTCATGTACAAACACACACACACCTTCATGTACACACACACACACACACACACACCTTCATGTACACACACACATACACGCCTTCATGTACACACACACACACATACACCTTCATATACACACACACACCTTCATGTATACGTACACACACACCATGTACGCGCACACACACACACCATGTATGCACACACCGTCATATATACACACACACACACAGTCATATACACACACAGTCATATACACACACACAGTCATATAGACACACACACAGTCATATAGACACACACACAGTCATACAGACACACACACACAGTCATATAGACACACACACAGTCATATAGACACACACACAGTCATATAGACACACACACACACACACACACCGTTAAATACACACACACACACACACACACCGTCACAGACACACACACACACACTGTCACATTCACACACACCGTCACAGACACACACACACACACACACCGTCACAGACACACACACCGTCACAGACACACACACACACCGTCACAGACACACACACACCGTCACAGACACACACACACCGTCACAGACACACACACACCGTCACAGACACACACACACCGTCACAGACACACACACACACACACCGTCACAGACACACACACACCGTCACAGACACACACACACAGTCACAGACACACACACACACACACACCGTCACAGACAAACACACACACACACACACACACCGTCACAGACAAACACACAACACTCGCCAACCTCTTCATTAACATACCACTCACCAACCCTGAATTAATGCACATACAGCACACATCAACCCTTTAATTAATACACATGCCACTCACCAACCACCTAAATTTACACACACACACCACTTACGAACCCCTTCAACACAGACCACATACGAACCCCTTCGACATACACACACACCACTTACCAACCCCTCAACACACACACACCAACCTCTTCATGAACACACATCCCTCACCAACTCAAAACACCACACAGCAACCCCTTCATTAACACACATCCTCACCAACTCAACACACCATACACCAACCCCTTCATTAACACACACACACACAAAACCACTTATCAATCCCTTAATTAATGCACATACACCACTCACCAACCCTTAATTAATGCACACACCCTACTCACCAAGCCCTTAAGACACACCTCACTCACCAACCACCTAAATTAATACACATACCCCTCATCAACCTCTTCATTAACACACACACCCCACTCATCAACCCTTTCATTACACACACACACACACACACTCATCAGCCCCTTCATTAAAACACAAACACACCACTTACCACCCCTTCAACACGCACACACACACACACATCCCAATTACCCAACTCCTTCAACACACACACACACCACTTACCCAACTCCTTCAACACACACACCACTTACCCAACCCTTCAACACACACACACACACCCTCACCAACCCCTTCATTAACACACACACCCTCACCAACCCTTCATTAACACACACACCCTCACCAACCCCTTCATTAACACACACACACACCCTACACCAACCCCTTCATTACCACACACACACACACCTCTTCATGAACACGCATCCCTCACCAACTCAACACACCACACAGCAACCCCTTCATTAACTCACATCCTCACCAACTCAACACACCATACACCAACCCCTTCATTAACACACACACACACACACAAAACCACTTATCATCTTCTTTTCCTTTCGGCTTTTCCCTTCAGGGGTCGCCACAGCGAATCATCTGCCTCCATCTCACCCTATCCTTTGCACAAAACCACTTATCAATCCCTTAATTAATGCACATACACCACTCACCAACCCTTAATTAATGCACACACCCTACTCACCAAGCCCTTAGTTAAGACACACCTCACTCACCAACCACCTAAATTACACATACCCCTCATCAACCTCTTCATTAACACACACACACACACCCCACTCATCAACCCTTTCAATACACACACACTCATCAGCCCTTCATTAAAACACAAACACACCACTTACCACCCCTTCAACACACACACACACACACACACACACACAGACACAAATCCCAATTACCCAACTCCTTCAACACACACACCCTACCCAACCCCTTCAACACACACACACACACCACTTACCCAACTCCTTCAACACACACACCCGACCCAACCCCTTCAACACACACACACCACTCACCAACCCCTTCAACACACACACACCCTCACCAACCCTTCAACACACACACACCCTCACCAACCCCTTCAACACACACACACCCCTCACCAACCCCTTCATTAACACACACACCCTCACCAACCCCTTCATTAACACACGCACACCACTCACCAACCCCTTCATTAACACACACACACCCTCACCAACCCCTTCATTAACACACACACCCTCACCAACCCCATCATGACCACACACCCTCACCAACCCCTTCATTACCACACACACCCTACACCAACCCCTTCATTACCACACACACACACACACACCTCACCAACCCCTTCATTACCACACACACACACACACACCTCACCAACCCCTTCATTACCACACACACACACACACACACCTCACCAACCCCTTCATTACCACACACACACACACACACCTCACCAACCCCTTCATTACCACACACACACACACCTCACCAACCCCTTCATTACCACACACACACACCTCACCAACCCCTTCATTACCACACACACACACCTCACCAACCCTTCATTACCACACACACACACACCTCACCAACCCCTTCATTACCACACACACACCTCACCAACCCCTTCATTACCACACACACACACCTCACCAACCCCTTCATTACCACACACACACACCTCACCAACCCCTTCATTACCACACACACACACACACACACACACACACACCTCACCAACCCCTTCATTCACACACACACACACACACCACCCCTTCATTCACACACACACACCTCACCAACCCCTTCATTAACACACACAACTCAACAACCCCTTCATTAACACACACAACTCAACAACCCCTTCATTAACACACACAACTCAACAACCCCTTCATTAACACACACAACTCAACAACCCTTCATTAACACACACAACTCAACAACGCCTTCATTAACACACACAACTCAACAACGCCATTAACATTAACACACACAACTCAACAACGCCTTCATTAACACACACACACAACTCAACAACGCCTTCATTAACACACACACACAACTCAACAACGCCTTCATTAACACAAACAACTCAACAACCCCTTCATTAACACACACAACTCAACAACCCTTCATTAACACACACAACTCAACAACCCCTTCATTAACACACACAACTCAACAACCCCTTCATTAACACACACACACACTCAACAACCCCTTCATTAACACACACACACACAACTCAACAACGCCTTCATTAACACACACACACAACTCAACAACGCCTTCATTAACAGACACACACACAACTCAACAACGCCTTCATTAACACACACACACACAACTCAACAACGCCTTCATTAACACACACACACAACTCAACAACCCCTTCATTAACACACACACACAACTCAACAACCCCTTCATTAACACACACACACACAACTCAACAACCCCTTCATTAACACACACACACAACTCAACAACCCCTTCATTAACACACACACACAACTCAACAACCCCTTCATTAACACACACACACAACTCAACAACCCCTTCATTAACACACACAACTCAACAACCCCTTCATTAACACACACAACTCAACAACCCTTCATTAACACACACAACTCAACAACCCCTTCATTAACACACACACACACAACTCAACAACGCCTTCATTAACACACACACACAACTCAACAACGCCTTCATTAACACACACACACACAACTCAACAACGCCTTCATTAACAGACACACACACAACTCAACAACGCCTTCATTAACAGACACACACACAACTCAACAACGTCTTCATTAACACACACACACACAACTCAACAACGCCTTCATTAACACACACAACTCAACAACCCTTCATTAACACACACACACAACTCAACAACCCCTTCATTAACACACACACACAACTCAACAACCCTTCATTAACACACACACACAACTCAACAACCCTTCATTAACACACACAACTCAACAACGCCTTCATTAACAGACACAACTCAACAACGCCTTCATTAACAGACACAACTCAACATCGCCTTCATTAACAGACACACACACAACTCAACAACGGCTTCATTAACAGACACACACACAACTCAACAACGCCTTCATTAACAGACACACACACAACTCAACAACGCCTTCATTTACACACACACACACAACTCAACAACGCCTTCATTAACACACACACACACAACTCAACAACCCCTTCATTAACACACACACACACAACTCAACAACGCCTTCATTAACACACACAACTCAACAACCCCTTCATTAACACACACAACTCAACAACCCCTTCATTAACACACACAACTCAACAACGCCCCCTTCATTAACACACACAACTCAACAACGCCCCCTTCATTAACACACACAACTCAACAACGCCCCCTTCATTAACACACACAACTCAACAACGCCCCCTTCATTAACACACACAACTCAACAACGCCTTCATTAACACACACACACACACAACTCAACAACGCCTTCATTAACAGACACACACAACTCAACAACGCCTTCATTAACAGACACACACAACTCAACAACGCCTTCATTAACAGACACACACACACAACTCAACAACGCCTTCATTAACAGACACACACACACAACTCAACAACGCCTTCATTAACAGACACACACACACAACTCAACAACGCCTTCATTAACAGACACACACAACTCAACAACGCCTTCATTAACACACACAACTCCAACAACTCATTACACACACAACTCAACAACCATTAACACACACTCAACAACGCCTTCATTAACACACACAACTCAACAACGCCTTCATTAACAGACACACACAACTCAACAACGCCTTCATTAACACACACACACACAACTCAACAACGCCTTCATTAACAGACACACACAACTCAACAACGCCTTCATTAACAGACACACACAACTCAACAACGCCTTCATTAACACACACACACACAACTCAACAACGCCTTCATTAACACACACACACAACTCAACAACGCCTTCATTAACACACACACACAACTCAACAACGCCTTCATTAACACACACACACAACTCAACAACCCTTCATTAACACACACACACAACTCAACAACCCCTTCATTAACACACACAACTCAACAACGCCTTCATTAACACACACACAACTCAACAACGCCTTCATTAACACACACACACACAACTCAACAACGCCTTCATTAACAGACACACACACAACTCAACAACGCCTTCATTAACAGACACACACACAACTCAACAACGCCTTCATTAACAGACACACACACAACTCAACAACGCCTTCATTAACACACACACACACACAACTCAACAACGCCTTCATTAACAGACACACACACACAACTCAACAACGCCTTCATTAACACACACACACAACTCAACAACCCCTTCATTAACACACACAACTCAACAACCCCTTCATTAACACACACAACTCAACAACCCCTTCATTAACACACACAACTCAACAACCCCTTCATTAACACACACAACTCAACAGCCCCTTCATTAACACACACAACTCAACAACGCCCCCTTCATTAACACACACAACTCAACAACGCCTTCATTAACACACACAACTCAACAACGCCTTCATTAACAGACACACACACAACTCAACAACGCCTTCATTAACAGACACACACACACAACTCAACAACGCCTTCATTAACAGACACACACACAACTCAACAACGCCTTCATTAACAGACACACACACAACTCAACAACGCCTTCATTAACAGACACACACAACTCAACAACGCCTTCATTAACAGACACAATCAACAACGCTATTAACATTAACAGACACACAACTCAACAACGCCTTCATTAACAGACACACACAACTCAACAACCCCTTCATTAACAGACACACACACAACTCAACGCCTTCATTAACAGACACACACACCTCAACAACGCCTTCATGAACAGACACACACACCTCAACAACGCCTTCATTAACACAGACACACCTCAACAACGCCTTCATTAACACAGACACACCTCAACAACGCCTTCATTAACACAGACACACCTCAACAACGCCTTCATTAACACACACACACAACTCAACAACGCCTTCATTAACACACACACACAACTCAACAACGCCTTCATTAACACACACACACAACTCAACAACGCCTTCATTAACAGACACACACACACAACTCAACAACGCCTTCATTAACAGACACACACACACAACTCAACAACGCCTTCATTAACAGACACACACACAACTCAACAACGCCTTCATTAACAGACACACAAACAACTCAACAACGCCTTCATTAACAGACACACAAACAACTCAACAACGCCTTCATTAACACACACAACTCAACAACGCCTTCATTAACACACACAACTCAACAACGCCTTCATTAACACACACAACTCAACAACGCCTTCATTAACAGACACACACAACTCAACAACGCCTTCATTAACAGACACACACACCTCAACAACGCATTCATTAACAGACACACACACCTCAACAACGCCTTCATGAACAGACACACACACCTCAACAACGCCTTCATTAACACAGACACACCTCAACAACGCCTTCATTAACACAGACACACCTCAACAACGCCTTCATTAACACACACACACAACTCAACAACGCCTTCATTAACACACACACACAACTCAACAACGCCTTCATTAACACACACACACAACTCAACAACGCCTTCATTAACAGACACACACACAACTCAACAACGCCTTCATTAACAGACACACACACAACTCAACAACGCCTTCATTAACAGACACACACACAACTCAACAACGCCTTCATTAACAGACACACACACAACTCAACAACGCCTTCATTAACAGACACACACAACTCAACAACGCCTTCATTAACAGACACACACAACTCAACAACGCCTTCATTAACACACACAACTCAACAACGCTTTCATTAACACACAACTCAACAACGCCTTCATTAACAGACACACACAACTCAACAACGCCTTCATTAACAGACACACACACCTCAACAACGCCTTCATTAACAGACACACACACCTCAACAACGCCTTCATTAACAGACACACACACCTCAACAACGCCTTCATTAACACACACACACCTCAACAACGCCTTCATTAACACACACACACAACTCAACAACGCCTTCATTAACACACACACACAACTCAACAACGCCTTCATTAACACACACACACAACTCAACAACGCCTTCATTAACAGACACACACACAACTCAACAACGCCTTCATTAACAGACACACACACACAACTCAACAACGCCTTCATTAACAGACACACACACACAACTCAACAACGCCTTCATTAACAGACACACACACACAACTCAACAACGCTTCATTAACAGACACACACACAACTCAACAACGCCTTCATTAACAGACACACAAACAACTCAACAACGCCTTCATTAACACACACAACTCAACAACGCCTTCATTAACACACACACAACTCAACAACGCCTTCATTAACAGACACACACAACTCAACAACGCCTTCATTAACAGACACACACAACTCAACAACGCCTTCATTAACAGACACACACACAACTCAACAACGCCTTCATTAACAGACACACACACAACTCAACAACGCCTTCATTAACAGACACACACACAACTCAACAACGCCTTCATTAACAGACACACACACAACTCAACAACGCCTTCATTAACAGACACACACACACAACTCAACAACGCCTTCATTAACAGACACACACACACAACTCAACAACGCCTTCATTAACAGACACACACACACAACTCAACAACGCCTTCATTAACAGACACACACACACAACTCAACAACGCCTTCATTAACAGACACACACACAACTCAACAACGCCTTCATTAACAGACACACAAACAACTCAACAACGCCTTCATTAACACACACAACTCAACAACGCCTTCATTAACACACACAACTCAACAACGCCTTCATTAACACACACAACTCAACAACGCCTTCATTAACACACACAACTCAACAACGCCTTCATTAACACACACAACTCAACAACGCCTTCATTAACACACACAACTCAACAACCCTTCATTAACACACACAACTCAACAACCCTTCATTAACACACACAACTCAACAACGCCTTCATTAACACACACAACTCAACAACGCCTTCATTAACACACACACACAACTCAACAACGCCTTCATTAACACACACACACTCAACAACGCCTTCATTAACACACACACACACACAACTCAACAACGCCTTCATTAACAGACACACACACACAACTCAACAACGCCTTCATTAACAGACACACACACACAACTCAACAACGCCTTCATTAACAGACACACACACACAACTCAACAACGCTTTCATTAACAGACACACACACACACACAACTCAACAACGCCTTCATTAACAGACACACACACAACTCAACAACGCCTTCATTAACAGACACACAAACAACTCAACAACGCCTTCATTAACACACACAACTCAACAACGCTTTCATTAACACACACAACTCAACAACGCCTTCATTAACACACACAACTCAACAACGCCTTCATTAACACACAACTCAACAACGCCTTCATTAACAGACACAACTCAACAACGCCTTCATTAACACACACAACTCAACAACCCCTTCATTAACACACACAACTCAACGCCCCCTTCATTAACACACACAACTCAACAACCCCTTCATTAACACACACAACTCAACAACCCCTTCATTAACAGACACACACACAACTCAACAACCCCTTCATTAACACACACAACTCAACAACCCCTTCATTAACACACACAACTCAACAACCCCTTCATTAACACACACAACTCAACAACCCTTCATTAACACACACAACTCAACGCCCCCTTCATTAACACACACAACTCAACGCCCCCTTCATTAACACACACAACTCAACAACGCCTTCATTAACAGACACAACTCAACAACGCCTTCATTAACAGACACACACACAACTCAACAACGGCTTCATTAACAGACACACACACAACTCAACAACGCCTTCATTAACAGACACACACAAAACTCAACAACGCCTTCATTAACAGACACACACACAACTCAACAACGCCTTCATTAACAGACACACACAACTCAACAACGCCTTCATTAACAGACACACACAACTCAACAACGCCTTCATTAACAGACACACAACTCAACAACGCCTTCATTAACAGACACACACAACTCAACAACGCCTTCATTAACAGACACACACAACTCAACAACGCCTTCATTAACAGACACACACACCTCAACAACGCCTTCATTAACAGACACACACACCTCAACAACGCCTTCATTAACAGACACACCTCAACAACGCCTTCATTAACACAGACACACCTCAACAACGCCTTCATTAACACAGACACACCTCAACAACGCCTTCATTAACACAGACACACCTCAACAACGCCTTCATTAACACAGACACACCTCAACAACGCCTTCATTAACACCCACACACCTCAACAACGCCTTCATTAACACACCCACACACCTCACCAACCCTTCATTAACACACCCACACACACCTCACCAACCCCTTCATTAACACACCCACACACACCTCACCAACCCCTTCATTAACACACCCACACACACCTCACCAACCCTTCATTAACACACCCACACACACCTCACCAACCCCTTCATTAACACACCCACACACACCTCACCAACCCCTTCATTAACACACCCACACACACCTCACCAACCCCTTCATTAACACACCCACACACACCTCACCAACCCCTTCATTAACACACCCACACACACCTCACCAACCCTTCATTAACACACCCACACACACCTCACCAACCCCTTCATTAACACACCCACACACACCTCACCAACCCCTTCATTAACACACCCACACACACCTCACCAACCCCTTCATTAACACACCCACACACCTCACCAACCCCTTCATTAACACACCCACACACCTCACCAACCCCTTCATTAACACATCCACACACCTCACCAACCCCTTCATTAACACATCCACACACCTCACCAACCCCTTCATTAACACACCCACACACCTCACCAACCCCTTCATTAACACACCCACACACCTCACCAACCCCTTCATTAACACACCCACACCTCACCAACCCCTTCATTAACACACCCACACCTCACCAACCCCTTCATTAACACACACACACACACCTCACCAACCCCTTCATTAACACACACACCTCACCAACCCCTTCATTAACAGACACACCTCAACAACGCCTTCATTAACAGACACACCTCAACAACGCCTTCATTAACACAGACAAACCTCAACAACGCCTTCATTAACACACACACGCACCTCAACAACGCCTTCATTAACACACACACGCACCTCACCAACCCCTTCATGATCACACACACGCACCTCACCAACCCCTTCATTAACACACACACGCCTCACAACCCCTTCATTAACACACACCTCACAACCCCTTCATTAACACACACACACCTCACAACCCCTTCATTAACACACACACACCTCACAACCCCTTCATTAACAAACACACACCTCACAACCCCTTCATTAACAAACACACACCTCACAACCCCTTCATTAACACACACACACACCTCACCAACCCCTTCATTAACACACACAGACACCTCACCAACCCCTTCATTAACACACACACACCTCACAACCCCTTCATTAACACACACACCTCACAACCCCTTCATTAACACACACACACCTCACAACCCCTTCATTAACAAACACACACCTCACAACCCCTTCATTAACACACACACACACCTCACCAACCCCTTCATTAACACACACACACACACACACACACACATCACCAACCCCTTCATTAACACACACACACACCTCACCAACCCCTTCATTAACACACACACACCTCACCAACCCCTTCATTAACACACACACACCTCACCAGCCCCTCATGAACACACACACACACCTCACCAGCCCCCTCATTAACACACACACACACCTCACCAGCCCCTTATTAACACACACACACACCTCACCAGCCCCTCATTAACACACACACACCTCACCAGCCCCTCATTAACACACACACACCTCACCAACCCTTCATTAACACACACACACCTCACCAACCCCTTCATTAACACACACACACCTCACCAACCCCTTCATTAACACACACACACCATTCACCAAACCCTTCATTAACACACACACCTCAACAACCCCTTCATTAACACACACTTCACTCCACCCCTTCATTTACACACACACACACCTCAACCCCTTTATTAACACACACACACCTCAACAACCCCTTCATTAAACCCCCACTCACCAACCCCTTCATTAACACAGACACCATTCACCATTCCCTTCATTAACACATCTGACCAAACCCTTCATTAACACACACACCTCAACAACCCCTTCATTAACACACACCTCAACAACCTCTTCATTAACACACACCTCAACAACCTCTTCATTAATACACACACCCCACAAATCCCTTCATTAACATACACACACACAGATCACAAACCCCTTCATTATTACACACTACTCTCCAACCTATTAATTAACAAACACCACTTACCATCCCATAACCCTACATACACACACACCACTCACCAAACCCTTCATCATATACCACTCTCCATCCCCTTCCTGAACATACACCTCTCACCAACGCATTGATTAACAGACACACACCACTCAACAACCTCTTAATTACCCCCCTCACCATCCCCTTCATTAACACCCACACTATTCACCAACCCTTAATGAAGGTTTTGGTAAGTAGTGTGTTAATTATCACACCCACCTCACCAACCCCTTCATTAATAAACATACACCTTCATCGACCCATTCATTACCCCACATATCCCACTGATCAACCCCTTCATTAACACACACAACTCACCAGCCCCTTCATTCACACACAATTATATATATATATATATATATATATATATATATATATATATATATACACAAGATTTCCTTTTAGCTTTTTCCCCCTTGAAGTCTTGTTCCAGAGTGAGGGAAGGATGGGAAGTGAGGTCTACAGACATTTTGATGCAGCCTGTGCTGCAAGGCAGAGCTTGTACCTGTCCCTTGTGGTGTAGGAGCTGAGCCATAAGGCAAAGCTCTCAATTTACCGGATCTACATTCCAATAGTCACCTCATGAGCTTTGGGTAGTGAACAAAAGAACAAGATCGTGGATACAAGAAGCTGAAATGGGCTTTCCTTCACAGGGTGGCAGGGAATCTAGACAGGTTCAGAAGCTCAGCCATTCGCGAGGAACGCAGAGTAGAATCATTGCTCCTCCTTGTCGAGATTAGCCAGTTGAGGTGACTCAGGCATCTACATAGAAACACTTTATAAATTCTAGAGAGAAGAGACCTTGGGCTCGACCCAGAACACCCGTCTAAGTCTCTCAGGGAACGTCTCGGTGCCCCGGAAGCGCAAGAGAAAACGGATGAGGAAAGGGTCATCTAAATCCTGAAGTATTTAAAATATGCACATTAAATGAGACCTTAAGTCACACGTACATTAGCAAGTTTATAGTCTTTTATTTTCAATGTCGTGTTTCCTCAACGCTTTCCAGTTTCTGATGTGAAAGAAGCATTAAATCCTTAAATAATAAAGTAAAGCAAAAAATATTTACATTTTCCAATAAAACTGTAATCAATGGATTATGAAGTACCTCCCACCTGGAAGAAGAAAAAAATCTTAAATACAGAATACAAGGAAAAAAAAACCTGCCATTTTTATCTTGGAAAAACCACAATGGCATTAACAGTATTTTGATAATTATTAGTTTTTATGGGAAAGAAAGAAAAAACCTTTCATATATATGTACAGAACTCTCCTGAAACATGTTTCCCACTTCGTGGTGAGCAGAAAAGGCTTTTCGGATCATTCCTGTCTCAGATGATTGTTTCGTCTTCAAGTTTCGCCCCCCTTTGTAATTATTTCTATTAAAAAAAACAAACAAACACTGCAGGCTTTCCTCGTCAGGGGCAGAGGAAGAGGGGAGGAACAAACCCCAAGAGGTAAAAATGCAGAAATGCCATAAAGGCAATATATATATATATATATATATATATATATATATATATATATATATATATATATATAGAGAGAGAGAGAGAGAGAGAGAGAGAGAGAGAGAGAGAGAGAGAGAGATGGCTTAGAAGGAAGCATAAGTGACCCTTTTTTCCGGCTGGGTCAAAGTTCATTCTCGTAAATCCTATTCAACAACCTGCCATTACAGGAAAGGGGGGGGGGGGAGATCCATCAGTAAAGGCTCCACCTTCTCCCAGTCCTCATGGCTACTTGCACACGACACAAAAATAAAGAAAAATACCTCTCCCTAATGAACAATTACTTAATGGTGTGATCACAATCACACCTCCATCACCCTTTCATATAAACCTACATTAATGGGTTAATGAGAGCAGTGGTGGGGGAGGAGTGATTTATATGGGGGAGGGGTTAAATTCTCCTCCTCATTTACTACAACCATAATACAGACAAAACATAAGTCCTAAAAGTCATTTGTATTCCCCCTTGAAAAAAAAGTTTTATTCAATTTTCAAAAGCGACAGACAAAAAAAAAAAAAGAGAGAGAGAGAGAGAGAGAGAGAGAAGTGATTGTAGTCTGTGTCCATCTCGACTGTCCCAAGTCTTCATGAGCATCAAGTTCAATTGTCTCCCCCCCCATCATTTTTCATCTCACAGACTGAAGGGGGCGCTCTTGCTTTTAGCTGTTATCTGATTCGTCTTCGGCGTCCCGGAGCCAGGTGAAAAACGCTGTGACAGATTTGAGGGCCACGCCTTTGCCCAATTGCTCGGCCGGGTCTTTACTTGACTCCCATTTATAGAACGCCTCCTCCTTAATCACGTCATCATCATACAGCGTGTCAAAGAACATCCGTAACAAATCTGAGAAAGACAAAGATAATGTTTTCATTCAGTTGATGTTCCTGTAATTGTACATCATGTCCCAGGTAGACCTCTTTCCTCTTTACTTCTCCAAAACGCATTATTTACAAACGATGTCATTTCCCAGGTTTATGTTTTCAGTAAAACATGTGGGAAGTCAATCATAAACAGCAAAAACACTATTTTCACCCCTGTGAGTTTACAGTTGCTATAGAAACAATAGGATATTTCCAGTGAGCATTTTATGAATAACTAAGTGTCAGAGCTGGTTTTCTACGAAATCATTGTCCAATCAGAATCCAGAAGCGTACTCACTGGCCGGTTGCTCCAGCCGCACCATGAGAGCCTGGAGAGCATAGAGTGCCTGCAGCTCCTTCTGCTCATCCACGAGGTACTTCTGTAACAGTTTGGCCCTGTGGGTAATCTGCTCCCCATCCACCTTATATGGGTTCTCACCTTGTGGAATATTACAATTATTAGAAATGTGGATAAAATCAATATAAAATAAAAATAAAAAATAGAGAGGGAGAGAAATGTAGCTCACAGACAATCGCTGCTTGGCACACTGAGGTCATCAGCGCTCGGACGAACAAGCTGGACGTCATCTGCAGCTCATCCAGATTTGCCTGGAACAAGCAAAATAATGAACGAATGTTTGCACGTTCTGATTTGGTTTCATTTCATCTCCCAAACGTCTGTTCATAACATCTATCAACTACAGAGCTAACTAGCAGACTAATCACTATTGATAACATGCTAGTACAATGCAGAATTAATTCCTATGTACAGGAGAGGGGAAAAAAAAAATCCCAAAGTTAATCTGAGGGTCCTTTAATATGAATAGAGTTTGGCATTTACCTCCACCCAATCATGGATCCTCTGATTACTGGCTTTGTCCTGAATCAGTCGTTCTAGGCACTTGCTCAGCTCCTCCGCACTCAGATCCTTCTTACTTGGCTTCTCAGACTCCTCTCCCAGCGTGAACTCCATCTTCTACAAACATAAATCACACACTGAAGTTTGTCGATCTAAATTCAGTCACAATCACTCTTAACTTCTTATTGGGGAGTATGAGTGAGAGAGAGGATTCAGTTACTGCAGACAGGTCGAGTCAAAGAACACTTACAGCTCAATGTACAGACGCTCCCCAACTTATGTTTTTAATTGGTTTCAGACGGCCGAACGCAAGTTGAAAGTGAACGGAAGTTGTTACAGTGATGTATGACGCTCATACTGCACTATACATCCATAAATACCATTACCGTATCTCATAAAACACCCCTAAATCAATTATTATAAACATTGTAAAACAAGATCAAATATATCAAATAATATCAACATTAATTTCAAATAAATTATATTCAAGCAAAATAATTTCAAATAGATAAATTTTAATCAAATTCACTCATCAAATATCAAATACAGTATCAAATATAACCTTTAACATTCTCTATGATGCGATCTTTCGGCTCGTAAATGGTTCCGATGGTCAACGGATGTCACATGATATGAAGCTGAGCCATGAAGCTTAAAACAGCCAATCAACACTTACAATATGTGAGGCGCTCAATACCGAAAGTAGTGCACTTGCTGAAAGTAGTTTACTTGCTTGCACACACACAGATATATATACACATACATATACACATACATACTCATATTTCTTCTATAATCACCTGAAAAGAGAGGATGGTTTCACCACCCCTCGAAACAGATCTGTAGTGATAAATGGAGTTTCAATAGAAAGTCTTTGTCCTGCCCTTTTGTTACATATACACATATATACACATATACACACACACACATACATACATATATATATATATATATGTACATACACTAGTCCTTCTCAAAAAATTAGCATATTGTGAAAAAGTTCATTCTTTTCTGTAATGTACTGATAAAAATTAAACTTTCATATAGTTTAGATTCATTGCAGACAAACTGAAATATTTCAGGTGTTTTATTGTTTCAATACTGATGACTTTGGCATACAGCTCATGAAAATCAAAAATCCCTATCTCAAAAAATTAGCATATTTCATACGACCAATTAAAAAAAAAAAGTGTTTTTAATACAAAAAAAGTCAACCTTCAAATAATTGTGTTCAGTTATGCACTCAATACTTGGTCGGGAATCCTTTTGCAGAAATGACTGCTTCAATGCGGGCGTGGCATGGAGGCAATCAGCCTGTGGCACTGCTGAGGTGTTATGGAGGCCCAGGATGCTTCGATAGCGGCCTTAAGCTCATCCACAGTGTTGGGTCTGGTGTCTCTCAACTTTCTCTTCACAATATCCCACAGATTCTCTATGGGCTTCAGGTCAGGAGAGTTGGCAGGCCAATTGAGCACAGTAATACCATGGTCAGTAAACCATTTAGCAGTGGTTTTGGCACTGTGAGCAGGTGCCAGGTCGTGCTGAAAATTAAAATCTTCATCTCCATAAAGCTTTTCAGCAGATGGAAGCATGAAGTGCTCCAAAATCTCCTGATAGCTAGCTGCATTGACCATGCCCTTGATAAAACACAGTGGACCAACACCAGCAGCTGACATGGCACCCCAGACCATCACTGACTGTGGGTACTTGACACTGGACTTCAGGCATTTTGGCATTTCCTTCTCCCCAGTCTTCCTCCAGACTCTGGCACCTTGATTTCCAAATGACATGAAAAATTTGCTTTCATCCGAAAAAAGTACTTTGGACCACTGAGCAACAGTCCAGTGCTGCTTCTCTGTAGCCCAGGTCAGGCACTTCTGCCGCTGTTTCTGGTTCAAAAGTGGCTTGACCTGGGGAATGCGGCACCTGTAGCCCAGTCCACTGCTTCCACAGGTCCCCCAAGGTCTGGAACCGGCCCTTCTCCACAATCTTCCTCAGGGTCCGGTCACCTCTTCTGGTTGTGCAGCATTTTCTGCCACACTTTTTCCTTCCCACAGACGTCCCACTGAGGTGGCTTGATAGAGCACTCTGGGAACAGCCTATTCGCTCAGAGATTTCTTTCTGTGTCTTACCCTCTTGCTTGAGGGTGTTAATGATGGTCTTCTGGACAGCAGTCAGGTCGGCAGTCTTACCCATGATTGCGGTTTTGAGTAATGAACCAGGCTGGGAGTTTTTAAAAGCCTCAGGAATCTTTTGCAGGTGTTTAGAGTTAATTGGTTGATTCAGATGATTAGGTTAATAGCTCGTTTAGACTACCTGAACATGATATGCTAATTTTTTGAGATAGGAATTTTGGGTTTTCATGAGCTATATGCCAAAATCATCAGTATTAAAACAACAAAAGACCTGAAATATTTCAGTTGGTGTGCAATGAATCTAAAATATATGAAAGTTTAATTGTTATCAGTACATAACAGAAAATAATGAACTTTATCACAATATGCTAATTTTATGAGAAGGACTAGTATATATATATATACATACACACACACACATATATAAATTATATAAACAGGGCAGTGGTGGTCTATTGGTTAAGGTGCAGGATCGCCGGTCCTAAGGTTGGGGTTTCGAGTCTCCACAAGGTTGTCACTGTCCCCCCCAGTGCAGCTAACTGGGTTATCAAAGGCAGGCCATGTCTCTCACTGTCTATGGTGAAAGGCATGTAAAAGAACCATTGCTGACTTTTGTAAGAATAAGCTGCCAAGCCGTCAGCGTGTTTCTACTCAAACCACTCACCAACCCACACTGAACCAGCGTGGTGAGTTATGGTTCAAACCCACAACTATGAAGGCCATCTGCCAGCAGTGGCATGACAGGATGATGATGATGATGATGATATATATATAAAACTGAACTGAGAAGAAGGAGGGGCACGTTTGTAAACAAAAGACGCGGCGTCATTACGTCAGCATACTATGTAGGTACGTCTAAGCTCAAAATTTGACTAAAAAAAACAAAAACAAAAAAATGTAAAAGCGAAAAACCGTAAAACGGATGAACGCAAGTCAGGGAGCGTCTGTAATTGCTATGTATGGAGAAGTGTATACACACACACCAGTATAAAAGAAAACTTGGTACCTGTTCTGTCACAAACTTGTTGACGTCCTCATCCTCAGGAAGGAAGTCTTTCCAGTTGAGTCCAGCATCAGCCCACAGAGCACCGGCTTTTTTATGACTCTAAAAATTAAAAAATAACAAAATATGAACACTCGCACGTTTAAAGAGGCTTCACATCGGATCCTATTTTACACACATGCATCACAAAGGCGGCAGGAAAAGGGCAGACCAAACCAGGCCACTCTATGATCTTAAAATATAAAAACAGTTTTTAAATATAATTTCAGACCTCAAACAATTAGAACCGTTTAAGAGAGACAGTCACTAACAATATATATATATATATATATATATATATATATATACACACACACACACACACACACAGTAAAACCTCCGCTGACGAAGGCTTAAGATCACGAACTTTTCGCCTCAAGAACATTAAATTTGCGAGCATATAGGCTCTGCTGACGAACTACTTTTCGGCAGACGAATCAAACCACGCGGTTGAACAGCGCCACGGTAGCGGCCACGAGAAGTTGACACATGCTCACGGCGTCACAGTTCATCACCCCCTTTCTTTGAGTGCGGAAGTGGTTTGTGTTTGATAGACATTTTGGACCATATTGAGTGTACTTTTGCTATTATGGGACCGAAAAAGACCCCACCACAGGCGGAGATCATTGAAAAACATGAACGAGGTGTGCGTTTGTGTGACTTAGCGTCCCAGTACCCTAAGTCTACCATTGCTCCCATCCTTAAGAACAAGGAAGCTATTAAGGGTGCGTGTTTGGCTAAGGGTGTTTCCAAACAGTAGGCGTTTCCAAACACTCCTTCCAAACAGTAAGTCCCTCCCTCCCTCCCTCCTCCTCCCACTCCATTCCATCAAGCCATCAACTACCATCACAAAGGTAAATAAAACGACTTTATTATACAGTACAGTTTATTTCTTTAATTACAATACAATAGCACATTTATTATACATAAAATAAGGTATATTTTTGTGTAGTTTTAAGGCTTATTTAGTAGAAAATTATGTTTTATGGGGACCTGGGAACGGATTATTCTCATTTTAATGGTTTCTTATGGGAAATAAATGTTCGGAAGACGAACTTTTCGCCTTACACACACTTTCTGGGAACCAATTATGTTCGTGAGCTGAGGTATCACTGTATGTGTGTGTGTGTGTATATATATATATATATATATATATATATATATAGTGTGTGTGCACGCACACACACTAATCAACGTAATAGGTGCTCTGCTCCAATAAGAGCCCCCCCCCGCCCAGTTTTTTATCTCAAGTCTAATAACTGCCCATATGTACTGGGGGCAAAATTGGCGATCAAACTCACTTTTACAAGCAGCGAACATCTCATTGTATGGATACAGAGACTGATCAAATAAAATTGGTGAGTTTACACAGTATTCTATGCACTGCAGGCTCCGGCAGAGGGGCGTGGCTGTCACACGCGGGCAGATCACGATGCACACACTTGATTCAAGTCACTAATCTACCATTCTATAAAGACGAGCACTGCGCTTCTCCCGGCGCTAGAAGATTGTCCCTCTTTGCGACTCCATTTCCCATGAACGCTCTGGCTCCTGGTTCTCAGCTCCGTGCTGGCCAAGCCCCTTAGTTTATGATTTCTGTTTTTCTCCGCATCACCAGCAGTGACTACGTTTTCCCCGTTCTGCCTTTGGTGTGAACAATAAAGCTCATCCGTGTTCATACTCTGTCGCCTGCATTTTTGGGTCCGACTGAAAGTTCCTGACATCACACCCCCTGCCACTGGGGAATGTCTATAATGTTGATCAGAAACAACTTTCGATTGTTCCGTCGTGCTTTAAAAAACAGGAAAATATTTTGTGGTGTTCTCTTGGTAAATGTCCAACAACCAATGAACCATTAGAAACTGCTACAGCAAAACTATTGTGAGGATTAGACAACCGACGGTATGTTGTTAACTGAGTGTTAAGGAAGGATTGCCAAATATCATGATAAATACGAAATCCTCAAACAGAACTATAACATGTGAAAGTTGATGCCATGCTTATAGAAAGTGCCGTTAAGGCCCAAAGGCAACCCAGATGTACATGACGTAACTACTACATGTGGAATTTTCCGAGGTAGTACTCCGTTTTTTTTATTCCTTAATGAAGATCAGATGTTATGATGGATGCAACATCGTCGCACAAGGGGAAACGTGTAAAAGCGTGACATCTCATTCAAGCTGAAAGTGATAGAATTTGCAAAGAATTCAACAAATTCTGCAGCATCAAAACAATTTAATGTTGATCGAAATGTGTACGTGAATGATGAAAAGAAGAACAATATTTCCGTGAAATGGTAGACAAAGCAAAATGAAAGGCTGGTGGAGGAAGAAAGGTTGTTTATATGTGTATTGAACAAGAACTTATTTCATGGCTCGAAACGTGCAGGAAACGGACAAGAATGACCGGCAAGGCTCTTAAATGGGAAGCACAACTACTGCATAAGGAGAAAGGCAACCAATCATTCAAAGCAAGTTGTAGCTGGCTTAGGTCATTCATGAAATGAAATGACTTTTCAAAGAGCAACTCATGTAGCACAGAAAAGTGAGGAAGTTTTAGGTGAAAAAAAATGTCATTTCTGCAATGTGTTATGAGAACGAATGAAAACTATCCTCTTTCCGCGATAGGTAATATAATATAATTTCGATGGCAGTGAAGATCATTTATTGTTTGACCAGTCTGATGACGACAGCAATCCCTTTGAAGGGTTTGAAGAACCCACACCAAGTGAAACATAACCAGCTGACTGAAAATATGCGACTTTAAGCGGATGCTCTGAATGAATGGAGTGATGAGCCAGATATGGACCAATCAGAAAGTGATGAGTACTTTTCACCTGATTCTCCTGCTCACTAACTTCATAAATTCAAGGATGTTCCTGGCCATGTGCTTTTCAAAGTGCCATGTGCTAAAGTTGACATTAATATTGATTAGCTCGATTTTACATTGGTGAACTATTTAAAGGAACCGCACCGGGAGGGAAAATTAAAGGGTGTTCTTTTTTTTTTTAATTATGCTGTTTTCTGTTTATTTTCAGATTTCATGCAAGTAATTTGGTTGGTACCACAAAATGAATACAAATACCAGTAAACCTCTTACTATTCTGTTATAATTCATGTTTTCCACCTCGATGGTAAGAAGCACTTACAGTTCCACTCCTTTGGTAATCATTTTAATAAGGCCCCCCCAACAATTTTTCAAGCGCCCTGGGCGCTTATGTCGTATACGGTGTGTGCATGCGCGCATGCACTTCCGGTACAGAACTCGCGGATTATCTTCATTCGTGGGAAGGGCCGGAACCAAACCTCCGACGAGAGCCTACTGTGTGTGTACTACATATGTGTGTATTTTATATTACATACATATATATATATACACACACACACACATATACACACACACACGAATGAGTGTGTGTGTGTGTGTGTGTGTGAGAGAGAGAGAGAGAGAGACAAAACACAAGCGTGAGAGACTTACCAGTCCTTTACAGAGCAGGTTGAGGATGTGAACCAGCAGCACAGCAGCTTTTCCTATTGGCATCAATGGCTTCGCAACCTCTCTATATACACACACACACACACACACACACACACACACACACACGTTTACTGTCTTTTAATATAAGACTGATGTGTACTTGTTCCCTGTGCAATACCAATATAACCATAAGGGGCTGTATGGCAGCACCTGATTATCTCCAACTGATGAATCGTGGGCATGCATCAAATCCCCAATCTGTGTAATGTTAATGTTCTAAACCCCTACTGAGAGTCAGTACCATCACTGTTTCAGTCTTAAACTTGCCAGAGTTTCACCTTCACTCTCGTTCATCTGAAGTTTATGAAATAAATCTTAATAAACAGCCAGGCATGAATCATAACGTTTATGATCTTAATACTGACAGTGAGGCTGCGGGTATGATGTTCACTCAAGTGCATGTTTCCTCCAGACATGTACATACAGTACACGTATTGTGCAATCAGAGGTTACACTGCTAGATAAATGGTGTAGAATAAAGTTTCATACTTGAAGAGGTTCCCCATAGGGATTCCTCCATCCTGCAACACAGGTGTGATGATCTCCGCCAGGTACAGCCAGATGTGAGGGATGTCGATGGCCATGTCATCAGCCACCTCTAGAATTTCCTGAAGTCTGCATATGCACGCACGCACACACACGCGCACACATTATAGAGGCAATAAAGTCATTATAAAATCACTGTTTAACGTTTAGGAGTCTGCAGAGAATAAAAATGGACACTTTTTGTGTGCGCGTAATGAGCAGTAATAAGGTGGGATTAACACGTGGTGATTAATCGATATGAGAGTTATAATTAGCTCCTCACAGAATTCAGGTTCCGTGCGCCATATGAGGCGAAGCAGAAACATGATAATTTGGCGTTAGCATTTAAGGCTCAGGTGTTGCTACTCATGAGAATGCCTTTATAATGGTGTCTGAGCCTAAAGACTGTTCACTGTTCCGGATTAATGCCACAGCCAGGAGTCCATGGGAGCCAATTGGCTGAGCACTCATAGGAGAGAGGGGCAGCATATGCTCATTTCCCTGTCACTCACAGTGGTTGCCACCCAATCATGGGCATCTATAAGCTTAATACCACGAGGGGGCGGATAGCGCTTTCCCTCAGAGTGTTTGACCGCCCCCAAATACGCATGGGACTGCAGGTCGAAAAAGAGGCTGGGTGGGCATTGGATATAACTAAATTAGGGGGTGGGGTGGTGGGTTTAAAAAAAAAAAAAAAAAAAGGCAAAAAAGCCATGTCCATGTGATCTAATTTAATATCATGTTACACGTTGGGGGGGTGGCTATGTACTCGTCAGGTCTTCATCAGTGGCCCAGGCACAGTACAAAAAAGGATATCAGCGCAGGACATGCAGTCAGGGGGAGGGACGGGACTACAGAGAAAATGAACAACAGACATCAGGGTAAAGATATACTGATAGAATATTGTTTGTTTGTAGAAACTGAATGGAGTTTCAAAAATATTACAAAATGGTCAATTATAAAAATACAACAATACCACTTTATTACTCTGTCATGATGATACATCGTGATACACCAACATATACTGACCACTGCATCATCAATAAAATAAGACTGAAGGTTCCCTTATGTCTGTGGACATGGCACTCTCACTCTTATCAGCTGGTGAGTGTGTGTGTGCATGTGCGTGTGTGTGCGTGCACGCACACCCGACACTGACCCTCTGTAGTACTGTTCAGGTGGTAAGATGGTCGCGCTGATAAGTTTGTGCAGAAGAAGGCCCATGTGCTCTCGGGCAATGGTGCTGCGCTCGAGTGTTGATTCAACGGCAGTACGTACAAACACAAAGAGCACGGTCGCACTGTTCAGTTCCTGTACACACTGTACTGCCTCCTACATGAGGGGGAAGGGATAGTTATAAAATTAAACCTGAACCCTGTACAGAATTGGGAACAGAAGAATTTTGGCAATATAAACCTTCAGATCATTGATGTGCAGGTATTCTTCGACAATGGCGGTGGATTTCTTTTCCAGCTCCTCCTCACTTAGGGCGGGCTTACTTGGTGCGGGCAGCAGTGTTGGAGCCGTTTCACGTTTCACTAATAAACACAATAGCATGATGTTAACTAGTGACGATACGAGGCAGGTTATTGGTTACAGTAGGTGCCACCATGTGTTTGAAAGGTGAAACTGCAGAAAAATTATAGATTGTAATCTGATATTTAATGAATATTATATGAATATAATTCCTCCATAAGGAAAATAAGGTGGGGAGGAAAAGAAAAAAAACAAAACAAAGAAACCACTTGTACCTGCTGTGTCTCGGCTGGCAGTCCGCTCTCTGCTCCTGCGTTCCCTGTCGTCCGTCATGCTGGACACACGGCGCACATCTCCACCTCGAGCCCGGTCCTCATTCTCCCTGCTCAAGCTTCGTTTGGTGACCGGGACACGTGTCCTATCCAGACCTCGGTCTCTGTCCTCGCGGCTATCCCGGCGGTCCAAGCGATCGAAGCGGTCTCGGTCTCGTTCACTACGGTCTCGACTCGAGCTGTTCCTGGATGCACAGAGAGGATACAAAACTTCTCTCAAAAAACACAGCACACATCAAAAAGTATCAAACGTCAGCAGCAACTCGCTGCTCTTCAGATCCTCAAATCCATCATGGTTTCACTCAGTGGCCCAGACACGTGGCACAAAACTGAGATCATCATCAGAGCAGGTGCTAAGCTCCTCCTCCTTAGAACTCACAGAACAATGTGCTTTTACATCACTACACGTAATTATTCTACAATTCTGTACGGAGTTCAGGTGAGCTGAGCCCCTTCATTGCCATTTCAACACATTTACAAAATGCTAAATGGCTGAATGGGGAGGGTTAAACAAAAACTTTGAACATGGACTCGGGCACAAATCCGAGTTCAGGTGACTTGGTATACATTTTTATTGAACAAAAGTTGGATTTAAAGGAAGCACAAAAGGAAATTCAGAAATGAATGTCACCCTCTAATATTTTAATGCACTTGCCTTTGAGAAACTCTGCGCTCAGATTCCAGAGAGGATGATGTGGATGAAGGACCTGACTGCTGCAGAGCTGAAAAGCGGTTCAGAGTGCTCGTCGTCGGCCGTCCGGTATCTTTAAACACAGGGGAAAAAAGAAAATCAGCAATAAAAATTCATCAGTAAACCAGTGGCAGTGATAATTAAAACCTGTAAAAGTAGAAGTGCTCTCTAAAAACAATTAGAAAATGTGGAACTGTAGCAGTACCTTGTTCGGTGTTGGTTTTGGCTCCAGATCCACCACTGCTTCCTTTACCCCAACTGCCCCATGAACCCTTTCCTCCTGGGGCAAGCAGCTGATTATTGAAATCCAAAGCTCCAGGCTGGGGTAATTAAAATAAAAATAAATGCTCCATTTCACTGATCATCCTAAACTCACTGTACTTCGGCTCTCTGAGATTAAGAAGTGAACCGGTATGAGTGTGTCAACACACACACACCAGCTGAACACCTTCAAACAAACTAATAGCACTTAAACACTTTTTTCATAATTATTTTACAGCTGTATTAAACTACGTGACAAACATTTACTGTCAACATGTGCAAATGTGTTTTTAGAGACATTAAGGTTTGGGAAAGACAAGTTTTAAAACAGGGAATCAAATCAACACTACTGACCAACAATTGACTTCTTGCTAAACTTTAATCTTCAACAAAATGTTGGAATGTGAATTATTTTAAAACCTAATTAGTGTTTCAACAAAAAATAATTTAAATTAATGAAAAAGTAATGTCAATGAAACAGGTTTCCAAAGATCATGGTGCTTTAGTGCAGTTTGGGGTTAACTTTCGTGAAGGTGTCTCTCTATATAAAAACTTATTTTTTTTTATATATATATATATATATATATATATATATATATATATATATACATACATACACACACACACACACACAAATACGAAAACACACACACACGTATGTATTTTTTATATATATATATATATATATATATATATATATATATATAAACACACACACACATACATACACACACTAGTCCTTCTCAAAAAATTAGCATATTGTGATAAAGTTGATTATTTTCTGTAATGTACTGATAAACATTAGACTTTCATATATTTTAGATTCATTGCACACCAACTGAAATATTTCAGATCTTTTATTGTTTTAATACTGATGATTTTGGCATACAGCTCATGAAAACCCAAAATCTCCATCTCAAAAAATTAGCATATTTCATCCGACCAATTAAAAAAAAAAAAAAAAAAAGTGTTTTTAATACAAAAAAGTCAACCTTCAAATAATTATGTTCAGTTATGCACTCAATACTTGGTCGGGAATCCTTTCACAGAAATGACTGCTTCAATGCGCCGTGGCAATGGAGCCAATCAGCTTGTGGCACTGCTGAGGGGTTATGGAGGCCCAGGATGCTTCGATAGCTGCTTTAAGCTCATCCACAGTGTTGGGTCTGGTGTCTCTCAACTTTCTCCTCACAATATCCCACAGATTCTCTATGAGCTTCAGGTCAGGAGAGTTGGCAGGCCAATTGAGCACAGTAATACCATGGTCAGTAAACCATTTAGCAGTGGTTTTGGCACTGTTAGCAGGTGCCAGGTCGTGCTGAAAAATGAAATCTTCATCTCCATAAAGCTTTTCAGCAGATGGAAGCATGAAGTGCTCCAAAATCTCCTGATCGATAGCTGCATTGACCCTGCCCTTGATAAAACATAGTGGACCAACACCAGCAGCTGACATGGCACCCCAGACCATCACTGACTGTGGGTACCTGACACTGGACTTCAGGAATTTTGGCATTTCCTTCTCCCCAGTCTTCCTCCAGACTGTGGCACCTTGATTTCCGAATGACATGCAAAATTTGCTTTCATCCGAAAAAAGGACTTTGGCCCACTGTCCAGTGCTGCTTCTCTGGAATCGGCCCTTCTTTCACTTTTTCCTTCCCACAGACGTCCCACTGAGGTGGCTTGATACAGCACTCTGGGAACAGCCTATTTGCTCAGAGATTTCTTTGTGTCTTACCCTCTTGCTTGAGGGTGTCAATGATGGCCTTCTGGATAGCAGTCAGGTCGGCAGTCTTACCCATGATTGCGGTTTTGAGTAATGAACCAGGCTGGGAGTTTTTAAAAGCCTCAGGAATCTTTTGCAGGTATTTATAGTTAATTGGTTGATTCAGATGATTAGGTTAATAGCTCGTTTAGAGTACCTGAACATGATATGCTAATTTTTTGAGATAGGAATTTTGGGTTTTCATGAGCTGTATGCCAAAATCTTCAGTATCAAAACACTAAAATACCTGAAATATTTCAGTTGGTGTGCAATGACTAAAATATATGAAAGTTTAATTTTTATCAGTACATTACAGAAAATAATTAACTTTATCACAATATGCTAATTTTTTGAGAAGGATGTGTGTGTATATATATATATATATATATGTATATATATATATATATATATACACATACACACACACACAGACAGACGTTCCCTGACTTAACGTTTTTAATTGGTTCAGGACGGCCAAATGCAAGTTGAAAGTGAACGGAAGTTGTTACAGTGACGTTTGACGCATGACGCTCATACTGCACTATACATACATAAATACCATTACCGTATCTCATAAAACACCCCTAAATCAATTATTATAAACGCAAGGCATTGTAAAATAATATCAACATTAATTTCAAATAAATTATATTCAAGTAAAATAATTTCAAATAGATACATTTTAATCAAATTCACTCATCAAATATCAAATACAGTATCAAATATAACCTTTAACATTCTCAACGATGCGATCTTTCTGCTCGTAAATGGTTCCGATGGTCGACGGATAGTCACATGATATGAAGCTGAGCCGACACACTTTACATAAAGCTTAAAACAGCCAATCAACGCTTACAATATGTGAGGCGCTCAATACCGAAAGTAGTGCACTTGCTTGAAACAAAGCTCGGGTTATACGGACTTCCAGTAAGTGCGCAAGGGCGCCGTTGAACTCGTTTAGTACTCAGCCTGCACGGCTGTGAATCAGCAGAGCAGAAAGTTCTCTTTCTTGGGTTTTCATTCATTTTACAACTCTCCTTGCTTAACTGAGTATGCATGGTAGATTGTGCTGATCCGAGCAGATAGTTAATTCATCTCTGTGTATGAGACTTGAACCCATCCTAGTAGGCTTACGGACCAACCATATTTGCTTTGGGTTACAAAAGTCCATAAAACAGTGCAAACACAAAGATCACAGAGATGACGTCTTAACACAAGAGTAACACGCTACATAACTGATTTATATATATATATATATATATATATATATATATATATATATATATATATATATATAAAAAAAACCACGATATATATATATATATAACTGAACTGGGAAGGAGGGGCACGTTCAGTCTCATTTGTAAACAGTGGATGCAACGTCATTACTCAAAATTTGACCTTTTGGTTTTTTTTGAAAAAAAAAAAAAAAAAAAAACAAACGTAAAAGCGAAAAAAAAAAACGTACACACACGCCATATTTTCCGGACTACAAGGCGCACTTTTTTCATACTTTGGCTGAAGGTGCGACTTGTACTCCAGAGTGACTTTTTTAATTCTTATTTTATATTATATACTTTATACATTGTTTTATATATTTTACTCATTTCATATGTTTATATCTTATTTATTTAATTTTTAAAAAAATTTATATTATCTCATACACTCTAGAGAAAATCTTTTTTTTTTTTTTTTTTCATACTGACAGCAAGAGGGCACTCTTGGCTTGTGTTGTGGTATCTGCTCCTCCTATCACTCCTTCAGGACTGAAAATGTATCTTTTAGGCTACCGGTAAATTAGCATATCATGAAAAGGTGCTCTAAACGAGCTATTAACCTAATCATCTGAATCAACCAAGTAACTATAAACACCTGCAAAAGATTCCTGAGGCTTTTAAAAAACCCCAGCCTGGTTCATTACTCAAAACCGCAACCATGGGTAAGACTGCCGACCTGACTGCTGTCCAGAAGGCCATCATTGACACCCTCAAGCAAGAGGGTAAGACACAGAAAGAAATCTCTGAGCAAATAGGCTGTTCCCAGAGTGCTGTATCTAGGTGCCTCAGTGGGACGTCTGTGGGAAGGAAAAAGTGAAAGAAGGGCCGATTCTAGACCCAGGGGGACCTGTGGAAGCAGTGGACTGAGTCTGGAGTAGAAACATCCAGAGCCACCTTGCACAGGCGTGTGCAAGAAATGGGCTACAGGTGCCGCATTCCCCAGGTCAAGCCACTTTTGAACCAGAAACAGCGGCAGAAGCGCCTGACCTGGGCTACAGAGAAGCAGCACTGGACTGTTTCTCAGTGGTCCAAAGTACTTTTTTCGGATGAAAGCAAATTTTGCATGTTATTCGGAAATCAAGGTGCCAGAGTCTGGAGGAAGACTGGGGAGAAGGAAATGCCAAAATGCCTGAAGTTCAGTGTCAAGTGCCCAGTCAGTGATGGTCTGGGGTGCCATGTCAGCTGCTGGTGTTGGTCCACTGGGTTTTATCAAGGGCAGAGTCAATGCAACTAGCTATCAGGAGATTTTGGAGCACTTCATAAAGCTTTTCAGCAGATAGCAGCATGGAGATGAAGATTTCATTTTTCAGCACGATCTGACACCTGCTCACAGTGCCAAAACCCTGCTAAATGGTTTACTGACCATGGTATTACTGTGCTCAATTGGCCTGCCAACTCTCCTGACCTGAAGCCCATAGAGAATCTGTGGGATATTGTGAAGAGAAAGTTGAGAGACACCAGACCCAACACTGTGGATGAGCTTAAGGCCGCTATCGAAGCATCCTGGGCCTCCATAACACCTCAGCAGTGCCACAGGCTGATTGCCTCCATGCCACGCCGTATTGAAGCAGTCATTTCTGCAAAAGGGTTCCCGACCAAGTATTGAGTGCATAACTGAACACAATTATTTGAAGGTTGACTTTTTTTATACTAAAAAAACTTTTTTTATTGGTCGGATGAAATATGCTAATTTTTTGAGATAGGGATTTATGGTTTTTCTTTACTTTTTTGCCAAAATGATCAATATTAAAACAATAAAAGGCTTGAACTACTTCAGTTGTGTGTAATGAATCTAAAATATATGAAAGTCTAATGTTTATCAGTACATTACAGAAAATAATTAACTTTATCACAATATGCTAATTTTTTGAGAAGGACTAATCATTATTAATCATTAATACATTTTACTACCCCCCCAACCTTTGGATCAGCGATCCGGCGCCTTATACCACTAGACCACCACTGTGTCCCCCCCCCCCCCCCCAGTGCAGCTAACTGGGTTATCAAAGGCCGGCCATGTCTCTCACTGTCTATGGTGTGAGGCATGTAAAAGAACCATTGCTGACTTCCGACAAGAGTAGGCTGCAAAGCCGTCAGCGTGTTTCCGCCCTGCGATGGCCTGGCGAGCTGTTCAGGGTGTACTCGTCCCTCGCCCTGAGTTGGCTGGGATGGGCACCAGCCTCCCCGCGACCCTAATTAGGATGAAGCGGTTACAGAAAATGAACTGAACATTTTACTACATTAATACTGTATTAATGAGTAAGACTGTCTATAGAATGTTTAAGAAGCATATTTTAGCACATGTAATAGATACACAGTATTTTACTTCCGGTTGATCATTCACACAAGTAATAGGACACATGGGGTTTTACTTCCGGGTACCGAACTTGCGGATTATCTTCATTCACAGGAGGGGCCGGAACCAAACCCCCGCGAATAATGAGGACAAGTACATTATATTACAATTATTGTAAGAATACAAACAGTCTTAAAATGTCCACTACTACATTTTCAAAAGAACAAATAAAGAGTAATTTAAATTATTTTGCTGGGAAAACATGCAAAGATTTTAATAAACTGTAACAAGATGACCACATACTTTCTTAAAATGTTTATGTAAATATAAAATGTATACGTAAAAACACTTTCTTCATCTTTGGCATCAGGTGAACACCTGTACTGGTTGCGCCTCCACGAGGCATAGTCATGGTAATGCTAACGTTAGTGTTTGTGGCAATTGTTCCGACTGCATTTCCTTTGCAAAGTCCGTTGTCAGAGTCCCCCTCATGCTCCTTTGGTTCTTAAAAGTCTTTGCGTGTTTGCTGAGTGGGTGACATTTGATTTTTTGTACGACTTTAATGCATCTCCCCAGAGCAGCAACCGCAATGTGTTTTCCGCATGCCTTGCAAAATGCCGATGTCTATCCAATCATTATTCTTTGTTCTCCTGCCATTCTGCTTTAAATATACACTGACCGCCTGGTATTGTGATTGTTCATACAATACAGTCCTCTTAAGCATTTTTATAAATATTTATTCACTCGTGACGAGCGCAAAGGTCGCCTGCGACGCCATTACCAAGCTGCCGAAAATGGGATCCATATGTCGTAAAATAGGTGTAGAAGCTTCTATAATATTGTCGTAAAGCGGAACTTCCAGTAAGATGTGTTGGCAGACGATACTTGTTAAACATCGATTTTTCTGTGACTTCATTGTAGAAAAAATACAAAATTGCGCAGATGGACCCAACGCTAAAAATCAAGTACTATTCAAGGGCGGAGGGAAAAAAACTATTGGTTTTCAAGGGGTGGATTGGCAATTCAAGGGCCCTTGAAAATAATTTCTTTTTCTAGTACTTTTCAAGGCATTCAAGCCCCCGTACGAACCATGATATATGCATACATATATGTGTGAAAATGCATTTATTGGTATTGATACCTTGGTGATCTTGCTAAGGCGGGAAGTGTCGATGGGCCGGTTCTTGGTGCTTATGGGTACGGTGTTCCAGCCCTCGTCCTGAGGCGGATTCAGTCTGCCTCCTCTTCCCCGACCAGAGTCCTTCTTGGACTGAAGCTGCTGCTGCACTTTTATCTGTTCGCGGTGTTCCTCCAGTTCCGCCTCCTTATGAATCTGGTCGATGGTTTTTGGGCCTTGATCCCCTCGCCGAGGAACCCAGTTATTCTGTACACACAAGCAATCACAATACTTAATTGACCCTGGAGGACATGGTGTAAAGAAGCGAAACAAGAGGCTCAGCTGCATGAAAACACAACCGAAACGCAAACCCAAAAGGTGGAGATACACCCATTTACCCTTGTACGACGTTGCGTATTAATCCAAACTAAACACTGACGTGCACCCACAGTCCTGACTCACTACAGAGGACCCAACGTCACCATATTGAAACACCCAGCCCATTCACAGATGAAACATTAATAAAATACATCCTAAAACATTATAATCGAAGAGCAACAACACAATATGGTTTTATTTAAATTGAGTTGCTATAAATGTGACAAAAAAATAAATAAAATAAGATCTTTACTCGTCTCAGGTCCAACACATCCTGAAGCATGAAGCGGATTCTCGATGAGGTTTTTCTCTCTTTTGTTATTTTCTCCATTTGGTGGAAGTACTGGTCCATACGGGGCTGCAAAACACACACACACACACACACACACACACACACACACACACACACACACTTCAGAACTCAAGAAATTTCACTCAGTAGTAGAACGTTCACAACTTCAAGTCACAAGACTATATCACCTAAGACAAAGTGTGCAAACACATGACCTACCTTTGCTTTCTCAAAGTCCAGGTCCTTGCCAATGGTAGACAGAAGTCTGCAGAGACACTCGAGGCTCTCCTCGTCGTGGTTCTTCAGCAGTTTGACGATGCAGTCGTGCATGATGGGCTCCGTCAGCATCTTCAGCTTGAACAGCTCTCCAATGAACTTGATGTTGCCGAGGGAACGGCGGCGAGCCTGATCTTTTGCTTCTTCTAGCTCATCGTTCAACCGCTGTCGAACTTCCTCCTGCCACGAAGAGCGCAGCTCCGTTATATAACACTCGGTAGTTACCTGATTAATAAACCTACTGCCTTACCACCCCTCAGCATCCCCAACAAGCTCCCTTCAGTTAGTGTGTGCATAAACAAGTGCAGGTATGAGAAATCTAAGTTATTTTCAATATTTATAATGGACAGTTAACCCAGGAAGGTGTGCGTACCTCTGTAGCAGCATCCAGCTCCTTCTGCTTCTGCTCAAAGATCTCATCATCATCCTTGTCCTTCTCAAACTCCTTCTGGCAGCGATTCAGCAGCAGTTTGCGGAAATTCACAGTGGCTCCCGGTTTATCTGAGGTGGGTACTTTCAGCTGAGTGGGGAAACACGCACACACACACACGATTTAAAGCGCTGAATCAATCAATCAATCAACCATCAACGTAAACACATTTCCTCACTGTAATATTGATCACTATTGATGAAATGATTATTAATCATCAGTCTTATCAGCCCTGACTGCTGTAGCACACGCTGCACCGGGATCCCACCTACAACTCAACACTGTAAAAACTCAATAAGTCACATTCCGCTGAGAGAGCATTGCAACTCACCCCCATAAGGCAGCGGCACATGTTGGCATAAGCAACAGAGAAGTTGGGTTCAGAAATGGCTTTTTCGAAGATGAGGTCGATGACTCCTTTGAGTCTCTCTTCGGTGTCAATGGTCAACTCTGTGACCTGCTTCATCAGCTGCTGGAACATTTGCGGTGTGAGTTTGTTCAGAATGCTGCGCACTCTCCGGAAAAGCTCCTGGGTCTTCACAATTTCAGTATCGTCCTCGTCACCACGGGACTTCTTCACCGTCGGCTTCCAAGCTTTCTCTGCCTTGTTCAGCTGCACGTCATCATTCAAGGACATGCTGGTTATGATCTTACGCGGCTCTTTGCGCTGACCTTGCTGAGACGACCGGCGCGGCCCTGGAGGCTGAGACATGACACAATCGAGGTGTTTGACAAAACGGCTGACACACCCAGTCAGAGTGAACAGAAGAATAAAAACATATGTAGTTTATATACAGCATTAAACCGTGAGACGTGAACATTTATAACACTTACAGGTCCTCGTACTCCTAAAAGGGGCGCTCTGCCCAGGTTAGCAAATGAAGGTGTGAAATCAGGGCCACAATTCAGACGGCTCGGGTCCAATGGCCGCAGTGGCGTTTTATTCACCTAAAGTGTAAAAGAAACGGGTTGGGGGTCATAAGGAGATGGATTTAAAATGAAGGTGAAAATAAAAGTAGGATGCAAATCAAGAAATAACAAAAAGAGTGAGTGTACCTTGTCCAGCACCACATCAGTGATGTGTGGAAGGCCCTCAGGTTTGTGCATGCTGGCACTGAGGAACTGGAAGCCCAACAGGAACTCCCGATCATACCGCTTCTTCTCCTCTGGATTAATGGGCTTCCAGTGTTCTAAAAATAGGAAGTGAATAAATAAAATAATTCTGCCAGGACTTGAAAAAGACAAATCTCATCATAGAAAAAGAAACTTCATATCTAATCACTGAAGGTCCATCAAAACTCTCAGCTTGAGCCACAGCCTTGACTCCGCCCTCACCCTCTTTATACTGATACTTCTGCTCCACGGGTTTCTCTGTCTCAGGCTCGATGTTCTCTGTGTCCAGTTTGTCCTCTTTTTCCTCCCACGTCTCTTCCGTCTCCTCAGGAGATGGGGAGGGAACAGGATGAGCCTCCACAGGCTGGACTTCAACAGGAACAGGTTCAGGAGCAATCACTTCCTCCGGCTAAAAAGTCAATAAGTAAAAATATTTAGAAATCTAGAAAAAAACAAAACACTTAGAAAGAAAACCTCTTAAAATAATTCAGAGATCAATGTTTTCAATCCCCAATTTTTAATTATTTTCTGGATCGTTAAGCGATTTCCCTAATATTAAAATGAGACTCAATGAAAGCCTGATTTAACTGGGAAGAGAGAAACAGACGAGCAGGGAAACCACACAAGAGACCTCTGGGATGCTGGATACAACAGACACAGAATACTGTGGATTAGGAAACCCAGAGTAACAAGGATATGGAATATCAGGAGATATCCATCAACTGCCTTGTTTTTCTCTCAAAGTTATAACACAACTAATTAAAAGTGTTAATCTGGATATGCAATCCAGAACGTTAAAGAAAACAGGATCTTCACTGGGATCAACCAGGGTTTTATTCAAACAGTACAAAACACACCCCCCTCTTAAATTTAAAAGGGTGATACCAGTTCGTTCTAGCTTACATTATAAGCCACAAACCTCTTTATAGGCGTCCAACACATCTCCAACCACCTTATTATTCAAATCACTTTTCTTCAATTTCTTCTTCTTTGGCACAGAAAGAATACCTAATCCTAAAAAAAAAAAAAAAAAAAAAAGTTCAGACCAGCTAAAAGAATTCATAATAAACCACCACTTTTACAATCTCAACTCAATCAATATCACTTTCTGAATCTTAAAAATAAATTTGTCTAGAGAGTTCATAGTTTTTAAAATATTAAAAGTCCTCTTCAGTATATGCGGTGGTTCACCTTGCACGGTCATGTCCTCAACAGGAGTGGATTCTTCCTCTACTCTCCCATCTTCCTCGACAGAAGCAGGCGTCTTTGTTTCAAGTTCCTCAGTGTCAGGGGCCTCGGGTTCAGTGACCAACTCCAATTCCACAGCAAGTTTTTCATCCTGCAGCTCTTCAGGCTCCTGAGGCAGACCATTCACCACTGGGATGTTCTCAGGATCAGAAACGGGCATGGCTGTGGGTTCTGGGGTGAATAGAACCTCTTCATGAGGTTCCAAATCCCCATTGGATGTTTCTACCGTTGGTGTTAAATCCTCTTCGGTAGGCGGTGTATTAGTAGTGGAGTCAGTAAGTGGCATTTCAACACATGGTTCGGTTTCATCTTCTGGCTTGGAATCCTCAGCTGGAACACAAGGCTTTTCATGAAGGGCAAGGTTCGACTCCATCTCAGTTGTCTCCTCCTCCTCCACAACCTTCTGGGGTGTGGCTTCAGGAGGCACAGAAGTGTCCATACTGTCGGTTGTGGCGAGATCGGTGGGAAGAGCTACTGGATCAGGAGATGAGGACGGAGAGGGGTTCAATACAATGTTTTCACTTTGTCCTAAAGGTAAAGGTACCGCTGCTGCAGGCAGAACATCCGGGACGGATTTAGGCTCGGGAGTGGAATCTGAACGAGGTGGAGGGGTCGAGGAAGAAGAAACTACAGGGCTTGAGGACTTCACATGACCATCTGAATGCATAAGAAATTCTGAGTGAATAAATAATAATAATCTGAAAAAAAATAAAAGCTTGATTTTTTTAAAAACATTAACATGTACATAGAGGTTGAGATTTTTTAATCCCAAGTTGAAATTCACCAAATTCATTTTGAAAGCTGCTTTGCAATACTGTCAAATATTAAAAAGTACTATACACATAAAATTTAACTGAATTTACCAATTTGCATCACCGGAGCCACACCTTCTCCATTTGTCTGGACGGAACCGCCAACTTCCACACCCATAGGCTAAAGTTAAAAATAAATAAACAAATAAATAAAAAGAAAGAAAGAAAGAAAAAGGAGAAAGAAAAAAAAGACACCCTCAACAAAGCATATCAGAAAGCTCTATTCAGGTCACATGACCAAAAAAACCACCAAAATATCCAGCCCTGTCAGTTCAAACACAGCTGGGCTGATGAACAG
The DNA here is from genome assembly GCA_024760905.1 of Plotosus lineatus. Taxonomy (NCBI): domain Eukaryota; kingdom Metazoa; phylum Chordata; class Actinopteri; order Siluriformes; family Plotosidae; genus Plotosus; species Plotosus lineatus. Next base: position 17,736,691 of record CM045743.1, read on the forward strand.
GGTCAAATTCTCCTGCTCTGCCTTCAGAATAAGTTTCAGATATAAATTCAATTTAGAGTCAGAGCGACACGCAAACCCAACACATGCAGGAGAAAAACCTGAAAGCAAACATTGAGTTGAAGGACAGTCTTACATGAGGAGGTGTGGACGTTGACGTGGTCCTTCCTCCGGACATAATCTCTTCTGTGATGTCACGTCCTCCTTGATTGGGGTCTCGTATTGTAATCTGCAGGATAATTTTCATGTTTTATTACAGCTTTAAAAATAAAAACAAAAACTGACACTGGAATTAGAGTATGATATTTTCTTAGAGATTCAGAGGATGAAAATTCCAGACGATATAAATTTATGCAAAATTAATTCAAACTCAACAACTTCATATATTAAAAAAAAAAAAAAAAAATCAGGTTCAATGGGACACTAACATCCCACCAAAGGTTCAACACAATTTCCTGTAGTCAACTTTATTCAATTAAATAAATCAACACTTATTTTAGCTTGAGGATCAAATAATTTTTTAAACATCAAAATGTACAGAAATGAGAAAAATGACTGATTAAATTATTCTTTAGAGAATACTGACTATGTACATGCACGTGTGCACACACAGACTACTTTAATTCCTACTTTATATTCTTACTTTCCCGTTTTAGCGCTTTTCTGCTTTAAAAAAAAAAAAAAAAAAAAACCTTACTCATTACCTGTTTGCGCTCCCTTTTGGTCTGGGACTGGCCATGCTGCTGAGAGGGTGGAGCCTGTTGCTGCTGGGCGGGGTTCATCATAACAGGCGCTGTGGGCACTGACGGTTGGTACTGAGTTGGAGCGGAATAATAAGCACCCGCTAGAAAAACACACAGTAAAACATTCTCTTTTACCTCCATTATGTTTTGGTTTCTCCCCAAAAATGTCAGTGCTATTGTATGTTTAAATCAATCAAATCAATAAACGTAAATGAGGTTATTCAAGTTCAATCCAAGTCCACAATGCAGAGTCGCTCATTCACATTTCAAAATCATTTGGGGAAGAAAAAAAAATAGAATTAAAGAGATAAGTTTCCACCTGCATCAAGGATTCAACCCCATGCATGTGGCGAGATCGAACGATTCAAGCTTAATTCAGTGAAAAGAAATCAGGGATGGTTTAAAAAAAAAAAAAATAAATAATCCTACACATGTAGCCAGTTGTACCAGAGAACTTAAATTAAATTGCAGTAAAAGGAATAAAACTTCTATTTCTCTTCACTTTAAGTTCAACTCAGTATCAGTTATAATAACCATTTAAGGTACTTCCTCTTCCCTTGTGCTCCAGCAACAATAAACAGCTGCTCACTCTCCCAACTCCTTTATTGTCACTGAAGTCTGGAGATTGCTTTCATCAAGGTTACATGAACGCATTACATGTTCCCCAACAGAAAAATTCAATACATCAATAATTTAAAGGAGAATTAAACCAAGCCAACAATAACAAAACCTTGCTTTCATAGCAACACCAACATGCTTTGATGGTAATGTACATTTACAATAGTAGTAGTTTACAACCACTTTCCTAAAGGGGGGGAGGGAGAGAGTAACAAATCCTCACATATTTACATACAAAAACACACACATTTTATATATATATATATATATATATATATATATATATATATATATATATATACACATACATATATACATACACACACACCTCAGTACTCGACCATAATTTGTGCTCAATGGCTGGTCGAATTACGATTAGGTCAAATTCTGAATCCACTTTTCCCATTATAAATAATGTAAAAGGTCTTAATCCATTCCGTCGTCTTTTGAACAGAAGTTAACGGTACCGTGACTCATACCATAGGTCCTCAAATTAAGTGAAAAAATTTATTGAATACTGTACATTATATTATGGTCTGTGTTGTGAGAGACACTGGTTTTGGTGGCTCTCACGCTTTCTCTCTCTCTCTGTGCATGCAGTGCTGGAGAGGGGCGTGGCTGTCACGCGGGTGGAGTGCTAAGCACACACACCTGATTCCACTTAGCAACACGGGCTTCTCTAACAGTGACTACGATTTGCCCGTCTTCTAGTGCCTTCCCTGTCAACAATAAAGCTCACCCGTTTTCATAACACCCTGTCTCCTGCATTTTTGGGTCTGGCTGAATGTTCCTGGTGTCACAGAAAGGCTAGAAGAATAGAAGAAGGAGCTTTATTATTTACAGAGAAGGCACTAATGCACAAAGAAATTGTAGTCACTGTTCGAGAAGACCGGTGGTTGCGAAGTGGAATCAGGTGTGTGTGCTTAGCACTCCACCCGCATGTGACAGCCACGCCGTGCTTCAGCACTGCATGCATAGAGAGTTAGCGCCACCAAAACCAGAGTCTCTCACAAAAGAAACCATAATCCACTAAAATAAAAACCAGAGTACTGTTCAAGCATAATAATAAAGATAAGAATTTTAACCTTTGTGGTGGTGAGCACTTGGCATACATAAATGTTGGAGAGGGAGAGGGGAAGCGGATCCACTTGCATAACAGAAAGGGAGAGAGGACGAGGATCCCCTTTCATAACAGCTTCAGGTGAATCAGCCAAAAGGTGTTTTTTTTTTCCTCTTGCTACTGGCTTTGGCGTAGATGACTCTTCTTCAAGATGGCCCTTTCTTTTCTTGAAGAACATTTATAATGTGGCCTGTTTCTGCCTTCTTTTTAAACCCTTACAGCAGTGGCTCATGACCTCATTGTTAAAGGTGTTCACAGCGATACATAGTATAAACAACTTCTGTACTTCCCCAGAACAGCGCTAGCTTTATCAGGTTGATACATAAAATATACAACTTCCGTGCATTTCCCCTCCCTCTCGTTTTTTCTCGTGCTGTTTTAGTGTTCGACTTCCGGGATAAAAGAAATCCCGGGTAAAGCATTCGAGTACCGAGGTACCACTGTGTGTGTGTGTGTGTATTTGTATACATGTGTGTGTGTGTGTGTGTATTATATATACACACACACACACACACACACACACACACATATATATACATACATACATACACACTCACAATATATCCGTGAACCCCCCCGTTCCGGAAACCGAACAAAAACCGGAAGTCGAACTCGAGAAACATGCGAGAAAAAACGAGACCAAGAGGGAGGTAAAGGGCGCTGTGCTGGGGAATCCAGAAGTTGTTGATACAGTACTATGTACGCATCACCCTTAAAGATAAAGCTAGCGCTAAAGCACTAAAGCGATAACGCTAAGCTAAAGCGCGAGCAGTGCTGTGAACACCTTTAATAATGAGGTCATGAGCCACTTCCGTAAGGATTTGAAAAGGCAGAAACAAGCCACGTTAGAAATATTCTTCAAAAAAGAAAGGAACATCCAGAAGAAGTGTCATCCATGTAAAACGGTAGCAAGAGAGAGAGGGGGGGAAACCCCCCCAAAAAAAACCAAACAAAAAAAAAAAAACACCTTTGGCTGATTTACCTGAAGCTGTTATGGAAGGGGGTACGCTTCTCTTCCTCTCCAACATTTACGTATGCCAACTGCTCTCCACCACAAAGGTTAAGATTCTGATCTTTATTGTTCTTATGCTTTAACTGCACCGTGGTTTTTATTTGAGTGTGTTATGGTTCTCACAAAAGAGTTGCGCGTTGGAGAGGGGTGTGTCTTTCACACGTGGGTGGAGTGCTAAACACACACACCTGTGTCCACTTAATCACGGCTATAAAGACTAGCAGCACTCTTCCCGGTGCTAGAAGATTGTCTCTCTTCTCTGTGATCTCTGTGGCTCTTAGCTACGTGCTCCACCAGTTACCGCTTTAGTTTGATTTCCGTGTTTCTCCACATCTCTAACAGTGACTATGATTTCCCGGTGATCAAGTGCCTTCCCTGTGAACAATAAAGCGAACCCATTTTGTGGAAGCTTCTTCCCACCACTGTTGTAGAAGTTTTTATAAACGTGTTGTCCTTGTCTCCGCTGTTCACTTCAAGACACTATAAATATATACCGTCTTCAACGTAATAAGCGCCCTGCTTCAATAAGATCCCCTCCCCATGTTTTTTTTTTTCCCTTACGTCTAATAACTGCCCATGTGTACTGGGAGCTATTCGATCAGTCTCTGTAACCGTAAAATGAGGCATTCACTGATTTTACATGGTATTTCAAGACCACCTGGCACTGGAGAATGGCTATAATGTTCATCAGTAAACACATTGGATTCTTCCGCCGGGATATAAAAAACAGAAATATTTTGTGGTGTTCTCTTGGTAAATGTCCAACAATCGATAAACCATTAGAAACTGCTACAGCAAAACTATGGGATACTCTGAATGAATGGATCGATGAGCCAGATATGGACCTATCAGAAAGTAAGGAGTATTTTTCAGCCAATTCTCCTGCTCACTAACTTCACAAATTTAAGCATGTTCCTGGCCATGTGTTTTGTTTATGTTGATTGATTCAACTTGCCATGTGCTAAAGTTGACATTCATGTTAATTGACTCATTACATATATATACATATATACACACACACACACACACACACACACACACAGTTGGCCCCCAATTTACAAAGACCCCTTTGTACAAAATCCCCGGAATACGAAAAACATTTTCTTGAGTTTCCGTCCCCGAAATACGAAACAACCCCTGCTTACGAAAAGAAATTCAAAATTCAAATGCATCAATCAAAATTTCACACGATGCGCAAGTTGCTCTCATTGGCTGTCTCTCAACATAGTTACGAAATCCCCGCTATACGAAAATGGCTCTGGAACGGATTAATTTCGTAAATTGGGGGCCGACTGTACATACTCACACACAGGAGCCTCAGTACTCGAACTTAATCCATTTCAGACAGCTGTTCAGATTCTGAATCTGCTTTTGCCATTACAAATAATGTAAATGGTCTTAATCCGTTTCGTCATCTTTTGAACAGAAGTTAACGGTACCGTAGGTCTGCAAATTAAGTGAAAAAAGTATTGAATACAGTAAGTACACTATGTTATGGTTTATGTTATTTAGTTTGATATAGTGTGATTTCAATGTTTCTCCGCATCTCTACTACAGTGACGATTTCCCCGTTTCATCTATGAAAACGGGTGCACTTTATTGTTCACAGGGAAGGCACTAGAAACAGGGAAATCAAACTAAAGCGGGAACTGGTCAAGCACGGAGCTGAGAGCCAGAGAGATCACGGGGACGAGAGACAATCTTCTAGCACCAGGAAGAGCGCTGCTTGTCTTTACAGCCCATGATTAAATGGAATCAGGTGTGTTTGTTTAGCACTCCACCCCACGTATGACAGCCTCGCCCCTCTCCAACACGCATTTCAATGCACAACTCTTTTGTAAGAGACCATGACATACTAAAATAAAAACCACAGTGCAATTAAAGCACAAGAAAGGCACTAGATCACGGAGAAATCTTAGTCACTGTTTAGAGATGTGGAGAAACACGGAAATCAAACTAAAGCGGGAACTAGTGAAGCACAAAGCTGAGAGATGATGGGGAAGAGGGACAATCTTCTAGCATCAGGAAGAGTGCTGCTAGTCTTTATAGCCCCTGATCAAATGGAATCAGGTTTGTTTGTTTAGCACTCCACCCGGTGTGTGACAGCCACGCCCCTCTCCAACACGTATTTCAACGCACAACTCTTTTGTGAGAGACCATAACACACTAAATTAAAAACCACAGTGCAGTTAAAGCATAACAACAATAAAGATAAGAATTTTAACCTTTACGGTGGTGAGCACTTGGCATACGTAAATGTTGGAGAGGAAGAGAAGCGGCGCATCCCCTTCCATAACAGAGATGGAGATAGGAAAGTGGATTCCCTTCCATAACAGCTTCAGGTAAATCAGCCAAAGGTCTTTTTTGTTTCACTTGCCAACACTTTGCATGGATGACTCTTCAGGGTGTTCCTTTCATTTCTTGTAAGAAAAGTGGCTTCATGGCTTGTTTCTGCCTTCTTTTCAAATCCTTACGTTAGTGGTTCATTACCTCATTGTTAAAGGTGTTCACAGCGCTGCTGCTTTAGCTTAGCATTAGCGCTTTAGCTTAGCTTTAGCACTAGCTTTATGAGGGTGATACATACATAGTACTGTATCAACAATTTCCAGACTTCCCCAGAACATACATAGTACACTCATCCCTTGAATATCACGGATAATGTAGACCAGACCTGACCGCGATATTCGAAAAACGGCAAAGTAGGAACGCCCCTCTCATTTTTACCATGTTGTCTCATTTCTATATGTTTTCGCGTCTATACAATACAAGAAGTGTATATTAAACGTTACACAGTTATATGCATATGTAAATACTGTAATGTATTAATATTTAAAAAGAATTTATATATAAATACTTTAAGTACTGTACTCACCTCTGACAATAGCTCTTCTCCGTGGTGCAGGACGTTCAGAAACACTAAGATCACAAAATCACAAAAAGTCCCGCGGGAATGTGCGAGGCAACAGCGTCACGCGTCTAAGCCAATCAGCTTGCGAGATTGAGTTGAGTGGGCGAGAGGCAACAGTGTCAAGCGACTAAGCCAATCAGCTTGCGAGATTGAGTTGAGTGGGCGGTCCCTGTCTGAACTGGGGAGGAGGGGCACTTCAGTCTGTTGTTTGGAAACAATGGACGCAGCCTGCCTTGGGTCCCTGCCTTCCACTTGCTTACATGTAAGTTTCAGCACGAATTTTTAAATTTTTTAATTTATTTTATTTTTTTTAAATACCGCGATGTACCAAGACCACGATGCTCAAATTGCTAAGTGTCAAGGGATGACTGTATGAACAATTTCCGGACTTCCCCAGAACATACAGTGGTACCACAATTTAAGAAATTACTCCGTTCCGGAAGTGGTTTCGTAACCTGGATTTTTCATAAATTGAACCGCATTTTACATGAAAATGTGTGATTCGTTTCAAGGCCCCCCCAATACTACCCCCTAAACCCTTTAAAATTATAAAAGCATACCTTTTAAGGCCTCCTTCTGCTTCAATATCGTACAGATGGTAGACAGGTTTGGCCATATTCCTTTGCGATATCACTCAACCGCATGCCACGAGCCCACTTCTTTTCAGTTGCACCGGGAATCACACGCGCGTGTGTTGATCATGTCTTCTGAGCAGAGTTATACTCTTACAAATGTTTATGCAAGGTTAAAAGCCTGAGCCAAAAAATAAAGTTGCAATGCGTACACTAATAAAAGTCATGAAACAACAGTAACTTTGTCCTTTACACGAAAAGCATTATGGGTATTATGGAGATGCAGCTCCATAATAACCAATGGGAGGAAGCTGCGTCATCCCTCCTAGCCAATGGGAAGCCAGCGGGGCAGGATGTTGGGAGATAGTCAATGGGAGAGCATTGTTTGAATTTTTTAGATGGTGCGTTCGTAACATGAACTTGTTTCGTATCCAAAGACGAAAATTTAGGAAAATGTTTTTCGCAACCTGGATTTTTCGTTTGCCGGAGCTTTCGTAAGTTGAGGCTCCACTGTACATAGAATCAACAACTTGCGGAAGTCGCGCATTTTTCCTCCCTCTCGGTCTCATTTTTTCTGGCGCGTTTCTTAAGTTCAACTTCCGGTTTTTGTTCAGTTTCCAGGACCAAAAAAAAAAAATTACGGATTCTTTGCTCGGATTCCAATTTGTTCGAGCTCTAGGGCGTTTGGATTCCGAGGGTCCGGTGTATGTATGTACACACACACACACACACACACACACACACACAGGTGACGTAAACAAGCAGACGCATGTGTGACCTGTGTAAATGAGTCATTCTCTGAAACACACACTGTAAATTGTGACATTCAAAAATTCAAACACACCATTCGAAAATTTAAACAATGCGCGAGTTGCTGTCTCATTGGCTGTCTCCCAACATTCCGCCCCGCCGGCCTCCCATTCGCCAGGAGGGAGCTGAATCTCCACAGTACTGCACCCACAAAGATTGTTTGTCACACGCGTAAAGGAAAGCTGTACTGTTGGCTCGTGAGTTTCGAAAGTGCTCATTGCAGCTTATTTTTCATTTTTGAAATTGTTTAATTCAGTAAATGTTTGATAAAATGTGGCGTGCTCCACCGAATGTGGGCAAAACGCGGCTCATCCGGACCTGTGATCCCTCAAGCAAACAAGTGAAATGTTGAGTATTAAACAAGTGTTCAAAGCGCACTTGCATGCTTGACATATCGGAAGTCCGGCCAAGCCGCGCCTCGTCTCAAAAGCTCCAGCGTTGGAGCGCGCCATGGAGTGCGCTGAGTGTGGGCGGCGGTGCGACCGACACCGGAGCCCGCGAAACAGGGCACGCTCATCCGGACCGGTGATCCCTCAAGCAAACGAGTGAATGTTGAGTACTAAACAAGTGTTCAAAGCGTGCTTGCCTGCTTGACATATCAGAAGTCCGGACAAGCCTCACTTGGGGAGCGTGTCACAAATGTTTAATAAATGTTTAATATTGTTGGGTTTGGTTAATAAAAAATGTTTAATATTGTTTGGTTCATAAAAAATGTTCTGAATCTCCATAGTAGTGTACCCATGCCTGTTTGTCACACGCGTAAAGGAGAGTTGTACTGTTGATTCGTGATTTTCGTGAATTTATTTGACAGGGCTCATTTTATAAAAACGGCTCATTGGTAATGATTATGGGTTTACATGACTAGACAACCAAGTGAAACAATAAAGAATGAAGACAGTTTTTATGACCGATTTGAGCAGAGATGTTGCGCACTTGCCCTGACAGACACAGGACTGTGTACAGAGTCAGTCATAGATGAAAGGAAGCATTCTTTAACTCTTTCGAAAGTGCTCACTGCAGCTTATTTTTCGTTTTTTCAGTTGTTTAATTCAGTAAATTTAATAAATGTGGCGCACTCTGCCGAATGTGAGCAAAACGCGGCTCATCCAGACCCCCCAATCCCTCAAGGAAACACGTTAATGTTGAGTCCGGTCCGCCGATCTGTCAAGCAGGGAGTGCGCTTTGAATTCCCAGTCTCAAAAGCTCCGGTGTCGGCTGCGCGCTGCGTGTGGGCAGAGCCCACATTTGGCGGAGAGTGCCACAAATGTGTGTTGTTTGTTTGTGTGTGTGTATGTGTGTGTGAGAGAGAGAGATAGAGAGAGACAAAGTGTGCATGTATGTGCGTTAATAAAAATATTTATTAATTAAACCATTATTAAACATGTTCAATGGTTTAATATGTTAATAAAATGTTTAAATGGTTTAATAAATAATTTTCTTTTACTTTTAACACACATTTCATACAAAATCGGTGTACTTTTATCATTTCTAAAGGGTTTATGGGGTAGTCTTGGGAGCCTTGGAACGAATCACACGTTTTACATGTAAAATGTACCTCGACTTACGAAAACTCCAGGCTATGAAAAAGGCTCTAAAACGGATTAATTTCGTAAGTAGAGGGCCAACTGTACTTACAAGAACAATAAAAAAAAAATGCAGGAATTTATACTTTGGACATAAATGTTAGTGCAAGCCGTGCTATTGGTACTTTGAGCTGATATTTCAGTGATAGTATGTCATGAACCACAAGTGACAAAAATTGGAACTTTTATCTCCATATTGCAACCAATTTGACAAATTTTTCAATTACTTTTTTTCGCTAGACGTAACTGAATTATTTTACTTGACATGCATGTGTGTTTGTGATCGCTTTTTGTCAGTATTACTTATTAAATTCTTGCTAGTTTTTGATATCATCTTTTCCTTTCGGCTGTTCCCTTCAGGGGTCGCCACAGCAAATGATCTGCCTCCATCTCTCCCTATCCTCTGCATCTTCTACTCTTACTCCAACGACCTTCATGTCCGCCTTCACCACATCCATAAATCTTCTCTTTGGTCTTCCTCTGGGCCTTTTGCCTGGTAGTTCCAACCTCAGCATCCTACTACCAATATACTCACTATCCCTCCTCTGTACATGTCCAAACCATCTCAATCTAGCCTCTCTGACTTTGTCTCCAAAACATCTAACATGTGCTGTCCCTCTGATGTACTCATTTCTGATCCTATCCATCCTCGTTACTCCCAAAGAGAACCTCAACATTTTCATCTCTGCTACCTCCAACTCTGACTCCTGTCTTTTCCCCAGGGCCGCTGTCTCTAAACCATACAACATTGCTGGTCTCATCACCGTCTTGTACACTTTTCCCTTCATTCTTGCCGATACTCTCCTATCACACATCACACCGGGTACTTTTCTCCATCCATTCCAACCTGCCTGCAGGCGCTTCTTCACCTCTTTTCCACACTCTCCATTGCTCTGGATTGTTGAGCCTAAGTACTTAAAATCCTCCACCTTCTTTATTTCTGCCCCCTGTAACCTCAGCGTTCCTCTTGGGTCCGTGTCGTTCACACACGTATTCCGTCTTACTGAGACTAACCTTCAATCCCCTCCTTTCAAGGGCATACCTCCACCTCTCTAGATTTTCCTCCACTTGTTCTCTGCTCTCACTACAGATCACGATGTCATCTGCAAACATTATAGTCCATGGAGATTCTTGTCTAACCTCGTCTGTTAGCCTGTCCATCACCATAGCAAACAAGAAGGGGCTCAGAGCTGACCCTTGATGCAGTCCCACCACCACCTTGAACTCTTCTGTCACACCGACAGCACACCTCACCACTGTCTTACATCTCTCATACATGTCCTGCACCACTCTAACATACTTGTCTGCCACTCCAGACTTCCTCATACAATACCACAGTTCTTCTCTCGGCACCCTGTCATATGCTTTCTCCAGATCCACAAAGGCACAATGCAGCTCCTTCTGACCTTCTCTGTACTTCTCTATTAACATCCTCAAAGCAAACACTGCATCTGTGGTGCTCTTTCTTGGCATGAAACCAAACTGTTGTTCACAAATGCTGACCTCTGCCCTTCGTCTTGCTTCCACTATTCTTTCCCATAGCTTCATTGTATGGCTCATCAACTTTATCCCTCTGTAGTTGCCACAACTCTGTACATCTCCCTTGTTCTTAAAAATGGCACAAGCACACTTCTCCATTCCTCTGGCATCTGCTCACTTTCTAAGACCTTGTTGAATATTCTTGTCAGAAAATCTACTGCTACCTCCCCTAGAGACTTCCATACCTCAACTGGTATGTCATCAGGGCCAACTGCCTTTCCACTCTTCATCCTCTTCAATGCCCTCCTCACTTCTCCATTACTAATCTTTGCTACTTCCTGCTCCTCAACGGTCACCCCTTCTACTCTTTTTTTCCCTCTCATTTTCCTCATTCATCAGCTCTTCAAAGTACTCTTTCCATCTTCCCAGCACACTTCTGTCATCAGTCAATACATTTCCCTCTCTGTCCTTTATCACTCTAACTTGCTGCACGTCTTTCCCATCTCTATTTCTCTGCTGTGCTAACCTGTATAAATCATTTTCTCCCTCCTTACTGTTCAACCTATCATACAAGTCATCATACGCCCTCTGTTTGGCCTTTGACACCGCTACCTTCGCCTTACGCTGTGTCTCCCTATACTCCTGTTTACTCTCTTCGGTCCTCTCAATGTCCCACTTCTTCTTGGCTAACCTCTTCTTTTGTACACACTCCTGCACTTCCTCATTCCACCACCAAGTTTCCTTATCTACTTTCCTTCCAGAGGACACACCAAGTACTCTCTTACCGGTCTCCCTGATCACATTGGCTGTGGTTGTCCAGTCATCTGGAAGCACTTCCTGACTACCCAAAGCCTGTTTCAACTCCTCCTTGAAGAAAACACGACACTCTTCCTTTTTCAGCTTCCACCACTTTGTCTTCTGCTCTGCCTTTTTCACCTTTCTCACCATCAGTGTCATCCTGCACACCACCATCCTATGCTGTTTGGCAACACTCTCACCCACTACTACTTTGCAGTCACTGACTTCCTTCAAATTACATCGCTTACACAAGATGTAGTCTACCTGTGTGCTCTTACCTCCGCTTTCATAAGTCACCCTATGCTCCTGTTTCTTCTTGAAGAAAGTATTCACTACAGCCATTTCCATCCTTTTTGCAAAATCGATCAACATCTGTCCTTCTGTGTTCCTGTCCTGGATACCAAACCTGCCCATCACTTCCTCGTCCCCTCTGTTGCCTGCACCAACATGTCCATTGAAGTCTGCACCAATGATCACTCTTTCACCTCTGGGGCTACTCTGCATCACTTCATCTAACTCACTCCAGAATCTCTCCTTCTCTTCTAGCTTACATCCTGCCTGTGGGGCATAAGCACTAACAACATTGACCATCACGCCTTCAATTTCTAACTTGAGACTCATCACTCTGTCTGACACTCTTTTCACTTCTAGAACATTCCTGACAAACCCTTCCTTCAAGATGACTCCTGCTCCATTTCTCTTCCCATCCACACCATTATAAAACAGCTCAAACCCTGCTCCTAAGCTTCTAGCCTTGCTACCTTTCCACCTGGTCTCCTGAACACACAGTATGTCCACTTTCCTCCTCTGCATCATGTCAGCCAGCTCCCTATCGTTTCCTTGCATAGTTCCAACATTCAAAGTCCCTACTCTCAGTCCTAGGCTCACGCATTTCCTCTTCTCTCTCTGCCTACGGACACGCCTCCCGCCTCTCCTTCTTCGACGTCTTCGACCAACAGTAGTCCAATTTCCATCAGCACCCTGTTGGTTGACAGCACTGATGGCGGTCGTTGTTAACCCGGGCCTCGACCGATCCGGTATGAAGTTTTTGATATAATATGAATAATTAAATTTGATCCATTTTCAGAGAATGACCCAAGTGTAATTTAGTGTCATGTGCAGAGTTTTATTTTATTCATAGGTTTGCTAGTTTATATTTGTTTGGTCAAATTCTGTGTACTATATTATTGCTGTTAACCTGAATGATTGGAAGTGACATATCCATACTCTATCGTACAATTTCACAGTCTCACAAAATTGACAGACTCCAGATTGCAGCTTTTTCAAACAGACCAATGCAAATTAGCAGATTTCCTCCTTGCCATGAAAAAACACAGAATGACAGGGTTTCAGTGCAAGTTGAACAGACACCTTGGAAGGATTTCCATTCATTACACTTAATTTGTACACACTATATGTTATTGAAAAAAAATACATTATAAACTAACCTTATACAATGAATTAATATATAAACTTGCTGCTGTTATACAAATGTCAACTTCCACCTTCTTTTCTGACCAATCACTATCCAGAATGCTGGAAGGTCAGGAAATGGAGGTTCAACTGGCTACACAGATAGATACATAAAAACATGCAATAAATGAGGGGGGGAGGGCGGCAAAGACTCCAAGCAATGACTCATGAGGCACCACAAGATGTCTTTATTTTTGATTTACGAAACATTGGATTTTTCATGCAACTGCAAGTCACCTTACTGACAGCAGGGGACCCAAAAAAAAAAACAGCACTCTAAATTATGCTGAATAGGAGAATACTACAGATTGGCCAAATAAATAATTACCTGTAATTAACACACATGCAGCCTCGTGTGTCTCATTGGAGTCAGACAGCAGGAAAATGCGGCCAGAACATTTTTTTTTTCAGTAGTTTAGGGTTTGGTGTATTTCCATGCTCAAAATAAAATAAAGTAAATAAACAAAACCCCAAACAGCCCTGCGTTGTGTTCTACACTCACCGGAGTAGCGGTGGGAGGTGAGAGGAACGGCGTGATGAGAGAGACGGCTGTTCTCTCGAACCGCGCCTCTCCCCCCACCCCCCCGCCTCTCCCTCACTCCCAGAGTGGCCTCTGAATTCCGCCAGAGCGGAAAGGCGAGAGAGAATAGGAGAGAGAGTAGAAAGTAAATTACAGTATATTAAAAATATGTCAACAGCACAACCGGCACGAGAGATCCTGCGCCAGTCAGACATGACAAAAACAAATATACATTTAAATAAAGAATAATAAGAAAATAATAATATGAAAGAGAGAGGAGAGAAGAGCGCAGGGTGGCACTGGTTAGTGCAGTTTACACGAGAAGACAAGGTGGTGGAGTCTGACAGCTGTCTTACCAAACGTGGAGCTGTAGTCAGGGTTGCTTCCACTGTAAAAGCCAGCTGGAGCACTGGCCACTGAATACTGCTGTGTCTGATGAACGTATGGCGCACCACGGTACTACGACATGAAAACAACGCAAAGTCACAAAGTGTTACAACGAACACATATGCAGAAGGAATAAACACACAAAGCTAATTCTGATGCACCAAATCATTGAAATGTACGATACTCAGCCAGAGGCGTGTCTCACCTGGCCAGACTGAATGAAATAGGCGTGGCCTTGGGAATTGGGTTGAAATGGAAGCTGCTGTGGTGGGATCACCACCATCGGTGAGGACGAAGAATAGACGTGAGGGGGTGGACCAGGGCGCGGAGGGTTACTTGTGGCCACTCGTGAGATATTACTCTGCAAACTGCCCCGGGGATAATATGACTGAAAACACACAGAGACAGAGAGATATTTAGGTCGTTTTCAAACTACGCTGCTGAATTTTCAGGACTTAAGCACAAGGAAACAAAAATAAGTCAGTCCTGAAATAGATTGAAAGACAAACGTGCCATAAACTTAAATGCCAGTGTTCCAAAAAATGTAAAATTTTTAGCAAAACTAAAGCATAAAATTAGATACACATAGTATGAATGACATTTAAGAAAAACCTCACACCCTCCTCCATACTGTATCACTAAATCCAGTTCTGTAAATCCCAGTCACATTTTATATTCTCAAACTCAAATTACATACAATAAACATCATCTACCTTTATGTACAGAAGCCCTGAAGCACAAGGACTAGATTTTGACTTAAGTTTATCATTCTGTCTCAATCCCCCGAAATGAAAGACCATTAGGGAATTTAAGTAATTTCAATCCAACATTACTGAAACAAATCTAAATTACATTACAACAATTTATTTTTCCACCATCCTGCAGTTCTGGGCTTCTGTAAACATGTACCAGTATCTACCACATGCACAAACACCGTCACAGCATCTGAAGCGTCGCATGGCTTGAACATGAGATGAGGGAAACAGTAAAAAGCTGAGGAAGAAGAGAGAAAGAAGCCCCGCCTTTACCTGCAGCGACCTGAATCCACCCTGCAGCCGCAAATCACACAGGACAGAACAGAACACGAGAGAAAGAACACGACAACATGGAGCAGTGGTTAATAAGACGCTGTTTGCAGCAGCAGTTAATCAAGCAGATATGCAGTTAATTTTTTTTTTTTTACATAAACGAATATTTCATTCTACACAACTAAATCCTAATTAAAATAGGAATAAACAAGATGAGTCACTCTAAACCCACGTTGTGATGCTAAAAATGCTATGATTTAACATTTTAAACTGTAAATCTCGAATAAACTTAATATGAAATATGCCTTCAGTCATAAATAACAAGGGGAAAATACTATTACAAAAGTAGCTTTAGATTGCAGAGATTTAATATGAAATTAAATTTCCTGAACATTAATATTTGAAAAAGAATTACAGATTACAAGAACGTTTCTAACTCAAGATTAATGAACAAATGAATGGTTTAAATAATCACTAAAAAATTAAATTTAAAAGAAGAGCAGGATCACCACAATAATCAATCACATCAAGAATTATAAAAAAAATAAAAATAAAAAAGCTCTCCCTCCAGAATTAACCCTATTAACCTTCCCCGAAAGACGTGACCTGGGTGTGTGTGCATGTAAGAGAGACTAAAATGCGTTAGTACCTGTTGATGTAAAGCACGAGGCCCTGGTGCAAACTAGGACAGTAGAGAAGAGAAAGAGAGGTCAAAGGTCAAGACAGGAGGGAAAAACAGATTCCAGATTTTGCTCCAAAGAAAAAACACGAAACACAGTGAACAAACCCAATAAACAAACAAACAAAAAAAAAATAATAATAATTCAGCAATCCGATGCAAGATCAGCGATTTATTTAACTATTTTCTCTCTCTCCTGCTCTTCCTCAAGTATTTTTAATTATTTATAAATAAAACGAAATGACACTCAAGCAACACACAATCCATACTACAAATCAGTACCAGTGGTATATCATTAGGAAAGAAGAACTAGAGATCAGAAAAAAATAGCAGAAGATCAGATCCTGGGAGAAACACTATAGACTGGAAACAGATTTGGAGAGAAAAACACATTTCATGATAAATCCTTTACATTTCACCATCGTTAGGTTTGTAAATAATTCCAGAGAGAAATGGTTAACAGTTTAAAATTTATCTAAAATTACCCCTCCAGAAAACAAACGCTCTGGGCTACAGTGTAGGAAATAAAGTGTAAATGTCCTGTCTGTAATGGCATCAAGAATCAAAGACGCCTTTAAAAACAATACAGACGCTCCCCTACTTAACATTCATCCATTTTTTTTTTTTTTTAAAAGTCAAATTTTGAGTTTAGACATACTACGTAGGTATGGACACTGACGTAATGACACTGCGTCCATTGTTTACAAACGACAGACTGAACATGCCCCTCCTCCTTCCCAGTTGTTATATATATATATATATATATATATCTCAGTGATATAGCATGTTACCCTTGTGTTAAGATGTCGTCTCTGTGATCTTTGTGTTTACACTGTTTTGCGGGCTTTTGTAACCCTAAGCAAATATGGTCGTGATTCACATCAGTGCAGGCTGTGTTCTAAACGAGTTCAACAGCACCCTTGCGCACTTGGAAAGACCGGAAGTCCGTATAACCCACAGCAAGTGCACTACTTTCGCAAGTACACTACTTTCGGGCTTAAGCGCCTCACATATCGTAAGCGTTGATCGGCTGTTTTAAACTTCATGTAAAGTGACTCGGTATAAATGAGTGACTTATTTGAAATTAATGTTGATATTATTTGACAATGTTATGTTTATAATAATTGATTTAGGGGTGTTTTATGAGATACGGTAATGGTATTTATGGACATATAGTACAGTATGAGCATCATACGTCACACGTCACTGTAACAATGTTCGGCCATCTGGAACCAATTAAAAAAGTAAGTTGGGGAGCGTCTGTAAATAAAAAATGAATTACTGGCACGAGGACGAGCAGTCACAGCAGTTGTTATAGCACACATATATTTCGGCCACAGACACAACCCCACAGTAGATTAGTATGTGTGCGTTTGAGTGTGTACGTGTGTGTGTGAGATAGATTGACCACATTAAAAGCTTTTAGTTTTTCATGAACACTCAGAGTTAGGACCAAAACTGCAAAAAAATTCATTTGAATTTAAATTTTGTTCCCCTGAAGGAACGCTCACACAACTTAGAGTTTGTAAAGTTCAGAAAGAGTACGCTCACACAACTAAAGCACTTTTTTAAAAAAAATAATCACCAAATACAGTCGGCCCCCAATTTACGAAAAATCCCCTGATTACGAAAAACATTTTCTTGAATTTCCCTCCCCGAAATACGAAACGACCCCCTCTTACGAAAAGAAATTCAAAATTCAAACGTGCCAATTGCGAGTTGCTCTCTCATTGGGAGAGCGAGAGAGAGGTGTGTGTTAATAAAAATGTTTAATAATGATTTAATTAATAAATATGTTAATAAAATGGTTTAATGGATTAATAAATAATTTTTTTACTTTTAACACACATTTCATACAAAATTGGTGTACTTATGATTTTTAAAGGGTTTATCCAGTCCAAGGACTGGAGACTTGGAACGAATTAGGCGTTTAACATGTAAGATGGGACCCCTACTTACGAAATCCCCGCAATACAAAAAGGGCTCTGGAACGGATTCATTTCGTAAATTGGGGGCCGACTGTACAAAGAATTGAAGTTTTTCTACATCAAAAATCAAGTTCAACAACAAAAATAGTGAATAACCTTTAATCGCTATATAAATTTCTTTAATATAACACGGATTTCCACAAGTTCCTGTGGTATCGTAGGGCATGTCTCTGAAAGCCACAGATTTCTCTATTCCACAAGAAAAATAATCCCCTTAAATTAACTATATTTAAATCTAAATCCATGAAAAAATTCTTATAGCCACCAATACCACTTGTTGTAAAAGCCAGCCGAGCCAATTAAATCCTTTAGCATATTATCACTTCCTGTATGAACTAGCTGACGTAGCCTTCGATCATAGATATATACACTAGACCGGAAAAGACCCTCACATGATGTGACTCCAAATGAGTGATAAATGTTGGGTTACGGCCCGTTGTTGTGTCTATAATCTCTGTTGTCGGCTCTTTAAATATATCTTTGTGTATAAAAGCAAGTAGTTCACCTCGCTAACAGCGGAGCTTCAGGAGACTCACCAACACTGGTGCATGAACATTTCACTAACTTTAAAGCATTTCAAGTTTTCAAATATATTTAAAACTATTTAGAATCTGTGTATTTTATATACACACAAACACACACATATATACATACATACATACATACATACAAACACATATATATATATATACACACACACACACACACATACACACACACACACACAGGGATCCCTCGCGACTTCGCGCTTCAATGCGTTGTGTTTTTATTTTTAAATATTCATCGAATTAAAAAAATAAGGAAATTAAGGAATATGGGGAAATGTTAAGGAAAATGCCACAAAACAAGGCCAATTATCCAAAAAAATAAAAAATAAATAAATAAATAAATAAATTAAAAAAAAAAAAAAAAAACCAAACAAACAAACAAAAATATTCAAATTCCCCCATAAAAACTAGTTACATTTTTATGTGAGGTACTCATCTGTATTTATAGTTTATTTACATTTTATCCATTATTTTTGAATGTTTAATTGTTATGAGCATTTGTAACGTTGAGTATATATTTATTGATATTATACACACTTATACATGTACGTATATGTCAGTGGGGGGGGGGTTGATCCTACTTCACAAGGGGATCTCTGTCCCAATTAACCGCGGAAAGTGAGACTCCCCGTAATATACATTTTATATGAAATACAAAAGAAATTTAATTTAAACAATAAGAAATTGAAACAGTAAGTGCTACCAATATGTAATATATATATATATATATATATATATATATATATATATATATATATATATATAAAGTTACTCAAACCTTTAATCAATGGTGACCGAGAGGGAGTTTAAAAAATAAATAAATAAATAAATAAAATAACATTTCAATAATAAGACTAGTTTTAGTACCTGTCTGGGTTGTGGTGCGGGGTTCATTGGTGGAGGTGGAGTGGTAAAAACAACAGAAGTGGGTTGACCAGGGGGAAAAACAGCCTACAGAAGTGAAAGGTCAAAGGTCAATCAGGTTCCACAATAAAAAAAGCTGATAGTAAAATGTTCAGAATTTATCATGGACCACAGCAACCACGATGCCACGCTCTCCATAAGCCGTTACCATGGTTACACCATGCTAAAACCATCATAGTAAGATCTTTGGCTTACTGTTAAGAGGAAGCACTACCGGGGCTAAAGTTTAATTATGATAAGACATTTACACAAATACGTAAAGTCTCACCGATGTCAATCCTGGTGAGGGGGCAGGGTGAGGGACTGAGGGCGGTCCTGTGATAGGCTGAGGCGGTTTATTCATTTCCCGTAGTTCTGCATGAGGGGGGTCTTGAACCTGCCTGCCAAACTGGAAACACATGCCAACACTTGTATAAAGTACCACATGACACCAGTCACAGGACAACCACCACCACAATTCGGCACAATGAAATATACACAGTAACAATAACATTCAAAATTATTAGAGGTTTAATATTTTAAGACTTGAATCTTGTGAAATTATAGAAATGAAAAAATTAAAAATTCTACCTGTGAATCAGTGACGTTATTTCAGACACTCAGTCAGCTCCCTATGTAGTGTTAACTTCACTTCAACTAGAGAGAAAAACAAAATCAGAAACATTAAAAGTGTTTAAATTAATGAGGATACAAAGAATATGGAACAGTTCGTGATGATGAAAAGGACACAATAACTGTGTGTTCATCCATGGTTATGAGGGTGGGGTTTAGTGTGTGTGTGCAGATAAGATAAAACCCACCCTTATTGCGTCTGTGTGTATACAGACACACACACACACACCCTTCAGAATATCTATCTTAAAATAGTAGTGAACTATAATTTAAAATTGCAGATGCTTCATTAGTGATCCATTGTACATGTTTATTTTAAGTCTTATAGCAAAATCAGGGTTAAATATCCCCCACGCACACATTTTACATAACACCACCTACTCACAGATGAAGGACAGCGGCACATGATCACATGACCCCAACTCATTAAACATGATTTTCAAGCAATAAAAGTGGAATATGGTTGATATTAAATTCTGATAAAATTCATAATGGAAGTTTTAAACACCAGACATTAAACAAGTGCCGATTAATTCATGTCATCATGTGGTCCTTTTTAATTATTACAGCCTCACCATGCCTTTTAACTCCACATCTGCTGAGACGAGGCTACAAACTTTGTTGTTCCTTCACTTGGCGTTATAACTCAGCAGATGCAAGGCAGCCATGATGTGCCCACAAAAAAAAGGAAATATAATCAAACTTTTATACATCTATTCGGTGTATTTTTCCATACCATTACTGTGGAAACAACTCGATTAACCCTGAGGTTAACCTCCACGAAAGGAACATTTCACAAACAGACGAGAAAAAAAATCTCAGACTGTAATTCAATTGAGGACAACCATGATTACCATAATGTTTAATCTGTTACACCTTAAGGGAATTATTCCCTTACGCACAAACCAACAAATGTGTGCATGTTGTGCAATTTTTCAATCCAGAGACCGAGGTCAGTTCTGAGTCATGGTGTATTGAAGTGGGTCAATAACGGACTGTGCAAGATCCCAAAATTCTGTGAACCTCCTACACTTGAAATAATAAAATATGCCATAACATCAAACTTCAGGAAACGCTAAAAGGGGCACTTTAAAAAACATTTTCCCTTATTTACACCAGCCAAGTTCTTATTTATGTAAACAATCCCCTGTTATGAACCAAGTCAATAGAGGAAGAAGTCATTTTAAATTTACAATCTGTGGGAAATTGTTGATCTCTAATAAGAAGCAGGATGAGATACAGCAAGATGATCATTATCAAAAAAGTAGACTGCAAAGCTGTCAACGTGTTTCTGTCCCTTGCTAAAGAGTTGTGTCAGGAATGGCATCTGACATAAAAATCTATGCCAAATCAAACCTGTGACTCATTCGTTGTGGCGACCCCTGATAAAGAAAAAAGCCAAAAGGAAATCTCTCAAACCCTGACAGGGTGATGCAGAACTCCAACAGATAATCCAGAACTTCCAGTTGGTGCCAATCCCATCAGAGTTTATTACACATTAATAACTCGTTTGCAGTAGATTCTCTTTTATGAGACACTTAAAGCTAAAATGTGATTTTTAAATTTTTTTTTTTTTTGCACAAACGACCCCAGCAACACCCCATCATAAAATTAAACCATGACTGATATTTCTAATTGATAATTAAATGGTGAAATGGAGAAGGGGGGAAAAAACAGGTTTGTTGCCTCAAAATTAATAAAAAGGCAACATGAGAATTCATTCAACAACTCGAGTCCAAAAAGGTCAAAATAAGTTGAAACTAGACGAAACCAGTTCTACATTATTCGAATTAATCATAATGCCCGTAGAAATGTTTCGTCAGAAAAGAAAGCACTGTTTCGATCTCCAGTAGTGCACTAGACAGAATGTATAAATCATATTTAAATCTATGGAGTGCACATGTATAGGGAGCTGACCTCCATTTGTACTTTACCCACAGAAATTTTACACTAACCAACCATATGGTACTCAGCGACACTCTTCTGTACATTTATCACAGATACATTAACAGCTAAACACCTTAACACTGCCGAACGATTACTTCACACCTATAATTTCTACAACTTTTACACACATTCACTACGTGGCTTCCAGAGTAACATGCAAGTTTAAAAAAAGGACGCGGCCTACAAAACAGGCCTGAGGGGCACAGTAGACTGATTGTTAAGGTGATGCTAACGGATTAGCTGCGCTCGACAGCTAAACTTCACTCGTGTGCAATCTTTATGTAGCTCGAAAACATAGTGGAAATTGATTAACATGTACCAAGACATGTGTATTTTTCTATTTCTTTTACAAAAAACAACAACATTTTTTCCCACGTTACTGCGAGTAAATTAGCCAAAAAATTAGCAAACCGCTTAGCTCAGCGGTAACTATTGAGGGGAAGTTGGGATTCCAGTCCGGATTTTAAAACTACTGCCATTTCCACATACCTCATGTAAACACCGGAAGTACATGGCCACCATTTATTGTTGCGTCAGTTTACACAGACAGACAGACAGACACACACACAAACATTCTGTATTCCTAAATCTATTAGTTTTGTGCGCAAGTTCAACCATTAAATCTCGGAGCTATTCACTCGTGTAACCATCCGCTGTCATGAGTTGGATTTGTCAGTTTTACTTAATTGATTTTACTAAAATAAATCCACGTATTCCTGAGAAATGCAAAGGTTTGTATATATTTGTACATTTTATGACCTAAAAGAAAAGGAATCGATTCATCCGTTGACCTCAGTGGGCGTTGACGCGTGTGATACTGCAGGAGATCGCATCGCTTAGAAATCCTGGCCCGGCATTTTTTTTTTTTTTGGATCCAGAGCCGTAACGTCAGCGCGTGAGCCATATGGAACTCGTGAATTAGTAAACTCGGCGGTTCCGTTTCACTTTTAAAGGGGAATAAACATCAGCTTTTAAAGCAATATGAACTAATCTGATATCAAAGCGAGTGTGGCCAAAGTCGAAAGTAAAAAATAATAAAAATAAAATAATGAGTCATAGTGTTTGTATGAAATAAAAAGCTCGTGCTCCACCTGTTCTCAGTGTGATGTGGAGTTTGTTGAAGGGGAGGGGAGTGAATATAGAGAAGAAAAAGAGACAGTGTAATGGGGTGAGGGGATTGAAGCCGGTGTGTGAAGGAAAGGAGAGCCGCAGTTTCCCCTCAGAGACTCGGGCACTGACAAACGCGCACACCGAGGTACTGCTAGAGCAGTAAACACTCAGAATCAGGGCCCATCTCGCCCTCATGATGAGAGCTAAGCTAGCATTAGCACACAGTGCTAGGTTTGGGTTTACTCACCGGTGTGTCCTGGCAGGTCGAAAGCACGCGTTGTTCAAACCACTCGTGCTCTCCTTCTGTACGTGAACACACACAGCACACGCGTCTTTCAGCTTCGGGGTCAGAGTTCACGTAGAAAATAGATGATAATATTAATACTAACAATAATACTGTTGCTACTGTCTTCCGGTTCTACTGTCACTTTCCGTTTAAATTCCCAACTGGCGTGCAGGAAAAAAGGCCGAAAAAGTGACGATTTGGTTTTAAAAAACAGATCAATTCAGTTTTTATGAGTCGTTACAAACATGTCGGATGTCTCCGGAGCGAACCTCTGGACTGGAGGTCCATGTTTAAGGCGCGGATGATGTCGGATTTACCGGGGAAACTGAAGCACACTGTCTGGATTAAACACCGAGGACTTCACGAGCCATTCGCTCCCCTTGAGTCCTCTATATGTACAAACCACACCGGGCTGCTGCTACTCTGTTAATCCCACCCGTTTTCAAACAAAACCCCGCCCTCCTGCCCTAGGATTGGCCAGGGATATGTAGCCGGTCCGGGTCATGCTCTTGAGCGTTCCGCTGATTGGATAATGCAGATCATTCACTGCTTATCCTACACGTAAAGAAAATGCATTATTAAAATAAAAATACAGTAATACGAAGAAACATAATTAATGAAATATAAAAATAAATTAAAGTTAAGTAAAAAAGGTAAAAATAAAATAGGTGTTCTAAAATTCACTACAAATGCTAATAATACATAATATAACATAATAGGTGCCAACTTCCCCATGACCCTATTTAGGATGACGTGGTTTAGAAAAATAATGAACAAAATAATATAATGTAATTACAAATCTGAAAAATAAACAATAAAAATGTACATAATTTATACTACTATGACAGGTGGTAAAGTGCTGGATTACAGATCCCAAGGCTGGAGGTTCAAGCCCCACTATCAACAGGTTGTCACTGCTGTCTCCCCAGTGCAGGTTACTGGGTTACCAGCCATGTCTCTCACTGTCTGTAGTGAACCATTGCTTACTTTCGTCAAGAAGCTATACTGTATAGCTGTCAGCATGGTTCTGCCCTGTGATGACCTGGTGAGCTGTACAGGGTGTACTCTGCTCTCACCTCCCTGTGACTCTAATTAGGATTAAGCGGTTACAGAAAATGAACTGGTTTGCACATCTGCCTCCCAGCAACGAGGTCCTGGGTTTGATTCCCAGCTTGGGCATTCCTGTTTGGAGTTTGCATGTTCTACCTCAGCTTGTGTGGATTTTGTCCCTCATTCCAAAAATAGGTGTGAAAAATAGGTGTGAATATAAGTATGAATGTTTGTGTGAGTGAGCCTGTGTTGGCCTGGTGAGCTGTCCATGGTGTAACCCGAGCTCGCCGGAGTCGGCTAAGATGGGCACCAGCTTCCCTGCAACCCTAATTAGAATTAAGCGGCTCAGAAAATGAATGAATTTCTCTCCATGTGAGTGTCATTGGTTGTTTGTTGAAGAGAAGAGGTTCTGCAGAAGACTTACTACTGTGGGAAACCACAAACATGGTGCAGAATGTGAGGGAGTGATAGAGATGGACAAGCAGACTTCTTTTTTCCTTTTTAGGGGTCGCCACAGCGAATCATCTGATTCGCATGTTTGACTTGGTATAGGTTTTTACATCAGATGCCCTTCCTGATAGCACCCTTTTGCAAGGGGCCGAAACATGCTGATGGCTATGCAGCTAATCTTTACAAGAGTCAGCAATGATTCGTTTACATGAACTGCTCGCCATAGACAGTGAGAGACATGGCCAGCCTTTGAGAACCCAGTTAGCTGCACTGAGGGGTGAGAGACAACCTTATGAAGAGTGGGACTTGAACCCACAATCTTAGGAGCAGCAATCAAGCACCTTTTACCTCCAGGCCACCACTCTCCCTAGAGCGTGACAGGCATATAGATAAAATAAAATGACACACACACACACACACACAGAGATATATACTGTATATAATTTTAGATAGTTAATTTCATTTAATATATTGTGAATATGAAATAAGATTTTTTTTTTTACAAAGAAAACAATTATAATGACGCGAAATGAAATTAAACATAAACCATGCAAATTGATTTTGATTTTAAAACCGAATAAAAGTTAAAATTTATTTTTGATTTAATTCCATTTAGCTGAAGGTTTGAAGACAATGTTTAAAACCCTAAAACTATGTTCGTTTGGCAAAAACTGTCCAATCAGAGAGCTCCTCGTGCTCTGTTATATCAGCAAATCCTCGAGCAGCAAGGCGGGGTTTGTCAGAATACGATTGGGAGATAAAATAAAGACGCTTACTAAGCCGAAAGTGTACTTCTGGTGTATTTTGGTCAGGTGAACAAATTCAACTGAGCACTTCCGGGTTAAATGTTGCCGTCCTCTCTTCCAGCCCGGTCAATGTGTTTTCCATATTGAAAAGGGCAGAATTCCGGTATTTATTTATTTATTTTTGGTTGTTACCGAAATATATGAAATGTTTTTTGTTTTTAGTTTTAAATATTTTATAGTATTTTTAAAAGATTTTATAGTTGAGTTTTCCCTGCTATCCTCAACTGACCCACCCCCTGCAGCCCTCATCCTATCCGTCCACTGTATCATCCCACTCTGCTACTTCTGCCTTCCCAACCCATCATGCCTGACTACCCCAGCTGCCTACTAAAACACCTAATCCCTTTTCTATATAATCTAACACCTCCTCCACTCACTTTTTAAAGTGAATACCTGTACAAATACAAATAACACATCCTTCTGACATTCATGGTTTTCATGCGTTTTATTTTAAAGCATATCTAACATACTCTTGTATCATCGCTGACAGAACTGATTACCTGCAGAATAATGAGCGAGGTCCTTAACCCTCAATTGTTCAGGTGTATAAAAATGATAACTGTAAGTCACTCTGGGTAAGCGTCTACCAAATTCTGTAAATGTGAAGAAATGGCCATTGTTGTTGTTTTAATTCAGCCTAATTGCCGGGAAATTATATAAATAAAATTGATTGTCAAGACTGATGGATTTTATTTTTCGTAACTGTTAATGATTGTACTGTAATTATAAAGTTAAAAGATAGAATTTGGACATTCATTTATTAATTTGGACATCATGAGCTAGCATGGGACAGTGGTGGTCTAGTGGTATAGGGCCCTGGCTTGCTGATCCTAAGGTTGGAGGTTCAAGTCACACTCTCCACAAGGTTGTCCCTGTCCCCCCCATTGTAGCTAACTATGTTATCAAAGGCTGGCCATGTCTATAGTGAGCGGCATGTAAAGGAATAATTTTTTCCATAAAGAGTAGACTGCAAAGCCATCAGCGTGTTTCTGTCCCTTACTAAAAGGGTTGTGTCAGGAAGGGTATCCAACGTAAAAACCTGTTCCAAATCATATTATTCGCTGTGGTGACCCCTGATAAAGGGAAAAAGCCGAAAGGAAATCATCATTAGCAGAGAAATAACAGATATCACCTGCTATGAAATTCTGAGAAGGGTCTGAGAAGCATCTAAATGAAATACCATACACAATGGATACTAGAAATAGTTTACATCCCTTTGTTAAAATGCCAGGTTTTTGCGATGTAAAAATGAAACTAAGATAAATAATTTCCTACACATATTCATGTTCAATATTATTCTCGGTGTCTTAGCGGCCTCCCAGACCAGTTTTCTTCTTTTTCATCAGTTTTAGAGGGACATCCAGTTCATTATACTGTATTGTGCTATATTTTCCACAATGCTGATGACTCTCCCCACTGTGGTCTATAGTATATGTAATGTCTTTTTGTAACTTCTCCTGACTGAAATTCTTTTCATATGACGATCTGTAAATGCTTAGATGTAACAAAGTTAATGTCGGGAAAATCCTCTTAGAATAGCTGAACTTTATTTGATGTCTCAACTTCTTCTTTTTGGCTTCTCCCCTTTTTTCAGGGGTTGCTGCAGCAAATCATTTGATTTGGCACAGTTTTTACATCAGATGCCGTTCCTGACACAACCCTTTCGCAAGGGGCAGAAACACGCTGACAGCTATGCGTGGAGAGTGGGACTCGCAAGCCAGAGCCCTTTACCACCAGGCCACCACTGCCCCCGTTTGATGTCTCAACAAAGTGACTTTAATCAAAGACAGGCATGTACTGATTACTATTTGATATAAGTATGAATTCATTATAATTCTTAAGCAAATAGTGGGGCCGGTGGTGTAGTGATTAGGGTGCTGGGCTCATAATCAGGCAGTTGTGGGTTCGGATCCCAGTTAGACCCCCACTGTGCTAAGACCCCTGGGTAAGATCTCAACCACAAGTGTGCCTCTGTTCACCCATCATATATGTATATTATACCCAGTATAAATGGGTACCAGTGAAAGATATACTGGGAAGGTAACCTGCGATGGACTAGCGTCCCATCCAGGAGGAGTTGAACTCTTGGTCGCGTCACGCTATGGAAACCGGGGATAAGCACTGGCCTGATGAGCCACTTGGCTCGGTGTAAAAAGCCCAACAGACTTTACCTCTTAAGCTAATATTTACTATTAATTAATATTGAATTATAGCCTCTCCTCACTGCTTACACTGGAAAAGTTTTATATTGAAATATAAAACTATCCTGTTACAGTTGCAGAGCTGTGTGTAAGAACTCCAGGAAGCATCTGGAGAACCTTGAGTAACTACAACATTGAATGTTGTAATGAATAAATATCCTTTGTCGAATGATCAAAGTGGGCTCTGATCAGATTTCTGCTTGTTTGAGGCTATAAACATCATATATATCACAGCACCAATAAAGTTAGCCTCACATTCAACAACCTCGTATACTGAGAGCTGTGGCATCATCATAACATCTACACCAGCTACAACCCAACAACCTTTCAGTCCTGCTGAAGTCGCAGAGATATTACCCATGAGTTGTTTTACAGGAAACAGGACATCAAGAATATCTGCTTGTATAATTTGGAAACCATGGTGCACAGAGAAGCCACAATTGGTAGAAGAAGGCTGCAGCCCTAAGTATATGCACATGAGGATGTGCACAGATAAAAACCTTGCCTTGATCTTCCACATCCTGGTAGGAACAATAAAGAGCACTCATGTAATAAATCTAACTGAAATCATAGCCTGGAGATAATCGTATTGCCTGACTAATTGTTAGCTGTAGGTAAGCTCAGGCTGATGGAGTCTTGATGGGTGTGGGTAGCTGATTAGAATTTACTGATCAGAAAGTCGGGACTTTAAACCCTAGTGCCAGAAACTGGAGTCTGTTGGGCCCTTGAACAAGGCCCTTGATCCTTTCTGCTCCAGAGATGACAATGATCCTGCGCTCAGATGGCAATTTCCTAACAAACTGTTTCACTGGGCTGCAATATATGTGCAACTTCTTCATGAGAATTACTGACAGGTTGTCCTCACATCAAACCAAAGATACCGTCCACCGTTTCCATGTCTCTGAGTAGTCAATCCAGCAACACTGTGTTCACTGACAACATCTGGCCTACCTCTGGAAGCAGAACTGGATTAAGCAACCAATTCATCAGGAGGAAACCAAACAGAATGTAAGGTATTGGTGTGTAAAAAGTCTCCCCAGCCAAAAATAAGGTGCACATATTTATTCTTCCCCAGCTTTGAAAGCAAATGCTTTAGTAGATGTGGGAGGTGAAATATACTCATACTTTAATCCAGTTACATTTTAACATAAGATTCAAATCATGTTTGGAGAAGACAGATGAAGTAAATAGAAGTGGTTAAATTTGGTGAGTTTACTCCAGGTGATCACGCTGAGGCTTTCATCCACCGAACAGGAGAACTCCTACAACAGTCAATTCCAACCTTTAGGAGGTGTTTTGTGTGTGTCTGTCTGGCTGTGTATTCATTACTAATCATAACTCCCTTTTGTTAAACAGTTCTATAAAAATAAATAAATAAAACTATAAAATCAAGCTGTATTTTTTTCCCTAGATTACATTTACAGATTAATTATAAAGTAAGAGAGAGAGAGCTTGTGTACAGTTGGCATGATACATGCAGGACAGAACGTCTGAGACAAACTGGCGCATCTAGATTTTTTTTTGACAGGAGTGGATGGTACAGACCTTCTCCAGTTCTGTGAAGCAAAAAAAAAAAAAAAGAATGAAACTGACTGTTTGCATCAATATTGTACAGGGAATGAGGAGGGTGAGAGGAGGAATAATGATAATATGATGATGATGATGATGAACAAGAGGAAGAAGAAGTTGAAGAAAAAGTGGAAGCTGATGATGAGTAAAAAGACAAAGAAGTGGATGATGATGAAGAACATTTACATCTACAGCCTTTGACAGGTATTCTTATCCAGAGTGACTTACTATCATGCTTTTTTTAAACTACTGAGCAATTGAGGATTAAGGGCCTTGCTCAAGGGCCCAACTGTGGTGATTGCAGGAATTGAACCACTGACCTTTGGATTAGCAGCCCATTGCCTTAAAGGGTACCTGTAGTGAAAGCGCTCATATACCTAATTTGATGTATTGTGTATAGCTAGTGACAATACACCTATAAGGCGTTTATTATATTCTCTCACAAACCAGATTTAAGCGATTTAAGGGCTTCACTAACGTCAAACTTCAGAGCACAGGAGTTTTGCAGCGTCGCATTTCCTGTGACATCACATCGTTGACAAAGCCTCTACCGGAACTGCGATATTGCAATGTAAACATAAGCCTATATACCTGACACAACAACACAAGCTCACGGAAAATTGGAAAAAACAGACATTATATTTTTTTTTAAACCATGGACGAAGACAATGTCGTAGAAGGAGCAGAAGGTTATTGATATGAACCACGAAAGAAAGACTATCCACATTTAGTGAAATTGGACCAGGAACGTGACGACTCGGAGGACGATATTGGAGAGTCGGCAGAAGCTCTTTCACGGGAAAATCGTAGCAAACAACCAGCAAATATTTGGTGCTCTTGTGGAAAATGCGTGCGTCAAAAAACCCATCAGGAAAGCTATTGTTGTAAAGAACATGTATTGCTTGAGGAAAATATACTGACATTCTGCAATTGGCGATACGACTGTCAATGATGTTACGTCACAATGACCTTTGACCCCGGTGAAAAAAAGCCAACATATCCGTGCGCTGAACCTTCGTGAGCAAGGAATGTCATACATGTGGACTTATACATAACCTACCGACATCACACGATGTTTAAAAGTTAATAATAAGGTATGGTGGATCGTTTTTTAATGCTGTCAATTTTAGGTACAGGTACCCTTTAACCACTGAGCCAGCACTACCCTGATGATGATGATGATGATGATGATGATGATGATGAAGAAGTGGAAGATGATTGTGATAATGAAGATGATGAAGAGGAAGAAAAAGAAGTAAAGGAAATGCATAATGAAGAAGAAAAAGAGGAAGATGATAAGGAAGAGGAAGAGGTCCTACCTGTCATGCTGTTGGAGCACTTCCGCAGTGAGTTTATGGTTGTTATGTATTCTTTACCCAGGAACTCTTTGTAGTTTTGTCCTGATGGGACTTCTTGGAGACATTTCGTCGAGTCCTTAAAGAGTAGATTCTGATTACCCTCAGACTTGAACATGTTAAACATGGCCCAGGAGCTGGAATGACCGAACATGGCCTGGAATACAAAAGAATGAAAAAAATCTAAAACTCTTCATCTCTCATCCTCATTTTCCAAACCACTTAATTCTAACTGGGGTCACAGGGAGGTTGACACCCATCTCAGCCAACTCTGGGCGAGGGCATACCCTGGATAGCTCACCAGGCCATCAAAGGGCTCACACACCCATTTATATTCACAGTCAATTAATTGGAACAGCTATGTTTTTTGGACTGTGGGAGGAAACCCACACAAACACAGAGAGAAAATGCAAACTGCACACAGAAATGCCCGAGGTGGGACTCAAACCCAGAACCTTCTTGCTGTGAGGCGGACATGCTAACCACTATGGCACTATGCTACCTATCTCTTATCTTATGTCTGGATAGTTTTAATTTACCTGCTGTTCCTTGAGGAATAATATGACATCATCACGTTTCTCTGGATGAGTGATGACTGCATGAGCTGGAACTTTGGCTAAATTGCACTTTTCATATTCAGTTATTTCAGCAGAGCCACCAGGACAAATGAGTTTAAAGTCTGAGGATTTAAAAGCCTTTGCCCATGCTGGTCCACGACCTGGAGAAAAATGAACCTTTCAGAAATATGAAGGAAATATGAAGGAAAATTTATATTTTTAAAAAGAGATGAAAGGAGAGGTTCTTGAGGAACAAGTATTTGTAGGCCCTCTAATGTTCATGCAAACAGGAAATAAGAGGGACCTTTTGGCCTACTTTTTACTTTTTGACATATTCTAGGTCAATCCATGCTCAACATCTAGTAGCAACTTTTCAAACTGCTGCTCCTGCTGCATCACATGGTGGTATAACAGACATAGAGAATTAAGTATTCTAACAATGTGACTGGATCATGACTCTGTCATGTCTTTGTGATTGGCCGAGAGAGATAGGGAGGGAATGCCCCTCCCTAATAGTACAGTCAATTAAACACTCATGTACATACACACATGAACACACTGGAAATATTGTGAATACATGAATTTAGGATCTCTTCTTTGATTTTTACAGATGATGTTGTCCTTATGGCTTCATCAATCCAGGACCTCCAGCTCTCATTGAAGTGATTTGAAGCTGATTATGAAGCAACCAGGATGAGAATCCTGGGTCTTGGCACCATCCAGATCTGGAATGAGGTCCCCCTTCAAATGGAAGAGTTTAAATATCTTGGGGTCTTATTCCAGACCCGGAGGGTGCATTCCAGCCAGGATGAGAATCGGCACCTCTAAATCTGAGGCCATGGTTCTCAGCTGGAAAAGGGTGGCATGCACCCTCCAGGTCTGGAATGAGGTCCCACTCCAATTGGAGGAGTTTAAATATCTCGGGGTCTTATTCATGAGTGAGGGAAGGATGGAGCAGGCGATTGACAGTCGGACTGCTGCAGCCTCTGCTGTAAAGCAGAGCTTGTACTGGTCGGTTGTCGTGAAGAGGGAGCTGGGCTGCAAGACAAAGCTCTCAATTTACCAGTCGATCTATGTTCCAACCCTCACCTATGGTCACGAGCTTTGGATAGTGAGCAAAAGAACAGGATCACGGATACATGCAGCTGAAATTAACTTCCTTCACAGGGTGGCGGGAATCTCCCATAGAAATGGGGTGAAAGCTCAGCCATCCAGGAGGAGCTCGGAGTAGAACAGCTGCTCCTCTGCATTGAGAGAACCTAGTTGAGGTGGCTCAGGCATCTGGTTAGAATACCTCCCGAATGCTTCCCTGATGTGGTGTTTCGGGCCAGTCCAACCAGGAAGAGACCTTAGGGTTGACCCAGAACACGCTGGAGGAATTATATCTCTCGGCTGTCTGGGAATGCCTCGGTGTCAAGCCAGAATAGCTGGAGCAAGTGGCTGGGAAGAGGCACTTCTGGACCTCATTGCTTAGACTGCTGCCAACGTGACCCGACCCTAGATTAAATGGAGGAAGATGATGATGATGATGATGATAAACTTCCAGATCCTCACCGTCTGTGTTTTCCACTACAGTGCTGTGTTTAACAAATGCCACATTACCAGCACCTTCAGCCAAACACCTACACAGGACACAAACACCATTTAAAGCAAATTCATTAAAACAACCTTTTAAACCAATAATAATATAATCGTGGTTCTACTACATGTTAAATGTTAAGTATGTGTAGTAAGATGCAGTTGCAGGGTGGGGGTGGGGGCAAGCACCAGTTTCACTTAATTATCACCATTGGGCCCTTGAGCAAGGTTCTTAATCGTCAACTACTGAGGTGTATAAATGATATAGAAAAATGTACCACAGCTGAATGACTCAAAGGCATCACGGTGATGTAGTGGTTAGCACAGCTATGTCACAACAAGATGTTCCTGGGTTTGCGTCGGGGTTTGCATGTTCTCTCTGTGCTTGGGGTTTCTCCCAAAAACCTGCATATTCGGCTAACTGGCTAGTTGTGAGTGTGAATAGACTAGCAAGCTGTTCAGGGTGTTATTGATTGACTTTTGTTTTAATATCAAAATTTATGCCTGTTTTTAAACATTTATTTTTCATTCTAGACAGCAGTGGAGCAGCAAAGTGCGATCCCTAATCCAAAAAAACTCCAGTTCTTCCGGAAGCTGTTTCTCCATAAACCTTCCCCTCAAACACTGATTTTGAGCGTGCATGCTGGCCGGCCTATTTGCTTCCTCTTTCCATTTATGGCCGTTCATACTCTGCTCTGATTCGTTACCTGAAAGCACATTGCTAGAAGGCAATTTGGGAAGTCAATGAAGTAGAAGAAAAACTAGACTGCACACTCTGCATACATTATCCATTCTGCATGGTCAATAGGCTCTGACTTCCGCTAAGGGCAAAAAGCATGGTAAACATACACACATTGATATGGAAAACGATGTGATAAATCTAAATAGTTAGGATGTTTTGGATCCCTAGAGACATGAATATAATCTAAACATTTGCAGCATGCCCAGGAAGGTTTGGAAGATCCATAGACACATAATAGGAGGTACAGACCTTAATAATATTCCCCATGCCAAACATATCAACTGCCACGTCCACCTCTCTTGTCTTTGTATAGTGTAGCAGAGATTTCAATTGATATACAGTTGGCCCTCTACTTTTGAAAACCTCTGAATACAAAAAATCCAGGATATGAAAAACATTTTCCTAAATTTTCACCCTCTATATACGAAACAACCTCTTCTTACGAAAAGTGCCAAACGCACCATTCAAAAATTCAAACAATGCGTGAGTTGCTCTTTAATTGGTTGTCTCTCAACATCCCGCCCTGCTGGCCTCCCATTGGCCAGGAGGGAGCTGAACTGTACCCATACTTCCTGTACCCATACTTCCTGTTTGTCACATGCGTGAAGGAGAGTTGAACAGGACTGATGGCTTGTGAGTTTTTTTGAGAGTGATCATGGCAGCATTATATTTTGTTATCCATCATGGTCCCCAAGAAAGTGATTCCTGGTGACATCAAAAAGAAGAAACGAGCTCCATTATCAATCGAAGTGAAGCAGGAGATAATAAAAAATACGAAAGTGGGATGCGGTTGAGCGAAATCGCAAAGGAGTATGGCCGAAAGCCCTCTACAATCAGGACGATATTGAAGGACCTTAAAAGCAGAGATACAGTGATGGAGGCGATTATTTGGGAAAAAGAAACCGCCATATTTAAGTACCTCGTGAAGGAGGGTGGGGGTGGTGTGAGGGTTCTTCAGACTAGCAACCCCCGGACTTTAAAGCTTCGCATGAGTGGCTCGAGAGATTAAAAGAAAAAAAGGTAAATAATTTTCTTTTACTTTTAACTCATATTTCACACATATTTCATACAAAATTGGTGTACTTTTATCATTTTTAAAGGGTTCATGGGGTGGTCTTGGGACCCCCAGTGCAGCTAACTGGGTTATCAAAGTCGAGCCATGTCTCTCACTGTCTATAATGAGAGGCATGTAAAAGAACCATTGCTGACTTTCGTAAAGAGTAGGCTGCAAAGCTGTCAGTATGTTTCTGTCCCTTGCTAAAGGGTTGTGACACGAAAGGCATCCGACGTAAAAAACCCATGCCAAATCAAATGTGCGAATCAGATGGCTCGTTGTGGCGACTCTCGAGAACGGGAAAAAGCCAAAAAGAAAAGAAGAACAGGAGTAGTCTTGGGAGCCTTGGAACGAATCAAGTGTTTTAAATGTAAAATGCACCTCTACTTACGAAAAGTCAGTATATTCCACATAAGTATCGCTCTCAGGTTCAGAAATCAATCATCTGAGGCATGTACGTTAGTTTTATTCGCTTAATCTTAGAACAAAAAGCTCCCAAGGGGAATCAGAACCTGCAGCCTGTCCCCAGAACTTGAGAAATGAAAATATACAAAACGGCACTACACATTTATAACCACAAACACTTACAGTTAAGCTACACACTTAATATTACATCATATAAATGAGCAGTAGCAACATGATACATTTTGTATTGATTACAGATATACGCAATAACAAACCAGTTACATGCATGCTTGTTATACTGGGGCAAGTAATAAAAAGTAGTCCTTCATACATTTCAGGGTAAGTAATGTTATTTAAGCTTCAAGCCTATGGCCTAATGAAGGTTAAACTGAAACACACTTACCGGTGAACAGTTACTTCTTTGCGACCGCCTGCATGGTTTTGACAGCCAACAAGCGCAACAAGAATTAACCATATTGACACCTTCTTCTTCTTCTTTTGGCTTTTTCCCGTTCTCAAGAGTTGCCACAGCGTATCATCTGATTCTCACATTTGATTTGGCATGGGTTTTTACGTCGGATGTCCTTCCTGTCACAACCCTTTAGCAAGGGACAGAAACATGCTAACGGCTTTGCAGCTACTCTTTACGAAAGTCAGCAATGGTTCTTTTACATGAACCTCACACCATAGACAGTGAGAGACACGGCCCGCCTTTGATAACCCAGTTAGCTGCACTGGGGGGACAGTGACAATCCTGTGGGGACTCGAACCCCCAACCTTAGGATCAGTGATCCTGTGCCCTTTCCACTAGACCATAAAAGCTAAACTTAACATATTACAATTAAATTCGATGTTGTTATGTGTCACAACGTACAATTGTATTGATGCCAAAGGATGTCAACCCGAAGCAATGTTTTGCCCTAACCAGAAGTTGAAGCGGAATTATCACGTGAAAGGGGCCTGTGTGCAGTCTATTTTTTCTCTACGTCATTGGGGGAAGTCAAGATAACCAGAAGGCCCAACACTCTGTGGTGCACCATTGTACCCAAAATTGTGTTTACATCCAGCTCCAACAGCCCAGAGTTAAAACTTAAACATGTGCTAACCTTGCTATTTAACACTGCTGTCATCTAACATGGACATTCAGCAATGGAACAACATTTATAGGTAAAAAAAAAAAAAAAAAAGTAGAAAAAGCATGACATCTAACTAATTCTACAGAATCCCTAGACTATTTGTTCATTTTCTGAAACACATACAGTAATTCTAATTATGGTCATGGGAAGACTGGTGAACATCTCTGCCAACTCTGGGCGAGGGTAAAATACACTTTGGACAGCTTGCCAGGTCATCACAGGGAAGAAACACGCTGAAGGTAACCTAATGGCCTACTCTTTACACATGACAGCAATGGTTCTTCTACATGCTTGAGCCACAGACAGTGAGAAACATGCCTGGCCTTTGATAACCCAGTTAGCTGTATTGGGGGGGACAGCAATGACACCCTGGTGACAATGGCTCCTGAACCTCCAACCTTTGGATCAGTTATTCTCCCCAGAATATATGAATCCCAATCCGGAGGATCTCCTCTGTCCTTTGATCATTTTAAACCATGAGAGGTTTTTGTAAATCATACCTGAAGGCTCCAGCATAGCCGTAATAGCGCTCTGCAGTGCTGGCTTTGCATTTGTCTACGATCCCTCTGATACCTTCAGAACCCTTACAGAGCTTACACAGATTTGAGTTGGGATTCGCACCTGGTGCACAGCTTTCACTGAAGTACTTTGCTATGAAAAAATATATATAGAACAACGTGAAAATTCAGCATGTTGTGGAGCTGTTGATTAAAGGAACCCTGAACACACTCACAGAAATCACACTCTTTGGTGTCCTCATGGAGGAGACCCATGGGAATGTTCCAGCCTGCTGTACGTCCCAAACCAGTGTGACATGACTTCCTGCCTATCAATGTTCCCCAAGTGATGTTAGAGTCAGTGCGTACTACAGCCACAGCGTAATAGGATGAACTTCCTGCTGAAGGGAGAACGTAATAACAGACAAAGATTATATGGCGTAGGCTATTATATAGGGCCATCAGATTATAATCCTCACCTCTGCTTTTCTGCACCAGTAGACACACTTAACCAGGAATTTAGGCAGTACTTTTGTAGTTATATTAAACCAGCCCCTTGAGCTACTTGGATTATCTACTAGAGTACCACCCTTCAACCAGCGAGAATCCATAGATGAGGTTCCAGCAAAATCTTAGATGGGGACATGTGAGAGATGTGATGGACGATGTGCGAGAGATGTGATGGAGGACATGTGAGAAGTGTAATGGACGATGTGCGAGAGATGTGATGGAGGACGTGTGAGAAACTGATAGAGGACATGTCACAGATGTGATGGAGGATACATTAGAGATGTGATGGGGACATGCAAGAGGTTTGATAGATGATGTGTGAGAGGTGTGATGAAGGGCATGCATTTCTATTATTAATGTCAATGCCAATGCTAACCAATATAAATTAAATTAAATTAATTTCACCCACCTGATCCAATATTACACTTTGCTGTTTGGGGAGAAAAAGAAACTTGTGTAGTTACTTATATTTATCTTCACATGTATTAATATAAAGCTGTGTTTAAATGGTGGTAAGTTCCACCTCACCAGTTAGCGCTACCGGATGTTTGACAGATCAAAATTTTTAATCCGATCGTCACTGGTTGCATGCGTTTCTTGTCTGTTCCTTTTTAGGTGAGGTCCGCTCAATCAAGCAGAATATTATAGGCCTGCACAAAACTTGGCACGGACTCATCTGCGAAGGCACTCACTGGTTGTATGGGTGTTGTGTGCTTGGTGCGCATTTGTGAGTTCTTCATCCTGTAGTTGCCAGTTCGCATCCATGGATGTCTGGTGGATGTGAATTGCGGCCAAACTATTGACTAGCCTGTGACAGGTGAACCAGAGGTGTGACAGGTATAGAGTGCATGTTCAGTGGATGATTACTAAGGCACTCAAGAGCAGCAGTGGAGATGACTTTCATCACTACATCATTTTCTTTTTTTGTGCTCCCTCCAAACATGGGAGCTACTGGAATGGGTGTTCTCAGTCCATCTGTCTGTCTGTCCATCTATCTGTCCATCCGGCGTCTGTAACACTTCGGTTTCCAAATGATAACTTAGGAATGCTTAGTCGTATTTTAATGAAATTTGGTATACTGTACAGATTTGTCTTAGGGATACCTTGCCTGGGATTGGTGCACAAAACAGTTCAGCACTTAACTAATGAAACAACTCTACTTCATTTATTTAATACTACAGTTTGGTTTCCGGACAATAACTTGAGAATGCTTGCTCAAATTTTGATGAAATTTGGTAGCCGGTTGGTCTTACCTTGACTGTGATTGGCGCACACCAAAATTCATGATTAATGAGACAGCTGGACTTAATTTGTTCAACACAACAGTTTTGATTTTGGTTTAAGGAAGATATAGATCAACTTTAAAATACACATTCTTTGGTGGTGGGAGCTTTGGACTCCTGCTGTCTATTTTTTTTTAGTTTGTTTCTGTTGGTCATCCATTCGCTATCCGGTGAGGTGTCACTCACTAACTCATAAATTATTTTCCAAACATTTTTAATGCTGACATCAGACCATATGATCTTGCTCACATTCATTGTTATAGTCTTCCACCATGGCGACCACCAGCCCGCACTTTCCGGCAGAATACACCTGTCCGCCATCAACAGCCATTGCATCAGCCTCTTTACGCTGTGAACACAAAGACCATGCCAACGTCAAATTCAAGTCATCACTTTGAGATAAATGAGATACGAGATACTCTCCACATCACCATGATCTTGTTGATGCAGTCATCGACAGTGTTACCATTCTGGCATTCTATCTTGATGTTCTTCTGATTGTCCACACTCATGAAGGTCCACATGTCGCATTTATTCCTCTCAGCATGACCCACGGTGCACCATGTAATTTCATGAGATTTGCTGCTGGTGGTGAAGCCTGCAGAGAAGATATTCTAATAAACTGGAGTGGCAGATTAGAATAAAGGCTTCCCAGAGTAACATGGTATTAATACATCCCATTGGTTTACCGTCTACTCCAAACTGTGAACAAAATACACACGGAGATCGCCACTGTTATTAATAAACAAAGTTGAGTGATACCTTTTTTAAGGGCATGGCTAGTAGCTACAAACTCTTCTCCCAGGTACATGAAGGAGTCTGTGCTCTCCGGCAGCTTC
The DNA here is from genome assembly GCA_024760905.1 of Plotosus lineatus. Taxonomy (NCBI): domain Eukaryota; kingdom Metazoa; phylum Chordata; class Actinopteri; order Siluriformes; family Plotosidae; genus Plotosus; species Plotosus lineatus. The sequence continues at coordinate 17,775,865 of CM045743.1, forward strand.
AGCAGCTCTTTTGTTGAGTCTTTAAACATGAGATTTTTGGTTGAGAAGCCCTCAGAGGAGAAGAGACCTTTGTCCTGTGAGGGTTTGAAATTACTTATTCATAAAACACTACACAGCATTTCCCAACACACACCTTACACATCACAACTTAAACAAAATACAGCTTCACTTGATGAGGGCGATATCATCATCATCATCATCATCATCATCATCATCATCTCTGAAATCCATCAATTATAAACAAATCTAAGATCAGAATTTACACAATCATTAATCTTCTATACCACAAACAAGAGCACTAGGAGAGCACAAACCTTCACCAAACCCAGCAATCCTCCACATAAATAAAAATGTATAAAATGGTCTGAAATAAAAGGGTAAAAGGATTGTAAGAGATGTTACACTTCTGTTTAATGCAGTGCTTTTCAAATAGTAAGGCATGCCCCCCTTGGGGGGTGCAGTATGATGCCAGAGGGGAGCGCATATGACCCTGAGGAACATGCCTTTCTGCAAGTGTGGACGAGAATTAAGTGTAATTTTACCTCCGCTCCACTAGTTGGCAGTGGTGCTCTTATTGTCGCGCTGTGGCGTACAGTAGCGGTTTTTTGCACGAGCAAACAATATGAAGTGCAGTAAACAACCCCTCAATAAAAAACACGGAAAATTTTCTGACATGAACGAAGAGAAAGGTGGCGATAGACGGTGATATTAAGACAAAAATAAGGTGAATGAGTTTAAATAAGGATGTTTTTTTTTTTTTAAATTTCAGGCAAATTGGTGCACTTTAAATCTTTTCTATTACACATTAAAAAACCACGTTAATGAAGTTTTTCTTTGTTGTAAGTTCACCTATATAGTATTTCTTTCTTTTTTTTGTTTATAATGTTAAGAAAGATATGATATTATGCAGAGGTGTACTAATAATTTTATAGGCAAATAATACCATTTATAGTTGCTCGCGGGGCGGTGAGGGGGCGTGAAATGTTTTTTTCTTCCTAGGGGAAGCACTGATTTAATGTGGCGCATCAATAAGGTGTGTGACTATTAACCCGGTTCGAATCCATGGAAGCTAATTGGCAGAGCTCTTACGGGAGGCACTGGATGGCATATGCTCACTTCCCTGTCACTTACAGCTATCGCCAGTCAATCATGGGCGTCTGTGAGGTCATTTGTATAATAGCCCCTTTCCTCAGATTGTGGAGCGCCACATTTATTAAACATTTATTCAATTAAACAACTTAAAAAATGAAAAATAAGCTGCAATGTGCTCTCTCGAAAGAGCGTTAAGCCTCCTTTCATCTCTGACTGAGTCTGTAGGCAGTCTCTCTCTCTCTCTCTCTCTCTCTCTCTCTCTCTCTCGCTCTCTCTCTCACACACACACACACACACACACACACTGTCTCTCTCTGTCTCTCTCTCTCTCTCTCTCTCTCTCTCTCTCACACACACACACACACACACACACACACACACAACTCTGTCTCTCTGGTGTGTTTTGCCAAATGCGGGCTCCGCCCACACGCAATGCGCAGCTGACAGAACAATTCTATTTAAATGTTTAAATGGACGGGATGTTGTATTTAAAGCTGAAATACAGTACCTGTTTGAAAGATCAGAGGTCCTGATTCAATATTAACTTGATTCCTTGTGAGATCGGAGGTCTTGTCCCAAGGAGCACTCTGCTCATGCTTCTTCTGCTTCAATATCATGCCGAAATAATCACCTCCATCACGGTATTTCCGCTTTAAGGTCTCCTTCTGTTTCAATATCGTCCCAATTGTGGAGGGGTTTCGGCGATGAATGGCGGGTTTGAATTTTTGAATGGCGCATTTGGCGCTTTTGGTAAAAAGAGGTTGTTTTCATAAAAAGAGGACAAAAATGTAGGAAAATGTTTTTCGTAACCTGGATTTTTCGTATGCAGAGGTTTTAGTAAGTAGAGGGCCAACTGTATTAGTAACCCTTTCCTGGTCCTTCACAGAAAAAAGTCAGGAAATTAAAAAAAAAAAAAAAAAAAAAATGCTGCTTGCTATCAGTTGAGCAACAGATGACTGGTATTCTCTCTCTACTAATAAATGTATTCTCTTTACCTAACACTTCAGTTTTTAGCTTTGAGAGTTTGTCTACTTGCATTTGGCATTGCAAGCAATCAGACTCGTCTTTGTGACGGGATTCAGAGTGTCAGCGCAGATTGTATTCTTTGAATACCGCCACTTGACAGATGCTAACCTTATCCTTGCATGAGAATGTTAAAGGTTATATTTGATACTCATATTTGATTGGTGAATTTGATTCAAATGTATCTATTTGAAATTATTTTGCTTGAATTTAATTTATTTGAAATTAATGTTGATATTATTTGATATAATTGATATTATTTTACAATGTTATGTTTATAATAATTGATTTAGGGGTGTTTAATGAGATACAGTAATGGTATTTATGGATGTATAGTACAGTATGAATGTCATACGTCACTGGAACATACAGTAACAACTTACGTTCATTTTCAACTTTCGTTCGGCCATCCGTAACCAAACAAAAACGTAAGTCGTGGAGCGTCTGTAAATTTTTCTCTTCCATAACCTTTTCACCATTCTTCTTCTTTTCCTTTCTATTTGACAGGAGAGTGTAGGATTTTTTTTTCGGGGGTGTTCAGATAAGGGCAAAGACGGCAGAAGAGTGGACTAGAATGTCATGTTGTAGGTGTGTATTAGTCTTGATGGCGTGGCCAGACTAAAAAAACATAAATAATAATCATAATGCACCTCTGGTATTGTTCAGGGAGCCGGGCCAAATGTGGAGGCGGGCCGTATCCGGCCCTGCGGGCCGTAGTTTGGGGACCACTGTGTTAGACCATCCCCAAATACGTTTATGCAGGTTTTCTCCCCTCTGATTGGTGGTGTCTTTTGACAGGGAAGGCAATACTTGATGACTGGGAGTTGGATACAGTTAAATTGGGGAGAAATTGGGTACCCCATCCCCCGATAATACAGAAAGTATACAGCGCCCCTGCTGCATCTGTTGTAACACAACACTTCCAAATATTCATCCTGTATCACAATGTTCAAGAATTCTTTAAAAACCTACCTGCATTTAATAGCTCATAACTAATTAAGCATTAATTAGTAACATTAATATACTATAAAAAATCTAATTAGACTAAAATTTCACATTTCATATTGTGGAAATATTTAATTTTATTTTGTTTCTGTTTTTTGTTCTAAATTTTAGTGAATGAAACTAGGGGCTATCACAGGATAGGAAATAAAGCATTATATGTCCTTCATCACATCACATACCTTCAGTTTATGAAGAATCTCAAAAATGCGGTTAGACAGGTTCTCATCTTTGCGACTAACCACAGCATCAGCAGGAACTTGAGCCAAGTTACAGGTTTTAAACTCATCAACGCTTTTCCTGGAACCATCTTTGCACAGCAGCTCATAGTTGTCCTTATCACTTGCTAAAAATATTCATCAGTTAATATCATCGTATTCGTCTATGCTCAGAAACTCATATTACCATTACTAACATGCTTCAGATTGTTTTTGTCACATCATAGAATCTTACTAAGCATTGTGAAGTGATCCAGAAAAGCCACATCTCCAGCTCCGTCTTTCAGACACCTGAAGAAATGGGAGAGAACAAGAACTTCATGATTTAGTGTCATCGAAAGAAAAGTATAAACATTAAGCTGAAAAAGATTCAATCAGTTACACCAATCCGACAGAATTCAACATTCCACAGTAATGTCCTTCATTCATTTTCTGAACCACTTAATCCTAATTAGGGGTCGAGGCTGGCACCCATCTCAGTCAACTCCAGGTGAGGGCGGGTTTAAACAGTAACGTGATTTCAGCTAATGACTCTGTAGATCTAGTAAAACTGGAAATTGATCATTTGAAAAGCCACCAAAAACTCTTCCTGACTCTTCCTGTCTATTCCTGTCTCTTCTCAGGTCTTCTTTTCTCTCTCCATCTCATCCCGTTTCTCCCAGTTTCTTCCCTTCTCTATTCCTCTGACATTTGGTGTCTCTTCCTCTTTATCGCTGTCACTTCCTGTCTCCTCCCATGTCTTCCTCTATCTTATTGTGTCTTTATGTCTCAACCTGGGCGGCACGGTGGCGTAGTGGTTAGCACGTCCGCCTCACAGCAAGAAGGCCTGGGTTCGATTCCCGGCCTGGGCGTCTCTGTGTGGAGTTTGCATGTTCTCCACGTGCTTGTGCGGGTTTCCTCCAGGTGCTCCGGTTTCCTCCCGCAATCCAAAGACGTGCACTGTAGGTTAATTGGCCGTTCTAAATTGACCGTAGATTCTCTCCTACAGCGGCACTGGAACCCAGTCGTATCGGCACTTGCCTTTCCATTGGATCCTTCCGGTGGCGCCGAGACGGGGGACTTGCTGCTTGGGTAACAGCCTGTCCCTCATTACTCCCTACCCGGGCTCTGCGCACTGGGGAGTATCACCAGCCGGGATACCAGCCAGAGTGCAGCCATAGTCCTTTGGGACTGACGGAGGCCTACCATACCATATCTCTTTCTGTGACTTCCTGTCTCTTCCCATTTCTTCTCATCTCTTCCTGCCTCTTCCCGTCTCTTCCAGGCTTTGCGGGTATCTCTCTCTTCCTGTCGCTTTCCATGTCGCCCTGTCTCTTCCCATCTCTTCTTGTGTGTTCCTGTGTCTTCCCACGTCATCCTGTGTCTCAGTGTGTTCGTATCTCTTCCTGTGTTCATTCTTTGTTTTATAGTCTCATAACCATAAATTTCATTCTTTTTAGCAAGCAGATGACAAAAGGAGTGGTTATCTCTACACCGCCTTTAAAAACATAACTATCAGAAGGAATGCACCTCACTGTTTATTATATTCTGTATGTTAAATTATATTTGGTGTATTCCTCGTTCCTGGTGTCTGCTGAAATTTTTGTGTGTGAAATATTGGTGCCCCGGATTATGCTCTTACTGGAAAGCTCCGTGGTGACCGTAATATGGCTCCTTATGAGAACGTGAGCAGTCGCCTTTACACAACTCACACAGTCTCAAGTTATTGATAGCTCCAGGCACACAGCTAGCAGGGAAAATTTCCTTCACAGCTGTAAAAGGACAGACAGATGTGCATCACAATAAATTCTATAAGCACCTGGAATTCTGGGGAAAGGAAGAGTCCCTCTCACCTTCTTCCACAGGCTTGTCCTCGATGCCTTCCCATTTAATCTGTCCAGTCAAGATGAGAGTGCCGATGGGGATATTCCAGCCTGCAGTTTGCCCCAGTCCAGTGTGACAAGTTTTTTTCCCGCGAAGATCATCAAGGCCAAAATTTGTGTTTTTCTTTGCTACAGCTACAGCGTAGTAACATGTCTCCTCATCTGAGACAAGTTCAGTAAGTTACATCAGATCATCACATTAGATCATCACATCTCCATTTCTCAGTGTTGAACTTAAACGAGTTGCCCTCTTTAAATGTCGAGGTTATTCTGAAGGTTCTACCTGTGCCGTAATGTTCTGCGATGATGGGGTGAAGGTTATAAGGTGTGAGGCCGGCTGTGTAGATATCCCCTCCATCCAGAGTGATAGCGTCTGCTTCACCTTTCTGAGAAAACAATTTCACAGGATTTATTCAGGACTGAGGGTCTTTTACAGCATCCTTAGTAATGTCGGGACCCATCCTCCTGAGCTCAGGTAGTCACCTGTGTGATTGTTCTGTGAAGGCTCTCGACCATATACCTGTGTGAGTTTCCTCATACTGTATCTCCTGAACATACACCGGCAGCTACATCAGTTCAAATAAATAGCCAGACGTGTGAATGAATGTGTATTGTGTTTCGTTGTGTGTTTCCATCATGACCTTGATCAGAATAAATCAGATATTGAAAGTCAGTGATGGTGATGGACAGGCTAACAGATGAGGTTAGACAAGAATCTCCATGGACTATGATGTTTGCAGATGACATAGTGATCTGTAGTGAGAGCAGAGACCAAGTGGAGGAAAATCTAGAGAGGTGGAGGTATACCCTGGAAAGGAGGGGATTGAAGGTTAGTCTTAGTAAGACAGAATACATGTGTGTGAACGACAAGGACCCAAGAGGAACTTTGAGGTTACAGGGGGCAGAGATAAAGAAGGTGGAGGATTTTAAGTACTTAGGCTCAACAATCCAGAGCAATGGAGAGTGTGGAAAAGAGGTGAAGAAGCGCGTGCAGGCAGGTTGGAATGGATGGAGAAAAGTGTCCGGTGTGATGTGTGATAGGAGAGTATCGGCAAGAATGAAGGGAAAAGTGTACAAGACGGTGATGAGGCCAGCGATGTTGTATGGTTTAGAGACAGTGGCCCTGGGGAAAAGACAGGAGGCAGAGCTGGAGGTAGCAGAGATGAAAATGTTGAGGTTCTCGTTGGGAGTAACGAGGATGGATAGGATCAGAAATGAGTACATCAGAGGGACAGCACATGTTAGATGTTTTGGAGACAAAGTCAGAGAGGCAAGATTGAGATGGTTTGGACATGTACAGAGGAGGGATAGTGAGTATATTGGTCGTAGGATGCTGAGGTTGGAACTACCAGGCAAAAGGCCCAGAGGAAGACCAAAGAGACGATTTATGGATGCGGTGAAGGCGGACATGAAGGTCGTTGGAGTAAGAGTAGAAGATGCAGAGGATAGGGAGAGATTGAGGCAGATCATTTGCTGTGGCGACCCCTGAAGGGAACAGCCGAAAGGAAAAGAAGAAGTGACGTCCATATGCACACATTTTACCTTGATGGCTTTGATGCACTCCATTGATCCTTCACGCTTCACACAACTCAGCAAATCAGATTTCGCAGCAAGTTGTCTGCATTTCTGAGCCTCCTGCTCCGACTTCAAACACCATCTGATCTGTGGTTCTGTGGGTGCGGCCTTCACTAAAGCTGAGACAACAAACTTCATTAAGGGAAGCAGATACAATGATTAAGTTGACAATGTGCAACGGTTAGCACGTAAGCCTCAACAGTATGAATGGGCTCAACGACGGTGTGTTTGTGTGGAGTTTTCATGTTCTCGATGTGCTTGTGTGGATTTCCTCTGCGTACGCTGCTTTCCTCCCACAGTCCAAACACATACAAATAGGCCAAGTGGCTCTTCCAAATCGCTGAGTGAGTGTGAATGGTTGTGTGTGTGTGCTTTAGCCCTGCAATGACAGGTGAGCTGTTCAGGGTGTACCGTGCCTTCGCCCAGACTCAGCTAAGATAGGTTTCAGTCTCCCCACAACTGTAATAGGATAAAAAAAACACACGTAGAACATTCAAACTCATCCTGCACTGAGCTCAAGGCTTGAACCTAGGACCTTGCTGTGACTCAGACGAGCTTTAGAGCGTTCTGGTTTCAAATAAGGATGTTTGAGCTTTTGTCCATTATGCAATTTTGAGGTTTTAATACTGATACTAATCAGAACCTTCTGTTTGGATTTTTTGGTGTGGCTGTCTGGGCTGTGTGTGTGTGCGTGTGTGTGTGTGTGTGTGTGTGTGTGTGTGTGTGTGTGTGTGTGCGCTTGATCAATATTACAAAATGCAAGAGCTATAAGTTCAGAACACATCACTAGTGGTGAGAATAACGCAATCTGAGCAGACCTTTCTAACAGTTCAGACAGTACTATTAACAATTGCCAGTTTCACAAACAATCACCAACAAACACTTTTATATGTTTATTAAAAATAATATCTTTCTTATGATCATTCACTTTATATTTTATATCCGGTCACATGGATTATAATCAGTGTAACATTCAAATATATAGATATATGAGATGTACCGCATTACCGAGGTATCCGAAGACGACGGAAAGGACGGCGAGCTTCATGGTAGACTCCTGGACCCAGTGGATGATGTGATGATGCCTTAGTTTGCTTTCAGGGACCTGAAGGGACCAAGACTGACAGTAAAGAAGGTGAGGATTCAATCCTGAATTACCTTAAATTCTCTATATAGGTGGACTACATAGAGTGTAAAATATGTGGCTTCTACACTTTTTTTGTAGTGTACTATGTGTTCAATGGGAAGTCGTTTTTCTGTGTGTTTTGGGGGAAATTCCACTTTCAAAGTCCAGCTGTCCTTTTGTAAACACTTCACATATTTACACACAGACACACACACACACACAGACACACACACACACACACACACACACACACACACACACACACATACATATATCTATCTATATATATATACTAGTATATATATATATATAGATATATATATAAATAATATGTATATATGTGTGTATATATATATATATATATATATATATATATATATATATATATATATATATATATATATATATATATATATATGTATGTATATATACACACACACTCATCCCCAGTGCAGCTAACTGGGTTATCAAAGGCCGGCCATGTCTCTCACTGTCGATCGTGAGAGGCATGTAAAAGAACCATTGCTGACTTTCGACAAGAGTAGACTGCAAAGCCGTCAACGTGTTTCCGGACTGCGATGGCCTGGCGCGCTGTCCAGGGTGTCCTCTGCCCTTGCCCAAAGTTGGCTGGGATGGGCGCCAGCCTCCCCGCGACCCTAATTAGGATTAAGCGGTTACAGAAAATGAAAATGATATATACACACACACACACACACACACACACACACACACACACACACAGGGATCCCTCCCTACTTCGTGCTTCAATTCATGTGGCTTCATCGCATCGCTGTTTTTTTCAAAAAATATATCATCTGTGTTCACGCACGTGTCTGTATGTGTGTGTATTTATATTTTATTCACATCTTATGCATTATTTTTTAATGTTTAATTGTTATTAAAAACATTTATTGCATTGAATATGTATTTATTGATATTGTATACACATACTGTATACATGTAAACGTCAGTCAGGGGGTTGATCCTACTACGTGGAATTCAAAGATCGCGGAGGGGTCTCGGTCCCAATTAACCGCGGAAAGGGAGGGATCCCTGTATATGTATGTACATATAGAATATGTATATATAGTAAGTCTGACACTGTAATGCTTTCATGAAACGCATTTAGCCCTGTTCACAGCAGGTAATCTCAGCATTGTTGCCCCAGTTGGTCTGGTTGAGCCTCAGCAAAGTTAATGTGGCAATAAACTGTAGTCAGCTGATGTCCTGAATGTAATGGGTGAACAGGTTATCACGTCAATGAACCTTTTCTTCCCTTATGTCACATGTATAAAATAGGAACTCGAATAATGAAATAGTGGTTCAGGGAACATAAGGAATCATTTTCACATATGTATTGGCCTCCCAGCGTACTGACCTTAAGCTAAATGAAAAATTTTCAGGATGTGCTGGAGAATTTTATGGAGTGGTTCAGTTTTCCCGTTGTCAATTCAAGAGGTCAGTGAGAAATTAACACAACATTAAATGGAAATAAATGATGTGTGACTGAAGTTGAAACAACGCCATAGCATTTACTTACTGTAAGCAAAGCTAAAGACTGATCAACAATATATTTGCGTGTGCGACTCTTTTTTGGGTCGTGCAGTGTATATATATATATATATATATATATATATATATATATATATATACATTATTTGCTAACGTGGTCGCAGGGAGGGCAGAGATCATCTCAGCCAACTCTGAGTGAAAATGTGGTACATCCTGAACAGCTCAGATCAAAACACACATGACCATTCACACTCACACCAAGTCACAGTTCTAATCGAAACAGTAAAAGCAATGAGGGATAGCCAGTTCGCCAAATGTGAAAGTCTTTGGACTCTGGGAAGAAACTAAAGTACCCTGAGGAAACCCACACAAGCACAGGGAGAATGTGCAAACTCCAAATGAAACACCCTCACCGAGCCCTGGATTCGACCTATTTCCTCGCCTCCGTCATCGCAGGTTTGCTCATTAGCAATGTGTAGGAATTGTACAAAAATATTTGTAATTTGTAAATTCCCACTTTTAATATGGAAAGTTGCTATGTGACAATCGTTCATTTTCTGTAACCGCTTAATCCTAATTAGGGTCACAGGGAGGCTGGTGCCCGTCCAATGTTTTTGGACGGTTGGAGGAAACCCGCACAAGCACGGTGAGAGCATATGAATTCCACGCAGAAAAACCCGAGCTGGGAATCGAACCCAGTCCCTCTTGTTGTGAGGTGGACATGCTGACCACTACGTCACTGTTATATAGCAGAACTTTAGCAATAGGTCTTTAAATGAAATCTGAGATGTACTTTTAATTTCCTCACCTTTTCATGCCATTCATAACGTTCTACAATAAAGTGGTCTCACCAAGATGGCGGCACTCTGGCTGTGTGTTGCTCTGTGCAAACAAGAATGAGCAATAGTAGTCTTTATTTTTATTGGTGGTTTAAACAGGTGGAGGCTGGGGATTGGAATGAAACCCTGCACCCACACTGGCCCTCTGAGGGTAAGATTAGATACCCCTGCTGCCCTGCTGTACAGGGTCAAAATGAGGGGGAAACCTAGCTCAGCCGAAGGTATGGTACACCCTGAATAGCTTGCTGGCCCATTTCGGAATAACACACACACATACACCACCCCTGTGCTGTGAGGTGGATGTGCTTATCACTGTGCCACTTAATTAGTCACATCATCCCTCAAGTCTGGACTGATGTCATTCAATAAATGTTGAGTAGAACATGCAGCGAAGATTTCATGATCTTTTCTCAGAGAATAAATCCAGATCCTGTGCTTGGTATCAGCCTGAGTTCTATGATTATCTTTTGTTTCTATTACTGAATGTGTTGAGTGTTTTTTCAGGTGAGTGTGTTTAAAAACAAAACAAAACAAAACACATCCACATTCTGGCTATAAATTCTTTTTTTATTTCAGACAATTCTACAAAAAGCCCAGAAGAGTAAATCACATCAGAGAGAATGGATTCTGAAGCAATCAGAAAGTGAGAACAGCTGAGAGAGAAAGACACAATCAGGTGTTAAATCCAGATACACCAAAACACACCGGGACCGTCTCAGACTACTGTTTGGCAAGAGTTAGCGGTGCAGGCCTCCTCCAGTTCTGTGGGGAAAAAATTAGAATGAAGACAGTGTCAGTAATAGAAAACTGCAGGGAGGTGATGAGAATCAATCAGAAAAAAAATCTGTTATAAAATAACAAAAATAACAATAAAATCAAGAAATTTATAAAATGAATTATAAAATCATTTGAAATTATAAAATGAAATGCAATTAAAATAAAAAAGCAGGAACTGTAAATAGGGGCCGTGGTGGATTGATGAAGGCTGTAAGTGACTTCAATGCCAAAATACTTGCTCAATGTCATTTATTTGTTTATTTATGCATTCATTTATGTTGTCCATCTTTATATCCATCGATGCCTATCTATCTATCTATCTATCTGTCTGTCTGTCTGTCTGTCTGTCTGTCTGTCTGCCTGTCTGTGATTGTCTGTCTATGTTTGTTTGTTGTTACCTGACTTGCTCCCAGCACACTGGTGCAGAGAGGATATGGAGGTTAGATAATCCTTTCCCAAGAAATCCTGATAGTTCAATGCTGCTGGAATTTCTTGAAGACATTTAGTAGACTCTTTGAAGAGGGATTTTTCGTTCCCTTCAGACACAAAAATTTTGTCCTGGATGGCCTGAAACAGAGAAGAAATGATCACTCCATAAGTGTCTCACTAAGTTCAATCGGCATCTCTCCAGAGAACTGCATCATGACGTGCAGTCGGTTTCTGATGATGAACAGAATCACACATCAAGGTTTACAAGCCAGATTGCACCCTGAGGAAGGAGAGCAGGAACTCAGGATGCTGTGGCAGATGGAATCAACTTGCTGTTCGTACTCACCTGCTGCTCTTTCAGAAACGACACCAATACACCATGCTTTTCTGCACGAGTGATGACAGCGTGTGCTGGAACCTGGGCCAAATGGTACTTCTGATAGTCATCTATTCCACCAGAACCCTTAGGAGAGATGATCTCGAAGTCGGATTTCTTAAAACCCTTAGCCCAATCTGGTACTTTGCCTGGAAAGAGAGGAGAAATTCTTTGATTTCTTCTCTGTATTCTTTCTCTTCATACAGTGTGTGTGTGTGTGTGTGTGTGTGTGTGTGTGTGTGTGTGTGTGTGTGTGTGCGTGTGTGCGTGTGTGTGTGTGTGTGCACCCATGTGATGTGACCTGAACGTGGCTGTATGTATCGTATCGCTGACTCACCCTCGGTGTTCTCTGGTACAGTGCTATGTTTAACAAATGCCACGTCCCCAGTACCTTCAACCAAACACCTACAGGACACAAACACAACTCAACACCTTTTTCCTTCAGTAACGACCCTGTGACCTCACTGATTACACCTTTTACACCGTCAGTAAAACATTTCGTACTGTGGATGACTGTCTGATGATTGAACTCATGTGATACACACACACAATTCCAGCCAATCAGCAAAGCACAGAACAAGTGCAGACTGTTGCTGATTGGCTGGCTTGGTGATAGTGGGGTAACACAGTTAGTACTGGTGTCTTAACTACATGTCTGTGAGTATAGGGATGGCACTTCTGAAGCAGAACTGGAGGGATGTGTGGATTTATTTGGTTGTTATGTTCACATGTGAAAAATATTTTTCTACTGAGTTGATGACTGACCCTGATTTCATCTAAATGAATACAGTCGGTCCTCTACTTACGAAAACCTCTGAATATGAAAAATCCCGGTTACGAAAAACATTTTCCTAAATTTTCGTCCTCTGTATACCAAACAACCTCTTCTTATGAAAAGCGCCAAACGCGCCATTCAAAAATTCAAATGCGCCATTCAAACATTCAAACAATACGCGAGTTACTTTCTCATTGGCCGTCTTCCAATATCCCGCCCCGCTGGCCTCCCATTGGCCAAGAGGGAGCTGAACTGTACCCATACTTCCTGTTTGTCACACGTGTGAAGGAAAGTTGAACAGGACTGTTGGCTCATGAGTTTTTTTTTTAGATTGATCATTGCAGCGTTATATTTCGTTATCCATCAAGGACCCCAAGAAAGTGATTCCCAGTGACATCGAAAAGAAGAAGCGGGCTCCGTTATCAATCGAAGTGAAGCAAAAGATAATAAAAAAATAAAAGTGGGATGCGGTTGAGCGAAATCGCAAAGGAGTATGACCGAAACCCCTCTACAATCGGGACGATATTGAAGCAGAAGGAGACCTGAAAAGCAGAGATACAGTGATGGAGGCGATTATTTCGGAAAAAGCAACCACCATATTTAAGGACCTCATGAAGGAGGGTGGGATTGAGGGTTCTTCAGAAGAAGCAACCCCTGGACTTCAAAGCGTTGCATGCATGGGTGGTTCGAAGGAGATTTTAAAAAGGTAAGTAATTTTCTTTTACTTTTAACACATATTTCATACAAAATTGGTGTACTTTTATAATTTTTAAAGGGTTTATGGAGTAGTCTTGGGAGCCTTGGAACGAATCATGCGTTTCACATGTAAAATGCACCGCTGCTGTTTACGAAAACTCCGGGTTACGAAAAAGGCACTGGAACGGGTTAATTTCGTAAGTAGAGGGTCGACTGTATATAAAATGAGTACCATGTGATGTGACTCATACCTGAAGGCTCCACTGTAGCCGTAATAAATCTCATTGTTATTGGCTTTGCACTTATCTTTGCCAGCTTCACCTCCCTTACACAGTTTACACAGATTCGACTGCTCATCTGATCCAGGAGCACAGCTTTCACTGAAGTAACTTGCTGTCAATGAAAATAAGGAGCTATAAATGAATGTTATTAGGATCTGGTGATTTTAAAACTGTCAGGATCTGATGATATTATTAAAAGGAATTGCATGGTCTGACTTACAGAAGTCACAGTCGTTGTATTTACTATGGAGGAGGCCCATAGGAATGTTCCAGCCTGCCGTACGTCCCACACCAGTATGACAGGACTTCTTGCCTTTCAGGTTGTCCCAGGTCACGCCAGAGCCTTTACGCACTACAGCCACCGCATAATAAGACGAGGACTGTCCTGAAGGAAGCACAGAGTATCACAGTACAGACTGTTCTGTTTTTATAACTTTATTATTTTTGTGACATGAGTTTTACCCAGATTCCGTTTCCCAGACGGAGAATGCATGTGCACTTACCTGATGGATTTTTGCAGTCATCTGTTGGAAGATAAAAACAGAACCGTATGGTTAGAGGTGTCTTGCGTTTATCCTGCGTTCTCATGGAGGATTCCTCCACAAATTATTTGCTGTTATCCAAAAGTCATTTCACTCACTTTCATCGTACTGCTCCACCATCGCCGGCACCAGACCGCACTTTCCAGCAGTGTACACTTCTCCTCCATCAACTGCAATAGCATCAGCCTTATCCAGCTACATACACAAAGAAAAAGCTCAACAATGAGAACAATGGAAGTCGAATCCAACGACTGGAGTCTTTGTCACTCATAATACTCATAATTTTTTGTACCAGAATATTCTGCAGACAGTTCTGCACCGTGCTGCCAGTTTCGCACTCCAGCCTGGTGTTGCCCTCATCATCAATGAGGGAACTGCTCCATACATCGCATCTCTTTTTCTGAGCTGCACCTGTCACACACCATCTAATCTTCTCGGATGACGAGCTGACTGTCTTTTCTGGAGAAGAAAACACATTGCTAAAAACTTCTGGTTTCCAACCTGAGCAACTCACTGTCATGATCATATCCGACCAATCACCGATTACCATTATCCTATCCAACCAATCACCATGATGTTATCTGACCAATCTGGTTCCTGCCCTTTTACGTCCTTGTTCTTTTTAAACTTCTTTGGGGAGATTTTATATTTGAAAGTAATAAATGTGAGTAAGTACAGTCGGTCCCCAACTTACGAAGACCCCTGAGTATGAAATCCCCAGGTTACGAAAAACATTTTCCTGAGTTTCCGTCCCCAAGATACGAAACAACCCCCTCTTACAAAAAGAAATTCAAAATTCAAACGCGCCAATCAAAATTTCACACGACACGTGAGTTGCTCTCTCAATGGCTGTCTCTCAACATCCCGCCCCGCTGGCCTCCCAGATAGAGACAGAAGGAAGCTTCACTCTTTAGTTTTTAGTTTAGTTTTTTAAGTTGTTTTAATTTAGTAAATGTTTAATAAATGTGGGCGCATGAGAGTTCATCTGGAATTCCGATCCCTCAAGGAATCAAACTAAAGTTGAGTTTGTCAAGCAGGGAATGCTCTTTGAATTCACGTCTTGTGGGCGTGGCCCGCAGCACGCGCGAGAGAGAGAGAGAGACAGGTGTGTGTGTGTTTGTGTGTGTGTGTGTGTGTGTGTGTGTGTGTGTGTTAATAATAAATATTTAATAATGGTTTAATTAATAACTATGTTAATAAAATGGTTTAATATGTTAATAAAATGTTTAGAATGTTTAATAAATAATTTTCTTTTACTTTTAACACATATTTCATACAAAATTGGTGTACTTTTATCATTTTTAAAGGGTTTATGGGGTTTATCCAGTCCAAAGACTGGAGCCTTGGAACGAATTGGGCGTTTAACATGTAAGATGTGACCCCTACTTACGAAATCCCCACCATACGAAAAGGGCTCCGGAACGCATTAATTTCGTAAATTGGGGGCCGACTGTATTTTCCTTCCTGCTATTGTTGACTCTGTTTTGGATCTGTTGGGACAGAGAGAGCCACAACACTGTGCAGGTTGACAAGATGAGAACTGGCCAAGGAGATAACCAGTGAATCGGTGTGGACGGGACAGCGAGACTGGATGATGATTTGTCCAGTGGGTTTTTCCTGTTACCTCGTCTGAGTGAGTGGATGGCATTCCAGTACTCTTCGCCCAGGTACATGAAGGAGTTGGTGATGTCCGGGAGACGCTGTAGCCTCGTCACAGAGTCTTTGAACATCAGGTTTTTTGCAGCGAAGCCCTCAGAGGAAAACAGGCCCTTATTCTGTGTATTTTAAATACAAAATATAAAATGAAGTTTGAACATAATAAATAGCGAAATGTTGTCATTTATTAAATCACATACCTGCAGTGTGCTAAGAACTGTAATGATCCTGTCGGTCAGGTCTTTATCTAAGCGACTAACAACAGCGTGAGCAGGAACTTGGGCCAGGTGGCAAGTTTCATACTGATCAACAGGTTTCCTGGTGCCGTCTTTACATAGCAGCTCATAGTTGTCCTTTTCACCTAATAAACATTCATCTGTATCTTAATACATAGTTCTTACTAACGGGAACCTAACATAAAATCCTTTACGTACCGAGTGCAGTGAGGTGCTTCACAAACGCCACATCTCCAGCACCGTCCTTCAGACACCTGCAGGAAAAGGAGAGGTTATTTAAAATTAAACAAATAAATAAAACATCAAGAAGCACCAAACAGTGGACTCTCCTGCATCATGGGCTTCATGTGGTTTAACCAGTAGGTGGTGTGGTGGACAATTTGAGCAAAAAGGCTTTGAAGTGTGCAGTACTGTGGCTTTCCTGATATATCTGACACTTATGCCACTGGAAGATGATTTTGTGTCTATGCTACATTTCTATTCACACTGGAGACAGAGGAAGAGGGACATTCTTACTGGAAAGCACCGTCATAATCGTAATACGGCTCCTCATGAGAGCGCTGGCACTTGTTTTTACATAACTTGCACAGCGTGGCATTTGTTGCTCCTGGAATGCAACTGGCTGAGAAGAACTCTGCCACCGCTGCAACACACACATACACACAAACACACACACACACACACACACACACACACACACACACACACACACACACACAAGTAATGATACACTCAGAGTTTGATGATGTTGAGCTGATTAGGGTTTTGTTTTTCTTGGGATAGCATTGAGCAGATGTTTGTAATCTGCAGAAATTCAGTTGAATGAATTTATGCCTCTCACACCAAACAAAAAAATTTACTCCTGAAGAAGTGATATATGAGACACTGTACAAAGTCTCACCTTCTTCAAGAGGTTTATCATCGATGCCGCCCCACTTAATCTGCTCGTTTTTGATAAGAGTGCCAATGGGGACGTTAAAGCCTGCAGTTTTCCCCAAACCAGTGTGGCATGACTTCTTGTTACGAAGGTTGTTAAATCCGAAGTTTGTGCCCTTCTTTGCTACAGCTACAGCGTAGTAACATGAGTCTTCATGGGAAAGAGGTTCAAGATTACAGGTAAGTAGCAGTAAGAACAACATTATAGACAACACAACTAACATTTTACTTTATGAATGCTTAAGGAATTACCTGCACCGTAACGTTCTGCAATGATGGGGTGAAGGTTATGAGGGGCAAGGCCTGCTGTGTAGATATCTCCTCCATCCAAAGTGATGGCATCTGCTTCACCTTTCTGAAAAAACCCACCGGAAAACGATAAATGAAAAGAACAGGAATCGAATTTCTGCCTTTTTTCCCTTATGAAATATAAACAGAGGATGTACTGAATATTGTACGCTAACTCACATGGTCACTAATGACCTACAGTGTCAATTAGCTCGCCTGTTCCCTAACTTATTTTACAAAGTTAAGATGCTCATGTGGTTCCTGGAGTAATAAAACACGTAGACAATCAGAAATTAATATCAAGGAAAAAGAAATATATATATATATATATATATATATATATATATATATATATATATATATATATATATATATCTACATATACATATAAACATATACATATATATATAAACATATACATATATATATATATATATATATATATATATATATATATATATATATATATATATATATATATAAAGTGAACCATAGAAGCATAAAGTGATGAAAAAACAGCTTACAGTGTGGAGGTTCTGATTTAAACTGAAAATAAAAACACAACTGAAACATTAACACTCAAAATACAGCTAGAAATAAACCCCATTCTTATTTTACCGCAACTGCCTCGATGCATTCCCGAGTCCCTGCCTTCTTCACACAGCTCAGTGAACCGAGTTTCTGGCACTTCTTAAGCTCCTCCTCTGATTTTAAACACCATCTGATCTGGGGTGACGCCTGTGCTAGGACTGAAATAAAGAGAAAATCTTTCACAACCCTTTCAACTCTCACGTAATCAAATGATATAAGAACACAATCACAGTACAAGAGGGATTTATTTAATTTGATTTGACTTTTAATTGAGAATATCACCCTTCAAGGCCAACTTGAGGCATATTGGGATAAGACATGATGTTATGAGGAACCAGTCTGAAAAAGGTCAAGCTGAAACATAATGTCACGATAGACCAATCAGTGGAATAGGCACTAGACAGGTGACTCCAGGACTGTAAACAGTGTCCGAGATTTTAGTCACAGAACAATTTCTTTTGTGTGACTGATTGTATGCTCTTCTTTTCCTAAAGGTTAAATAAACACCTGAAAAATTAATTTGGATCTCTTGGGTTATCAACTGGACACATTTTGCAAAGACAAGGTCTTTTTCTATTATGAGTGGGTGATGAACAGGTGATTGACAGAGGAGAGACAGTATGTCCCTCCCACCTGTGACTCAAACACCACCAGGATTTGGGCCTGACAGACAAGAGAGTGAAACCTTTTCCCTGTCACTGCCTGGGAGTCAATAATTTATACTTATCACAAATTTTTCTGGGATTTCCCCCCCCCCCCCATTTCTCTACCCGATTTAGTTGTATCCAATCACCACCCATCAGGTATTGCCTTCCCTATCACAGGACCCCCACCAATCGGGCAGGGGAGAAAGCATGGACATGTGACATGCACTGCTAGCCATTCATCTCTTTTGCGGCATCATGTGTATTTGGGGCTGGTGTAACATACTCGGAGGGAAAGTGATATCCACCCCCTTCCCATACGAATAAGCTCACAGACACCCATGATTGGCTGTTGATCACTTTGAGTGACAGGGAAGTGAGCGTATGCTGTCCTTCCTCCCTTGTGAGAGCTTGGCCAATTAACTCTCATGGACTCCCGGTCATGGACAGCTGTGGGATTAACCTGGATTGAAACTTGCTATCTCTGACTTATCACTAATATTACTAAATCACAAGTATAACACCACTAGTAACAAAACCTACTGCCCCAGAATGAGCAAACTTTGCTCTTGAAGAATAAACATCCCATCATTCTGTTATTACTGTCAGAAAACAAATTATTAATTTATTATAAATGTATTATTTAAAATTTAGACATCAAAGCAGAATTTATTGCCTTACCGAGGCATGACAGGACAGCGCAGATGACGAAGAACTTCATTCTGGACTCCTGGATGCAGCAGACCCTGTTTGTGCCAGTGAGGGAACCTTTATAGGGAGAGTGGAACTAAGGGGCAGAGTCAGGAACAAGAGAAGGCGGGGGTCTATTTCCAAATCAGCTCTGAGTTACTCCATCACATCACTATACAGGGAATGGAATATACAGGGCTTGAGTACTGTGTGTAGTGCACTACACCTTCAACTTTTTTCAACTTTTTGGTGGGAAATGTGGAAATTCCATTTCTACTCTATTGTCTGGATACACATGATTGTTTTACAGAGACATTCAAGGGATTAAGCAATGGGAGAAATCTTTCATCAGAGTTTCAGAGATTTAAATACTATATATATGTGTGTGTGTGTGTGTGTGTGTGTGTATATATATATATACACATACATACATACACATATTTTAATTAAATATAGAAGGTAGATGAATATGTAGAAATAGAGTGCATGATGACATCCCTCCATGTCCCCTAAAGAGATTGGATAACAATGAGATTATAAATGATAAATAAACAGAAATATGTTTGAATTATTTTTGAATGAAAGCTTTATATGTCTGCAAGTGCTGGTGATATGACGGCGGTTAAAGCTCTGTTGAATTTGATTCAAGACAGAACACATGTCGAGAAAAATGCTGAAGATGATGTTGATCTCTGAAGGCTGATAGGTGGATAATAAAGCAGTAATTGAATGAGTTGAGATAAAGGGTGATTATAGAGAGAATTACGGTAATCAGATGAGAGATTTTTATCTGCTGATGAATTCTCTGTCATACATAAGCTTAATTCTATCATTTTAAATTTTATTTTTAAGTAAACAACCATGCAACTAACTATGCTTCAGGTCCCAGTTCTGCAGTAATTATTCAACTTATCTGTTGGTAAGAATTAGTTGATTTCTATCCACCAATTATAAATGAAAGAAATCTCATGAATCATAACATCTATTATCTTGACATATCTAGCCAATCAGATTGTGCTGTTCCTGTGTAGTATATAAAAGAATAAAATTGAACATCTGCTCATGCAGTTGTTTGTAAATTTTCACCGTTAAATAGATATTCAACTAATTTTATGTTTATCTCTGTGCACACAGGTATGTTCATATAAATATATATATATGGGGCAGTGGTGGCCTGGTGGTAAAGGGCGCTGGATCGCTGATCCTAGGGTTGGGGGTTCGAGTCCCACTCTCCACAAGGTTGTCACTGTCCCCCCAGTGCAGCTAACTGGGTTATCAATGGCGGGCCATGTCTCTCACTGTCTATGGTGAGAGGTTCATGTAAAAGAACCATTGCTTGCTGATTTTCACAAAGAGTAGCTGCAAAGCCATTAGCATGTCTCTGTCCCTTGCTAAAGGGTTGTGTCAGGAAGGGCATCCGAATTAAAAACCTATACCAAATCAAACATCATGTGATGATTCAGCCAAAAGGAAAAAAAAACTCTCTATATATATATATATTCATTCATTCATTCATTCATTCAGTTCATTTTCTGTACCCGCTTAATCCTAATTTGGGTCGCGGGGAGGCTGGTGCCCATCCCAGCCAACTTCGGGCGAGGGCAGAGTACACCCTGGACAGCTCGCCAGGCCATCGCAGGGCGGAAACACGCCGACGGCTTTGCAGCCTACTCTTGTCGAAAGTCAGCAATGGTTCATTTACATGCCTCACACCATAGACAGTGAGAGACATGGCCGGCCTTTGATAACCCAGTTAGCTCCACTGGAGGGGGGACAGTGACAACCTTGTGGAGAGTGGGACTCGAACCCCCAAACTTTGGATCGGCGATCCAGCACCCTATACCACTAGACCACCACTGCCCTATCTATATATATATATATATATATATATATATATATATATAGAGCGTGTTTGTAATGCTACACACGCCGAGCAGTTTATTTTGTAATCTGATGTAATTTTTATAAGGCACTCACAACAGGTTGTACGCCATTGCACTGTATTTCTGATTCTCTCCAATTAATTGTGAAGGCAGCAGTCTCAGCTTCTGCTCAGGTTCTGGTTTTGCTCTCTCATGTTTTATTTAAAGATAATAAGTCACTTCTGAATGATAATGATAAGTGGGATGGTAGATGTTAAACAGGAAAGTAAGATGATCATTGTTTGTGATATTAGTTTTCTTATCATGTTGATCACAAACAATCAGATCATCGTTTGAAGTATAAAGAACTCACCAGACCAGGGCTTTAGGATCATTCTCACTTTGTTTAACCGTGTTGTGTCTGAGCTGAGAAATTCTTGGATACTTGAGCGTTTGAGGAAAGAGCTGTCAAACATTCCAATGCAAGGCAGAGAACAGGGTTTAGTAGAGGTACAATACACTCCGGCCTGTTTTTCTTTTTCTTTTGCTAATGCGTTCGCATGTGTCTAGACTTCTCAGTCTCGGGTTTTGGGTTCCATGAGTACAGGATCAGGTTTTTATCCCAGATATCCGGAGACCAGATACAGTACATCTTTTAATAATTGAGAAGGAAACTGCAGCAGTGGATGAAACATAAAAATCGTGAGCACATTGGTGATATGTTAGAGATTTCTACATGTACTAGTATATAGAAAATATAGCAGATAGATGAATATTGTAGAAATGGGGTGCATGATGACACCCCGCCATGTCCCCTAAAGACAGGACTGGGTTTAATGATGATCTTTATTATGTATGGAGTTCTTGTTGTACGGTACGGCTGAGTGACAAATGAGATTACAAATGAGATTACGTTACCAAATGAGATTATAAATGGAGAAATAAACAAATATATTTGAATTATTTATCTCTGGATGTACTGGTGATATGGCGATTAAAGCTCTGCTGAATTTGATTAAAGACAGAACATGTAGACAAAAATGCTGAAGATGACGTTGATCTCTGAAGGCTGATAGGTGGATAATAAGCAGTAACTGAATGAATTGAGAGTTTGATATAGAGAGAATTACGGTAATCCGCTGAGAGATTTTCATCTGAAATCCTAATTCTATATATTTTTAAATGATTTAAATTTAACAACCCTGAGTGCAGCTAATGAGTGGCAAGGTGGTGTCGAGGTTAGCACGTCTGCCTCACAGCAAGAAGATCCCGGGTTCAATGACCAGCTCGGGCGTTTCTGTGTGGAGTTTGCATGTTCTCCCTGTGCTTGTGTGGGTTTCCACCGGGTACTCGGGTTTCCTCCCACAGTCCAAAAACGTGCACAGTAGGTTAATTGGCTGTTCCAAATCACCCCCAGGTGTGCATGTGAGTATGAATGGTTGTGTGAGTGTTGGCCCTGCGATGGCCTGGCGAGTGGTACAGTGCCCAGAGTCGGCTGAGATGGGCACCAGCCTCCCCACGACCCTAATTAGAATTAAGTGGTTCAGAAAATGAATAAATGAATAGTGCAGCTAATTGGATTATCAAAGGTCGGCCATGTCTCTCATTGTCTTTGGTAGACGGCTGTAAAAGAACCATTGCTGACTTTCGTCAAGAGTAGCTGCATCGCCGTCAGCATGTTTCTGCCCTGTGATGGCCTGGCAAGCCATCCAGGATGTACTCTGCCCTTTCCACGGTTTGGCTGAGATGGGCACCAGTCTCCCCGCGACCTTAATTAGGATTAATCGGTTCATTAAAGGATCAGAATGAATAAAAGTAATTAAAAAAAAAAAGAAATATAGTTTTAATTATTTATGAATTGGTTTATATTTCTAGTCACATGTGCTGGTGATGTGACAGATAAAGGTCTGCTGAATTAATGCTGATGTTAATGCATGTGTGGCGCTTTTGGATCAGTAGTCTGATGTGTGCATGATCAACATTACACAACATTGGGGTGAAAGTTCACAGCGAATCATTACAACATGCAGATCGCTGAGCGTTTTATCAACACCTTGCACACACAGAGTGGCAAATTCTTTTTGTTCCTCTGAGAACTTTTTTTTTTTTTTTTTTTGTGACTGTTTAAACTGAGACGCAAATTTAATTCCCTGTCATCATGAGATCAGGCAGCATTACACACACACAGAACACAGTGTATGAAGCAATGCTGGAAAATACCAGATCTGGAACAAAATTACATAAGAGTATTGATTTTATACTCTGATTCACCTGGAAACCAATTATTCACTACCACTCTATTACTATTAGGGGCCGGTGGTGTAGTGGTTAGGGTGCTGCACTCACGATCGAGAGGTTGTGTGTTCAAATCCCAGTTAGACCCCCACTGTGCTAAGACCCTTGGGCAAGGTCTTAACCACAAGTGTGCCTGTGTTCACCCAGCAACATAAATGGGTACCAGTAAAATATACTGGGAAGATAACCTGCGGTGGACTAGCGTCCCATCCAGGAGGAATTAAACTCCTTGTCACTTCATGCTATGGAAACCGGGGATAAGCACCGGCCTGATGAGCCGCTCGGCTGGGGCGGGAAAAAAAAAGCCCAAAGGACTTTACCTTACTATATTATTTATTATTATTATTATTATTATTATTATGCAGCTTCACTGGAATCTGGATGTAGACTTTATTATCAAAGGTATGTGCAACCCTGACCAACCCACTCACATGTTTCTACTCTGTCATGAAGTTGCTTCACAACATATCAATGTCTCTGGACTTTTACCTGTCTATCTTTTCTCTGTCTTTTGTATGTCTATCAACTGTTTCACTGACTTTTTCCTGTCTGCTGCATGTCTTTCTGCTGCCTGGCACTCTGTCTCTCAACTGTCTGTCTGTGGAATGCCGGTCTTCTACCACTCGATATGTCTGTCTGTTGCCTGTCTATCTGTCGCTCTGACTGTCTGCATTGTGTCTGCTGTGAATATTATGTTTGTTTGCTGCCTGTCTGTCTGTTATCTGCCTGTGTCTCTGTCTGGTACATGTCTATTGGTCTGTCTCATTGTTGTACGCCTGTCTGCGGACTGTCTGTGTGCATGTTATTCAGCACAGTAAAGGGTCTGATTTTATCATGTTCTTTGGTTTTAAGGAGAAATAAATCCTTTTGCTGTTAGATGGTTGTATAGCTGCAGTGTTTGCTCAATGTATGATAACATTCAGAACATTCTATACTGCTGATAGAATGCAAATTCAGCCTCATACAAAGTCAGGAATGTACCAACTTGCCAACTGCTGCTTTTTAAACCAGCTGCTGATTCTTCAGTGAAACCCCTGATACATCATGTTTACTGCTAACGGACTCGTCCTGTGGAGTACAACCCAGACCTCCAGGGTGGGGACACGCAATACACGGACGTGTAGTACTCTGTATAAAATGAAAATATTTTTGAAGAAATAACTGCACTGATGTTCATAATGATAATGAACAGAAAGAAAACTCAGATTAAATTTCCTGCAACATAAAAAAAATATATATTTTAAAAAATCCAAATTCATCACCCTACACAATCAAATGATTCACTCAGAACCACTCTGAAAATTTCGACCTCTGACCTTTCAATTTTGGCAACCAATTATAAGGCAGCATTTCTACAAGAGGATAATCTCATCAAAAAATTCCATTCAGACTCCTCAGGGATTGGAATGGGATTCTGGCTCCAGATTTGTATAAAGAACCAAATAATCATCTCTGAATAGAACCACTTTCCCAGACGGAGTGGATCCCATGAGTATTTATTATATTTATCTATTATATATTTGGAATGACAAACAATTATCGATTTCATTATGCCACTCTATTATTATTTAATACAGTGCTGTATTACTGTATTTTATGTGATACAATTTTGAAGGTGCAGGGGTAGCCCAGTGGTCAGGTGCTGGATTACCGATCACAAGGTTAGAGGTTCAAGCCCCACTGTCAACAGTTGTCACTACTGTCCCTACAGTGCACTAACTGGGTTATCAAATGCTAGCCGTGTCTCTCACTGTCTATGGTGAGAAGAAGTCAAAGAACTATTGCTGACTTTCATCAAGAAGAGGTGTTTCTGCCCTACAATGATCTGGCGAGATGTCCAGGGTGTAGTCGGCTGAGAAGGACACCAGCCTCTCCACTATCCTAATTAGGATTAAGTAGTTTAGAAAATGAATGAATGAATAATCGTATTAATTGGTTCATATTCATTTTGTAATACATAAATATTGACAGACAAATATACACAAGATTCCTCCAAGGTTAATAAAGTGTTCTAATAAATAAATGTAACCCATGTAAACACATGGTTACTAATTTTATTGGAAAAAACCCTAATTTCCAACACTCCCTGAAAGCACTATAGTTTCCTAGTCCCCTTGAACGCATCATAGGCACGTGCTGCGTGCGCCTGCATGCGACCCGCAGAGAGTGCAACAGAGAGCGTGAGGAGCAGGACGCATACAGAGCCCTCGAAAAGCGACACGAGTGAGTCAACGATCAAAAATGTGATTAAGTGAACTTTTAACAAGTTTAACTAAGTTTGTGTGCTTTTCAGAGCCTTGTATGTGTTTTGTTCTCTCTCAATCGAACCGGGTGGAGAGTGTTTGTTTTCTTGGAAACTCCGGTGAGTCATTACAATATGAAGCTAGTTTAAGAACCTATGCCAGTGCTTCTCAATTATTTTCTGTTACGCCCCCCCTAGCAAGAAGAAAACAATTCGCGCCCCCCCACCACCCACTTTCCGCCGCAACTATAAATTATAACTTTTTTCTATAATATAGTTACAGGTATATCTCTTCATTATATCGTATCCTTGTTAACATAAATAAAACAAAAAGAGATATAGTTCAACTTACAAGAATAACTTTTTTAACATTTTTTATTAGTCTGTAAAAGAAAGTGCATCAATTTGCCTTAAATTTAAAAATAATAATATCCTTGTTACATTTTTGACAAACTTACCACACCATTTGCTGCTGAAAATAAAATCAATAAATAATTAATTCAAATTGACTTCAGAAACATTAACTCAGGAGCACAATATATAAACATTTTAACCTACAAAACAAGAACAAATAGAACAATTTGTGCTGATTTTTTTTTTTTCTCAAAATGAGGAAGCCAAGATTAATGGCTACAATGAGCACGTTTTGCAGTGCACAGCTTCTCAAAGCGAGGTTTGAAGCATGACACTGCAACTCTCAGCTCCTGCTCAATGTTTAGCTGGGACCTGTACTTGCTACGCACAATGGGCAATGAGGGCGCCACTGCCAACTACTGGAGTGGATGTGCAATTACACTTTCTTGTAGTACGGCGGAAAAAAAGCATGTTCTCCTGGGTCACACGCGCCCCCCTCAGCATCCCATCGCGCCCCCCCAGGGGGGCGCGCCCCACTATTTGAGAAGCACTGACCTATGCTAACTTTACACGTGGTGAACCTATGCTAACTTTACACGTGGTGACTTTTAAAGCTGTGTGCACTATTTTTGTCTTTAAAAGGCTAAGACCAGTCGGAGTACATAACAAAGATTGTGCTGTGCACAAAATGAACCTTACATTTTATTTTTCTAAATGTTTTGTTGAAAGCACTTTTGCTAATGCACTAAAGTAGTGCAGATAAGCTGTTTTGTTTTACATTCCATTCAGTGCCTTTCATGCACTTTTGTCATTTTATTTAGGAATTATTGTTGTTAAATATTTTATTCATTGTGTCTGTACTGCATGTGCAGACTGGTTTTTTTAGTGGATCTGGATTGATCTTGAAGCTGGTTTCGGACACGGATGGCGAGCCAAATCCAGTGAGAACTCTTGGTGGATCCAGAAGCAGTGTGGCCAACTGTTCTCTGGATGCGAGAGTAGATCTACAGACCCAACCACTTCAAATCACAGGATCCCAGATAAGAACAAATAAAAACACCTTTATCCCAAACGGATCACAATCCTGGAAAAGACTCCCGAATTCACACAAATCGAACCTTAGAGACTTAAGCTTATTTTATTTTATTTTTGTTTTGTAAAGAGTGTTCTACAGCATTGTTTGCACTGTTTCTTGTGATATTGTTAATTGTAATAAATCTGCCGGCTGTTCAACTTTAAATCTTCACAATTCATTTTACTCCTCTAGAACCTAGTATAAAATCTAGCACAGCTATATCAAGCTGGTGTTACATAAACAATGAATTTAAATGAGTCATTGCTTTAGTCTCCTGCACTGTGGGTCAGTGGCCCAGCTGTTTAAACAGCTGCAGAAAGCTGTTTATTTTAACGTTTTGTCCACTTGATATCTAATTTTATTATCAGCTCTTTCACAGCACTGGAGCAGACTTTGTTCTGACTCTTGCTGTTTCATACGTAACAAAAAAAAAAAAAAAGCAATTCTAATTTCTGCAGAATGAGCTTATCCAGACAGCCACAAGTTTACAAAATTAAGCATCATTCAGTAAAATCCACAAAACATACAAACAAACATCTTTATGCATTTAAATGCTGAGAGATCAGTTTAAATTCTAATTGACGTTTTTAATTTACAGAGAAATTTATCAAAACCAAATGCTGGATTTCAACTATGAGTAATAAACCTCATTAATTTTTAACCATGAAATGAAATAAAATTTGTGGTGTGTTAGAAAAGAGAAAAGTTATTATAATAAAATATCCATATTTACTTGTTTGTGTAATTTTCATAAATAGTTCGATTTCTGTCACACAAAAAAATAAATAAAAACTCAGAATTGAGAAAGAATTGTTGCCTGATTTTTACTGGGTTTAATTCCGCAACAGAACCAAGAAATCAGGCTTTTAAATTAGCAATGCTGATAGTACCTGTATCTGGGGCCGGTGATGTAGTGGTTAGGATGCCGTGCTCATGATCGGGAGGTTGTGTGTTCGAATCCCAGTTAGACCCCCACAGTGCTAAGACCCCTGGGTAAGGTCTTAACCACAAGTGTGCCTCTGTTCACCCAGCAGTGCAAATGGGTACCAGTAAAAATATTCTGGGAAAATAATCTGCGATGGACTAGCGCCCCCATCCAGGAGGAGTTGAATTCCTGGTCGCTCCACGCTATGGAAATCGGGGATAAGCACCGGCCTGATGAACCACTAGGCTGTGGTGTAAAAAGCCCAACAGACCTGCACCTGAATCTATATCTGTAAACAAAACACCCAACCACCAAACTTGGTGGGGACACGACCAACACTGAGTCCCATAGACTCTTGACTTTGGAATATTGAGGTCAAAAGGTCAAGGTCAGTGCAAGGTTACAAAGTTTTAGCGAATTTATATTACCTGAAAACTGATAAACATGCTGTTACTATGGAAACACTAATAGACTTTTAAATTAGACAATTTCCTCTGACCTTGACTTCCAAAAGTCAAACCCCAGCCATCTTGTAAATCCTTCAAATGAAGTGTTTTTAATAATTTGCTGGCATGCACGTATTATAGAATACATAAGATGCGTTCATTGGTGATACTTACCGCATTATCCTCACTGCGGTATCCATGGTATCTTACACTCTGGGAGGACCTGGGGTCACTTCTGTTTTCGTTCACCCTATAGAGTCTGGATTTACTGTCTTTGCAGTCCCATGTCTGTAAACAGATCTTTAATCCACACACCAGTGTGACTGCAAAACAACACGTTATATTAAACATCTAGAAGAAAGATTACGCAATGTGTTGAGATTTACACATGGCTCGGTAACATTTCACACAGACACACAAAAGTGAGAGGAAGTGACAAAGGCAGTGGAACCAAACAAACTACTGAATGATTCGGATCTCCTGCAGGTTAGATGTGAATCAGAGCAAAATCTGAGAAATTCAAATGTTTCACCCCCAGAAAAGAAGGGGGGGGGGGGAGAAGGGAGAATCAGGAATCTGAAATTCTGTTTTATGCTTCACGTAAGTGCCTTTCTCTATGACATCAGAATACATAGGCCTTATCTGTGGATCAGACATTGTGGGCCACAGACTGCAGCCCTTCGATAAAGGATTATTCAGATGTCTACCCATTGCAGTGCATTGGACATCCCATAATATGCGTAAACTCCTTGTTCCTGATGATGTTGAAAAACTTCATCTCAGCCTTCTCCAGAGCGCTCACACCGAAGACTCCTTCGATACACATTACAGATCAGACACACTCCCATGATTCAGTGGTTACTGTGGAAACTATATCAGACGAGAACAAGTGCATTTCCAAAAACCTGCAACACTGTCAGATCACACCGTGGAAGAAGAATAAAACACCAGGATATGGTAATAGAAAAACCATCAACTTCAGGTAGTCACAGTACCTCTGCTATATTATCACTGGTTATTTCATATTAAGTATATACAGTATATAAAACACACACAATTTTTGAGTTTTTCTCGACAGGAGCATGGTGTACAAGTAGCAAACAAATTTTGTAGGCAATGTGTACACAGGTTCGTACTGGAAAAAAGGATTATTTAGTCAA
This sequence comes from Plotosus lineatus, assembly GCA_024760905.1. NCBI lineage: Eukaryota > Metazoa > Chordata > Actinopteri > Siluriformes > Plotosidae > Plotosus > Plotosus lineatus. The sequence goes on from CM045743.1 coordinate 17,805,390, forward strand.
TAAGTACAAATACTGCGCTCCTAAGTGGGGCATCAACAAGGTGTGTGTGTCTGTTCACCCAGAGATGGGAGGGAGAAGTGGCATACACTCGCTTCCCTGTCACTCACAGAGATTGCCAATCATGGGCGTCTTTGAGCTCACTCACATGAGGAGGTGGATAGCCCTTTCCCACCGAGTGTGTTAGACCACCCCAAATACATATGTGCGGCAAGTTTGTAAATAGACGGGTGGCTAGCACTGCACGTCATGGAGGGGACACATGCATGCTTTTGCATAGTTGGTGGTGGTTGTTTGATAAAGAAGGTAACTTGATGGGTGTGCAATTGGATATGAATAAATTTGGGAGAAAAATGGGGAGAAGCCAAAAATAAAAAACACTGTATGAATGAATATTCCTCAGATGCCCACTAGGAGGGGGGAACATTTACATTTAGAGCAACTTACATAAGTGCTTTATAGTTTTATTAGTGTGTGTGTGTTTGTATAGAGCAGGGATCACCAACATGGTGCCCACAGGCACCAGGTCGCCCACAAGGACAACATGAGTCGCCTGCGAGCCTGTTCAGGGGTCGGGAACCTATGGCTTGCGAGCCAGATGTGGCTCTTTTGATGACTGAATCTGGCGCTCAGATAAATCAGGTGGCCTTTCTTAACAGAATCACTAATACATAATTTCACTGTCCTTTAAATAAAAATACAGAAAAAAGTCGTCAAATAAAACAAAGACATAAATCTCACGCATTTCAATCTATACATCTATTTTCAATGCCACTTGTCGCTGTGGCGAGCAATGGAGAGGCAATCCTTTCTGTACTCCAGTGTGTGGGCGGGACCGATACCTTGAAACTCTAATTTTATTAGATTATATGCAACAGCCTGTGTTGTTTTTGGGTAAAGAGGTAAATTTCCCTCTTTTTGATCAGCTCGTGTGCAAGAAGCCAAGGGCAAGCAAAACACAAATGGACACACATGAAAAAACTTCAACCGCAGACCAGCTTTGGGACGTGCTTCCTGTCACAAACATCGCAATGTGAGTCAAGTCGTATTGACCATGTTCGGCTCCACATGCGCACGCGAGCGGTCCTTCTCACACCTGAAAAGCATCAAGACCCACCAACAGAACTTCACTACGTATCAACCAGACTACAAAGCCATCAGCAAAACCATGCAGCACCAGAAGTCGCATTAATAGTAAGAAGTACTGTTCTTATTAATAAATAACTTTGTTATAACAATGCTGTTTAAAATAAATTCAGAGTTGTATTATACTCTAAAATTGTTGGTCTCAGTATTAAAAAATATATTTGACTCTCAGAGGATTAGATTAAAAAAAAAATTTTTTTTTTTTGGCTCTTAATCAAAAAGGTTCCCAACCCCTGTCATAGATGAATATCATTAATTATTAATAAGAAGATATAATTAAAGGTAAATTGAGCAAATTTATTATGTCAGAAGTGTGTGTTGACCTGGTAGCCCTTCACATTAATTGGTACCCAAGAAGTAGCTCTCAGTTTCAAAAAGGTTGGTGACCCCTGGTATAGAGCATAGTGCTAATCTATGTACTGCCATTAAAGGCAAGTTTTCGGCCATTGTTCGAAGATACCCAGTGAGTCAGCTGTCCGAATGTCATTTCATTACATTGGAACCAGAACAGTTTGGACATTTTTCCTTTGTCCCTTGGTCGAGGGAGGGATCAGTCTAGCAGTGCTAGAGGGTCTGAGAGAACGTGGTACAGGTGTGATAAGTGCTTTGAGGTAGAAAGGTGCAGGTCCATTTTCGGCTTTGTAGGTAAGCATTAGTGCTTTAAATCAAATGCGAGCAGCTACAGGAAGCAAGAGAGATTGTAGCAGTGGTGTGGGAAAATTTGGGAAGGTTGAAAACAAGCTGAGCAGCTGCATTCAAGATAATTTCCAGAGGAACAAATAGCGCTCAAAAGGTAGACCTGCCAGGATTGCGTTTCAGCAATCTAGTCCTGAGATGACAAGGGATAGACCAAGTATCTGAGTGGCCTTAGTAGAAAGAAATTGACGAATTCTTCAGATGCTAAAGAGAAGAAATCAAGAAATATTACTGATATGAGGACAGGCATATTTCCTGGTTTCTCCAAGATTTTGTGCTGTGCCTGGAGAAGAGATCACAGCGTTGTCCAAGGAGATTGCAAGATCTTGATGTGGGAATGCGTCAGATGGGATTAAGCTTCAGCTCATGAGCTGTCATCAATGGGGAGATACTTGACAGACATAGAGATCCTAGCAGAAACATCAGTGTCTGAGAGAGGAAAATAGAGAACAAGTGTCATCTGAATAGCAGTGGCATGAGAACCCTTGTGAGGATATGACCTCACCAAGGGAAATAGTATAAAGAGAGAACAGAGGTTCACCAAGAACTGAGCCCTGGGGAACACCAGTGGAACGTCAGCGTGGAGAGAATGTGGATCCCCTCCACATAACCTCATATGAGCAACCTTCCAGGTAGAAAGCAAACCACTGCCATGCTGCACCACAAATTCCCAGACACCTGAGGATAGACATGAGAGTCTTGTGGTTGACTGTGTCAGATGCTGCTGAAAGGTCGAGGATGAGGATTTCATTAGAAGTATACCAAATTTGGGGATGGTGGTGTAGTCGTCAGGGTGCTGGGCTCATGATCAGGTCATGGGTTTTAATCTGTTAGACTGCCACCGTGCTAAGACCCCTGGGCAAGGTCTTAACAACAAGTGTGGCCCTGTTCACCCAGCAGTATAACTGTGTACCAGTAAAACAATGTCGGTAAGGTAATCTGCAATGGACTAGCGCCCCGTTTCTCGACACCCACGTCGCTTGTCAGATCGTTCGTAAGTTTCAGTGGTTTTAATCACGGTCACCGTCCCAAAAACCCACCCTCACTATTGTAACAATGATTAAACCAAAACACACACTGAGGTTTTTTCATGGTTATATTTCAGAATCAACAATTTTGTGGAAATGATGCAGCATATAAAAAAAAACAAAACAAAAAAAAAAGAAAAGACAGAAACTTTCACTATAAATGTAACGTCCCACACCGCCGCTGCTCCGTCTATGTTCTAGACTCTTCTGAAAATCTGTTCCAGTTCAGTCCATCGCTGAGCTCCAAGAGCTGCAGTAACCCATGCCGTCATCCACTTCCCCTCAGCACATCCCCAAAACACTGAGTTAATTCATGTGGCTTTAGGTTTAATTCCAGGTATAATTTCTTTTAAACCTAAAAACATTGCAAACTAGCTACAGTAGAAAACCGGAGGCTCGGATCATTAGCTAGCATGCTAGTCACCTCTCCCGCGAATCCCATTTCTCACATTGTTGTGTAGACAGATGATGATCAGGAGTATTGATCATTTTAAACATGTACCATGGGGTGGTGTGGGATGCATTTTATTGCCCATGTTTACTTTTTTGTTGATCTTAACTGCAGCATTTGGTGAGGACACAGTGGCACTGAATCAAAGGGAAAGTAGACCAGGGCATGTCTCAAACAGATAGTACTGAGGCAGTTCAGGGGGCTAACTCCTCACAGAAATGAACAACTGGTTTATTTTAAAGTCCCAAATTCACTGTGCTGGGCCACAACCCCATCTCTACTCTTGAATTCTCGATTTATTCCATGAATATGGACACTCAAAAGAGCCACGGAAGGAGCAGAGATATGCCGAGATGTTCACAAATAAATATGATGGTGTGGTCCATTTCAAGGGAGAATGTGCGGTCCTGTTCGGCCCCGAGGAGAACGACAGATGAGGGACGAGTATGAAAACAAACAGAGGAGAGGGCGGGGTTAGTTCCTCTCTTGCACAAACACAGTCTCCTGAGGGCAAAGCCCCGCATCCTGCAGCGTGATGTCATAGTCCAAATGAGCCAGTTTCCTGCGGGGGAAGTTAGTGACGAGTTCGAAACGTTCGTTGGGATATCCGTTTGACTGGACGTGTCTCACCAGAGCCTGCGAGAGGGGGAAAATAAAATAATAAATAATAATTTTATATAAAAACCAACAGCAGTGATGAGGAACATCAAACACAAGGCCACACCCCAGAAATATTCTAGAATTTTATATACCATGAGCTTAGCATTAGCAGACAGCGCAATCTGTTCCCTCCGTCCATCTGGGTACCTCAGCATGAGGCGAGCCTTCGGACCTTCAAACAAACAATACAGAACAATCAAAACACAGCAGGGGTATGGATGCAAGTTCTATACTACCAATACTCAAGAGTACCGAATACACTGTAGTACCACATTACACTATCCCAGAGTTCAACACTAGCCTGCAAATACACAGAGAAGAAGAGGAACACCTCCAAGCAAAGAAACAAAAAACCAAGGAGAGGACAGAGGGTCAATAGATTTCTAGTGGACACATTTCTTTTGTGACACACAATGTAAATTTTCCCCACAGTCCATAGGCAGGTCATGTAGCAACTTCCAGGTCAAAAGGTCAGGTAGTATTAAATCCAATGGATGTTTTTAGTACTCGATTTCATACCAATAGGAAGTACTACAGGAAGGACAGGTGATGGGTACATAACCCCAGGGTTAGTGTGCAGAGAATATTGATTCATTTTTATGCTTCATGAGGAGAGAAAAAGAGAAGGATGCTTTAGGCAGAATCAGAAAAGAGGATGAGGAAGGAGGAGCAGAAGAAAATAAGAAGCACAGAACACTTAGGAACAAGAAGAATGAGGAAATGAAAGGGTATTAAAAAGAGAGCGTCCGAAACAAAAGTCCTGTTACGGATTTGACCGGTGGTACATCGCCCTCTAGTGACTATTATGAAATGCAGTAAATAAATGTAATTAAATAAAATGGATTTAAACTGATGTACAGATGTGGGTGTACCGTTATCTTCAGGTTGTGTGCTTTGGGAAGATGTAATTTTGAGACTTTGGTCGTGATGACGTTGTTGTTGCTGTTGTGACTCTGTGGGTCTGTGACTTGGTCGCTGTGGCTCCATGTGGTTTTTCTTGCTTTCTTCTTTTCTGTGGTTGGACTCTTTGTGAGGAGACTTCCTGTTTTGAGTGGGGCTATCTGATGAAGTAGGCGTGGTCTGTTCCGATGATGCATTTCCATCTATGCAGTCTTTCCCACCTCCCTCGTTGTCTGAACCGTCCACGGAGATCATTCCTTCGCTGTCGGAGAAGGCCTCGGCATCTGAGTCGTTTTCGGACTCCCCCTTCTCCTGCTTCGAGTCGTAGTGTGTTTCCTGGAGAGACGCTCTGATAGCTGCCTCCAGCTGACTGTCCTCACTCGCATCAATCAAACTCTCCTGAGAGGACCATCACAGCCACGCCCACGCAAACAAACAAATCATTAAATATTACTGATGTATTTTAATAAATGCCATGTTCAGTTACTGCAAACTAAATTTCTCTCTCTCTCTCTCACACACATGCGTTCTTACGGAGCGAGCGCGTTTGGCTGGAGGTTGACTAGAAAGTCCATCCAACTGGCCGTGTTCTGTTAGAAACCCCGTGACTTGATCCAGGAATGAGGTAACGTCCAGCTGATTCCATTCCACCATCTTCTGACCTGTTTATTATAAAACCGCACAATAAAATCATCATTATCGTCGATAACAGGATCACGATGCTGCAATAAGATGAGATGTGACCACCATTTTATTTTGAGCCCATCATGTCTGGTTATTCCCCACCCAAACCAGCCTGCAAAATGCAAGAGTTGAGCTCCTCCCACTGTTTGTTGAAAGTGAGTGAGACAGAGACCTGTTCGAGGATCCAGGATGGAGATGTAAGGGAATTTGTTGAGTTTATAAAACTGAATGTAACGCTGACCCTCCTCACTGTCATGATAAACCTACAAAAAAAACAGTTGGTGTAAAATATTTGTTGAAGGAACACATTTCAAAACTATATAACCCTTATGCTGTAATATTTAAATAATAAATCAGAAACCTGGTCTTATATTAAAGTGTATCTTGTATACAAATATTTCATTTGATGTAAATTGAAACAAAGTTCTCCATTATCAGGAACCACCTCCACAAGCACTCAAACCCACCCACCCAACAGGAGTTTATGGATTATTATTTGAGAAGTGATTTCAGCACCTGCCAGAAAATAAAATGTTCTCTGATGATGGCTTTTACTGCCTCATTACTCCACACATCTCGATTTAAACATTGACACGAGAAATCTTGAACGTTCTGGATGTTTATCATCAACCACTTGTTCTCCAACTGACCACAGTTCTTTGCCTGGAGGGTCTCACACACACACACACACACACACACACACGCACACACACACACACACACACACACACACACACACACATTCACACCATTTAATATGGAGGTGTATGTAACAGAGGGAAAATGAAATGAATTAAAGAAGTGCAACTAAAACATAGACAAGGCAATATTATGTACATCAGCTCTGTGTGTTTCCTCACCGTCTCGAAGCTTCCTTTGTGCATGAGCTCAATTGGAGGTCGGAAGAGATCGGCCAAAGTGCTTAACTTTTTATCCATTGCTCCTCCGTTCCTGAGCTCCTGCTCCTGTCTGACTGGACCATCACACACACACACAAAGAGTGAAAATAAATTAAAAATTAAATTATTATTAGTACTACAACACTTAATCTCTAGTTTTCTAGCTGTAATTGCATTGCTCAAACAGCAGAGGACTATAACTATACAGTGGTACCTCACCTTACGAAAGTCCCAATAAATGAAAAATCCAGGTTGTGAAACGCATTTTCCTAAAATTTTTGTCTCTGAATACAAAACAAGTTCACATTACGAAAGCACCATCTCAAAAATTGGCCATCTCCCAACATCCCGCCCCGCTGGCCTCCCATTGGCTATCTCCCAACATCCCGCCCCGCTGGCCTCCCAACACCAAGCTGTATCTCCATAATACCCATGATGCTTTTAGTGTAAAGGACAAAGTTACTGTTGTTTTGTGAGTTTTTCGAGTGTGCTCATTGCAACTTTATTTTTTGGCTCAAGCATTTAACCTTGCATAAACATTTGTAAGATTATAACTCTGCTAAGAAGACATGGTCAACACACACGCATGCGTGTGTGATTCCCGGTGCGAGTGAAAAGAAGTGGGCTCGTGGCATGCAGTTGAGTGATATCGCAAAGGAATATGGCCAAACTCATCTACCATCGGTACAATATTGAAGCAGGAGGCCTTAAAAAGGTCTATTTTTATAATTTTTAAAAGGGTTTAGTGGGTAGTATTGGGAGCCTTGGAACGAATGACACGTTTTACGTGTAAAATGCGGTTCAACTTACGAAAAATCCAGGTTACGAAACCACTTCTGGAATGGATTAATTTCGTAAGGTGAGGGAGGTTACGCTGTACTAATGCATAAACTGTTGTGCAAAACACATACATAGAATTAGGTGAAATACGAGCCCACCCTCACTCAGTGGGCATGACCTCGAATATGAAAATTTACTATTTTATATTATCATCTCAGGGAACTTACTGGTTTCAGTCTGGAAATCCCGAAATCCATCAAAAATGGACCGAGCCGGTCTCCGTCTCTTCGGTACTGAGTAATAAACAAACAAGTAAATAAACAAATAAGTAAATTACTGCCCCTTGTATATCTATTTATGTTTTTAGATAAATAAAAATGTGTGAAGGGAAGATATGGTGAGAAAATGAAGATGAGTGATGTAACTAACAGGAAGAGATATCTAAACAAAAAAACATGAATACAAACGCTCCCCGACTTACATTCATTTGTTTTGTTTTTTTTTAGTTTACTTTTTTTTTCAAAAAAAAGTCAAATTTCAAGTTTAGACGTACCTACGTAGTACGCTGACGTAATGACGCTGCGTCCATTGTTTATAAATGACAGACTGAACGTGCCCCTCCTTCTTCCCAGTTCAGTTTTTATATTATATATCAGTTATATAGCGTGTTACCGTTGTGTTAAGCCATCGTCTCTGTGATCTTTGTGTTTACACTGTTTTGCAGACTTTTGTAACCCTAAGCAAATATGGTTGGTCAGAAGCGTAAGCCTACTAGCATGGGTGCAAGTCTCATACACAGATGAATTAACTATCTGTTCGGATCGGTGCAATCTACTATGCATACTCAGTTAAGCAAAGAGAGTTGTAAAATGAATGAAAACCCGAATCCAGAAAAGAAAGAACTCTCCGCTCTGCTGGTGATTCACATCAGTGCAGGCTGAGTACTAAACGAGTACTCATGGCGCCCTTGCTCACTTGAAAGACCGGAAGTCCGTATAACCCACACTTTGTGTCAAGCACACCAAGTAAACTACTTTCGGTTTTTAGTTTCGGTTGACAAGCAGAAAGATCGCATCATAGAGAATGTTAAAGGTTACATTTGATACTGTATTTGATATTTGATGAGTGAATTTGATTAAAATTTATCTATTTGAAATTGTTTTGCTAGAATTTAATTTATTCAAAATTAATGTTGATATTATTTTACAATGTTATGTTTATAATAATTAATTTAGGGGTGTTTTATGAGATACGGTAATGGTATTTATGGATGTATAGTACAGTATGAGCATCATACGTCACACGTCACTAACAATTTACATTCACTTTCAACTTTCGTTCGGCCGTCCGGAACCAATTAATAACGTAAGTCGGGGAGCGTCTGTACTGAGATTGGCGAGATGTACAATATATCAAAAAATATTCAATGATATCTGGGGAAAGTGTGTAATTATCAGGATGGTGACAGTTTGTTTCTTTGGTAATATTCTAAAATTTATGTGAATTCACCTCCAAACAGAGGCTCGGGCTCCACCAGGATCTCCTGTTTCTGAGGGATAGGTGCTCGCACTTCGTCCCTGTCAGGATTTAAAAAAAAAAAAAAAAAAAAACACACAAACCATCTGTGAATACGAGCCAAAAACACCAAGCTGTGACACAAGCATCTCCTTGTTCTAAATTAACGCTCACTCTGCATGGCATCTGCTCCCGGATGCCGCAGCTGAACTGGAACTGGTGCTCGGTTCCTCTGGTACTCCTCCACTGTCCAGAAACATAGTGATGGCCATCTCCAGGTTGTTGTTACACGCCTCCAACATGTGTCTCCCTACACTCTCAGTGGCTCCTGACAACCGCAAAATGCATAATCAGCATGAGAGGTCAGGAAAAAAAAACAATATCATACAATCATGTTCAAAATACTGACACACGCTGTATAATTCTAATAATATTCACACTTTAATCCACATTTACATGAAAAGTAGTTCTTACGTGTAACAGAATAATTGTATGTAGATGTCAGTTAGAAGAAGATGTCAGTTAGATTGCGTATGGTCACTGACTCCACCAAAAACAATGACTGAATCACAGGAGTTCTTTTAGCTGCAATCCTAATCTAAAATCAAAGAATTCACCCAATAAAAGCCTCCAATGTTTCAGTACATCATCAATAGACAGAAAAAAACTCATCAGGAAGGGACGAAGGCAAGTTCTAGAAACATTGACACAGAACAAGAACAATTAGGGGGGGGGGTGTCCTGAAAACATGTAAAAAGAAGCTTATAGCAAGAAAGGGTTTCGATCAGAAAAAACATCCACACTGTGAAGTAACAGGCAGGGCTAACTGGCTCAAGTTTACTGATCAGAACGCCAGAGGTTCGAGTCCCAGTAGAACCCTCAACTGCTCTGTTATAGAAATGAGAAGAATACAAGTTGCTCTGGATAAGGACATCTGTCAAATGGTATAAACACAACTGAAAATAACAACAAAGAAACAAAGAAGCAAACCGCAAAAAAAAAAAAAAAAAAAAAAAGAACGAAGTGTGCACAGATGGATCAGCTAATCAACAGGCAAACAGAACTTAATGTAAAGTTAAAAGTCTTAAATAGAATTCAGCAAAATGCAGGGAATTGGCATCAGTGAAAGTCAGAATGTAAAGTAACTGATGTAAAAATAAATTAAAAAATAAGAGCTGGATTTTAAATAAAGAATTGAAGATTTATTGAATAAATGTAAATATTATAAAAATGAGTTCCTTATCAGAACACAGGCATGTTTCATATTAAACCTCCAAGTTAGTGATTAAATACAGAAAGAAACCAATTCCTACAATCTGCGATAGAACAGGGAGACCCCGCCCACTTCGTTCCACGCATGCGTACACACACTACGACGAGTCTCCTGACGAAAAGCGGCGAGTCTTTAAAAAAAATCCCCAAACAGATTTTAAAATGACAAAAAAGTGAAAGTTGGGACTTAAAACACGCCGTTCAAGTTTCCACCCAGTCTGAATGCATTTTATACACAAACCTGAGCAGACTGAATGTTTTATATTAGTTTTATAGAGGAAGAAAGAATTGAAGATGATTTTAGAGTTTGATTAAATATGCGAGTCTTTTACGAGCCGCCATGTTGTTCGCGTCGTTCTGTTGAACTGAGATTCAACCTTCTGCAGACTGAAGGAAATTGTTTATTTCTACAGAGGAACAACCTGTAGCACGACGAGGTTATCAGTTCTGTATGTTTTAATGGCTTGGGTAGACAATTGTTTAAAGACGAGAGCGAGACATAGGAAAAGAAATGTTAATGTCTCTGAGGAGTTTTATTTCCACTGGGAGAAACCTGTCCCTCAGTACCACCTTTACTTTACACATCATTATCAGCTTTTATCATTTCCTCTACCAGAAGTAAAACACGGTAGCATTAATTCCAGTGCTTAGTTTTAGATTCTTCACAGCTGCTCATTTCTCTCCGGTTGAGGAAAACACACCGATGCACCTCCACCTTCTCCACAAACTGAAACTCTACTCTGTTTGACTCAATAAACACAACTCTTTTACTTCACCGACGGAAAATTTAGATACCCACACACTCAAACAACCCAGAAATAATCTATATATTTACCAGTAATGGCAGTAAACTGTTGAATTAACCCGTTCAGCCCCGGGCCTGAAGCATCTCCGAGAGCCGCCATTTTGCCGCCACTGTCAACAACAACGGAGCTGCGCATGCGCACTATTGACCAACAGCAACGCGAGGATGTATACACGTCATAGCGTCGTAGTTCAGGATAATGTAGAAATTATGACGCTTGTCTGCAACAAAAAATAATATTAATCATGATGATGATGATTATAGCCAGGGAGAGCCACACCCCCGCCTCAGTTATAGTTATATATCAAACATCAAATAAATTATGTACAAAACCAGTAAGCTACTATATCATAATCAAATACCCCCCCAAAAAAAAAAAAAAAAAAAAAAAAAACTGTGAAATAATGCTCCACGGTAAATTGTGCGTAAAAAAAAATGTAGTGTCTTTCTGGATTCCAATTTTTATCTCTGATGCAATGTCCTGTCGTCTTCAACAATACATATACTCAACAAAGCAGCATATTTTTCTAGTATTACATGAATTACTAGTGCAGCTAACTGGGTTATCAAAGGCCGGCCATGTCTCACACTGTCTATGGTGTGAGGCATGTAAAAGAACCATTGTTGACTTTTGACAAGAATAAGCTGCAAAGCCATCAGCGTGTTTCAAATCCGAAATCGGAGTGTCCTGAGACAGTTCGTTCACAGTAACGTTCTGGTAACTCCTGCAGCGGCACTGGAACCCAGTCATATTGGCACTTGCCCATTCATTGGATCATTCCGGCGGCGTCGAGAGGGAGGACTTGCTGCTTGGGTAACAGCCTGTCCTCCATTACTCCCTACCTTCGCTCTGCGCACTGGAGAGTATCACCAACCTGGATACCAGCCAGAGCGCAGCCATAGTCCTTCGGGACTGATGGAGGCCTACACACACACACATTAATATGAATTAGTCTGTAAGCCAAAGCAGAGAACTCCAGACCAGAGTGACAATAGTGCGGCAATACAGTCCGCAGTTGCCGTTGAGTCAAAAAAAAAAAGACTAACAACCTCATCCTAGTGTAGTATTACGTGTAGTTTTATTTATTTCACTTGTTTGAACCTGATTTTTTAGTTTAATTTATGTCTACTGTTATTATTGCCGTTATCCTACCTTTTTTGGAACTGAGGCATCCACATCCAATTCTTGCTGTTATGTGAGTGAAACAAACTTTGAATTACAGCCTTTTCGAGGATAATGCAAACTATCAAATGCATATTAGCAGATTTCCACTTTATAGATGCAAGTAAATGCAATCTAATTTTGAAAATATATGTCTTTTTAGCGTGATAGAATTTGTAAGGATTTCCTTAGATATTCTTATTTTTCACACAGGGTTCCACAATAAAAGCTCCGACAAAAGTGATTTTTAAAAAATTGTTAAAAGATAATAGAATCATTATTTGCACTTCCGAAACTTTAATAGGTTTTATTCACCATGTTTTAAATACAGTATGATCCTCCTTCAAATTATGGTCTGTGTTGTCTATGCACTTTTGGAGGTGATTTTTAGCAGTAAATTGACTGAACCTGGAAGACTATTTTCAACTTCAGTTTATTGTCAGTTATAGTACATTCATCTCAAAAGTCAAACAAATGTAAAACAAAAAATATATAATAAAGTGGGTAAACAGCACACAAACAAAATTAATAAAACTGATGATTTGTGAGTTTTGTGATGGCGTAATCTCTCCGCTCATATGTGATTTATAGGAAAATATTCAGAAACTACGTCACTCCAGCTTCAGCTCAAACTCCCCTGTCCTCTTCATCTTTTATTCTTACACATCTACTGTATCGGGAACTTCACATTTTAAAGCTACAATCAGTGTTTCCCCCCAAAGTCTAACACTGGTTGGTATTCAGATGGCATCAATTACTGTAACTTAAGTACCTTAAGGTAAAAAAAAATTAATAACTATAATAATAATAATACAAGATGGGAGATGTTGCAATAAAAAATACAACATTCTGGGAGAGGTGTAATTATTGTAAAAAAAAAAAAATTCATTCACTTCATTAATGATTACATTTTCATCAGTTTGTTTTTTATTTATTATCAGTCAGCATGTTTAGCGATTTTAAATATCATGCAAAGCACAGAATGTACATGTTTCTGATTGGCTGATTCATCTTCCTTTGTTAAATAAATGCTAAAGAAGTCACATTGTTATTTTAAGTCTGAGTATTTTCTAATTCATCAACACATCTGAGGTAAATATTACTGTTCCAGATTGTTCTGTGTTTAGTTCATTTTTAAAGCTGTTCTAAATTCCGAATCAGCCTCATTCATTACTTATCGGTGAGCAACCATGCTGGACTGCAACCATTACAATGAGTAAAAACATCTCTTACAATAAATAACTTAAATATTTGTTACTATTACAGTGAACTGAAATTATTTTAAGTACAGGCAACAAGACCAGCATGAGAGATGTCATCATGGCAACGACAGATGTTGGTGATCTAGAAAAACTATTGTTATAATGACATACGTATGACAGCTGGATGGTATAAACAATCAATAGATATGGTAAAGTGGGGAAAAAACTTTGTGACATCATTAAGCATCATATTGTTAATAGATTTTCTTACTGATTGTAGCTTTAAAACATCAATAAGATGTCAATTAAAGCTGGAAAACATAAGCTTGGTGGGGGCTTAAGTGAATGAAACCAACCCTGTGAATCAAAACTTTATTAATGAATAGCAGAGATAAGTGAACTATCAAATTCATTCCAAGCTGTATTTTTAGTTCTTTCCGTTTTAAAACAGAAATACGCAAGTCTGTAGCTATAGTGTTTAACGCGTGATCAAAAACACGAAGAATTAAAAACACGCATCTGGTATACGTATTACATACATTTTGTACATTTACAATTCAGCAAATTCGGTCAGAAATAATCTGGTAAAATGGAAACGTTCCTGAAATTAATCTTCAATGTTTCATAGAAGCCCAGATAAGTAATTAATTACTTTCTTTTTAATTTTTAATTAAAATTAATTTAATTCAGCAAATTTTAACATCTTGTGGGCATGGTTTGTCTATTTTAAAAATGTAATAAATCCCAGTATGAAATGTTACTTTTTTCTTGAAATTTGCTGATTAACTGTTTTTAAAGTCAGACACCTCCTCAGTTTCAGGTTCATATTAATTCTGCAATAGTCCAATCATTAATCACAGATCCCTGTGGGTGGAGCTTCTGCGGCTGAGACTTGAAGGGTGTATGAGATTGATTGGAGAAAGGTTCATGCACTAATTATGTGATTACTGTGATAGCATGAATGATTTTTCACAGATTTGCATTAAAATGTTGCTGATTTTTAAAGCTAAGATGCATGGTTCAAACATAAGGATGCTCCGCCTCCAAGAGCTTCTCATCTAGACTTACTATGATGCATAACTATATCAAAGTTTTGCTAGCTTGAAAGGAAGAGAAGAAAATTCGACCGCAATCTCAGTATAATAATAAGACTGGATTAGGTTCTGGATTTTTTTTTTCTGCTCTGATATTAAACTAAAACATTGCATGTGATGAAGAGGCTTAACACTGAACATAATCAACTTCCTGTTCATCTACAGACTTGAACCAATAGTTGACTTAATACAGGAATGTGTGTGTGTGTGTGTGTGTGTGTGTGTGTGTGTGAGTGTTTATATATAGATTAGTAAAGGGTGTTTGCATATGAGCACAGAGGAGCATGATGTGTGTGTGTGTGTGACAGGTAGTCCTGGATATGACTTAACAGACTTAGGTTTTATTTGAGCAGATATGGAAGAAGCTTGCAGAGAGGAAGGAGGAGGAACAGATTTTGTGTTTGTGTGTGTGTGTGTGTGTGTGTGTGTGTGTGTAGGTCAGAAGCGGATAAAGGTGGCGTCAATTTGCCGGACGCTAGGGAGTGCCAGCATGATCTTGCGTCTGTACTGAGGGTCTTTCTGCAGCGGGTTTCTTTCCAAATACACCGTCTCTAAACCTTTAGCGTTCTTCAGCTCGTCCAGGTCACTCCAGTTCTCTATCTGATTATCGTTCATCTGAGAAACACACACATACACAGAGGTTCTCAGATGGAATTCGCTCGAGTCATTAATTCATGTTTCAATACTGATGTGTTAAATATCAGGATGCATTGTTGAACTGATTATCAACTCGAGACTGAAATTGATGCTGGAACTATAGTCATCCCAAAAACGATCCCCCTGAGTACCAGAGAGAACCTTCACTTCAGGGACTTTAACCATGAAGCTACAACACTACACTATAAAATCGGAAACCTTCAGTTCAAACAAAAACAGTCTTGGAACATTTGTCACGCCTTCTACGTCACAAAGAAATGATTATTGCGGCAACGCAAACTGAGGGAGAGAAAAAGCCTTTGAAGGCATAGATTTCGTAGGGAGTACTCTAGTGGTTCCTTTCAATGAATTCCTGGAACGGTTGGGTCTGGAAGCTCCCTGTAGGAACCAAACCGGAATCTTTAGTCTAAAAACAGGACGGGTGTTTGACACCAAGAGGAATCATCATGAAACCCTTCATTAGAACTATGGTGTTCTCTTTCGTCACTTACCCAAAACTCCTGCAATGATGTGAGGTGACTGATGTTTTCTATCTTCTTTATTCTGTTCGCTGCAATGTCCAGAGTCGTCAGATTTTTCTGTGAATCCCAGACACATTACACTATTACGATCATAAATGGAGCATACGTGCCTACTGTCAACAAATAACATGATTCTGCACCAAAAATATTTAACATCACATAAAAACATGGAATATATATATATACACACATGATTCTTATTTACACACTGCTCTAGGATGCAGTGTTTATGATAATGCTTACAGTGAATAGGGGAAATAACAATGAACTGACAATGATAATACGGTGACACTGAAACTCAGGTTTGAACCTACGTTGTTCTCCAGGCCTTCGATGACCTCAATGCCATTGTGACTCAGGTAAAGCTCCTTCAAGTTCAGCAGGTTCTGCAGTCCCTCAATTTTGGTGATGCGATTACTCTGTGGGCACGAGGAACAGGAAGACGAGGAGGAGAAGAAATCAGACAGAGGAACGTTGGAGAGCAGGTTATCGTGATGATGGTCTTTGGAGGTACCTGAATACTAAGGACGGTCAGGTTGTGAAGTCCATCCAGGTTCTGAAGTTGAGTAATCTTGTTCGTTCCGAGGAATAAACTATCCAGAGAAGTCAACATGTCTAGATTTTCAATGCTCTACAACAAAGGAATTTCAGGAGAACAGGAGCTGAAATTAATCTGAGTGATCTACAATATTTTTTTTGGAAGATGGTGTCATCAAGTGTGCACCTCCTCATGCGAACTCTGAGCAGGGTAGAAATTCCATCAGGGAAATAAATCTGTATGATCTCAGTTCAAAAGGATTTAAAGAAGTGCAAAGCTACATGGGAAAAGGAGAAGGAGGCACACACTGATGACATCACAAACCTGTGACAGAAGTGAAGCAATCAGAACTTGAGTTCTGTATGAAATGAGAAAGGGTGCACATGGAGGATGTTCTAAAGAAAGAGAAGTGCAGGCTGATGACATCACATATAAACCCCAAGCTGTTTACTTATTCAGTACAGTGGTTCCCAACCTTTTTTTTTTTTTTCTTTTTTACTCCTGCACCCCTAGAAAAGATTTTGCTCTGACCTCGCACCCCCTACATTTTATACTTTGTTCAAGGATAAAGGATGTGGAATCATACTAAAATTTATCAAACGAGAATATTTATTTCAAAAAAGTTACAGCCCTGCTTCTCGCACTCCCTGGACGGATGTCTCGTACCTCCAGGGGGTGCGAGCACCCCTGGTTGGGAACCCCTGATTTAGTAGCTGTTACAGTGAGATCTGTTCAGAAATCAGTTTAAATAACTGCTAATTTTACAGTTAAAGTAAGGTGTGACTCCTGATTGGCTAAATTGTTGAGCCCAGGCGGAGTGTTCCTGTTGTTGACACTGCAGGATAAATGTGAAGAGATGAGGTGTCGTGGGCTTGGCCGTTTCTCACCCTGATGCGGTTGGACCCGAGCTCCAGCATGTGAAGGCCAGTAAGGTGTTCGAGGTTGGCGATGTTTGTGATCTTGTTGTGCAGCAGGAAGAGTTTCTTGAGCTTGATCAGCCGCTCCAAACCCTCAATCTTCCTCAGCAGGTTGAACGATACGTCCAGCTGCCTGTCACAGATAAACATACAGAGAATAAATAATTGGTTTCTTTACATTTCTGACTGGACACTAGCTCATAATCTGTGTGTGTGAGTGAGACTAACTCGAGTTCCGTTAAAGCCTGCAGATTCTCCAGTTTGCGGATCTGGTTGTCGTACAGGTCCAGTTCCCTCAACAAGACCAAGCTGTCCAGGTTCTCCATCTTTTTAATCAGGTTTTGTCTGAGAGAAAGCGTCTGACCACAAACACTGCTGATCAACATTTACACCCTCTGGTACACACACTTGGTACTGCTGTGAGCTCGGTGGTCATACATTCGTTGCATGATCATGATGATGTCTAGAATATGTGCATTACCTTGGCTTTCTGAAGAATCTCGAGTCCCTCGATCTTCCCGATCCGACAGTGTACCAGATCCACATCCTGAAGGGATAAAGAGTCGTTTCAAAGAGGCAGATTCTTGGGAAGGGGTGACTTCTGAGCAAGTGCACTTACGGCCACGCTTCATTCATTCATTTTGCATCATTTGAGATGGCCCGGTTCAAACTCAAAAATAATTCACCTTAGTTCCCAAAATGGTTCCTTTCCAAAAAATATAAAAAAGGTTTAATACTAATCTAATCTATATATATATATATATATATATATCAGTTCATTTTCTGTAACCGCTTCATCCTAATTTGGGTCACGAGGAGGCTGGTGCCCATCCCAGCCAACTCAGGGCGAGGGCAGAGTACACCCTGGACAGCTCGCCAGGCCATCGCAGGGCGGAAACACGCTGATGGCTTTGCAGCCTACTCTTGTCAAAAGTCAGCAATGGTTCTTTTACATGCCTCACACCATAGACAGTGAGAGACATGGCCGGCCTTTGATAACCCAGTTAGCTGCACTGGGGAGGACAGTGACAACCTTGTGGAGAGTGGGACTCGAACCCCCAACCTTTGGATCAGCGATCCGGCGCCTTATACCACTAGACCACCACTGCCCCATATATATATATATATATATATATATATATATATATATATATATATATATATATATATATATATATATATATACACACACACACACACACAGAGGGATCCCTCACTTTAATTGGGAACGAGATCCCCACGCAACCATCAAAATCCACGAAGTAGGATCACCCCCCACACCCCTCCGACTGACATATATATGTATAGAATATCAATAAACACATATTCAATGCTATAAATGCTTATAATAACAAAATAACATAAGTGTATTTATATTTTATCTACATGATGCTCCCCAACTTACCAACATTTGTTTTGCAAACATCCAGAGACCGAGGTCGAAAGTGAAAGTAAAGTGAAAGTAAAAGTGAAATGAAATTGAAGAGCAAGTAGAAATAGAAATAGAATAAAATCTATAGTAGGATATAAGTATGAAATATGATTAAACATTATCCTGAGATACACTTAATCCTTGGCTCAGGCAGAGGGGCGTGGCTGACATGTGCTTTATACCTATACATTTCTGAACTCAAAAGTTTCAAAGAAGAAACAAATTGACTCCAGTATTATAATGAACTGGATAAGAGTGAAACTCTGAATATCTGATCAGATCCGTTGTGCTGTGCTCGAGAGGAACCAGGAGTTTAAACACGGGACATAAAGTACAGGGGCCGGTTATTCAAAACACAGTTACCGTTAAATATGCATTGTTCAAAGCATGGTTAGTCACGTCCTTAGTTAATGTTGCCATCAAAGTTAACAGTGTGGATAATGTTACTAGTTAGCACTAAGGGGTCATTCAACATTTTCCTAAGCGTACAAAACGTATGCTGGGGGGAGGGGATAAGATGTCTGTGTACGCTTTTTAATATTATAAAAATGTTGATCAACAATAATACATGTGCTCGTGAATATATATATATATATATATATATATATATATATATATATTTTTTTTTTTTTGTGCGTGTATGTTTGAAACTCTCAATGCGTGATTCGCCAACCACCTGCGGTGTTGCATATCTGCAAAGTCTGCAATGAATGCAGTACAGTACTACCCAACCCAGTATCAGCTGCTGAAACATCAGAAGGCAGCTGATCAAGGGCGTAGGCTGGGGGGGGGAACAGAGTGCACGTGCAACCCCCCACAGCAGGAGTTGAGTTCAGCTGGACAAGAAATTATGTGTATTCACAATCTTATAAATAAACTTAATGACTGTTATTGAAGAGAAAGTCAGAGTTAAGTTCCGCATGACTAGAGTCAGGAAGTAAACCGAAAGTTAATGTGTAACTGCGCATGTGCAAGCCCGAGCTGAGCAATCAACAAACATAATATTATCAGTAAGAAATAATAGCTGAACACTGTCAGTCAAACAAAGTGTGAGAATAAAGCACAGTTTGTTAGTCCCGCCTCCATCTCCTGCACATGTGTTAGAACACAAACATTGATGCAGAGAATGAACGGCTAAAATAATCATGAGCCATCCAGCCTGGATCTGCAGCCTCATGCTCAGTACTTTTATAAAATTAATAGTATGTTTTTGTGCTGTAAATATGTATTCATATTTGTTTGTGCCTTTAAATAGATAAATAACTTTAGCTCAATTTGTAAATGTATTTAGCACATGTACTTGCAGATGTAGTTTGAAATATATTTGAGAATGTTTTTGGTTGAACTATAATAATAATATTTAGAATAATCCACCCCCACTGATGCAGCATCATGAATGCAGCGTTAGCCATGAACACCATCTTACAAGTTAACAACCCTGTTAAAAATTTAACGGCGGTCCTTAGGTGTGTTAACTTTAATGTCAAGTTAACACTCTGTTAAAGTTAACCGAGTTTTGAACAACAAGATAACAGCAGCGTTAAATTTAACGGTCGGTTAACTCTTCTTAACCAGTGGTTAAAAAAAATAACCGTGTTTTGAACAACCGTACCCAGATGATTATGTGGGGGGGGGGGGGGGGGGGGGAGACACACACAGAGAGATAGGGAGAGAGATCGTATACAGTACATACTTGTATAGGTTACTTATACAAGGTTTAAACATAAGTCCCCCTCTAAAGAATGCCATGTAACGACTTACAAACAGATTCATCTAAGAACGGCCGTCTGGAACATAACTCGTTAGTAAGGTGGGGCGCGTCTGTACACACACATACAGATGGTATTGCATGAGAAGAAGACGACATACATACATACATACATACGCACACACACAGATGCACAATGTATCCAGTTTTGATGTAAGATTTTGGATTGTTTTTTTTTATGTGTGTTTGATTAGGGTTGGGGTTTTTTTGCATAATTGGCCTTGTTTTTGTGACATTTTCCATAACTCTTCCCCCTATTCTTCCTTAATTTCCTTATTTTTTAATTCAATGAATATTTATATATATATTTTTTTAAAAACATGATGCACTGAAGCCACATTAATTGAAGCACGAAGAAGTGAGGGATCCCTGTATGTATGTGTGTATATATATATATGATCACTGGGTGCAGTGGTGGTCTAGTGGTATAGGGTGCTGGATCTCAGGTGCTGGATCCCCCCCCCGTGCAGCTAACTGGGTTATCAAAGGCCGGCCATGTCTCTCACGGTCTATGGTGAGAGGTTCATGTAAAAGAACCATTGCTGACGTTTGTAAAGAAGAGCTGCAAAGCCGTCAGCGTGTTTCTGCCCCTTGCTAAAGGGTTGTGTCAGAAAGGGCACCCAACATAAAAAGCTAAAAGGTATGCCAAATCAAACGTGCAAATCATTCGCTGTGGCGACCCCTGATAAAGGGAAAAAGCCGAAAGGAAATCTCATATATGATCACTGATCCTAAGGTTGGGGGTTCAAGCCCCACTCTCCATGGGTTGTCACTGTCCCCCGCCAGTGCAGCTAACTGGGTTATCAAAGGCCAGCCATGTCTCTCACTGTCTATGGTGAGAGTCTGTAAAAGAACCATTGCTGACTTTCGTCAAGAGTAGGCTGCATAGCTGTCAGTGTGTTTCTACTCTGTGATGGCCAGTGAGCTGTCCAGGAGAGGGATACTGCCCTTGCTAAGAGACAGCACATACATGCAAGGGCCAGTGATGCCAGAAGCATGTCAACACACCAGTAACCTGTAAATCATATATATATATATATATATTTTTTTTTTTTTTTTTAACCGCATACTTACTATAGTTAGAGTTTCCATGGGAACAACAAAGGAATCAATTCTACTGAATAACATCAACACTTGTATTGGATAAATGAGTCGCGGCGATTGATGCCACAAATATGAACAGGAAACCTCGGCAACCAGCAGGAACATGGGCGTTAATGGTACAATCCCAACCTGTGATTCCGAAGGTTTTGAGAAACTGGAACTGCAGTGGGAACATTAAATCCTTACAGGTCACATAATGATCTGCTCACCTCCTCATTAGGGTCGAGGGTGATGGTGTCCATATCGACAGGTAACTCCTCTGGAGCTGGGGGTGGAGAGGTGAGGTGTTATCATTATTTATACACAGTAAATGAAAATCATCATTCATAAAAGAGAAAAGTTCATGGTAAGAAACATGCACTGTTTATCCATAAACACGGGTTTGTTTCATCAGGAAAAATAAATCCCATTTCATCTTAATAAAAGCTGTTTAGACAGGTGACATACATCTTTCACACTTCAGAAAGTTTAAGTACAGCATTCTGGTGTGGGTGTGTTTAAGAAAGAGCGTGGCAAAAACTCCTTGTATCACCTGAAGCTCGCTGCAGATCTTCAACATCTCCATTGACGCTCCTCCTCTTGGTCTCATCATCACCGGACTCCTCCGACTCACCCCTCCTGTCAACTGAACATCAAATGTGACTTGATTGACAATGTCAAGATTCGTGTAAACAAAAAATTACTCTGCAATACAAGGTTGTGCATGCCATGGTTTTCTGACAGAGTGCAGAACTGTTGCAAAGAGGTGATGCTTGTCTGGATTCTACTATGAGGATATCCATTTTAATAGTTAAATTAAAAAAAACATACACGAAAATACAAAGAGTTCAAAGCAGTGGTGGCCTGGTGGTAAAGGGTGCTGAATCGCTGATTCTAAGGTTGGGGGGTTCAAGCCCCACTCTCCACAAGGTTGTCACTGTCCCCCCCCAGTGCAGCTAACGAGGTTATCAAAGGCCGGCCATGTCTCTGTCTATAGTGAGAGGTTCTTGGAAAGAACCATAGCTGACTTTCATAAAGAGTCGCTGCAAAGAAATTAGCGTGTTTCCACCCCTTGCTAAAGGGCTGTGTCAAGAAGGGTATCCGACGTAAAAACCTATGCCAAATCAAACATGCGAATCAGATGATTCGCTGTGGCGACACCTGAAAAAGAGAAAAAGCCGAAAAGAAGAAAAAAAAAATACAAGGAGTCCACCAAGAGAAACATCTTAAATTATATTAAACCAACCTAACGCTCCACACACCCATAAACCTTTAAATAAGTCACAGCTCTGTAATATAGTGCAGCAAAAATAATCTACTCACTGACTGTACTTCTTTTCCTTTTTAGCTTTTCCCTTTTATTTCTCAGGGGTCGCCATCAGCCAAACCAAAACTGATGGTTATATTTTTCTTTCCTCCATAAAGACATAATTGTATTAAATGAACAGCACTGCACACATCTCCGAAAAGAAGTGTATGACTAGTCAGCTCACTTAAAAAGACAGCTCAAGGAATTAACTTGTTCCAGAAACAACACAAATTGAATGTAAGCGCTGTGTGTTGACATTTGTGAGGCGCTCCACTGAAAGTAGGCGCTTGTCGCACAGACCACTTTTGAGATAAAGGCCAGAAAAGTAAAAATGGTCTATTTTTATCGAAATGCGGATTTTTGCATGAACTATTAAAACAAGTATTCAACCATCACTTGCTCACATGAAATCGACTAAAACTCACTAAAAAGTCTTTGCTTTTCCCCCCATTTTCTGGTGAGTACCCTCATAAAACTATATAAAAACACTAACAAAACTTATTGGTATTTGTTGCAATTATTCACCGAGTTCGGTCTGAGACACACTATAATCCATACACCAGAAGAATGGCCGTGAAGTAGTCTTTCCATCTTGGATACAGTTTTGATATTAAAACGAGCTTTCATGCCATTTCAGCAAATAAAATAAAGGGTATGAAGACGATATGCTCGTAAACAATGCAGGCTAGTTGCTAAGGAAGATCTGCTACAAGAACACTGATTGGTCAGCTCGGGTTTGCACATGTGCAGTGCCCGTTACACATTAATTTCCGGTTTACTGCATGCTGAATTTATCTCAGACTTTCTCTTCAATAGCAGTCATTAAGTTTATTTATAATATTGTGAATACACAATTTCTGGAAAAGGAGAGTGAAATGTCATCTGTGATGTCTAGCAGCATTAGAATAGATGCTAAATTTCGACGCGAGATTTGGGCTTTGGAGATGCTGGAATGCTTGGCGTGCTTAAAGATTATTTTGCCAGTGAGTATTTTTCTCTGCATGCAAAATTTGATTATGGAATTTTTTTGATTATTTAATTTGTGTGTAATTAAATACTCAAATTAAATAATCAAAGTGTGTGTAATGGGGCAGTGGTGGTCTAGTGGTATAGGGCACTGGATCGCTGATCCAAAGGTTGGGGGTTCAATTCCCACTTTCCACAAGGTTGACACTGTCCCCCCAGTGCAGCTAACTGGGTTATCAAAGGCGGGCCATGTCTCTCACTGTCTATGGTGAGAGGCATGTAAAAGAATCATTGCTGACTTTCGTAAAGAGTCGCTGCAAAGTCGTCAGCGTGTTTCTGTCCCTTGCTAAAAAGGGTTGTGACAGGAAGGGCACCCGACGTAAAAACCTCTGCCAAATCAAATGTGTGAATCAGATGATTCGCTGTGGCGACTCCGAGTAAAAAGGAAAAAGCCGAAAGGAAGACAGACATTTAATTTGTGTGTAATCTTGTCTGGACTGGACATGCTGGATTGTGGGTCGTTTAGTTTTGTACAAAAATTGGTCAAGACCTGAAAAATACTTAAATGTTTCATTCCTTTTACAGATAAACAAGCTGCTGATGATGATGATGCCAGCTGTGTTGATGAAGAAACATCTGTTAATAAAAGTGTGCATGAGTCAGTTTGTGGCGTTTGTGATTATGTGATCCTTTCTGGAGTAGGATATAGATGAAGATAATAATGAGGGCAGAGTTGATGAAGTTCAGTGTTATGTTGATGAGGCTTACTTGTATAAAGAGATCATTCATTTTTGTTATCTGGTTTTCTTGTATGTAGTTTTCTTAATTTCAGTGCGATTGTTTGAACCTGGCAGTGTTTTTTTCAATCAGTATCATTTGAACCTTTATATAATGGTCGAAAAGATACATCCTGATCTTATTGGAATAAACTGAAGTGAGAAAAAAAAAACAGTCTTTTTTTTTGTTCATTTTGGGGGTTATCACGGTGACTGATGGGTTTAAAACGGGTGTGTCAGATTAAAATGAGGATGATTTCTCTTATATCTTCCTAAAACTTTTCCTAGACATCTTTTCTAAAAGTTTATATGGCTGAGGTACATAAAAAGGTTTGGTTGCTAAAGACTAATTATCTTGGAAGAAGGGCAATCTTTGTGCTTATTTTTCTCCAAAACGTCTTTTGAAATTTTTAGTTTGAATGCTGACAAGAAATGGCATTGACAAACCTTTTGCTGCATTTTGCAGATTTTGGCCTCCTCTGTCTGACTGTGTAAAAAGCTCATTTTTGGATGCAACAGCCTACTTTTGGTGGAGTGGCTCACATTTTGACACGATGGGGTCTAAAAAGCAGTTTTAACACACCATATTAAACAATGCTTACCGTTTGTGTGTGTGGGGGGGGGCACTTCTACCCTGAACATTTTAGTTTTTTTCCCCACATTAACACCCAGAGCTCAAGTAATCAGTGGATTCATTAAAGCTTTATGAAGTTGAACTCGAAGCATGTCATGTACTTAGCATGCTAGCTAGTTTGACATCCAGGCTTTGGTACGTTACGGCGTCAACTAATTTATGATGCCTATAAAAATGTATTCATATATTTTACGTAAACATATTTCCAGTAGACATAAATACGTTAAAACTGTCTGTTTATTCAAAAACGTGACGGCTAAAGCGAGTACAGTATCTGGACCAGTTTGTTTCCTTTTCCAACACGTCCCACCTCCTTCGCTGGGATTTATCAGTTACTCGGATTCACGTGCCAGTTTAACTATTTTATTAACCAATCAGCGTTCTTGCCTAGAATGGTATAAACATCGGCCAATTACAAACAACAATACTGACTTGGTCGAACCAATCATGACGTTTAAAAGGCGGGACTCGCCAAGAAAAGAACAAAAGAGAAAACCAGAAAAATAAAACCAACACTACTGCGCTAACGTAAACTTACCAACACGAATGGCATTGCTCGTGGAACATCTACTCTAAACATAAGTTAAATAAAATAAGATCCAAATCATGCCACAAAATTATACAATGATTTATGGCCTAACTTTGTGTTCAGTGAAAATTAGCAGGTTTTAGTCTGCTCAAATTGTTTTGTGAATTTCATTGTTGTCAAACTATATTAAGGCTTCTGAAAAGTTCATATTTTTGTAACATAAATAGGGAACAGATCAGTCTGCTAATTGTGTTCTGCAAATGTACAAAAATATCTAAATCCTACTTTCAAAATGATAAATTTAAAGGGCGTTTCTTTTTGTAAGAACACCGAAACACAAACTCGTGCGCTTTTAGCGAAGATGTACTCCACAGCTAACGTTGCCAGTCTGTCAGGGGTAAACAATCGCACAATGCTAACAGGCTAGTTAAGTTAGCCGAATGAATGAGGAAAGGATTTACACACGGTGCAAACAAATAACACTAATTACAGATAGAAGCGCCATTAGAAAGAGTTTGCTGTCGCTTTATGATTAATTAAAAAGCAGAATATCTGAGCTAACGGCGAGTGAAGGCAATTTACTCACCTTCCATGTCCTGAGGTTCACTCACAGACAGGGTAGCCATTTTGCCCCTGGTGACCCACCCACCGCGCAATGAGCAACAGCTCCAGCAGCCAATCAGGTCTCTGTTGTATAACGCGCAGCGAGCTCGTTCAATAGGAACGTTTATAAATTCTGTATTGTACACAAAGAGTCAATTATTTTAATTAAAAAAAATATTCTCTATCTTAATACTGAATCCTATTCATGGGAGGAGAGGAATTCTTAAAAACAAGGGGTGGGGGTCAAAAGGTCTATGCATAGATATTTTGGGGTCCAGGTGTTACCCTGGAATCCCCAGTATTTTACTGAGTATTACTACTAGTACAGTACTAGTACGACCACGACATCCTCTCTGTGACATTGCTTCTACTCTGACACCTGCAGAGATTCCTACCCCTCTATACGACCTCAATGCCCCTTCATCACACTTCATTATCTCCTCGCTTGGATCACGGGAATTGCTGCTTCACTGCAGATAACCTTATTTTAAAACTTTTATACTGTATGCAAGGTCATTGTTCTTTTTTCTTAACCGCATAATTCTAATTAAGATCACAGGAGGCTGGCGCCCATTTCAAGCGACTCTGGGCGAGGGCGGAGGACACCCTGGACAGCTTGCCAGGCCATCGCAAGCAGAAAGACGCTGTCGGCTCTGCGGCTAGTATTGACGAAGTCAGTAATGTTTTTTGAACATGTCTTTTTACGCAAACACGCACGCACACACACACACGCGCGCCCTTTGATGGCTTGGCGAGTTGTCCATGGTGTACTCTGTCTTTGCCCAGAGTCGGCTGAGATGGGCACCAGCCTTCCAGGGACTCGAATTAGGATAAAGCAGTCTAGATTCTACAAAATAAATAAATAAATAAATAAAGAATTCCTGGCACACCGGAGCATTTTAAGACGGGGAAATCAAAGTGCACTCCCTGCTTGACAGATCGGCAGTGTGGACTCAACTTTACCTTGTTTCCTTGAGAGATCCAAATGAGCCACGTTTTGCTCACATTTGGTGGTTTCGCTCACATTTATTGAACATTTACTGAATTAAACAACTTAAAAAACGAAAAAATAAGATGCAATGTACTCTCTTGAAAGAGAGTTAAACGAACACATCCTTTCATCTCTGACTGACTCTGTATGCAGTCTCTCTCTCTCTCGCTCTCTCTCTCTCTCACACACACACACACCTCACTCTGGTGTTTTACCGAATGCGGGCTCCGCCCACACGCAACGTGCAGCCGATGGAGCAATGTTGTTGAAATGGACGGGATGTTGTATTTAAAGCGGAATTACAGATCTGTTTGAAAGATCAGAAGTCCTGATTCAATATCAATTTGCTCCCTGCGAGATCGGAGGTCTTGTCCCACGAGGCAGTTTTCATGCTCCTTCTGCTTCAAAATCATGCCAAAATAATCGCCTCCATCACTGTATTTCCACTTTAAGGTCTCCTTCTGCTTCAATATCTTCACGATTGTAGAGGGGTTTCGATGATAACGAAATATAACGCTGTATGATCAATCTCAAAACAAGCCAACAGTCCTGTTCAACTCTTCTTCACGTGTGTGACAAACAGGAAATATGGGTGCAGGTCAGCTCCCTCCTGGCCAATGGGAGGCCAGCAGGGCGGGATGTTGGGAGACAGCTAATGAGAAAGCAACTTGCGCATTGTTTGAATGGCACGTTTGGATTTTTGAATGGTGCTTTTGGTAAAAAAAGAGGTTTTCGTAAAAAGGACGAAAATTTAGGAAACTGTTTTTCGTGACCTGGATTTTTTTATACTCAGAGGTTTCTGCAAGTAGAGGGCTGACTGTATAAACACACTGATATATATATATATATATACACACACATATATATATATATATATATATATGTCATACACACACACACACACATATATATATATATATATATATATATATATCTTTTCTTCTTTTCCTTTCGGCTTTTCCCTTCAGGGGTCGCCACAGCGAATCATCTGCCTCCATCTCACCCTATATTTTGCATCTTCTTCTCTTACACTAACGACCTTCATGTCCTCCTTCACCACATCCATGAATCGTCTCTTTGGTCTTCCTCTAGGCCTTCTGCCTGGTAGTTCCAGCCTCAGCATCCTATTACCAATATACTCACTATCCCTCCTCTGTACATGTCCAAACCATCTCAATCTAGCCTCTCTGACTTTGTCTCCAAAACATCTAACATGTGCTGTCCCTCTGATGTGCTCATTCCTAATCCTATCCATCCTCGTTACTCCCAAAGAGAACCTCAACATTTTCATCTCTGCTACCTCCAACTCTGCCTCCTGTCTTTTCCCCAGGGCCACTGTTTCTAAACCATACAACAGCGTTGGCCTCAACACCGTCTTGTACACTTTTCCTTTCATTCTTGCCGATACCCTCCTATCACACATCACACCGGACACTTTTCTCCAACCATTCCAACCTGCCTGCATACGCTTCTTGACCTCTTTTCCACACTCTCAATTGCTCTGGATTGTTGAGCCTAAGTACTTAAAATCCTCCACCTTTCTTATCTCTGCTCCCTGTAATCTCACTGTTCCTCTTGGGTCCTTGTCATTCATGCACATGTATTCTGTCTTACTGAGTCTAACCTTCATTCCCCTCCTTTCCAGGGCATACCTCCACCTCTCTAGATTTTCCTGCACTTGTTCTCTGCTCTCACTACAGATTACAATGTCATCTGCAAACATCATAGTCCATGGGGAATCTTGTCTAACCTCGTCTGTCAGCCTGTCCATCACCATAGCAAACAAGAAAGGGCTCAGAGCTGACCCTTGATGCAGTCCCACCTCCACCTTGAACTCTTCTGTCACACCGACAGCACACCTCACCACTGTCTTACATCTCTCATACATGTCCTGCACCACTCTAACATACTTCTCTGCCACTCCAGACTTCCTCATGCAATACCACAGTTCTTCTCTTGGCACCCTGTCATATGCTTTCTCCAGATCCACAAAGGCACAATGCAGCGCCTTCTGACCTTCTCTGTACTTCTCCATTAACATCCTCAAGGCAAACACTGCATCTGTGGTGCTCTTTCTTGGCATGAAACCAAACTGTTGTTCACAAATGCGGACCTCTGCCCTTAGTCTAGCTTCCACTATTCTTTCCCATATCTTCATGGTATGGCTGATCAACTTTATCCCTCTGTAGTTGCCACAACTCTGCACGTCTCCCTTGTTCTTAAAAATGGGCACCAGCACACTTCTCCTCCATTCCTCTGGCATCCTCTCACTCGCTAAGACCTTGTTAAATGTTCTTGTACTGCTACCTCCTCTAGACACTTCCATACCTCCAACGGTATGTCATCAGGGCCAACTGCCTTTCCATTCTTCATCCTCTTCAATGCCCTCCTCACTTCACCCTTAATAATCTTTGCTACTTCCTGGTCCTCAACAGTCACCTCTTCTACTCTTTTTTCTCTCTCATTTTCCTCATTCATCAGCTCTTCAAAGTACTCTTTCCATCTTCCAAGCACACTTCTGTCATCAGTCAATACATTTCCCTCTCTGTCCTTTATCAATCTAACTTGTTGCACGTCCTTCCCATCTCTATTTCTCTGCTGTGCCAACCTGTATAAATCATTTTCTCTCTCTTTACTTTCCAGCCGAGCATACAAGTCATCAAACGCGCTCTGTTTAGCCTTTGACACTGCTATCTTTGCCTTGCGCTGTGTCTCCCTGTACTCCTGTTTACTCTCTTCGGTTTTCTCAATGTCCCACTTCTTCTTAGCTAACCTCTTCCTTTGTACACACTCCTGCACTTCCTCATTCAACCACCAAGTCTCCTTATCTACTTTCCTTCCAGATGACACATCAAGTATTCTCCTACCTGTCTCCCTGATCACATTAGCTGTAGTTGTCCAGTCATCTGGAAGCACTTCCTGACCACCCAAAGCCTGTTTCAACTCCACCTTGAAGACAACCCGACACTCTTCCTTTTTCAGTTTCCACCACTATGTCTTCTGCTCTGCCTTTGCCTTCTTCACCTTCCTCACCATCAGCATTCATCCTGCACACCACCATCCTATGCTGTTTGGCAACACTCTCACCCGCTACTACTTTGCAGTCACTGACTTCCTTTAAATTACATCGCCTGCACAAGATGTAGTCTACCTGTGTGCTCCTACCTCCACTTTTATAAGTCACCCGATGCTCCTCTCTCTTCTGGAAGAAAGTATTCACCACAGCCATTTCCATCCTTTTTGCAAAATCTACCAACATCTGTCCTTCTGCGTTCCTGTCCGGGATACCAAACCAGTCCATCACTTTCTCGTCCCCTCTGTTTCCTGCACCAACATGTCCATTGAAGTCTGCCCCAATGACCACTCTTTCACCTCTGGGGGTACTCTGCATCACTTTATCTAACTCACTCCAGACTCTCCTTCTCTTCTAGCTCACATCCTGCCTGTGGGGCATAAGCACTAACAACATTAAACATCACACCTTCTTAACTTGAGACTCATCACTCTGTCTGACACTCTTTTCACTTCTAGAACACTCCTGACCAAACCCTCCTTCAAGATGACTCCTACTCCACTTCTCTTCCCATCCACACCATGAAAAAACAGCTTAAACCCTGCTCCTAAGCTTCTAGCCTTGCTACCTTTCCACCTGGTCTCCTGGACACACAGTATGTCCACCTTCCTCCTCTGCATCATGTCAGCCAGCTCTCTACCTTTTCCTGTCATAGTTCCAACATTCAAAGTCCCTACTTTCAGTCTTAGACTCATGCCTTTCCTCTTCTCTCTCTGGCAACGGACACGCCTCCCGCCTCTCCTTCTTCGACCAACAGTAGTCCAATTTCCATCAGCACCATGTTGGTTAACGGCACTGATGGCGGTCGTTGTTAACCCGGGCCTCGACCGATCCGGTATGTCATTCTTTCTTGTGATTCGCATAGTTTATTTGGCATTTGTTTTACGCTGGATGCCCTTCCTGACGCAACCCTCTGCATTTATCCAGGCTTGGGACCGGCGTGAGGGAGAGACACTGGTTTGTGCCCCGCCCCTCACGGCTGCATTATACACACACATTTTATATATATATATATATATATATATATACACAAACACACACACATATACATATATATATATTCATATATTCATACACATATATATATATTCATACACACACATATATATATATATGAATATATATATTCATATATATATGTGTGTGTGTGTATGAATATATATATATATAGTCATACACACACATATATATATATATATATATATATATATATATATATATACACACATACACATATATACACACACACACATATATATATATATATATATATATACATACATATATATACATACACATATATATATATATATATACATACATATATATACATACACATATATACATATACATATATATATACATATATACATATATATATATATATATATATATATATATATTATATAACATACAATTACAAGTAAAATAAACCAAATTGAGGCAGTGTTGACCTCATAATAGGGTGCTGGATTTACTGATCTCAGGGTCAGGAATTCAGCCCCCCTACTATCAACGGGTTATCACTGCTGTTAGTGCAGCTAACTGGGTTATCAAAGGCCAGCCATGTCTCTTACTGTCTACGGCGAGAGGCTGTAAAATAACTATTGCTGACTTTCGTCAAAAGAGTAGGTACATACCAGTCAATGTGTTTCTGACATGCAATGGCCTGGTGAGCTCTGCTCTCGCTCAGAGTCGGTTGAGATGGTCCCCCTCACATTCATTAGAATTAACTGGTTCAGAAAAATGAATGAATTTTCCGAAAAGAAGCCCTTGCATCATAACACTTCTATTTAGTTACATCTGAGAAAACAACACCAGGAATCAAACTGAGTGAAAATAAAACAATGTTTAACAAAATTATTTTAATACTTTGATTAGAAAAAAACAACTTATCACATTCATGTGGAGGTTACAGAAAGATCAGAAACACATTTCCACAATAAAGTAGTCTGTAAATCATCATTGTATACAGAGTCACTTATTCAGACCAGCTTTTGTCTCTCAAAAATCCCACAGAATTCCAGTAAAAATAGTCCAGTAAAATTCCCAAACACTCTTCGAAATGCAGAATTCACAAGTGTTTAGTGTACCATATACATCTCTGTTGATCTTTATTTTGCGGTATCTAAAAACCCTTAATTATCTCGGGAAAATTTTTAAAGATTCCATTCAACAATCTACCAGGAACCACGTTATATAGATATGATAAATGATCAACAACCTGCTTTTCTGACATCATGAATTTTGTAATGTTCTAATACATTTTACGTGAGTAATTTTAAAACTTGTGTACTCACTGAAACTGTAAAAAGGAAAGAAAACATTTTTAATGCATATCTAAAATTACTTCCATAATTGTAGTGTTAATATATTTGTATTACGTAATTTGCAACTCGACTGTAGCTGGTCCTCTTCTTCACAAAGCTTTATTTATATAAACTGTTTTAAAATAAAGTTGTGTCGTGCTGCCTGCGTGGGGAATAATGTAGAGTGAAATATTTACCACATTATATCATTAACATTTATTCATATTAAAACAAGGTCTCTCTCTCTCTCTCTCTCTCTCTCTCATACTGCATTGTGAATGTTTGTGTTTTGTTCGTTTCACCCGAATGTCTGTACGGGAGGTAAAATACAAATGATTTTTAATAATCCCCTTGATGGGCTCACAGCTCATCAGTTCTGAAATTCACACTCGTTTACCCCACTCCAAGATTTTGTCCTATCGAATTCTGATCACAGCTGTGAATGAAACATACACCTGATTATTTAAAAATCACACCCTGAGTACATATTCTACCTACTGTTCTATTTTCCATAGATGTTTTACACTCATGAGTTTATTGTTTATCACAGCAGTGTTTAAAGTCTACTTGATTTAATTCACTGGAAGATGATCATAATGGGGTGAAATGTTTCTTATTTCAGACTGTAGATCTTTGTGTTCAAGTGCAAATCAGGCTAAATATGACACTGAACTTAAACAAAAGACTCAATAATATCAGCTTCAGATAAAGCATCTTTTTATATCCTGCATTAAAAATAATGAATTATTAAAACGGCAGGTTTAAAACATCATCATCATGTTTGTTCACTCAATCTGTGACTGATAAACCAACCAGAACTATTACTGAAAACAAAATCATACTTTGTTATAGTTTAATAAAGACTATAAAACCCTATAACCAGTGAGGCCGGTGGTGTAGTGGTTAGGGTGCAACAATTGCTCATGATCGGGAGGTTGGGAGTTCAAATCCCAGTTAGACCCCACTTTGGTAAGACTCCTGGGCAAGGTCTCAATCTCAAGTGTGCCTTTGTTCATCCAGCAGTATAAATGGGTACCAGTAAAATATACTGGGAAGGTAACCTGCAATGGACTAGCGTCCCATCCAGGAGAAGTTGTACTCCTAGTCACTTCACGCTATGGAAACCGGGGATAAGCACCGGCCTGATGAGCCGCTATGGCTCGGGTGTAGAAAGCCCAACGGACTTTACCCTGTATAAAACCCTATAAATTAATACATATAAAATTGTGGTATATAAACGGAGAATGAGCCATAAATTGTAAACAAACCTTCACTGATCCAGGATTTAATACTCAATGATTATAATTAATATTACTTAATATATCTATTGGTAGGGGCAGTGGTGGCCTAGTGGTATAAGGCGCTGGATCACTGATCCTAAGGTGGGGGTTCAAGCCCCACTCACCACAGGTTGTCACGGTCCCCCAGTGCAGCTAACTGCGTTATCAAAGGCCGGCCATGTCTGTCACTGTCTATGGTGTGAGGTTCATGTAAAAGAACCATTGCTGACTTTCATCAAGAGTAGCTGCATAGCCGTCAGTGTGTTTTCACTCTGCGATGGCCTGGCGAGCTGTCCAAGGTGTACTCTGCCATCGCCCGGAGTTGGCTGGGATGGGTGTCTTAATTAGAATTAAGCGGTTACAGAAAATGAAATGAAATGAAATATTTATTGGTGAAGAATTGAGTAAAAATAATTTCCACTTCTGGTTTTTGGTCTTTATCATTTCAAGGTGTGTGATTTTACCTTTTATGGAGTTTTGTAGGCGTTGCCAGATGCAAATTAACTGCATCAGAAACACAACACAACTTTATTAACAGATAAATAAAGAAAAATTTTCATTTTTTTGTTATTATTTCAGGTGTGAATCATTTTATTATAAAAATGTGCCTTTCTTTCCATCCTTTAAACTCAGTGGTTTATTTTACTTTTTATGACTTTATGTTTCCTAATTTTTTAAATCTTTATTGGATTTTAATTCAAGTGTATCAGAGTAAAATCATGACAAAACTGTGCATCACAAGTCTATGATGGCTCCAGGCAAAGATGTGTTACATTAAAGGCACTTCAAAGTAAATCATCATCATCCTCCTTCTCATGGCAGGTTGTAAACACATGTGAATTGAGCATGTGTCAGCGTGAACAACAACCAAACTCTGACTGTCTGGCACTGTGTGTGTGTGTGTGTGTGTGTGTGTGCATGTATTACGAGGAGTGGTTGTACCAGTGCATGGAGCGCTGCAGAGCCTGCTCCCAGTTCTGTAGGACTGATTTATATACACCACCCCCATCCCCTCCTCCATCACCTGCTGCATCCACTTTAATGCTCTGAGGAATAAAGAGACGCTCCGTTGTCTGCAGTTTTTTTAACTCTTCTTTACTCTTCCAATAACCTGAACACATACACACCATTTTATTGAAGTTAATGATGTCAGTTAATGAATGAATTAATCAGTTCATACAGACACAAACAAACTTCAAGTTGGAGTGTTTATAAGTGGACTCGCCTCGTCCAAATGAACTAGATGAAGGAACAGGACTCACAGAAACATGTGTGTTCCTTACATAGGATCTTCTCTGATTTACTATGGCACTGCCTTCTCATTAACACATGACCAATTATTCAGAAAATAAACAAAGAAACAAACAAGCAGGGATAGAAATGGGTACGGGTAAACGCCCGAACAGTAGCATTTAAACTCACATCAACGCATAGCTTGTGGTCTGAAACCACCTATGTTGAGAGGGGCTGGAACTTATTCCATTGTGGAGTTGCTCATGGGGAGAGGCAACGGGCTGGTGTGGGCATTCTTGTTACCCCTCATCTTGGTGCCCACATGTTGGGGTTCTCCCCAGACGACGAAAGGGTAGCTTCTTTTCGCCTTTGGGTGAGGGGACAGGTCCTGACTGTTGCTTGTGCTTATGCACCAAATAACAGTTCAGAGTACCCGCCCTTCATGGAGTCTTTAGGGGGTGTGTTGAAGAACACTCCCCGGGAAAACTCGCTCATTGTCCTGGGAGAGTTCAACACCTATGTGGATAACAATAGTGTGACCTGGAAGGGTGTGATCAGTAGGTACCCATCACGATTTGTCCATCAGGAACACCATGTTTGAATATAAGGGTGTCCATTAGTGCACTTGGCACCAGGACCCCCTAGCTCACAGTTCGATGATCAACTTTGTAGTCGTATCATCAGACTTGTGGCCGCATGTTCTGGAAACTTGGGTGAACAAGGGAGCTGAGAAGTTAACCGATCACCACCTGGTGGTGAGGTGCCTCCGATGGCGGGAGAGGCCGCCCTCCAGACTTGGCAGGCCTAAGCGTGTAGTTAGGGTCTCCTGAGAACATTTGGCTGAGTCTCCTGTCAGAGGGGCCTTTAACTCCCATCACCCACAGAACAACAACCACATCCTGAAGGAGGCGGGTGACATGGAATCTGAAATGGGCCATCATAGCTGCCAACTTTTCCAAACCAAAAAACAGACTCTGCTCTAGCAACCTGTCAAAATGCACTGAATCAATATGAAACACCCTCCCCCCTTTTAGAATTAACATTCTTCAACAAGTTTTAAGGTGATTCACATGAAATGCAACAAACTCACGACAAAGCAATCATAACTCCATAGTGTAGACATCCCATCACTTGAACTTTCAAAAAAAAAGTCAAAGCCAAGCTATTATCATTCTTCTAATGAATCCTTTTTGACTGCTTCCTTTGTCGCAGCCTTTGC
The DNA here is from genome assembly GCA_024760905.1 of Plotosus lineatus. Classification (NCBI taxonomy): domain Eukaryota; kingdom Metazoa; phylum Chordata; class Actinopteri; order Siluriformes; family Plotosidae; genus Plotosus; species Plotosus lineatus. Next base: position 17,841,519 of record CM045743.1, read on the forward strand.
TCTCTTCAAGAAGGAGGCAGCGAACATCTGTTCATAACAGGTGTTTCTTGATTTTTGAATATGCAGGGATGACAGTATGTCATCTGATAGTGATCCCCTGAAGTCTCTTATTCTTCCTCACTTGACTGAAAACCCAGCACGACAACCATTTCACTTCTTCTGAATTTGGAAATGCTGCCTGTAGCAGTTTTCCCATGTGGTCTGCAGCAGCTAGAGGAATGTTATGCTCCACATAAAAGGCTGTAAACAAACACTCAGCTTTGATAGCATTGGTAATATTCAGTCTTTGAAGTGAAAGAAATCAACAAAGTTTGAGCACGTCCTACCTCCGATTCAGATTGTAAAGCCCTTTCATGCACCTTGCTATTACAGTGCTGCACAATGTTCGAACGGCCTCCACGAGAAATCACAAAATCACGCCGGCAAGGTTTGCAAAAGGCATGTTTCGCTGAAACTTCTGATGAACAAATGAAAGGAAATTCTTACGAATATTGAGACAAGAAAGTCTGTTCATGACCTTTAGGTTTTGAAGAACAGACGAAGAAAGAAACTTCTCCATCACTGCAGATCCACTCACGACTGCTTCACAGACACGTGCTAGTTCATGGTCCAACTTCCAGCATACACATGCACAGTCACTAAATTTTGCAAGGGACAGTACTCTGAGTGGCTCGCCCATTTTCTTATTCGCATTCTTCTTGCCAAAAGTTTATTGTTTCTTTATTTTTCGTGAAATAGCCAGCATTCAAATATGTATTCTCCAAGCCAAAAATGGATTTCCGTACTCAGATCCAAGAAAACATACTAAGTACGTTTTTTACGTACTAGTTGGCAGCTATGGGATATGTTTCATGCCTCCATTGCTGAAAGAACAAGATCATGGATACAAGCGGCTAAAATGAGCTTCCTTCGTAGGGTGGCAGGGCTCCGCTTTATTGATAAGGTGAGAAACTCAGGTCATCCAAAGAGAGCTCAGAGTAGAACAGCTGTTCTTCTGCATTGAGAGGAGCCAGTTGAGGTGGCTTGGGCATCTGATTAGAATGCCTCCTGAACGCCTCCCTGGTGTGGTGTTTCGGGCATCCCCAACCGGAAACAGACGCTGGGGTCGACCCAGAACATGCTGGAGGAATTCTGGTCTCTCAGCTGGTCTGGGAATTCCTTGGTGTCACCCCAGGAGTGCTGGAAGAGGTTGCTGGGGAGAGGGACATCTAGGCCTCATTTCTTGGGCTGCTGCCCATGCGACCTGACCCCAGATTAAGCGGAAGCTGAAGATGATTCACCAATACGAATGAAGCTATTAACATATTTATTTATTACAGAATCAGCCTGTCACACTCCTTCTCCACATCTCCTTATAATAACTGCTTCTAACCTCCAGTTGAAACTAATTATTTATAAAAATGTACAGAGTAACAGTATAATATTTGTAGGAAATTTTTTTTTTCTTACCAACTTCTAACCCTGCCACAAATGCCACGCCGAGACTGGACATGTCAAAATGACTAGGTCGTGAGATTTTACGCCCCAGTAGGTCCGCAGTTAACTGCATGACAAAGTTGTTGAGAGAGACACCACCATCCGCCCTGTGAACACACTGCGATGTTATTACACATTTATTACAGATTTACAGAGTGATAAACAATACACTTGCATAAATTCAGTACTTGATTTTAGTGATGGGGATTCGAAGTTCCCGAAGCATCACATCAAACAGCTGCTTATTCCTGAAATAACCCCCCCCACACACACAGATACAAAAAATTGTAATCTTTAATGAAATTTTTATTACTAAACAGTATTTACTTCTGTCCTACTGAAAGAAACAGACAGACCTGAAGGCAACAGACTCTAAAATGGCACGGACCAGATGACTCTTAGTGGTAGATGGTTTCAGGCCCATAAAAGCTGCACATGCTTTTGGGTCATTTAACGGTACCTAAGGAGACCCCCCCCCCACACACACACACACACACAAAACACACCATTTAAGTACTTATCACAATGTGATAATGCTGTATCAAAATCTGTACACAATATTTTCTTAAATGATACTGTAATACAGTCGGCCCTCAACTTACGAAATTAATCCGTTCCAGAGCCTTTTTTGTAGCCTGGAGTTTTCGTAAGTAGAGGCGTATTTTACATATAAAACGCATAATTCGTTCCAAGGCTCCCAAGACTACCCCATAAACTCTTTAAAAATGATAAAAGTACATCAATTTAGTGTGAAATATGCGTTAAAAGTAAAAGAAAATTATTTATTAAACCATTTTATTAACATATTTATTAATTAAACCATTGTTAAACATTTTCATTAACACACATGCGCACACACACACACACACACACACACACAAAAAACGCTGTCTCTCCATTTCTCTCTCTAACACACACACACACACACACACACACTTCTGGCACGCTCCGCTGAATGCAGGCTACGCCCACACGCAGGACGCCAGAGCATTTTAAGATGGGGAATTCAAAGTGCATTCCCTGCTTGACAGATCGGAGGTCCAAACTCAACTTTAACTTGATTCCTTGAGGGATTGAAGGTCCAGATGAGCCACCTTTTGCTCACATTCGGCAGAGCACGCCACATTTATGAAACATTTATTGAATTAAACAACTTGACAAATGAAAAATAAGCTGCAATGTGCTCTCTTGAAAGAGAGTTAGGCCTCCTTTCATCTCTGACTGACTCTGTAGGCAGTCTCTATCTCTCGCTCTCACACACACACATGCACACCGTGTCTCTCTCTCTCTCTCCGACACTGACACACACAACTCTTCCTTTCTCTGGTGTGTTTTGCCGAATGCGGGCTCCACCCACACGCAACTGACAGAACAATTGGATTTAAATTTTTAAATGGATGGGATGTTGTATTTAAAGCGGAATTACAGACCTGTTTGAAAGATCAGAGGTCCTGATTCAATATTAACTTGCTTCCTTGCGAGATCAGAGGTCTTGTCCCACAGAGCACTCTGCTCATGCTCCTTCTGCTTCAATATCGTGCCGAAATAATTGCCTCCATCACTGTATTTCCGCTTTGTCTCCTTCTGCTTCAATATCGTACCGATTGTAGAGGGGTTTCGACGATAACGAAATATAACCCTGCACGATCAATCTCAAAACAAGGCAACAGTCCTGGTCAACTCTCCTTAAAGCATGTGACAAACAGGAAGTATGGGTACAGGTCAGCTCCCTCTGGCCAATGGGAGGCCAGCAGGGCAGGATGTTGGGAGCAACTCGCGCACCGTGTGAAATTTTGATTGGCACGTTTGGCGCTTTTCGTAAGAGAAGGTTGTTTCGTATACAGAGGATGAAAACTTAGGAAAATGTTTTTCGTAACCTGGAGTTTTCGTACCCAGAGGGTTTCATAAGTAGAGGGCCGACTGTACTAAGAATAATAAGAGTATCATGGAAGGATGACTTACAACAAAAAGCCTGAAAATGATCACAAGCACAAATGGAACGAAAATAAAATAAAGATATTTAATGCATTATATACATACAAATAATGCTGTGTGAGTAACAGAGAGGAAAAGCATTTTACACACACACACACACACACACACACATACCTGCAAACCACTGAATGAAGGAACAAAACACACTCCATCCGAGCTGCTCACACTGCTAGCCATGGCTGATGTTTCATTTACATCTGTAAACAGTTCTACACACACACACACACACACACACACACACACACACACACACACACCTCAAATCATTTACTGGTGCTAAAACTATTCCTGAAATGAATTCAGATGCTGGGTGTGTCCTCACCAATCTCTTGAGCCCATCTGATGGCAGTTCCAGTGTCTGCAGCATTTCCTTCAGCAAGATACACCACTTCAGATCCAATCTTCCAACCAACCAGGGGGTACAAACCTAAACATCCACAAACAGCTTTGAGTACATACCATTATTTAAAGTTGTTTAAGTATGTACTACACAGGAACAAAACAAATAAAAAAGTATTGTTTATTTTTCTGTTTTCTTTCAACTTTTCACTCTCATTTACAGGATAAATAAAGTTCCTTAATTCACATAAAAAGCATCTCGAAGGCTATAATGTGTACCTTTCTCTTTAGTGTTTTTTTTTTGTTCATTTGTCATTTTCTCCCTAATTTAGTCGTATCCAATTTTCATCCATCAGTTATTACCTTCCCTATTACACGACCACCATCATCCAGGAAGTGGTGAAAGCATGCACATGCCCCCTCCGTGACATGTAATGCTAGCCACCCACCTCTTTTCGAACTGTGGCTCATCCATATTTCGGGACGGTCTAACACACTCGGAGAGAAAGTGCTATCCCCCTCACACACGAATGAGCACACAGACGGCCATGATTGGTTGGCAACTGCTGTGAGTGACAGTGAAAATAAGCATATTCCGTAGCTCCCTCCCATAGGAAATCAGCCAAATAGCTCGCATGGACTTCTGTAGCCAGGAAGCATTACCCTGGATTCAAACTTGCAATCTCTGGGTTAAGCTTTCCCTGTATTCTGTGGAAGATATTTTGTTGAATTGCTTGGATTTTCAGAATCAGTGCTCTCCACATGACATAATAGTATTATACTGGGATAGTGAACCAATCAAATCAGCCTGTTCCCATGTAAAACATTCACCAAATATCAATAAATTACATTAGGGTTGATAAAAGCTGTAACATTTAAACATGTTGACTGTGTATGTATACCTGCTATAGACGTGTGCGGTTTGCTCCCTGTGTTCATGTCCATAAAAGTTCCAGTTCCCATTGTAATCTTTACATCACCAACATCAAAGCAGCACTCACCAAACATGGCTGCCTGCTGATCTGCCATCTACAGTCATCAGATTAATCTCATTAATCTCATTATTACACATTACTCAGGCATGAGATCAGGACTTGAAGAAACAGTCTGAAAAAAAATGTGCCGAAGTCAAATCAGATGCACACAATGTGTGTGTGTGTGGAGGAGTATTGTTGGGTTGGTCATTGGAAAAATTTTAAAAACTTTTAAGTATAGTGCCTTCTCCTTAAATATCAGACTACATTTTCAAGATAAGCCATATCATAGCTTTAGTATATAAAACGAAAATCAAAATGTAAACCATATTTTTCCTATCATTCCCAATTCATTCCCACTTTGGCATCTTGCCTGTAGATAACATAATTGCCCAATATTTATACTGAATTAGATCGATATTCAAAACGTTTCCCCCCTCAATCAGTAGTAAAAAAATATTTTTAGTGTTTCATATTAAATAACATTAAGATGCAGTTTAAATTCTAATACAAATTAGAAAAAAAAAAATCATATATATGAGAAAAACTGTTTTTCTAAATATGCAGAAAATGTAAAAGGTCAGTGTCACATTTCAGTACCAGTTTTGTGATCACACCTTCAAGACCATTACAAAGAAACAGTTGTTACCCTATGCGTCTGTTCTTTTTCCCTGTCAGTTTTTATTTTTATCGTATACACAAGTTATTGTATACACAAAATTATTGTTGAGATCAAATGATCAGAAACAAGCAACTAATGTCACAACTACAAAAAGTACAAGTAAAATTCTACATAATTCGTCTTTATAATATGGTACATAGACGGCACGATAGCTAAAATACACCTACCTGCATTTATTCTTGATCCCTCTATAATTTTCTCAAACTCTTTCCTTGTTCACTTCGAATATTTTTATTTTGCCAATGCCACAATGTGAGCATGGAAAAAGCACCAAATGATAGAAACAGGATTTAGACTGTTTATGGTAGTTTAACATTAACATAGTACACACGTAGCAAACCCATTCAACTGAATGTCGTAAAAAAAAAAAATAAAAAAAAATAAATAAAAGATATATAAGGAATGTCAGCATTTTTACAAAGCAAGGTCTTGACTGAAAATAGATATACCGATGATGGTACAAACACGACTTGGTGAAGAGAAGGGTACCGACTGAAAATTTGTCAACGGATTTGAATGATATAAAAAAATACATTGTGTAAGGAAAAAAGACAGAATTCCAGCAAAAGAAAAGGAAAAATCTCACACCTATTACACAGTACTTGATGCTATGCATTATTATGCAATAACAAGAAATTACACTATACTACACAACAAAAATATCATGCGGTACACAACAATTACTATGCACCAGAAAAAAAAATAAATCACAAAACCACAGAGGTCCAGAAGCTCAAGCCAGAGGTCAAAGGAACCCTTAAACCATTCCATTCAAGAACTTCTATAGGGGAACACATCCACCAAACTGGGTGATTCTGTGTCATTTCCTTTCATAGTTATAACAAAAAATCTGAACGGATGGAGGGAAACGAATTTCTCTAGCTCCCAGTGAGCTGACCTTCAATGACAACCCTCATGTGGCATTCAGAGTATTTTAATCACTGCATGCAAGCGTGTTTGTGCAGCTTCCCTGAAGACTACAGGTGAGTATTCTCTGAAATTTTCAAAAAGGTACCAGTGTCTTAACTATCACTCTTTCCAGGTAACCCGTCATACAGCGATAAGAGTGGTGATACACTGTTTAGAGTCTGTTGCTATAGAAACAAAACCCACAGGAACTGGGAAGTCGACAGCATTTTTCTATAATAATAATAAGAAGAAGAATCTGAGAGAAACATTAAATGAAAAAAGCTCAGATAATACACAATGAAAATAATTTCAGAAGTAATTACTCACCACTGAGGTGATTGGAATAGAAACCCCAAAAATGTCAGGATCACAGGAACCAAAACGGTGACTGGGGGTGTAAAAGTTTAATCAATACATTAATATAAAATACACTAATCCCAAAAGCAGATTTACGTGTGCAGTACCTGGTATTGTGGACTGTAGGGAGAATGGAGAGCGGTAAGGAGAGAAGAGAGCACAAAAACCCACTCCAACACATCTAAAACACACACACGTTATGGGCATATGGTTCAAGGTAGCAATCACAGACCCTGAGTGGTCGTTGTGATTAAAAGAATACACCACATATATATTTTTATTTTAGATTGAAATGAAGAGTAACATAATAACTCAAAGTTTTAAAACACCTGATAAGAATCAAAGATACCAGTTGAGCTGGCGTTGGAATAATCTGTAGCATGGACCAAACCTGAAAAAACACAAATACACACTGTCACAACTCTTCGACCTGCAAAGTCTAGCTTCCACAGGAATAAAAACAAAATTATAAATGTAACAATCTTTTAAAACAACAGATATCATGCTGGAACTATAGTTTAGCAAACAGATGTGACAGCGTGGACAACATCAGGCTCCCAAGTGGACGACAGTAAGCTTCAAATAGGGCGTTAATGTGGAACAAGGATGAGGGACACAAGTTTGCAGTGTGGGTGATGGGATATTTGTGCAAAGGGCTGGCAGCAGGGTGTTCCCTGAGCAGGTGCCTGTGTGGGTGAAAGAGACATTGTGGTGGTTTCTTGTTTTTTTTTTAAACCTTTAGTCAGTTTATAAAGCAGCCAAGTATCAATGGTCCCAAAACAACAATTTCCTTCATCAACTGCCTGCTTCACCTGAAAGAGAGTGAGAGAAAGAGAGAGAGCATAATGAATGGATCATATTGCATGAAAAGTAAAACTGTCATGAATAGACATAATGGTGATAACAGCTGACCTCAGATCAGTGTAATAAATGCAGCCGATCCTCACTGAACGATGGATTCGGTTAACGACGACTCAGAGTTACAACGGCTTGTTAAAAATTGTCAAAAATTATCAAAAATATATTTTTACTGTTAACGAGTCACAGCAGAAACAAAGCAGCTGAGTTGCGAGTCTGTGCGGATGTTCGCGAATACCCAGTGTCGGCAGCATCTCCCATCCCACCTCCCTACACACACACACTATTAAGTCGGAAGTCTACCACGCTGCTAGGTAAGAGAGTTCACGTGATTGCTAGCAGTTATGGGTTCTCACATTCAATAGTCTATAGGTATGCAATACAGTAGCCTACTGTACAAATACAAACCAAGCAAAATGTCTACTAAAGTAGGGTTCGTTTAACAATTGAATCGCTTAATGACAGGGCCTACAGAACGTAACCCAGTCGTTAAGTGAGGACTAGCCGTAATAATGACAATAACAATAAATAATAATAACCTGGGGGCTATGCTGTAAAGCCCAGGCCAGACGCATAGAGACATGCTGTGGTGTGAAGACCACCAAACTTGCTGCCAGAAAACGCTTCCGTCTGGTGAGGAAGTGCAGCATCTTCGTCACCCCATGCACTGCCTTTTATACACACACAGACACAAACACACACACACACAGTATTATACTAGCACAGCTATCTATACTTTGATCATAGAAATCTGATTAGCTTCTTCAGACTGCAGTCACATCTTAAAGAGCCATCTTGGTTGCAAAAGTAACAACATAAACTTCAGTAAACTGAGCAGAGCTTGGATTTTAAACCACACTGCAGATTTAAGTATGGATTAGTTTTTGGTTTACAACAACTGAATATGACAGTGAATCTCAGCATACCCAAAGAAGACACAGGGCAGTGATCGTACCTTCATGGTGTATGAGCTGTTCCAGGATTTGACCATCTCTGCCGCTCGCAGGTCCTGCCAACCGATGAAGTTATGAAACGTTCTCCCTGTATCCCTAAAACAACACACAACCATGGGGAAATGCAGGAGAGTCCACTAAAACACACACACACACACACACACACACACACCTCTGCCAAGTGGTGAATGTAGCTCTCTGAGTTGAGATACCTAACGCCTCCATTTGACTCATCAGTAACCCTGAGTCTGTAAACACACACAGAATTATTGTATTTATGATATCAAATTATACACTTTTGACAAAATAGGAATATGATCATCTGAGATTTCTGACAGTGATGTCACCAGCAAAATATAAAATAAAATACAGTCCTCATGGTCAACACTCCATCTCAGCATTACTGCACTGAAAACTTCAAAATTTGATATCACTGATTCATCAGCTCGGGTCACACACCCGTGATGTTGACACACACTCACACACATTTGCTTAAACACAAAAAGACAAATGGGGACAAGTTGACATAGCTCTCTCTATTTAACCATATGTGTGTATAGAGCCCTGACCGTGCACTGCTCCCTTCACCACACTGATAAAGCTCTGCCACAGATCCTCTGGGTCCATTTCCACCCTGTCCCGCTCAGGGTACAGCACAGACACCTAGAACAAACACGCACACCATACAACCAGAATGATGAAAAGCACAGGGGTGTATTTTGTGAAAGACTAAACCATACAAGTCATGTTTCTATAATTAACTATACAAGCAAACCTCAATTTTTGAACGCTTTACACATCGAACAAATCGCTATTCAACCAAAAATTTCGGCACTTTTTTTGTCCCAGAAGTCAAACGCGAAACAAACGAGAGACGCAGCTCATGTCGAGGAAGAACAGCAGGATGATAACCAAATCGCTGAAGACATCGTCAATATAGGCATTTACATTTCTTTGACACGTTTCATTACTGCACAATGTTTCTACACATTCCTTTACACAAAAAAACGTAACATACTGTAGGCTTGGCTGGGGTACGAGTTGCCGCGGCAATTCTTACCAGAGCCTAGCCTACTCTTAAGAATTTGTGTGTTTGCCCTGTTGTTTCACATAATATACAATTTGATATATAAATGACATTATGAAATAACATACGTTTTAAAAAGGTAGTTTTCTAGCGTCTTGGAATGGATTAAGACCATTTACATTATTGTAGGGGCAGTGGTGGCCTAGTGGTATAGGGCACTGGATCACTGATCCTAGGGTTGTGGGTTCGAGTCCCACTCTCCACAAGGTTGTCACTGTCCCCCCCCCAGGGCAGTTATTTGGGTTCTCAAAGGTGGGCCATGTCTCTCACTGTCTATGGTGAGAGGTTCAT
>CM045743.1:17856439-17906439 GCA_024760905.1 Plotosus lineatus
GCCAACCATGAAAAAAAATCCATCCATAAAATCTCTCATTCGCTCACTATCAGCACTCACACCCACTATTTATTCCTGTTTGTTTTTCTATAACCACTCTCTTGTCTATTTGGATGAGCCCAATGCTCTCATTTGTATAAAGTAGCACTTCACTTATGAAAAGGAAGTGAGTTGATGAGTTATTTCTGGGACTCTTCTTTACACCGTCTTCGGAGCTACATGTTTGTACTTTACTGGAATTTCAGGAATGTGGTCAGGAACAGGAATTGAGATTTGTTTTCCGGAAATCTGATCAGATTGTCTGTAACTGCAGGGTCGTAGACGTGTGTCAGGATTGTGAATTAAAAACAAATCAAAAGGGAATATCAAATTTGTTTTCAGTGTGTTGTGATTACAAAAATAATTCTTGAAATATTTAAAGCACATTAAAAACCCAGAGTTGTGAAATAAAGTTGAAGAAAATTGAATAAAAGTACATTTTAAAGTTAGAAGAGTGAGACAATCACGAAGATCATTCTGCTGTTGAAATTATTGTAGATTAAAGTTAAAAGAAACATTAATTCTTCCTCATGTTTTGTCCCACCACCTCCTGGGATTCTGCATAATAATTATATTTTAAAAAGATCCACCATAAAACTGGGAAAAAAATCAAATCACTGGAAGAAAGAGAGCAGGACTCGTTTGTACATCAGTCCGTCACTTTGGCACTGTCGAAGTTCACTGCCAGCTTCCTGTGTTTGCGTTTGGAGGCGGAGCCTGGGGCATGGGAAGGTTTGGGGGGTTGTTTGGGTGGGCTCTCATAATCCTGTGTGATGATTGGTGGAGGAGTTTTGTGGGTGAAGGAGGTTGCAGAAGCTGCAGAGTGGGTGGCTTTGTCATTCTCAGGATGAGAAGCGTTCCCAAAGTCCTGCCTTGCTTCCTGGTTTTTGCGACCTGAAACACGTTTCTTTGTCACCTAGCAATAAAAAAAGTAAAATTATGCAAGTATAGAGTCATTGAATAGCCAGCAAAGTAAACAAATCTGCTCAAAAACATTTTTTATTTTATTTAGCTAACTCTGCTTTTTCTGACACACAGTTAAGTGCTTTAAGTACACTGTTTAAAACAGGGGTCGGGAACCTATGGCTCGCGATCCAGATGTGGCTCTTGTGATGACTGTATCTGGTTCTCAGATAAATCAGGTGGCCTTTCTTAACAGAATAATGAATACATAATTTCACTGTCATTTAAATAAAAATACAAAAAAAGCCATCAAATAAAACAAAAACAGATGAATAAATCTCACGCATTTAAATCTATACATCTATTTTCAATGCCACATCACTGTGGCGCGCAGCGGAGAACCAATCTTTTCTGTACGCCAGTGTGTGGGCGGGTCCGATACCTTGAAACTCTAATTTTATTGGATTACAACAGCCACAGACTGCGTGTTGTTTTTGAGTAAAGAGATACATTTCCCTCGTTTTTGATTGACTCATTTGCACAAAGCCAAGCACAGCTGGCAAGCAAACACAAATGGACAGACATGGAAAAACTTCAACCCACAGACCAGCTGATTGCCAAAAATTGCAGCGTATGAGTCCTGTCATATTGACCATGTTTGGCTCGAACATATGCATGCGAGCGGTCTTTCTCACACCTGATAAACATCAAGACGAACCTACAGTCACGTTTGACAGATGCAGGCATATGATTTGACCATCACCATAATATCTGAAAATCAGCCAGGGGTCCAGGGTGAAACCCTGGTGGGGGGGGGCAAAGCCCCCCCAAAACGCTTTAAGCATTTCAGAAGGGGAAAAAGGCTATTTCATGACACTGAAAGAGCTCTAGAAAGTTTCATTTCTAATCTACATATACATACTGTACCTCAACTTGTGGGTTTATCATGTGGGATTCCAACACTAATAAAAGTGTCACAGTAACAAATCAAATAGTCACTCTTATAGATATGTCCTGCCTCACAACACTATTATCAACAGTCATTGTCTTTAAACACAATCTGGAAACAAACGATACACACGACATGCTATATATGACAAGTTTTTTGAATTAATGTTTCTTTATCTTTAGTGCTTTAGCATGGCACTTTCTTGCTTCCTTTTGTGCAGCCTGAACTGTCCTTCTGGAGGTTGCCTGAGAAAGTTTGTTGTCTTTATGGATGCTGGGGCATTTCGGTTGAGGTTGATTCATAGTTTTACATTTCCAGTATTAATGAGGTAATTACATGAGCACACACTCCCGTTGGTGTTTAGAAACACTGAGTAACAATGCCTATTTAAACTGTTGAGTTAATGCGGCTTTGGTTTTGGTGGAGGTTTATTTATTCTAACTGCAGAAAAATGATTCAGTGAGTCGGCTCATTTGATTCAGTTCACGGAATAAACACATGAACGTCCTCCACCTAAAACATGCAGGCATTCACAATAATTTGAAAAATATAATCGGAAACTCAACAAGAAAACTCTCAAACATACCTCAAAATTAACTACTCGATCGGTGACAAGAACTGGTTGTTTCACTGGGTCTTTTATTTGCACGGAAGTTTCTGGTCGAACAGCAAAGGGTTAAGTCCGTAGGGTTCTGGAATCTTCGCTTGAACACCAAATGTTCCGGCAATTGAATGCTACGGTTCCCTTTTCCATCCATTCCCACCTAAACTTGTTTTTCATTACTTTGTCTATTTCTTTGATTCGAGCAGAATCTTCTCTCTGGATCACTGACATTCTTTTGATCGCTAAACAGATGAGAAGTGGCGCGAATGTCTACGTACATGTTTCAACATCAGCGATTGTCTATTAGAAAGCCATCAGCCAATCAGCAGTAACGTTTCAAGAGAGGTCATTTTATGCAAAACTCAGAACGGAATAAAAGCGGAAAAGGTTATTTTGACATATTCGGCATGAAAAAAAAAAAAAAAAATTTTTTTTAAACTGGGCCAATGAAAAAAATCGAAATTCCGTGAATTCGCGAAAAAAAATCACATGCCTGCAGACGGAAGTCTAAACACCTGCATGAAGCCGAACCTCACCACGTATCAACCAGACTACAAAGCCATCAGCAAAACCATGCAGCACCAAGAGTCACATTAATAGTAAGAAGTACTTTTCTTATTAATAAATAACTTCGTTATAATGTCTTTTAAAATAAATTCAGTCTTATTATACTCTTAAATTGTTGGTCTTCTTTTTCAATTTAGTTATATTCAGTATTAATACATATTTTATATTATATATGCGGCACGGTGGCATAGTGGTTAGCATGTTCGCCTCGCAGCAAGAAGGCCTGGGTTCGATTCCCGGCCTGGGAGTTTCTGCGTGGAGTTTGCATGTTCTCCCCGAGCTTGTGCGGGTTTTCTCCGGGTGCTCCGGTTTCCTCCCGCAATCCAAAGACGTGCACTGTAGGTTAATTGGCCGTTCTAAATTGACCGTAGATTCTCTCCTGCAGCGGCACTGGAACCCAGTCATATCGGCACTTGCCTTTCCATTGGATCCTTTCGGTGGCGCCGAGACGGGGGGGACTTGCTGCTTGGGTAACAGCCTGTCCCTCATTACTCCCTACCCAGGCTCTGCGCACTGGGGAGTATCACCAGCCAGGATACCAGCCAGAGCGCAGCCATAGTCCTTCGGGACTGACGGAGGCCTACCATTACCATATATATATATATATATATATATATATATATATATATACACACACACAAGTAAAAATAAAAGGACAGGACAAAGACTTTCTATTGCAACTTCATTTTCACTACAGATCTCTTTCGAGGGGTGGTGGAACCATCCTCTCTCTTCAGGTGATAACAGAAGAATGTAAAAAGTATTGAGCACTCTCTTACGGAAGGATCTACTAAGAAAAATTTTATATATATATATATATTATATACACATACACACACACACACACACTATATAAATGATATGGCTCTCAGAGGATTAGATTTTAAAATATGTCTTTTTTTGGCTCTCTTAGTCAAAAAGGTTCCCGACCCCTGGTTTAAAAGGTGAAAGGTGAACTCTGCTATGTCATAAAATTACAAGATTATTCAAAAAACTTTAGATGAAGCGACTATAATCCTGCAACATCACATTCCCTCTGGCTTTATTTTTTTAATACCACAGCAAGTTAAGAACAATTACAGTGTTTTTATTTATTAAATTATGACCATTTTAGTCCATTTTTTAATTATATTTAAAGTTGTGGGCAGTCAAAGTAACTTCATAGCTTCCATTCTCATGTTCTACATGATAGAACGCACTGACACTCGAGACTCTAGTAGAAACATCAATATGTACATTCCTACCTACAGAGAACTGTCTCTGTGAACCACTTGTTTTCCATGAAAACAATAAAATATTATACTGCATTAATTAATTAATTATAAAGGTGTGCTACTGACAGAACTGTTGTTCTAGAAAACCGACTAACACCTCTCCTGACAAATCCCAATCCAGAACTCACCACCTTCTCTCCTGACAAAACACAACCTGGAATAGTGTTTATTTCTTGCCTGTAGTGGAATGAACTGGTTGTGCGATCCGGCGTGGGACAGGGGTTGGGGAATTCGTGCTCCAGGAAATGTCCCAGCAAAGAAACGCTGCCCCTGTGGGGGAAACTGCATCCCCCAAGGCAGTGGAGCATAACCTTGAGGACGCATCAAAAGACCACCTGTGAAACACACGTGATTAGAAGCAGCTTAGCATGCAATCATGTGCAAAGGTTTATATACCCACAGAGTACAATGAAAAGCAAAGGAAGGTCATTTATAGGCACAGGCATAAGCCATTCATTCATTTTCTGAACCACTTTATCCTAATTAGGGTCTCGGGGCAAGGGTAGAGTACACCCTGGACAACTCACCAGGCCATCATAGGGCACAGTCATAAGTCACTCACTGTTCTTTATTTATCCACAGCTCACAAATTAAAATCCCAACATGAAACTAATGAGTGGCAGTGGTGGCCTGGTGATAAGGTGCTGGATCAGTTCAATCCCCACGCTCATTGGGTTGTCATTGTCCCTCCAGTACAGCCTACTGGGTAATCAATGGCCAGCCAAGTCTCTCACGGTCTGTGGTGAGAACCATGTAAAAGGATTACTGACTTTCATTAAGAGTGACTGCATAGCCGTCAGCGTGTTTCTGCCCAGCAATGGCCTGGCAAGCTGTCCAGGGTGTACTCTGCCCTCGCCTCGGCCGAGATGGGCAGCCACCTCCCTGTGACCCAAATTAGGATTACAGTAGGTCCTCGTTATTCGTGGGGGGTTGGTTCCGGCCCCTTCCACGAATGAAGATAATATGTGAGTTCTGTACCCGGAAGGAAACCCCCATGTGTCATATTACATGCACAAATGATCAACCTGAAGTAAAATACTATGTATCTCTTACAATGAGAGAAAATATACTTCTTAAACAAGACAGTATTACTCATTCATACAGTATTAAAGTAGTAAAATGTAGTAATGATTAAGAAAAACTTTTAAATTTTGTACTGTGATATTCATTAATAAAATATATAAACATTATCCAGCATACTTTATATTATTTATAATATAATCTAATTTATTCTAATACAATATACACACATGTATACAGTATATACATATACAGTATGTACATATTTTCATTTTGTGTGTATATATACTTGTCCTTCTCAAAAAATTAGCATATTGTGATAAAGTTCATTATTTTCTGGAATGTACTGATAAAAATTAAACTTTCATATATTTTAGATTCATTGCACACCAAGTGAAATATTTCAGGAGGCAATCAGCCTGTGGCACTGCTGTTGTCTTATGGAGGCCCAGGATGCTTCGATAGCGGCCTTAACCTCATCCACAGTGTTGGGTCTGGTGTCTCTCAACTTTCTCTTCACAATATCCCACAGATTCTCTATGGGGTTCAGGTCAGGAGAGTTGGCAGGCCAATTGAGCACAGTAACACCATGGTCAGTAAACCAGTGGTTTTGGCACTGTGAGCAGGTGCCAGGTCGTGCTGAAAAACGAAATCTTCATCTCCATAAAGCCTTTAAGCAGATGGAAGCATGAAGTGCTCCAAAATCTTCTGATAGCTAGCTGCATTGACCCTGCCCTTGATAAAACACAGTGGACCAACACCAGCAGCTGACATAGCACCCCAGACCATCACTGTCTGTGGGTGCTTGACACTGGACTTTAGGCATTTTGGCATTTCCTTCTCTCCAGTCTTCCTCCAGACTCTGGCACCTTGATTTCCGAATGACATGCAGAATTTGCTTTCATCCGAAAAAAGTACTTTGGACCACTGAGCAACAGTCCAGTGCTGCTTCTCTGTAGCCCAGGTCAGGCGCTTCTGCCGTTGTTACTGGTTCAAAAGTGGCTTGACCTGGGGAATGCGGCACCTGTAGCCCAGTCCACTGCTTCCACAGGCCCCCCAAGGTCTGGAATTGGCCCTTCTCCACAATCTTCCTCAGGGTCCGGTCACCTCTTCTGGTTGTGCAGCGTTTTCTGCCACACTTTTTCCTTCCCACAGACGTCCCACTCAGGTGCCTTGATACAGCACTCTGGGAACAGCCTATTCGCTCAGAGATTTCTTTCTGTGTCTTACCCTCTTGCTTGAGGGTGTCAATGATGGCCTTCTGGACAGCAGTCAGGTCGGCAGTCTTACCCATGATTGCGGTTTTGAGTAATGAACCAGGCTGGGAGTTTTTAAAAGCCTCAGGAATCTTTTGTAGGTGTTTACAGTTAATTGGTTGATTCAGATGATTAGGTTAATAGCTCGTTTAGAGTACCTTTTCATGATATGCTAATTTTTTGAGATAGGAATTTTGGGTTTTCATGAGCTGTATGCCAAAATCATCAGTATTAAAACAATAAAAGACCCGAAATATTTCAGTTGGTGTGCAATATATCTAAAATATATGAAAGTTTAATTTATCAGGACATTACAGAAAATAATGAACTTTATCACAATATGCTAATTATTTGAGAAGGACTAGTATATATATATATATATATATATATATATATATATATATATATATATATATAATATATATATATACATACACACATACATATTATCCAGTTAAGCTCTATGATGCCACTCAAACGCCGGCTAAGCGCCAGAAAAAGGTAATGATGTTGGATAAGATTTTCTCCTGAAGAAATTAGTTTCCTCTGAAGTGCCTGAAGAGGAATAATCATCTGAACTGTTGTAAAGCTGTAGTATTAAAGTCTTTTTCAATTATTATTCCAGTACAGTACCTAAGTTAATGTTTAGAATGTTTGTGAGCGTCCGTTTTCTCCCTGCTCCAGCTGAGGGGCGTGGCTGAGCTGCTCGGGCTGAATGCAGTTCATACTTGAATTAAGTAATCTCATCTACTCCCTATAAACACAAACCGCACATTCACCTTCACGCTGCTTAAGTCCTTCCCCTTTGAATGTGAGGTGCTTGTTGCAAGTGACACATGGAGCTTGTGATCCGAAGCGCGGCTTACCCGGACTTCCGATCTTTCAAGTGAGCAAGTGCGCAACTATAGCTTTACAACAGTTCAGATGATTACTGTATTCCTCTTCAGGCACTCCAGAGGAAACTGTCGTTGCTTCAGGAGAAAGTCTTATTTCTACAGAAGAGACATCCAACGTCATTACCTTTTTCTGGCACTTAGCTGGCGTTTGAGTGGCATCATGGAGCTTAACTGGTAATTAAAACACACTAAAAAGGCTCATTGACAACTTGTGCGAGAATGAGGAAAAAGGGGTGTATACATCATCTCAACCAATCAGCAGGAAGCAGGACAGCCATTGGCTGAATTTGAATCACGTGACAGTTGCTCGGTAATCCGTGAATAGTCAAGAGTGCGAGTGCCAAACTGCGAATAGTCAAGGGCCTACTGTACATGGTTCATAAAATGAATGAAGGAAACTATTGAGTAAAAATGAAGGCTAGCCAGGTAACTGGATTCAGATTAAATAAAAAGTATTTCTAAAAAAGAAGGAAAAATATGACAGTGAAAATGTGAAAGTGGTAAACACTCACCTGCAGGCTGCGGGAACACCTGAGGATGAGGAGCAAGAGGCCGCATGGACTGCATTCCAGTGAACAATGGAGGAGGAGCAGCGAGAGAAAATGAGCCCACAGAGGTCTACAACAAAGCATCATCACACTTGTTTGCCTCCTAATCTACATGATCAAATCTATATATCACATCACTGAGAAAGTGGGTGTGGCTTGAGAAAGATGCATTGAGAAAAATAAACAAATTAAAAAAAAAAAACACAGAAAATTTTAAGAACAAATAGAGAGAAAGAAAGGTGTGTGGAGTGAGACAGTACCAGTCGCTGCAGTGTGAACAGTGCTGCATTCTCTTTGGCTTCGGTTTCAGACTGACATTGAGGACCATGAAGCAGGAGACCATTAGACAGTTTTACCTGACACACCGTTAGGCCCTATCACACACACACACACACACACATACACACATACAGCGTACACATGTATTTATTAAAAAAGGGAGAGAAAGCTGTTGTCAAGCTTGTTTTATTTCAAATTAAACAGGCAAATTTTTGTGTATGCGTGTAAGACCTGTCTGTTGCGTAGGAAGGTGAATTCGGGAGGCCCCATGTTCATCCCTATACACACTCTGCTCAGTTCTGCAGCCATGGAGGGCAGGAGAGGGGGAGGAGGAGGAGGAGCAGGGGTGGGAGGAGTGGGAGACTCCTCCTGAGCCGAGTTCATCCGCGCTGCTGGATGGTGAAAATTAATGACAACTTTAACTTCTGAATCCTTAAACACAATTTGAGAGAGGACTTTCCATGTGAGAATCATGATAAAAGAAACATGTCCCAGTGTAATGAAAGTAATAAAAGCGTGATGAAGAACTTTTATTTACCCAGTTTTTTACAGCTACGTCTCCTGTTCTGCTGCTGTACTCCTGGATTGGATGAGTTTTGTGACGTGTTCATGGGGATGGAGTCAGGGGCAGGGCAAGTAGTTGCTGAACTATCAATCTTCAACATCTCCTTCAGCATCATGGTTCCCATCTGCTCAGGACACACACATACACACACACACACACACACACACACACACACACACACACACACAGACCAGTGGGGTGTCATGATCTATATACTGTAATAGAAGAATAACTAATATTTTAACTATGCATTTACAACAATTAAATAAATAATTACAGTAATAATGTAACCTATACATAAAAAAATCACTGTATAAATCAAATTACTGTAAATTATAAGGCAATAAAAAATAGAAATAATAATAACAAGAAGAAGAATATATAAAACAAATATGCATTTATTTTATTACCATCATTATTATTCATTAATTCATTTTCTGAACCACTCAATCTTAATTGGGGTCACAGGGAGGCTGGTGCCCTTCTCAGCCAACTCTGGCAAGGGAAGGGTGCACCTTGGATACCTCGCTAGGCCATCACAGGGCCAAGACGCACAGAACCATCCATACTCACTCACACCTATGGGCGATTTGGAACAGCCAAGTAACCTACTGTGCATGTTTCTGGACTGGAGAAGGAAACCGGAGCACCCAGAGGAAACCCACGTAAGCACGAGGAGAGTATGCAAACTCAATGCCCATGCTGGGAATCAAACCCAAGACCTTCATTCTGCGAGGCAGACATGCCAACCACTACGCCACCGTGCCTCCCCCATTATTCATTACTATTATTGTTTTCAATAGTATGAGCATCATCATCATCATCTTGCTTTATTGAACTTACCATTGCAAAGGATTGAGGGGACAGTGGCTTCTCTGCCTCACCCTCAGGCTCCTTACCCGAAGAATTTATCGGCACTTCAGTTCCCTTTGAGATCTTCAGATTGGCTATAAGTTCCTGAAACTCTGGGGTGACCTGCAATTTTTTTTTTTTTTAAACAAAAAAAGTCAAATTACAGTTTGGAACCAACATAAAACGGACTCAACCGGTTACAAAGAAATAACCCTGGACCATGCTAATGAAGAGTCCATTGTACTTTTTTAGTAGCGGTAATGTTAATTCCATCTGACCCTCAGCCCATGTGGATGTTATTGAGTAGTGCAACTCTGTGTGCTGCAGATATGTGACAGATGTACCTGGTGTTATTGTTTGGAAAATGTCATATATACTTCTGCATTTCTCTGAAGTGTGAAAAACAGTTCTATTTAACACAAACCACAAACATCAATAAATACCTCACTGGAGGGCTTCTGTGGATAAACAGAGTTTATATCTTCGTTCCTCTTCAGTAATCTGATATTCTGACCCTGAGTGAATAAACATCAGGATTAGTTTCCCTGTACAAAATTTCATCATATTTTAACACAAGTCACTGTATCACCAGAACTCGCTATAACAGGAGTGTGTAGTGTGATTGGATTGTGAACAGTCCCATCATGTAGCATGTGAACACACACACGTTCGCATACTTACATGGTTTTGCCAGTGAACTGGTGGCTTCTGAGGCAGTGCTGAAGACTGAAGAGACTGCCACACATCACTGAACTCTTTCTCGTTATTTGCTGAGTCCTACAGCACAAGCACACACACTTTTATCCTGTTTCTTGATTGTGTGTGTGTGTGTGTGTGTGTGTGTATGTAATGTAATGTAATGTAATATATACACATACATATACATAATACACACACGCACACACACACACACACACACACACACACACAACAAGTATGTTGTAGCAATTGGCTCAAGCTCTGTACCTTGCGTTGGGTGTTTTGGGTCAGAGATTTTTGAGAGGTTTCGTTGCCCTGAGTGTCGACTCTGAGACCCGGACTACTGTTCTGTTGCTTAACACACACACACACACACACACACACACACAATTGAACATGATATGTAATTAAACATCTTAAGTTTGTATGTAGGTGTGTGAGCACATACACGCACAAGTGCTACCTGTGTCAGTTTAAATGGTGAGCGTGGCGAGTGGTTTAGGCCATCCAGGTGGTGTTTGTGTGTGTGAGTGTGTGTGTGAGGTGACGAGGAGGAGGATGAAGGCTGTGGTTTGACAATGGCAGTGAGTTTGTGGGAGTTTTGCTCCTGACGGTTTCCATGACTCAGGTTGATTAAGGCACAAGGTGGAAGTCTGTAACCCTGCCCTGGGGAGCATCTACACACACACACACACACACACACACACACACACACACACACAGAGAGAGACAGAGAGAGAGAGAGAGAGAGAGAGAGAGAGAGAGAAACAGACACACACAGTTCAGTTAATTTTTTTGCTTTGATATTACTGTAAAAGTTAATACAGGTATGAATGACTCTTTTTTTCCTGTAGCACAAGCATGTTTGTGTGTGTGGGTGACCTGATGGTCAGTCCTCCTTCAAACTCTTCATCGAACAGAACCTCATAAAGTACTTCAGCCTCTCGCTCAGCTGAACACACACACACACACACACACACACACACACACAATAATAATAATAATATGTAAAGAATACATGCAGATATTTCTATATTAGCACATAATGTTTACCGAAAAACAGTTCAACAATAATCTGTGAAATAACTCGTTAATTAAGCTAATACTGACAATGCACAAATACACTATTAAAATACGTTATCATTTATATAACCCATTTTAAAAAAATAGATTCTTTCACATCATGGTACTGCCCTGCCCTGGACAATGCCTCTGGAATACTTCTGCACCAAGTTTGTATGGTCAAAGGGAGGGAATAATACGACAGCGTGCCGCACCTCCTTTGATCCCGATGATGGTTCCTCGGAGACCGAGCGGGACGGAGAAATTCTCCCTGACATTAATGACACGGTCAAAAAGGTGATACTCAGCATCAGGGTCTGGAACCACACCATGCTGCTGTTCCAGGGGCTGACATACAAACCACACACATGTACTGTATTAAATAGGTATAGAAATAAGGACGACTTTCTAATAGATTATTTAAACACTGGAACACAACCAGAATAATTTATATTTCCTGATTTAATTTCCTCTAATTCCATTGATATAATCTATAATCTTCTAATGATATAGCACAGTATTTACATTTATTTTCTTAAATCATGGTTCAGTATTGACCTAACATTTTGATGCTTTTTATGCTCACCTGGAAAAGCAGGTGAGGTTTCACAGTGACACGCACTTTTTTGTTGTTTTTCTTCGCCTGTAATCATAATATAAAAACAGTTTGTGTTTACAACTTAATGTTTACCAACCAAGGCTTTAAATATGGACAATTATATCGATGATTAATATCTGTTTATTAAAACTCAATTAGTGTAGAAGGATCCCTCGCTACTTCGCGCTTCAATTTAAACGGCTTAAGTGCATAAGTGCATCGCGGTTTTTTTTAATATCCATCAAATTAAAAAATAAGGAAATTAAGGAAAAATAGGGAAAAGGTTAAGGAACATGTCACAAAATAAGGACAATCAAGTAAAAAAAAAAAACAACCCCCCCCCAACCCCCTATCAAAACTACTTACATTGTTGTGAGGTGCGCATCTAAGTGTGTGCATGCACGCGCATCTCTATGTGTGTGTGTGTGTGTGTATATGTATATTTTATTTACATTTTATGCATTATTTTAATGTTTAATTGTTGTTATAAGCATTTATAGCATTGGATATGTATTTACTGATATTATACACAAATACATATATGTCAGTCGGGGGTGGGGGGGATCCTACTTCGCAGATTTTGGTGGTCGCGTGGGGATCTCGGTCCCAATTAACTGTGGAAAGTGAGGGATGCCTGTACTATAACACAATGGTAGACCATAAAAATTTTTCCACCATCATGGGCATTGTGTGTGTGTCCACCTTAGCTTTCTCCAGCTCTTCCTCAATCTTTTCCACAATGCCTGCATCCAGAATATGGAGGTCACATGATGCTCGAGACGAAGAGCTAACAGGATGCGTCTTCAGCCATGCAGTGATTTCCTGAACTTTCTCTGCTCTGAGAGAGAAAGAGAGATAAAGAGAGATAAAGAGAAGATGACAAGAGCAGTTGTGCTCTGATTACTAATCAACTTCCCCATGGCCTGTGTGTGTGTGTGTGTGTGTGTGTGTGTGTGTGTGTGTGTGTGTGGGTGGGGGGGGCTGTACCCATTCTCATCCTCTCCTGGCCAGATATCATTCTCATAAAATAAATCTTCATGACTGTTCCTGGACACGTAGTTGAACACTTCGGGGAAACGCTCCAGATACTCAGATAACAGTTCCTCTGTAGCTGCTGAGTACAGCCACTCCTTCTCTGTTCTCTTCGTGTAACCCGGAACCTCCTCGTTCTTCTTATTGAACTTCAGATTCAGTCCCACATTGGCTCTCTGCTCACCATGAGGACTGTGAGAGAGAGAAAGATAGAGAAAACAAATAAATAAAACCAAAAACATAAAAATCTATAAAAGGAGTGATATAGTTTGATACAATGAATTAAAGTTATAATAATGTAATATACTACACTGGAATAAATATTAATGATGTGGTGTAAACTTAAACAAACAATTCATGAATAATAAAAGCACATCTCCCAATAGTGGAAGTATTTTAAAGCCCGTGAACTTAAAACAAAACTCTGATATCAGAACTACAGAGATTAAGTGAAATAAAGAATTTACATTTTTTCCTATTACTTCTGAACACTAGATTCAGGGAGTTTTTGCTGTTGTTATTATGGTTGTATTCAGGAAAGGATTAATCATAAAGGGTCATGTGAGAGACTGTAACTTGAGCAGTGTGACTCACTTCTTCTTGGATCCTCTGCCAATGAATATACTCCCAGAGAACCTGGAGACGAGGTAGCTGGTGATGCCGAGGCGTGAGGCCAGGACATATCCGGGACTGTACTTTATTGAGTATTTCTGAGTGAGAGAAACACAACCAGCGCAATGCTTTTCGTGTTTATTACAAAAAAACTATTATTATAGACTAATATGACTAATCAATCAGTTTATTTATTTTATATACACACACACGCAACTATAGTAGGCCCTTGACTATTCGCGATTTTGCACTCACGGTTTGAGTATTCACGGACTCCTGAGCAACTCACACGTGATTCAAATTCAGCCAATGGCTGTCCTCCTTCCTGCTGATTGGTTGAGGTGATGTAACGCCCCTTTTTCCTCATTCGCACACAAGTTGGCAATGAGCCTTTTTTTAGTGTGTTTTAATTACCAGTTAAGTTCTATGATGTCACTCAAACACCTGCTTAAGCACCAGAAAAAGGTAATGAGGTTGGATGTCTCTTCTGAAGAAATAAGACTTTCTCCGGTAGAAACGACAGTTTCCTCTGACGTCACGTCATTGCTGAAGAGGAATAATCATCTGAACTGTTGTAAAACACTCCACTATTAAAGTCTTTTTTTAATTATTATTCCAGTACATGACCTTAGGTAATGTTTAAAATGTTTGTGTGTTATATTTTATTTACTGTGGTGTAGCATGTTTCTCATTTTGTTTTGTTTATCCAATTTATTACATTTCTTGTTCTTTTATGTCCTTTTTGTTATGGTCTGTGTTTTGGGGGACTTTGATTTTGGCGCTGTGCCTTTAACCAAGTGTTTACTTCGTTAGGGGCGTGCCTGAGCTGCTGGGTAGCACACACCTGAATTCACTATTCTCAATTACTCCCAATAAACAAAAGCATGCTCACCTCTGCGCCAGAGGATTAACTCACATCAACATCACAGCTTCTTTGGTTTGTAACACCTCTTACTCTATCACTCTAAAATTCTGTTTTGTACTTCGGCTCCGGCTGGGAGACGTGGCTGAGCTGCTCGGACTTAATGCAGTTAATACCTGAATTCAGTCATGTCATGCCTAATGCAATATGTTCCGCTAGTGGGCATTTTTGAAAACTACAGTGCTGTATGTTTATAAAGAGAATGCATTGAAAGGTGTTTTTATGCGTATGCTGTATAATGTTTATATTTTATCATCAATAAATATAACAAAAAAATTGAAAAGTTTTTCTTAATCATTACTACATTTTACTACATTAATACTGAATTAATGAGTATGACTGTCTATAGAATGTGTTTAAGAAGCATATTTTAGCGCATGTAATAGATACATATTATTTTATTTCCGCTGCTCATTCGCGCATGTGACGTGATACATGGGGTTTTACTTCCGGGTACAGAACTCACGGATTATCTCGATTCGCGGGAGGCCCTGGAACCAAACCCCCGCGAATGTCAAGGGTCTACTGTATTTTATAAATATTATAATAAAAGCTAAAATGCGAACTGACATGCTGGTTCTGAATTAAGGTTTCAAGGTGAGGTTCACAGGGCACAGTGAAGACAACCCGCACACGTCCCTCACTGATGACATCACTTGAGTCTTGCACCTAAACAAAACAAGGAGAGAAAAATCATCAGTCATCTTTAAAACTGTGGTTGGTCATCTGGAAATAACCAAAGCCACATCCCCTCTAGTCTGATGGTTGGTTTGTGGATGATAGTATCGCAAGATAGCATTTAATTAGATAGTTCCCAGTGGACTCTGATGCACTGATTGGCTGGGGTCTTTACAGAATTACAAGTTGCCCAGCAACTTTTAAGTTACCGATTGCTTCAGAGTGTAAAATCCATTTCATTTATATAAAAAATGAAAAAAAAAAACAGCTAAAAAAAATTTATCAAACCTTGCTTAAAGAGTTTATTCTTAAACACGAGGGATGTTTACCTCTCCCATCGCTCCGTAATATGGGTTTCCCACCATGAACACAGAGGCAGACACGGGGAAAAGCTCCTCCAGTGTTTTAAAGCGAGACAAAGATGAATCAAAGGCCTTCAGGTTCTGAAGAACACAAACATGCCATTACTGAAGACTTCGCTAATTATCCTGTCTGTCTTTCATCTGCTACAGTTATCCATAAATATAATTACATTAATTATATATATCACACTATTAATTATATAATGGCAGATATAATTAATTTTTAAATTATAATGTGCATCAACAGATTCAAAATAAAATAACCATTATAAAAACATTAAGAATATTAATTACTATATTATAATCATTTCATGCAAGTACCTTAACGATAGTTTGGTAAGCGAAGGGCAGGATCTGTTTGGCCCACTGTTTCTCTAGATGGACGTCACCATTCGTGGAAATGACATACTTCCTCCCTGTGAGGAGCTGAGCATACAGCAGCACTGATGTCTCATTTATCAATACACCTTTACGCTTACTGTTACTGTAAAGAGAGAGAAAGAGACAGCAAGAGAGAGACAATGGGCAAGTGAGAGACAGACAGATTGAGAGAGAGAGAAAGAGAGAGAGAGAGAGAGAGAGAGAGATCGAGAGAAACAGACAAGAGTCAGGGTTCAAGTTCTCTCTCCAGGAGCAGGCCAAAAAAACTCCAAAATTATTATTTATAAAGCAATATTTCCAATTAAACACTCAGCTAATATTTATTAATGATACCCTGCCAATTTCTCCTAAACTCTAAATGACAACCTATGTGTGATGTTATAACAAAATTCTGAGAAATAACACAATGGCACATTACATAATTGTCAATGAAACATCACCACACTGTTAAACACTGTTATAGCAGCTATAAACACCCACCACCACTGTATTCTCTCTCATTTTTAACAGAAAAAACAACCCCAAAAACTCATCTATAAAGAATTAATGTAAACTCTTCTGTCCTAAAGATTTCAGCAACTGAACTTATAGTTTGATACCCCCATTTCACTGGAGCACGGCAGACTTGCAGAAGCAAAACCATAGTCATCCTACAACGTTCCTCAGTCATTCAGTCATCTTCGGTGTCCTTCCATACGATTCCAAAAGGTATTCGTCCTCTTCTGCCAGGCCAAAATCTTCCGCGAACATGCTTTTGAACGTCTTCAAAAGCATGTTTACGGAAAAAATTTCCGACAGTGTTCCCTCACGTTCCACAGTCCTTCCACAAACGTTCCGTGATTGTTCCTTTTATTCCGCAAGTCTTCCGTGAACGTTCTGCGAACATTCCTCCTTCTTCCAGGTGGTCAAAAGCGGCCATAGAATGCCCACGGAACGGTTGCGGAATATATGCGGAACGTTTGCGGAATGGTTGCGGATAACACGGAAGACTTGCGGAACACTCAAGGAAGTCACTTCCACGATAAATATTCAATTACTCCAGTTCATTTTTTTCTGTTTTCCTGTTCATGTAATAAAGTTTTAAAGTTATAATCACTGTGGTTTGGACTTGTGTGCATGGTTTTTAGCCTGGAATGATTTATTGAGATGCAAATAAAAGGAACGTATTGACATGATTGATATTAAACATATTAACATGTATTAAATTTTAAATTAATTGTAAATTATAAACATATTGCACATTAGAAACATATGGTAAATTACAAACATATGTTAAATTTTAAATTTATTGTACTTCATAAACATTATACATTGGTATGAAAAAGTATCTGAACCTTTTGGAATTTCTCACATTTCTGCATAAAATCACCAGCAAATGTGATCTGATCTTCGTCAAAATCACAAAGATGATAAAACAGTGTCTGCTTTAACTAAAACCATCCAAACATTTATAGATTTTCATATTTTAATGGGGATAGCATGCAAACAATGACAGAAGGAGGAGGAATAAGTAACTGAACCATCACATTTAATATTTTGTGGGCCCCCCTTTGGCAGCAATAACTTCAACCAGACGCTTCCTGTAGCTGCAGATCAGTCTGGCACATCAATCAGGACTAATCTTGGCCCATTCTTCTTTACAAAACTGCTGTAGTTCAGTCAGATTCCTGGGATGTCTGGCATGAATCGCTGTCTTCAGGTCATGCCACAGCATCTCAATGGGGTTCAAGTCTGGACTTTGACTTGGCCACTCCAGAACGTGTATTTTGTTCTTCTGAAACCATTCTGAAGTTGATTTACTTCTGTGTTTTGGATCATTGTCTTGTTGCAGCATCCATCCTCTTTTTTAGCATCAACTATCTGACAGATGGCCTCAGGTTTTCCTGTAAAACATCCTGATAAACTTTTGAATTAATTTTTCCATTAACGATTGCAAGTTGTCCAGGTCCTGAGGCAGCAAAACAGCCCCAACCCATGATGCACCCTCCACCAATGCTTCACGGTAGGGATGACGTGTTGATGTTGGTGAGCTGTTCCATTTTTGTGTTCCTCCCAAACAATTCAACTTTGGTTTCATCAGTCCACAAAACATTTTGCCAAAACTTCTGTGGAGTGTCCAAGTGCCTTTTTGCGAACATTAAACGAACAACAATGTTTTTTTTAGACAGCAGTGGCTTCCTCCTTGGAGTCCTCCCATGAACACCATTCTTGGCCATTGTTTTACATATAGTTGATGTGTGCACAGAAGTGATGTGTGAGATATTGGACTGTGACAGTGATTTCTGTAAGTCTTTAGCAGACACTCTAGGTTTTTTTTTTAACCTCTCTGAGTAGTCTGCGCTGAACTCTTGGCGTCATCTTTGGTGGACGGCCACTCCTTGGGAGAGAAGCAACAGTGCCAAACTCTCTCCATTTGTAGACAACTTCTCTGACTGTCGAGTGATGAACATCCATACTTTTAGAGATGGTTTTGTATCCTTTCCCAGCTTTATACAAATCAACAATTCTTGATCGCAGGTCTTCAGACAGCTCTTTTGAGCGAGCGATGGTGCACATCAGACAATGCTTCTCATCAAGACAATTCTTCTCCGTGTCTTTCCGTGTCCTTTCCGAACACACCGTGATCGTTTCAAAGGTGTTCCAAAGGTGCAATTTTCCGTAGGTTTTTGACCCATTTTCCGTGTAAAAATGCCGAAGCTCCTCCGGAGAGTGCGTTCCATGCTCCAGTGAAATGAGGGTATTACTTCTGACACTGGAGACTCCTTCCTTACATTATACCACATAACTCCTTACAGCATCGTTTCAATAATGACTTTAATCTGTTAATCTTCAGCATAGGGTTCATGCTACACATCCCTCTGATGAGCTGTTGCTCATCAGAAATGATCATGGAAATGATAGCATACATTGTTAGAAAAAGTGTATTACTATATAAACCTGCACTATTCTGAGAGCTCCTGTCACAGAACATTAATCAACATCATCTCAAGTTACCAATCACAACCCACAACTCAGCAGAGCCCAGACTACGTGAGGAGAATCTTACTGCTCGGTGATGCTCTGCACCTCTTTAACCCACTCCTTCTGCTCTTTTTCGTTTAGGTGCACCTCTTGAACAGGAGGTGGTGTGTTCTCATACAGCTTCTGTACTCCTGCTGGCTCCTCCAGATATAACCTGAGACACAAAAGTGATGATGATGATTATTTTTATTATTTTCTGTTACAAATCAATAAAGTTTAAGAGCTACATTATTCAATTGTCCCATGAGGATGAAATAGCCCTGCCCACTATTGAGGTAGGTAAAGTCTGTTGGGCTTATTACACCCAAGCTATAATGGCTCATCGAACTGGTGCTTATCCCCGGTTTCCATAGCATGAAGCTACTAGGAGTACAACTCCTCCTGGATGGGACGCTAGTAAATCGCAGGTTACCTGCCCAGTATATTTTTACTGATACCGCTGGGTGAACAGAATATTTTTACTGATACCGCTGGGTGAACAGAGGCACACTTGTGATTAAGACCTTGCCCAGTATGGTGGGGCCAGTGGCATAGTGATTAAGGTGCTGCACTCATGATTGGACGGTTGTGTGTTCGAATCCCAGTTAGACCCCAACTGTGTTAAGACCCCTGGGCAAGGTCTTAACCACAAGTGTGCCTCAGTTCACCCAGCAGTATAAATGGATACCAGTAAAAATATACTGGGAAGGTAACCTGTGATGGACTCGCGTCTAACGTACTGAACTCCTAGTCGCTTCACGCTACAGAAACTAGAGATAAGCACGGGCCTGATGAGCCACTAGGCTCGGGTGTAAAAAGCTCAACTGACCTTACCTTACTATTGAGATGAAAAGCCTTACTTTGCCTCTCCATCCGACACAGCAACCACACGTGCCTCCTCCAGGTGAGGCCAGTTCACAAACACAAACTTCCCCAACACAAGTGCGGCAACATCCTCTAAAACCTAAAACACGTGCACACACAGTAAGTCACATACTGTAATCACATACTGTACACTTGTTTTCATTTGTATTTATAGTTTGTGTGCTCACCGGCTCTTCCTGCTGGTTGGGTAAAATCTCCAGCATCATGTTTTCTCCTCGGCTGCTCTGTTGGAAAACAATCACGCCAAACTTCTTCCGAAAGAACTGAAAAATCATTACAACATATCATTAGCAACCTGACCCATTATTTACTTTGTAATGTTATTAATTACTTATAATAATATGAGTGATGTTTACTTTATGGCGGATGTGCTGTAAAGTGGGAAAGCCACAGAAATACAGCGCACTCTTATCAATTCTGTGTCTGATGGTGTCCATAGACACTCGCCAGGCATCCATGGGAATTGCTGTTGACCTTCACACACACACACACACACACACACACATGGAGGGGCGGTGAGTCAATTTCTACCATTTCAATTTGTTATTAATATTAATTCAGTGTGTGTGTGTACCTGGCATGGCAGTGTGTGATGTTAGAAAAGACCTCAGGCAGTGGTGAAGGAAGTGTGAAGTCGAGATCTTTGTCATAGCAGTACACTGCACACTCACTGTGTCTGTTCCTCGCTCGCTCCCATTTACTCAGACTGTCTGCACACGGAGCCATCGCTGCCAACAACCGTCTCTGAAACGTGTACACACACACACACACACACACACACGTAAGATGGAGCTCAGTGCAGATGAATGCATATTCAGTGGACAGCCATTAGAAGGTGTGAAACCTCATCGATGAAGGGGATGAGGACGACAGCCTCCCACTCCTGCTGCTTCCCATTCAGATCTGTCTGAAAGTCCACAGGGTAGTACTCAATAATCGGAGAACTTGGAGATGTCATCAGGTGCTGAAACAGACACAAAAAAATGCAAGCATCTTTTGGAAGACAAATCTTTTATAATCTTTTATTGCTTCATCTGTCTGAATATATATTGGTTTAAATACATTTTTGTTGTCTGATGGCTGAATATATTTTGCCTTAATACGGCCCAATACACATGTTACTATTAACAAGGTCACTGCTATGTGTGTTACCTGGTAGCATTCAGGTAGCAGCTCTTTGCTAGCTGAAGGTAAAACAGCCAGCAGCTGTTCAAAGGGCATGAAGGGTTTTCCTATGTCAAAGGTCAATGTGAGGTCAGCAATGTTCCTCACATCAGAGAGAAAAGGTGCATAATGATACGGGTAATACCTGTACAATGACAGTCAGTGTCAGAGGGAGTGAGAGACAGCGCAAGAGATAGACTAGAGAGACAATGTGCAAGAGATAGAGGATCCTCACCAACTCCAGGACTGAACTCCGTGATAGTAATAATGTAGGATCCACTGGATTCCCTCCACATAGCAGCGTGCCTGACTCGCCAAAAACCCACTACAAAACCAGACACAGAACACGTTTCCACACTCCTCCCTCTTCCACCCATTGAGGCTCCCTCCATCCCAAACATACAGACTTCTCCCTTCCACATACTGAACCTCCCTCTACCTTCAACATCCCATATTAAAGGCTTCCTGAAAATTCCCTAATCGAGCAGTAATCATTTTTCTTTTTCTGTCCACTCACTCAGAGACCACCTCCACATCCATCTTGGTCATGTAGTACGTCCTCTTATACTGCCTGAACTCCGCCTCGAACATGTCCTCATCATCCTCCTCCACACCATCAGCTGTGTCCAGATAGATAGAAAGAGAGAAGTGAGCAATGACAACAAGGATATAAAATATTTCTGACTCCTGCTGTGTTTGTGTGTGTGTACCTTTTCCTGTGGAACAGGGTACATCTTCGTCTCCCTCCAAAGCTGCCAGATTAAGAGAGTCTTTAAATGTCTGAAAATAAAGTCGGAACATTTAAAAACCTAAACTCTGGATTGCTTTGTTTATCGCTCCCCAGCCACTTTTATAACTCCCCTGCCCCCTCACCTTATTCCTGCTGCCCTCTCTGCACAGCTCCTCCTCTGCGGCGAGACCAGCTGCTTCGTTAACGTATTTGTTCCCCACTTTGCTCTCAAACCACTTCAGGTCGACGAAAACCTCATTGAAGTGTTCGCGGTCAAACTGGACATCAGGGGGAAAAAACAATTATAAAATGCTTACAGATGAAGAGTTTACATCAATCTAATACAAATAAATAATAATAACTTATTTTACTAGTGAAGCACTTCACTACAAAGGTGGAGGAACTGAAGGTGCAGCTCACTCACCCCAATATGTGGTGGGGGAAAGAGCAGCATCTTCCCTTCCTTTATGACCTTGAGCAAAGTACCATCAACTGCTCTCAGGGCACCCCCCAATGTGTGTGGAAGCACTATCTGCTCCAAGTGTGTGCTCACTCTTTGTGTGTGTGTGTGTGTGTGTGTGTGTGTGCACGCGTTCTCGCACTTTGGATGGTTAAATGGAAAGAAAATAATTTTCCTTGCAGGATTAATACAATAACAAAATCAAATCAATCAAAAAGTATTATAAAACTTTAAAAATATTCTTATAAACTCCTGTAATGTCCAGGGAGAGACGCACCACTGCTCAGAATAACGAGTCTCTTTCACATACACACACTTACTTCTGACAATTTTTCAAGATATTTCTCGAAGTTAGCCAGGTTTAGATGACCATTTTCATTCAGGTATCCTAATAAACACAGAGGGGGAAAATCATACACACTTTAAAGCATACACGTGCACACACACACACACACACAGAGGAGTGTCTGACCAGAGAGTGTGGGTAGAACGGTGATATATGTTCTGTAGAGGAGGGGCAGAGCATCCTGGCTGATGTGCAGGTGAGGTAGGTGGGGGATGAAATCGTTTCCCACCAGGAAACCCATCAGAATCCAGTCGTCTATAATCCGCTCCAGATCATACTCAAACTGGATCTGCTCCTGAGAACCAACAGTAGAAACCCACATTACACAACACAGCCCACACACTACAGTCTACTGCTGACCATAAATATACAATAACAGGTCTTTCTACCCAGGGAGTAAAGAACTGAGTGTGTAAAGTGTGATGTACCTTGTGTGACGTGTTTACAGAATAAGCGTGTTTGTGTGTGTGGTGTTGCTGACCCTGAGAGAAGAGAACTCATAGTCGATGTACTCTCTCATCAGGGAGAGATGGAGCAGGTGGAACGTTGTCTCCTCTGGAGCTGTGATTCTGCAGAAATAAACCTGTTAACACACACATTCACACAAACTATGTGCACACTGTACACTCCACACACACACACAAAGAGTGCTTGAGACAAAACAAACCTCTTCTGATTCTTTTTGCCACCAAAGCGTACTTCTTCTCTGAGCAGAGAGAAGTGTGGCTCATGGCTCGTCAACCCCAGCATTATCTACACACACACACACACACACACACACAAATTTCATTACACACTTACAGACACATACACATATACACATACACACACACACACCCAAAAAAAAAACAAACAAAAAAACCCCACACACACCAAGTCAGCGTCCAGGCCGTACAGGCAGTGCCGTGTGTTAGGATCATGGCCTGGTTTGGCAGTCTCAGATCGAATGAACTCCATGATCTTGTGCTCTCCTTCTCCTGGAGTCTGTTTACAACAAAACATATATTATTAAAAAATAAACAAACAAACAAACATTTCCACTTTAAGGTGCAGTATTATTAATGCAATTCAGTTACAGTGATGGAAATTGAAAGGGCTGTGGTGGCTCAGTAATTAGGGTTCTGGGTTACTGATCTGAAGGTTGGCGGTACAAGTCCAAGGACAACCAAGCTGCCACTGTTGGACCATTGAGCAAGACCTTTAACCCACAACTGCTTAGTTTAAAGAAGAATGGATTAAGGGATTTGGATTAAGCCAAAAGTCTTCAATGAAATTATAATCAACGTTAGCAAAATTATTATACATTTATATAAATTATTTAATAGTAATATTTATAATAATAACTCATTTAAACCAAACAACAAACTTCTAGCAAAGGCCATCTATAAATCCTGGGTGTGGAAATGCTATCACCCCAAAAAATTTTGCTGTAGATTAAGGAAAATAAATGGACTTGAGGGACACGTGGCTGATTTATACAGTGAAGAGCTTCCCGATACCAAGCAGTTTAACATCTCACACTGTATTAAAACTGCATTCCAACTGTAAGGATACAGGGTGTTCAGGACACAGCCAGTTTGTGCGTGTGTAGTCGCTGTCCTCACCTCGTGACCAGAAAGATACACTCTCACTCCCTGCCACATTCGATCTGTAGACAACCTTCTCTGAACAAAGTATTCCAGCTGCTGCTGAAGTCGGGCCATGAACTCCGTACCTACAGGAAAACATCAGTCAATCAATCAATCATTCATTCATTCAATCCTCAATCAAAATATAAGACGCACTTCAGGAGAAACACATAAAACAAAGATCAGAAAATTCAGTGCTCCAGATAAACTAATATATTTAAAAACCCATTCCATAAACATATTGTATATATAAATTTATACTGTTATACTATAATACAGGGATCCCTCACTTTCCACGGTTAATGGGGACTGAGACCTCCGCGACCACTGAATAGACTAAATTCGCATCTCGGCTTGCGCATGGCATCATGGGAACTCGACTACCAAACGTGGCGGAAGTAAACCTTGATGTGGATGAGAACTGCACTATCGATGCGTTTAATTTATGGAAAGTTCCTGACCTTCGGGCGTATTGTATACGTAGGGGTCTTCCCGGTTGTTCCCGCAAGCATAAAGATGAACTTGTTGCGCTTGCATTTGTGGCAACGTCACAAAAGGAATCTAAATAAATCCAACGTGACTATGCCAGCTTGTTGACATTTGAAGCGGATGAGGAAAGCGTGACAATTCCCAACCCCTTGGGATTTGAAGACGGCTGGGAGACAGAAAATGACGCCTTATCAAAGTGGCCCCCGTGTATGTACGCTGACATAGAGGCTTTTTTGATCATGAAGGACCAGGCACCCCTACTAGCGCGACTTCGTAATGACTACAAAGAAGATAAATACAAGTTTGACAGCTGTCACTGAGTGATCTGACAGCTCTTGTTTGTCTATTTTACAAATTAACATAACGACAGTAATTTTCAAGATCGAAGTCTATAATATTTAATGATTACGGCATCGCCGATTTTTATGGTAATTTAACAGGTAAATAAAAGATAATATAGTCTATAGCAGGGGTGTCAAACTCGTGCCACAAAGGGCCATGTGGCTGCAGGTTTTTGCTTCAACCAAGCAGCAGCACACCTGACTTGGTTCATTTCATCAATTGAGCTGAGTGTTCAGCCAGTTGATTGGTCAGTCTCTGTACAGAGCACACAGATTGACCAATCAGCTGCCTGAAGACCGAGATCAGTTGATTAAATGAGTCAAGTCAGGTGTGCTGCTGCTTGGTTGAAACAAAAACCTGCAGCCACATGGCCCTTTGTGGCACGAGTTTGACACCCCTGGTCGATAGGGTCTATGAATTTGAATAAAGAACACTTTAATAATAAACTTACTGCTTTAATCCAACGTTTGCGTCCCTCCGGATCCTTCAGCGTGGTACGGAAGGTATATAATGTGAACGGCAGCGGATATGTACACACGTTAGTCCCAAATTTGAAGCCATGTATACTGCAAATTTCCGTTTTCCAACGCTCGAGATGATAAATGCCGCTCCCACAGTTCAATATGGCACAATGCGCACCTGGCATATCGATACATGTAATTTCAGGCTTAAAGCAGGCTTTAAGCGGCAGTTCTTAGGATGTGTTTACATACAACAAGAAAGTTTGGTAGCAGTGATGCTTGGATCAGAGGTTGGGTCACGTTCCCCACACATGCGTAGTCGTAATGCGAATTTAGTCTATTCCACGATAGTAGGATCAACCCCCCCACACACACACACACCAACTGACGTATACGTGCATGTCTATATGTACAGTAGTCCCTTGACTATTCACGGTTTTGCACTCACGCCCCCACATATTCGCGGATTGCCGAGAAACTGTCACGTGATTCAAATTCAGCCAATGGCTGTTCTCCCTCCTGCTGATTGGCTGAAATGATGTATATGCCCCTTTTTTCTCATTCATGCACACTTTGTGCATGTGCTTTATTTGTGTTTTTAATTACGATTAAGCTCCCTCATGCCACTCAAACGCTGCGCACCTTCTCACGCTTCGGGTAAGGTGCCGAGGCTCCAGAAAAAAGTAATGACGCTGCATGAAAAAGTAGAACTTCTTGATATGATTCTTCTTCTTTTCCTTTCGGCTTTTCCCTTCAGGGGTCGCCACAGCGAATCATCTGCCTCCATCTCACCCTATCCTTTGCATTTTCTTCTCTTACACCAACTATCTTCATGTCCTCCTTCACCACATCCATGAATCGTCTCTTTGGTCTTCCTCTAGGCCTGGTAGTTCCAACCTCAGCATCCACTACCAATATACTCACTACCCCTCCTCTGTACATGTCCAAACCATCTCAATCTAGCCTCTCTGACTTTGTCTCCAAAACGTCTTACATGTGCTGTCCCTCTGATGTGCTCATTCCTGATCCTATCCATCCTCGTTACGCCCAAAGATACTCCCAAAGAGAACCTCAACATTTTCATCTCTGCTACCTCCAGCTCTGCCTCCTGTCTTTTCCCCAGGGCCACTGTTTCTAAACCATACAACATCGTTGGCATCAACACCGTCTTGGACACTTTTCCTTTCATTCTTGCCGATACCCTCCTATCACACATCACACCGGACACTTTTCTCCAACCATTCCAACCTGCCTGCACACGCTTCTTGACCTCTTTTCCATACTCTCCATTGCTCTGGATTGTTGAGCCTAAGTACTTAAAATCCTCCACCTTTCTTATCTCTGCTCCCTGTAACCTCACCGTTCCTCTTGGGTCCTTGTCATTCATACACATGTATTCTGTCTTACTGAGGCTAACCTTCATTCCCCTCCTTTCCAGGGCATACCTCCACCTCTCTAGATTTTCCTGCACTTGTTCTCTGCTCTCACTGCAGATCACAATGTCATCTGCAAACATCATAGTCCATGGGGAATCTTGTCTAACCTTGTCTGTCAGCCTGTCCATCACCATAGCAAACAAGAACGGGCTCAGAGCTGACCCTTGATGCAGTCCTACCTCCACCTTGAACTCTTCTGTCACACCGACAGCACACCTCACCACTGTCTTACATCTCTTATACATGTCCTACACCACTCTAACATACTTCTCTGCCACTCCAGACTTCCTCATGCAATACCACAGTTCCTCTCTCGGCATCTTGTCATATGCTTTCTCCAGATCTACAAAGGCACAATCCAGCTCCGTCTGACCTTCTCTGTACTTCTCTATTAACATCCTCAAAATAAACACTGCATCTGTGGTGCGCTTTCTTGTCATGAAACCAAACTGTTGTTCACAAATGCTGACCTCTGCCCTTAGTCTAGATTCCACTATTCTTTCCCATAACTTCATCGTATGGCTCATCAACTTTATCCCTCTGTAGTTTCCACAACTCTGCACGTCTCCCTTGTTCTTACAAATGGGCACCAGCACACTTCTCCATTCCTCTGGCATCCTCTCACTCTCTGAGACCTTGTTGAATGTTCTTGTCAGGTAATCTACTGCTACCTCTCCTAGACACTTCCATACCTCCACCGGTATGTCATCAGGACCAACTGTCTTTCCATTCTTCATCCTCTTCAATGCCCTCCTCACTTCACCCTTACTAATCTTTGCTACTTCCTGGTCCTCAACAGTCACCTCTTCTACTCTTTTTTCTCTCTCATTTTCCTCATTCATCAGCTCTTCAAAGTACTCTTTCCATCTTCCCAGCACACTTCTGTTATCAGTAAATACATTTCCCACTCTGTCCTTAATCACTCTAACTTGCTGCAGGTCCTTCCAATCTCTATTTCTCTGCTGTGCCAACCTGTATAAATCATTTTCTCCCTCCTTACTCTCCAGCCTAGTATACAAGTCATCATACTCCCTCTGTTTGGCCTTTGACACCGCTACCTTTGCCTTACGCTGTGTCTCCCTGTACTCCTGTTTACTCTCTTCGGTCCTCTCAATGTCCCACTTCTTAGCTAACCTCTTCCTTTGTACACACTCCTGCACATCCTCATTCCACCACCAAGTCTCCTTATCTACTCTACTTCAAGGTGACACACCAAGTATACTCCTACCTGTCTCCCTGATCACATTAGCTGTAGTTGTCCAGTTATCTGGAAGCACTTCCTGACCACCCAAAGCCTATTTCAACTCATCCTTGAAGACAACCAGACATGCTTCCTTTTTCAGCTTCCACCACTTTGTCTTCTGCTCTGCCTTTGCCTTCTTCACCTTTCTCACCATCAGAATCATCCTGCACACCACCATCCTATGCTGTTTGGCAACACACTCACCCACTACTACTTTGCAGTCACTGACTTCCTTCAAATTACATCGCCTACACAAGATGTAGTCTACTTGTGTGCCCCTACCTCCTATAAGTGACCCTATGCTCCTGTCTCTTCTGGTAGAAAGTATTCACCACAGCCATTTCCATCCTTTTTGCAAAATCTACCAACATCTGTCCTTCTGCGTTCCTGTCCTGGATACCAAACCTGCCCATCACTTCCTCGTCCCCTCTGTTTCCTGCACCAACATGTCCATTGAAGTCTGCTCCAATGACCACTCTTTCACCTCTGGGGGTACTCTGCATCACTTCATCTAACTCACTCCAGAATCTCTCCTTCTCTTCTAGCTCACATCCTGCCTGTGGGGCATAAGCACTAACAACATTGACCATCACGCCTTCAATTTCTAACTTGAGACTCCTCACTCTGTCTGACACTCTTTTCACTTCTAGAACATTCCTGACAAACTCCTCCTTCAAGATGACTCCTACTCCATTTCTCTTCCCATCCACACCATGTAAAAACAGCTTAAACCCTGCTCCTAAGCTTCTAGCCTTGCTATCTTTCCACCTGGTTTCCTGAACACACAGTATGTCCACCTTCATGCATCATGTCAGCCAGCTCTCTACCTTTTCCTACCATAGTTCCAACATTCAAAGTCCCTACTCTCAGTCCTAGACTCATGCCTTTCCTCTTCTCTCTCTGCCTACGGACACGTCTCTGCCTCTCCTTCTTCGACCAACAGTAGTCCAATTTCCACCACCACCCTGTTGGTTAACAACACTGATGGCGGTCGTTGTTAACCCGGGCCTCGACCGATCCGGCATGACATTCTTTGTTTTGACTCGCATTCAAGAAGGAAAACGTTATGCTGCAGTAGAGCGCCATTATAAAATGAACGAAAGTACAGTCCGCTACATAAATAAAAATAAGAAGGCAATCAGAGATAGTGTAGCATCGAGTTTTTGTTAAAGTGATAAGAAGGTGAATGTTGTATGAAACAAGGTCATCATCAGAATGGAGTCTGCCTTAGTATTCTGGATACTTCTAGTTCTATAGTACTGTACAGTATTGCAATGTTTTTTCAGTGATTATTCCAGTACAGTACTGTACCTAAGTTAATGTTTAGAATGTTTGTGTGTGAGGTTTTATGTTTTGTAGCACGTTTAACAAACGATACCAAAAGGATAAACTTGAATAATTACACTTCATGTTCTTTTATCATTCATGTACAGTAAATATAATGCAATGCCTCCCTCTGGTGGGCATTTTTGATAACTAAGTGCAGTACAGACAATCCCTAAATTACATTTTAGTAAGGTTCCGGATGGCTGAATGCAAGTTGAAAAAAAAAAACCTAAGTTGTTACTGTATGTTCCAGTGAGGTATGACGTAATCTTGGAGACGTCACGTTCAAAGTAAAAGGACATGAAGCGTAATTATTCAAGTTTATCCCTTTGGTATCGTTTGGTAAACATGCTACAGAACATAAAATCTCACACACAAACATTCTAAACATTAACTTAGGTACTGTGCTGGAATACTAATTGAAAAAGACTTTAATACTACAGCTTTACAACAGTATATGCTGTATAATGTTTATATTTTATAATCAAGAAATATAACAGTAAAAATTAAAAAGTTTTTCTTAATCATTACTACATTTTACTCCAGAACTCGCGAATTATCTTCATTCACGGGAGGGGCCAGAACCAAACCCCCGCGAATAACGAGGGCCTGCTCTAATAACAATTAAACATTCAAAAATAATGCATAAGATGTAAATAAAATATAAATACACACATACAGATGCTCCCGCACGCAGATGTACGTGCACATGCAGATGCGCACCTCACATAAAAATCTAAGTACTCATGTTGAGTTGTTTTTGCTTGTTTGGGTTTTTGTTTTTTGCATAATTGGCCTTGTTTTGTGGCATTTTCCTTAACTTTTCCCCCTATTTTTCCTTAATTTCCTTATTTTTTTTTATATTTTTGAAAACCCGTGATACACTGAAGCCGCGAAAACTGAAGCACAAAGTAGCAAGGGATCACTGTAACATTAATAAACATAATATTGCTTACTAATTAGGCAGTTAAATAGCTATTATATTCAATTGCTTCAAATGATTATTTCAATTTTTTATTTAACTTCTACAGTTACACGACTGATTTATATTTAAAAAACTATAAGTAATACAATTTAATTTACAATTGTAGAATTAGCATAATATATTTTAAATTTACTAAAGCACTGGGAGACAAACCAGGTGTGATGCAGTTGGAGTCAAATCGGGCTTCAGTGGGTAAAACCTCGCCCTTCTCCAGAGCTTTCTTTATCTTTTCCTCGGCTTCTTTTGCTGATCTAAAAAAAAAAAAGAGCACCATGTGACCTACAGTAGAGATTTGGGACATAGCCCTGACAATACGTTCCTTACACATGAGTTTTGCTTCTGAATTTAAAATATAAATGCCTCAAGTATTTATCAAGTTTGTTTTCTAGTGAGATCATAAATACTGTATATTCCAGCACATCAAATAACTTCCTGTTAGATTCCTGGGATTAAAGTGGGATGCTGTACCTGAATCTTCTTCCTCGCTGCTGGTTCATTTTGGCTCTTGGTGCGACTCCATCCACAGCCATGAAGAACACCTTCCTGGGCTTGATGATGCGAAAGAGCACTTCGAGGTAGTGGAAGATGTCAGTAAAGATCTTCTCCTCAGTGATGCGAAAGTGTACATCTTCATCATTGGGGTGCGAGCACTGGTGGATAATTCCATTCATGTCCAGATACAGATTATCAAACTCAGGGATCTGTGAAAGAATAAAATTTTTATATCATCTCCAGTAAGGAAAGCAATAAATCATATGTAAAGATATTTATATATCTATAAATAAGAGATGTATGTGTATATACATACATACATATATATATATAAATACATACACACACACACACACACACACACACATATATATATATATATATATATATATATATATATATATATATACACACACATACAGAGAGAGATAGAGAATGTAAGGTAAATCTGTAATAATAGGGTGACAGCTAAATTAATTCCAATACTGTATTTTGAGAACATTAATCCGTAAAACAATTAAAACATTATAAAGAATGTTTTATCAGGCATTATTTCCATTAATCTAATTAAAATAGAATTTATTTCTATTTTACCAAGTATTAACACTTGCATATACTGTATAAACAATATTCGCGTCAAAATCATTTATAAATAATAATGAATAATGACAAAATAATCCTCAAACCTACAAATTACATATGACCCGGAAACCTAATCTTTCCCTCCTCCTGCACACTATTAAATAGTTCCATATGCTCCCTATTTAGTTCACTCCAAATGCAAAATAGATCCAATTGGAATTCCTCAGCTCACTCGCTGAGAAGCTAAAATACCCCAAAAATTACAAATATAGAACATGTCCATGGTTAACTTCGACTCCTTTTATACCACAAATAGATCTTTACCGAACTGAGTTATTCATAACCTGTTTACATGGACACTAAACATCGTTCGGTAAGGGGAGTGTTTGTCGGTTGCTCGTGCTAAGGCTAACTAGCGTTTATTAACACATACCTGGTGCTCCTTCACAACTTCACTTAGACACGGATATCGCTCCGATATCCATCTATAAAACTTAGGAACCCCCATCTTTCCGAAAAAAACAACAAAAATGCAGTAATCAGGAAACAAAAATCTGAGGCGAATGTGAAGGGCTGCATAAACTTCAAGAACGGGCTTGGTATTGCTGTGTTGGGCTTTCGCTAACGGTGTACGCTTACATTTGATTTCCCACTCATATTCCGACACGTCCCGCCTTTTTGCGTTCGGATTGGGCAGTACAGTGAAAACATCGCACAATAATTGGGTTCATAGTTGAAAGTATCCAGTCACCACACAGAAGGTGAGAATTCCTTAAAACGGGTAGTACAAAAAACCTTGTAATTATTGTGATTTGGTTATTGTCCAATCAATAATCATGTCCGTGTGGAAACTTTGACGCAATAACAGCAAATAAGGTTAAAATTGCGTATCATAAGTATAATGATTTCCTGAAATAACGCAAGCGTAACAGCTTGTATTTTCTTTAGTCTCAAGTCTCCTATAAAAGTTTACAGATTAAATTGAAATCTAGACTTAAAAATATTGTGCCACTGATAATTCTTCCGGGTTGAACAGGAACTAGTTTCTCAATAATTACATGAAAATTAGATTTTAGGTTTCATATTGTGTCGTTTCAAAGGAACCA
This sequence comes from Plotosus lineatus, assembly GCA_024760905.1. Classification (NCBI taxonomy): domain Eukaryota; kingdom Metazoa; phylum Chordata; class Actinopteri; order Siluriformes; family Plotosidae; genus Plotosus; species Plotosus lineatus. Next base: position 17,889,213 of record CM045743.1, read on the forward strand.
CAGTACGTCATTATGCAAATAAATAAATTAAAATCACATCACATTAAATTGTCATTACTTTCTTACAAAATCACGTCACTTATATAAAACAACAATAATAATAATAATAATAATAATAATAATAATAATAATTCTTCCTTTCGGCTTTTCCCCCCCTTTTTTTACTCGGGAGTCGCCACAGCGAATCATCTGATTCGCACGTTTGATTTGGCAGAAGTTTTTACGTCGGATGCCCTTCTTGTCACAAGCCTTTCTTAGCAAGGGACAGAAACACGCTTTACGAATGTCAGCAGTGGTTCTTTTACATGCCTCTCACCATAGACAGTGAGAGACATGGCCCTATACCACTACTGCCCCATAATAATAATAATAATAATAATAATCAGGCGGCGTTAGCGTAGTGGTTAGCATGTCCGCCTCACAGCAAGAAGGTCCTGGGTTTGATTCTCGGCTCAGGGCATTTCTGTGCGAAGTTTGCATGTTGTCCCCGTGCTTGTGTGGGTTTCTTCCAGATACTCCGGTTTCCTCCCACAGTCCTAAACTATGCACAGTAGGTTATTGGCTGTTCCAAATCACCCCTACGCATGCGTGGGAGTATCAATGGGTCTGTGAGTGTTGGGGGGCCTGCGATGGCTTGGCAAGCTGTCCAGAGTGGACTCCACCCTCACCCACAGTTGGCTGAGATGGACACCAGCCTCCCTGCGACCCTAACTGGGATTAAGCAGTTCAGAAAATTAATAATACAAAATTTTACTTGAATTGAGAGTGCTCACAAAATGTTTTATTCTCAAAAATAAGTACAGTTATAGAAGGAAATAAAAGCACAATTAATATTATTTGATCATGAAAATAACAACAAATAATGTATAAACTATCATTAATCTTTAACTGAATAAGAATAGACCAATTATATTGCACTTAATTATGCTATAATACTGTAATTGAAATATCAATTTCCTTGTACGTTAATGAATCATAAAGATCTTACAAATAAAATACAATATATATACACACAGTACAATTATTCATTAATTTTCTGACTCATTTAATCTTAATTAGGGCTGCAGAAAGGCTGGCCCCATAACAGCCGACTCTGAGTCATATCAGAATACACCCTGAACAGCTCGCCAGGCCATTGCAGGCCAGAAACACAATGACAATGTGTCTTGACGAAAATCAACAATGTTTTATTTACAGTGAGAGACATGGCCGGCCTTTTATGACCAGCTAGCTGCAATGGGGAATTCATAATCCAACATTCCTTCCACCAAAGAACAATAGGGAGTGATGAGATTTTTATCACAAAGAGAGATTTCAGTTGCTTTGAGTCCTGAACTAATTTCAGTACAATCATCATTATTTCATGTTTCTGATCTAGTTGGAGAAAGCGTCTGTATTGCAGCAAAAATCTTTTCCAAAATGAATCCATCATCCTACATTACTGTGATATTGTGTCAGTAGGGAACTTTAGTCTTTGGAGGTTGACGAGTCTCTTCAGTCTTCTTCAGTGTTCTTCAGAGAGGGAGGAAGGTAATGAATAATTGAACCTAGAACACCTAAACCCAAAAACAAAATAGTAAATTATTTTAAATATATTGTATATATTGTTATTGTATTATTATTTTATTATTTATTTATTAATTAATTATTTTATTATTTATTTATTTATATTATTTTATTATTTTATTATTATTATTGTATTATTATGTTATTGTATTATTATATTATTGTAATTATTTGTATATATTGTAATATTCTGTGTGCTTATTCAATAAAGAAGCAACAGCAACTCTTGAATGAGGATGCTGTTCATAGACTTCAGCTCTGCTTTTAACACAGTCCAACCACATAATGTCTGTTGGGTTTTTACACCCGAGCCTCGTGGCTCATCAGGCCGGTGCTTATCCCCGGTTTCCGTAGCGTGAAGCAACCAGGAGTTCAACTTCTCCTAGATGGGACGCTAGTCCATCGCAGGTTACCTTCCCAGTATATTTTACTAATATCCATTTACACTGCTGGGTGAACAGAGGCTCACTTGTGGTTGAGACCTTGGCCAGGGGGTCTTTGCACAGTGGGCGTCTCAGTGGGATTCTAACTCACAGCCTCCCGATCATGAGCGCAGCACCCTAAGCACTATGCCACTGGCCCCACAACCACATAAACTGGTTCCGAAATTGGGAAATCTGAGCCTATGGAGCTCACTGTGCACATGGACACTGGACTTTCTCAGCAACAGACCTCAGAACATCAGGATAAAAGAACACATTTCTTCTGTGTGTGTGTGTGTGTGTGTGTGTGTGTGTGTGTGTGTGTGTGTGCGTGTTTTTCTCCTCTTCTCCCTCTTTACGCACAACTCTTCCCCCACTCACGCCAGCAACACCATCATCAAATTCACAGACGACACCACCGTTATAGGTTTGATTACGGATAACGAGTCAGCTTACAGGAAGGAGGTCCTGCATCTGTAGTGATGGCGCGGTAATAACAATCTGGAACTAAACACATCCTAAACCAAGGAGATAATAATGGGATTCAGAAGTTCACAACAAACTGAGCACTCTGCCCTCTATATTGATGAAGAGGAGGTAGAGAGGGTGGAGTGCTTCAAGTTTCTTGAAATCCACATCTCTGCTGATTTCACCTGGACATTTACCACCAGATGGGGAAAGCACAACAAAAAATGTACTTCCTCAGAAAGCTCCGAAAAGCCCATCGACAAGCCCACTGTGGATAAATATACACACATATAACCTATGTACGCCCTGCAATGGCATGGCGAGCTGTCCACGGTATACCCCGCCCTCGTCCAGAGTCGGCTGAGATGAGCACCAGCCTCCCAGCGAGCCTAATTAGGATTAAACAGTTCAGAAACTGGATGAATGAATGATATACCTATATATGCATATATATGTGTACATATAGGAACGTGTATATATGTGTATGTAGGTATACGCACATATATTGCTTAGTGTAGTTCCTTAGTTGTCTTGACACACATTTTTATAACTGCTGATAAACAAAGAGCTGCTAAACTGATTTTAATTGTTCATGCAACAGTTCAAAATAAAGATCTCTACATCTTTATTTAATCAGAACAAAACTAGGCCCAAACATAGCGCTGTAATTATCACATCTGTCCACCAGAGGGCAGAAACTTCACTCTGAATCACTGAGTAATTCTCATTATTTTCTTTTTGATTTTTTTAAAAATAATTATTGCTTTAGTAAATACCATGGCGGCAAGGTGGAGTAGTGGTTAGCACGTCCGCCTCACAACAAGAAGGTCCTTGGTCCGATTCCCAGCTCAGGCTTTTCTGTGCTCTCTGGTTTCCTCCCACAGCCCAAAAACATGCACAGTAGGTTAACTGTCTGTCTGTCTGTTTGTCTTCCTTTCGGCTTTTTCCCTTTTACTCGGGAGTCGCCACAGCGAATCATCTGATTCGCACGTTTGATTTGGCAGAGGTTTTTACGTTGGATGCCCTTCCTGTCACAACCCTTTTAGCAAGGGACAGAAACACGCTGACGACTTTGCAGCTACTCTTTACGAATGTCAGCAATGGTTCTTTTACATGCCTCTCACCATAGACAGTGAGGGACATGGCCCGCCTTTGATAACCCAGTTAGCCGCACCCCCTAGGTGTGAGTGCAAGAAAGAATTGTTGTGTGATGGCCCTGGAATAGCCTGGCGAGCTGACCAGGGTGGAGTCTTCCCTCACCCGGAGTCGGCTAAGATGGGTGCCAGCCTCCCTGCAACCCTAATTAGGATTAAGCGGCTCAGAAAATGAATGAAAGATAAATATCATGCCTTCAAGGAAACTGACATACGTATATAAAGACTTTGCATACAGCCTATCACATAAAAGTTTTATAATTTAATTTCCTGTACTGTATATTCCTTAATGTAAGAATTGTTTGACGATATTTAGTTTTAAACAAGATATTTTAGTATCAATTTGTTTCATTACATTTTTAAAAAACATATATTACCTACTAATATAAAATGAATGAATATAAAATTTAGCTAATAATAAATTCATGATGTTTACCCTTACATACTGTATCCTGATGATTTATTATGAGTACAATTAAAATTTAAAAATCCTAAATATTCACAGCATGATGACAGGCATGAGGTGAGAGATCACACTGAAGTCATGCTCAGCGTCAATCTCTAACCTCAGGTCAATGTTTACACTGTAGGAGAAAACTGAAGGGGGCAATCCTCACCTCCTGGCAGATATTCTGAAGTTCACAGGAATCAAAGCAGTCAAGAAAACAAAAAGGAGAAAAGGAAAGATGATGTTAATATGATGATGATGATGTCATAACACAACATCCATAGGTTCACTGAAAAGAAAATGCTGTATTCAATGCACGGAGCAGATAATAAATATACATTTATTAAAACACATATTAGACCGTATGGGTACCTATATTTATTCTGGTATCGCAGTGTAATGGAAATCATGCTACAGTGCCCTGCTCAAAGTCAGATATTTGAGGGGTGGAGTTAAATGAATGTGTAAATAAAGTCATTCTGATTGAACTCACCACGTCTTTTGAATATGAAGAAATTGAGCAGAGTCAGTGAAATAAATATCAACAATGCTACCAATGGAATCACTACAGACAACACGGACACGTCTGAAACACACGCGCGCGCACACACACACACACACACACACACACACACACACACACACATCAATTAATTTCCTGAACCACTTAACCCTAATTAGGGTCACAGGGAGGTTAGTGCCCATCTCAGCCAACTCTGGGCGAGGGCAGAGTACACCCTGAACAGCTCGTCAGGCCATTGCAGAGCAGAAATATGCTGACGGTTATGCAGCCTCCTCTTACTGAAAGTCAGCAATGTTTCTTTTCCATGCCGCTCATCACAGACAGTGAGCGAGATACACACACTGAACCAAACATGTTATTTCTTATCATTAAATTGTTTGTCATTTTGTGAAGACATTGCATAACATTTCAGCATTACTTTCATCAATTATAATCAATATTACAAACATAAACAACAAGAAATTAAATGCTCTGACTCAGAAGTATGAGGAACTACAATCAATTACACACTCATAGCACAATTCTTACACACCTCCTGACTTCTCCATCATGCTGAGATCCTTCTCCAGCTTCATACACTCATCCTGCAACATCTCTCGCTCGTTCTCCTTCACCGCAATTACTGAATCATTCACACCACGCTGAACAATCATCTGACACTCACATAAACGTACACATTTCAGATTTACTGAGAATGGTAAAGCGCACAAACACACACACACACACACACACACACACACACACACACACACACACACACACACACACACACACACACACACACACACACAGGGGGGGAGAGAGAGTAAAGAGAAATGTTAGCTTCATGAAATCAGAAACCTACAGAGTTTAAATAACATTTAAAGGTGGTGTAGTTTTTGGCATATCTGCCTCATAACACTAATGTCCTGAGTTCGAGTCCTGGGGTTCACATGTTCTCCCTGTGCTTATATGGGTTTCTTCTGGGTTCTCGGGTTTCCTCACACACTCTAAAGCAGTGGTTCCTAACCTGGGTTCGATCGAACCCTAGGGGTTTGGTGAGTCGGTCTCAGGGGTTCGGCGGAGCCTCTGTCACGGAGGTCAAGACACACCCGACTCATCATGTCAATTAGTGATGACACGCCCCGCTTGGCCATCACTGGCTGCAGATGATCACATTACATTGCTTGGCCAATCAGTGCCACGGGGAATTTAGCGCGCTCAGTAGTCAATGTGTGAAGTCGTGAGATTTTTTTCGGAATATTTTAATCCATACTAACTATGTCGAGCAAAAAAAGAAAGTGGTCGGACGAATATGTACAACATGGATTCACATGCATCACAGAACGTGATGGGACTCAGCGTCCTATCTGAATGATTTGCAATATCAAGTTGAGCAACTCTAGTCTCGCACCGGCAAAACTAAAGGAACACTTCGTGAAACTGCATGGAGATGGAGAATACAAGAACACAACAGTAGCGATGTCTTGAATTTGTAAAAAAAATCATATTTTTATTTTTCACTGATGAAGGGTTCGGTGAATGTGCATATGAAACTGGTGGGGTTCGGTACCTCCAACAAGGTTAAGAACCACTGCTCTAAAGACATACACAGTAGGTCAGTAAGTTATCCTTCGGTGTGCGTGTGAAGGGTTGTGTGTGCGTTCTCCTGCAATGGTCCGGTAGATCGATTCGCCCGTAGTAGGATTACGTGGTTCAGCAAATGAAACACCCACTTTTCATCTCATTTTATTTTCCAACCCATTTAATCCTATTAGTGTCCCAAGGAGGGGACACCATAAACAATTCCCCAGACCATTGCAAGGCCAACACACACACACACACACACACACACACACATCCACCTACACTCACACCTCGGGGCAATTTAGAACAGCCAGCTGGCCTAATGTTTATGCCTTTGGAATGTGGGAAACCAGAGTACACAGAGGAAACCCACACAAGCACAGGGAGAACATGCTAACTCTACACGCCCGAACCCAGGAGGCAAATCCAGCACCTTCTTGCTGTGAGGGGGACATGTGGTTGGATTCTAATGAAACTTTATTGAATAGAGTAAACACTATCACACTTCTTCATGGGCAGTGGTGGCCTAGTGGTATAGGGTGCTGGATCGCTGATCCAAATGTTGGGGTTTCGAGTCCCACTCTCCACAAGGTTGTCACTGTCCCCCCCAGTGCAGCTAACTGGATCATCAAAGGCCGGCCATGTCTCTCACTGTCTATGGTGTGAGGTTCGTGTAAAAGAACCATTGCTGACTTTTAACAAAGTAGCTGCATAACCGTCAGCGTGTTTCTGCCCTGCGATGGCCTGGCGAGCTGTCCAGGGTGTACTCTGCCCTCACCCGGAGTCGGCTGGGATGGGCACCAGCTTCCCCAAAACCCTAATTAGGATTAAGTGGTTACAGAAAATGAACTGATAAATTGAACACTTCTTCATTATGTGAATGCAAAACCTTGCCGGTCTGTAATCTTTGTGCCTGTGCAGAAGTGAAAGGAGGCAGTCGTACTTACTCTCAGAAGTGTGTTTATTCCTGTTTATTTGCAGCGTGTTTATGAGTCGTGTGATGTTGATGGTGTTTACAGGCTCACACACACAACCTGCACACAGAACCAACACCAGCATGAACAATACATTACACCAGACCACCTTGAGAGTAAATCATTCCACAGTGAACGAAAAGTTTTAAATATTTTATAAAGTCCACAACGTCTGAGTGTTCCGAGAGATCTCTTTTCTTCTGTGTGGAACTTTCTTGATGTGGAAACACATCATCGCTGAATCCTGCAGAAAATTTTTATTTGAAAAAGACGCAGTTAGGGTTATTATATGACGAATAGTATGCACACCCATTTTAATTGAGTTTCGCTGTCTCGGCCATGCCAATGCAGCCGTGGGGCGGGGGGGCGTACAAGCCAGTGTCTCTCCCTCACGCCGGTCCCAAGCCCGGATAAATGCAGAGGGTTGTGTCAGGAAGGGCATCTGATGTAAAACCAATGCCAAACTTGATATGCAAATCACAGATATTACCTCCATACCAGATCGGTCGAGGCCCGGGTTAACAACAATCGCCATCAGTGCATGATGGTTTGGACATGTACAGAGGAGGGATAGTGAATATATTGGTTGGAGGATGCTGAGGTTGGAACTATCAGGCAGAAGGCCTAGAGGAAGACCAAAGAGAAGATTTATGGATTTGGTGAAGGAGGACATGAAGGTTGTTTGGCGTAAGAAAAGAAGATGCAGAGGACAGGGTGAGATGGAGGCAGATGATTTGCTGTGGCGACCCCTGAAGGGAACAGACGAAAGGAACAGAAGCTGTCTCGGCCATGTCCACTTCTAACAGGCCTATAGAGTTCTTAGTTTGCTGTTAGTATAGAACTGCAATAGGATGTTTCATCACATATCAGTTACCAAATTTCTTCCCTGTGATATCTGTAAGCATGTTTATTGGGAAATGGAAGAAACAGCAGCTCGGCTCCGACCCAGTAGAGCGCTGAAGCATGTCTCCTATTCTCTGCTGTAACACACAGCATAGAGCCACAATTTTCCTCTTCAAGAGACATCAGCACAAAAATTTTCAAGAGGAGCCTTATAAAATGGGTTTCTGCATCCAATAAGATTCACACAAGCAGAAGATCCTGATGTACAGCACCAAGTGTGGGCTGGAGAGGTGAAACGCCCTGAAACTGGATTCCGGAGGAGTAGAAACATCTTCTGTGGTGTAATCAATCACACTTTCCCCTCGGAATGTCTGAAGGAGTGTTCATCTAAGGCAGTGGTAATTTTCTCAACAATGATTTGTGGCAGAACCTGTTCTGCTCCAGAACAATGATGTCACTGTTGACAGCACATAGAGACATAAAGAGACACAGTGTGTGAAGTTCGGAAAAAGTGCAAGCTGATGAGAGTTCTGTACAGAGTCCTGACCTCAACACCACTGAACACTGACTGAACCCCAGACTTCCTACACATCCTCAAATCACTGTCCTGACTGATGTTCTTACAACTAAATTAACACATATCCAAACAACCACACCACCAAACCCCCACAACCATGTCCCAAATCCTTATAACCACACTGACAAAACCCCCACAACTACACCTACAAATCCCCACAACTACACCCCAAAATTCCCACAACCACTCCCCAAATCCTCACAACCACACCCAAAATTCCCACAACCACTCTCCCAAATCCTCACAACCACACCCAAAATTCCCACAACCACTCCCCAAATCCTCACAACCACACCCAAAATTCCCACAACCACTCCCCAAATCCTCACAACCACACCCAAAATTCCCACAACCACTCTCCCAAATCCTCACAACCACACCCAAAATTCCCACAACCACTCCCCCAAATCCTCACAACCACACCCAAAATTCCCACAACCACTCCCCCAAATCCTCACAGCCACACCCAAAATTCCCACAACCACTCTCCCAAATCCTCACAACCACACCCAAAATTCCCACAACCACTCTCCCAAATCCTCACAACCACACCCAAAATTCCCACAACCACTCCCCCAAATCCTCACAGCCACACCCAAAATTCCCACAACCACTCCCCCAAATCCTCACAACCACACCCAAAATTCCCACAACCACTCTCCCAAATCCTCACAACCACACCCAAAATTCCCACAACCACTCCCCAAATCCTCACAACCACACCCAAAATTCCCACAACCACTCCCCCAAATCCTCACAACCACACCCAAAATTACCACAACCACTCCCACAAATCCCGGCAACCACTCTCCACAAATTTCCATTGCCACGCCATAAAACCCCACAGTTCATCCTCATTAATAATTCATATTCTAAACTGTGTAATCCTTATTAGGGTCACGGGGAGGCTAGCACCCATTTAATTTGACTCCGGGCGAGGGTGGGGTACACCCGGGACAGCTCGTCAAGCCTTCACAGGCCCCCACAGCTGTTCACATTAAAAAATGTTTTTTCGCCCAAATGTAATGGTATCCAATTCCCACCCATTAAGTATGGCTTTCCCTATCACCCGATCACCACTAAACAGGGAGGGCGAAAGCATGCCCACGACTCCTCCCGTGACATGCAGTCTTTTCGTACTGCGTGTATGCGTATCCGAATGAGTTCACAGACGACCATGATTGGCTGGCGATTTCTGTGACTGACAGGGAAGTGAGCTCAGCCAATTGTGTGGATGCGAACTTGTGATCTCTTTGTTGATGCAGCTCTCGGAAACCACCTGTACCCTTGCAATAGAAAATAAAGTTTATTATAACAGGAGTAGGAGTAGAAGATGCAGAGGATAGGGAGAGATGGAGGCAGATCATTTGCTGTGGCGACCCCTGAAGGGAACAGCCGAAAGGAAAAGAAGAGAATAACAGTAGCAACTCCACATTTACGGATAAGTTTCTGAAATATTCTCACCAACAATCTCAACACACATGATGATCATTTTACTACATTAACACGAACATACAAATAACAAATAATAATAATAATAATAATAATAATAATAATAATAATAATAGTAATAGTAATGGTAGTGGTAGTAGTAGTAAAAGTAAACACAGTTGAAAATAAAATTTATTTAAAAAAATATCTTCTTTAACATCAGGATAAAAAACACAGTTAATTTAAAATTAATATAGTGTAAAACTGTGAATGTTATACTTTTAAAATGTAAAAAGTTTTTTGCTTTCTCTTTCACTTGATGGTTTGTTTTTCTCTTTCTCACACACTCGTGCGCGCGCGCACACACACACACACAAACACATCTATGAAGTCGGTAATTGTTTGACTGAATTAGAAATAGAAGATTTTTCACCTTTAACTTGAGAAGCTGTAAAGAAATGAGCGCAGATCATCAAAGAGATGAATATCAGTGTCAGTGACATTCTAGAAATAACTGCAGCACAGCCGAATCAACTCTCCTTCCCTCCCTTCTCTCTCGCTCTCTCTCTCAGCGCCGGAAGTAAAACTCGATGTATCATATCACATGCACAATGATCAACACGCAAGTAAAACCCTATGTATGATATTACATACACTAAATAAATATTAATTTTGTACTGAGATAATATGTATAATATACATTTTATATATATATATATATATATATATATATATATATATATATATATATATATATATATATATATATATATATATATATATATATATATATATATATATATATAGAGAGAGAGAGAGAGAGAGAGAGAGAGACACATACACACACACTGTATATCTTCTCCTTTCGGCTTTTCCCTTAAGGAGTCGCCACCGTGAATCATCTGCCTCCATCTCACCCTATCCTCTGCATCTTTTACTCTTGCTCCAACTACGTTCATGTCCTCCTTCACCGCATCCATAAATCTTCTCTTTGGTCTTCCTCTAGGCCTTCTGCCTGGTGGTTCCAACCTCAGCATCCTACTACCAATATACTCACTAGCCCTCGTCTGTACATGTCCAAACCATCTCAATCTAGCCTCTCTGACTTTGTCTCCAAAACGTCTTATATGTGCTGTCCCTCTGATGTGCTCATTCCTGATCCTATCCATCCTCGTTACTCCCAAAGAGAACCTCAACATTTTCATCTCTGCTACCTCCAGATCTGCCTCCTGTCTTTTCCCCAGGGCCACTGTCTCTAAACCATACAACATCGCTGGCCTCAACACCGTCTTGTACACATTTCCTGTCATTTTTGCCGATACCCTCCTATCACACATCACACCGGACACTTTTCTCCAACCATTCCAACCATTCCATGAACTCTCCTACCTGTCTCCCTGATCACATTAGCTGTAGTTGTCCAATCATCTGGAAGCACTTCCTGACCACCCAAAGCCTGTTTCAACTCCTCCTTGAAGACAACACGACACTCTTCCTTTTTCAGCTTCCACCACTTTGTCTTCTGCTCTGCCTTTGCCTTCTTCACCTTTCTCACCATCAGCATCATCCTGCACACCACCATCCTATGCTGTTTGGCAAAACTCTCACCCACTACTACTTTGCAGTCACTGACTTCCTTCAAATTACATCGCCTACACAAGATGTAGTCTACTTGTGTGCTCCTACCTCCGCTTTTATAAGTTACCCTACCTCTCTTCTAGAAGAAAGTATTCACCACAGCCATTTCCATCCTTTTTGCAAAATCTATCAACATCTGTCCTTCTGTGTTCCTGTCCTGGATACCAAACCTGCCCATCACTTCCTCGTCCCCTCTGTTTCCTGCACCAACATGTCCATTGAGGTCTGCAACAATGACCACTCTTTCACCTCTGGGGTTACTCTGCATCACTTCATCTAACTCACTCCAGAATCTCTTCTTCTCTTCTCGCTCACATCCTGCCTGTGGGGCATAAGCACTTACAACATTGAACATCATGCCTTCAATTTCTAACTTGAGACTCATCACGCTGACGCTCTTTTCCCTTCTAGAACATTCCTGACAAATCCCTCCTTCAAGATGACTCCGACTCCATTTCTCTTCCCATCCACACAATGAAAAAACAGCTTAAACCCTGCTCCTAAGCTTCGAGCCTTGCTACCTTTCCACCTGGTGTCCTGAACACACAGTATGTCCACCTTCCTCCTCTGCATCATGTCAGCTAGCTCTCTACCTTTTCCTGCCATAGTTCCAACATTCAAAGTCCCTACTGACAGTCCTAGACTTATAACTTCCTCTTCTTTCTCTGCCTATGGACACGCCTCCCGCCTCTCCTTCTTCGGCCTCTCTTTCTTCGACCTCTCCTTCTTCGACCAACAGTAGTCCAATTTCCACCAGCATTCTGAGACAAGGTGCCCGACCCCAAAGTCCTGGACTGTGCCGGTCCCCCCCACTATGTATACACTACTCAGACAGCGCAGAATGCGCTGGATTGGCCACATGCGCCGCATGGAGGATGGCAGAATACCTAAGGACATCCTCTATGGAGAACTTGCCGTTGGCAAACGATCCCGTGGCCGCCCACAGCTGAGGTACAAGGACGTGTGCAAACGAGACATGAAAACCTTGGAAATTGACTCCGAGAGCTGGGAGGACATTGCTGCAGACTGCAGAAGCTGGTGCTGCCTCCTCCAAAAGCAACTGAAGGAAGGTGAAGAGAAAATCACCAATGAAGCCATCGGAAATAGGGCCAGGCGAAAAGAGAAAACAACTGACTCTGCCGCATCTATTCACATGTGTTCTTCATGTGGCAAGGACTGCCATTCCCGAATCGGCCTCATAAGTCACAGGCGGCATTGTTAAGATTGAAGTACTACAAACTGACAATAAAAGGGCAAAGTTTCCATGGTCGAGTTCGACCAAAGGAGGCCTACTACTACTACTACTACTACTCCTACTACTACTACTACTACTACTACTACTACTTTACAACAGTTGAGATGATTATTCCTCTTCAGGCACTTCAGAAGAAACTGTCGTTGCTTCCGAGAAAGTCTTATTTCTTCATAAGAGACATCCAACGTCATTACCTTTTTCTGGCGCTTAGAAGCCAGAGAAGATGCAGGGCATTTGGGTGGCATCATAGAACATTACTGGTAATTAAAAACACACTAAAAATGCACAACGACAATTTGTGTGCAAATGAGAAAAAAGGGGCGTACACATCATCGCAACCAATCAACAGGAGGGAGAAACAAAAGCTCTCAGCCACTGGCTAAATTCGAATCACGTGCCAGTTACTTCCGGGTTTGTCGGCAATCCACGAGAATGCAGGGAGGCGCGAGTGCAAAACCGCAAATGGTCAAGGACCTACTGTATATCAATTTTACTTTTGTTCCAATTAATTTTAAACTCTGTGTTCACTAAAAGTTAAATGTTTAACTTTTAAAGTTCTGGAAACAATCATAAAATCATCCACTTTCCACAACAACGCAATTTACTTTTACTTTACTTTCACTTTTACTTTTACTTTTATTTTATTTTGATCTTCTTACATGTTCATTCAGATTTTTATGCCACATCATCTGAGTTTAATAAATTATAACAATGAATATTCACACATTCCTTAATTAATTTTCTGAAGCCTTTAATCCTAATTATGATCGCAGAGAGGCTAGCACCGTTCTCAGTCTTCTTTGAGTGAGGACAGAATATAGCCTGGACAGCTTGCCAGGCCACTGCAGGGCAGAAACGCTGACGGCTATGCAGCCTCTGTTAAGCCTGGTGTGTCTGAGAGCTCAGTCAATTAGCTTCCATGCACTCCCAGCTATGGATGGCTTTGGCATCAGAGCATCAATCTTAATCATTACAAACAACAAAAAGTCATGGAAATTATATTTTTCTCGGTCTCACAGGGTAACCAAAACATTCAAGGCTATTCTACAGACACTGTCCTTTTGTGCTCCCCCTCTATTTGTGACATGAACTGTGGCACTCTCTACTCCTGACAACACAGCATTGTTTCATTTACACATTTCTGAAAAGGACAAACATGTCCTTTTATTTTATATGTTATGTTTTATACATTTCTAAAACACATTTCCTGAAATTCTCAAAACTGTAAACACAAACCCCAAAATTCAGGTTACACTGTCAACAACCTCCGACTCGAAAAATCAAACCACAGATTCAAAACTACTCCACTTTGAATCGCCACCTTATCGTGGTGGAGGGGTTTGCGTGTCCTAATGATTCTAGGAGCTATGTTGTTGGGGCCATTAAGTCCCTGATAGGATCACCCAAGGTGAACAGGTCCTATGTGAATTCAAAGACCCCTACAGAAAAACATAAATCGACATGGTCTCCCTTGCTCAGATGCGGGTCACCGGGGTCCTCTCCCAGATCCAGTCCTATGGAGCCCAACTGGGTCCAGCCATAAAAGGAGAAATGGGTCTGCCCTCCCATGGACCCACCATCTGTGGGAGGGGCTATAGGGGTCAGGTGCAGTGTGAGTTTGTGGCAGTCGAAGGCATGAGTTTTGTTGGAGCCTAAGCTGGTGCATGAGGTGGCAAGTATTTCTCTTAATAGAGCCTACTCCGTTAAAATATTCCACATCCTTCTGTTTCTTCTCTTGTTTTTTTAATTGTTACTGGAAACCCACGTAAGCACAGGGAGAACAAAACTCCACCTAGAAAGGTGACAGTCAGAATTCGAACTTTCTCCAAACAATTTGCTTGACTGAAGCACAATGATACCGCAGTGGAGTTTAACTTGCTTTAATTTTGTGTTTTCTCTCAAACTACTTCAAAACCCTTCTTTTTTGTTGAAATGAACTGAGTGAGGTGTAATAACAGCTTTAATAATAGTAAATACAGTATTTCAATTCATTCAAAAAATAAAAAGTGCACATCATTCTACATATCCATATAAATTAAACAATATGTGCATGCATCAGGGGCAGTGGTGGTCTAGTGGTATAAGGTGCCGGATCGCTGATCCAAAGGTTGGGGGTTCGAGTCCCACTCTCCACAAGGTTGTCACTGTCCCTCCCCCCAGTGCAGCTAACTGGGTTATCAAAGGCCGGCCATGTCTCTCACTGTCTATGGTGTGAGGCATGTAAAAGAACCATTGCTGACTTTCGACAAGAGTAGGCTGAAAAGCCGTCAGTGTGTTTCTGCCCTGCGATGGCCTGGCGAGCTGTCCTCGGTGTACTCTGCCCTCGCCCTGAGTTGGCTGGGATGGGCACCAGCCTCCCCGCGACCCTAATTAGGATGAAGCAGTTACAGAAAATGATGATGATGATGCATGCATCATAATTATGTTTGATGTTTTATGTATAGTCAGTTCAGTTTTAATATCATGCTCCTTATACTTACATCCGGGTGTGTGTGTGTGTTTTTTTTTATTACCTGAAACTTTTTACATACACAAAGCACACATTCCTCAGTGTGACTGACACACCCAGGCCATGCCTGCTTCAGTGTTTCTCTCTCTCTCTCTCTCTCTCTCTCACACACACACACACACACACACACACACACACACACACACACACACACACACACTTGCCCTCCTGAACATTTCCTGTCTTGATTTCATGAACACATGTGAAGTTGTGTTAATCTGTAGCTTCTTTGTGTCTAAATTGGGTGGCAGTTTAATTTACAGGATTTTCAGGTTGAGTTGAGTCCACCGCGCTAATCCACACAATCGCCTTACACGATTTACATGTCACTCTGAGAGTAATTTGATGTGATGTGCACTATATCGACACTGTTTCAGATCCTTCATTGGATGTTACATTAACACTGTCTCTGACAAGTGTGATATGGCTGAGACAATACATCGGATTGATGATATATTTCAATGAATAATCAGTGAAAATTAATAATGTTAATGATGCACAATAACTTTTTCCAATATTTTGCGTTATTTTGGTGCCTCACCACGTCTGTGATTGCTACTATTAGCATATAAGCTAATGAATGAAGCGAACTCTTAAATATATGAACATTCAATGTCGTTTATACTATAAAGACTTCTGCTGAAAGACAGGCCCACATTCCACAATCAATAATTCCATTCATGAACTTGAAGCCACTGTCATATGCCCACATACTGACACAACAGCATAAATGCTTTCTATCAACAAAGACACACCCACATTGTCATATTTCACTGTAAACATGCAAACATTTATATATAAATTATAAGCATAGTGACTTTCCCATTCAAAGATGGATACATTTTTAATGAATCAACTTAAAGACATGACAATATTATGATATATTATCAAGTTTTTACTCCAATAAAGTCCAGAATCACATCTACTATAACATCCAAGAGACTCAACAGAGCCCAGTGTTATGTTCCTGAGGGTCTGAGGACCTGAGCTTGACCTTTAAAATTTCCACACTGATGAAGACATCTCCACCCATTCAGCACACTGAGAATAATCATAATGTTCTCCCCAAATTTCCATATATAATCTCAAAGACATGCCCATACAGCAGTGCTTCTCAATTATTTTCTGTGGCGCCCCCTCTGGGAAGAAAAAAACAATTCACACACACACACACACACACACCTCCACTGCCCCGCGAGCGACTATAAATAGTATTATTTGTCTATAACATTGTATCTTTATTAACATTAAAAACAAACAAACAAAAAAAGAAATACAGTTCAACTTACAATAAAGAAAAACTTCATGAACATTGTTTTTTAATCTGTAATTGAAAAAATTTAAAGTGCACCAATGTGCCTGAAATTTAAAAAATACATCCGTATTTAAACTCAACTTATTTATGTTTTCATTTTTCCGTCTCTCTCCACCTTTCTCTTCGTTTCTGTTAGAAAATTTTCCGTTTTGCTCCTTGGGGGGTTGTTTACTGCACTTGATGTCGTTTGCTCGTGCAAAAATCCGCTATACCATAGCGTAACAATGAGCGCGCCACTGCCAACTACTGGAGTGGAGGTGCAATTACACTTAATTCTCATACACTTCCAGAAAAGCATGTTCCCCAGGGTCATACGCCCGCCCACCACCACCCCCAAGCATCACACCACGCCCCCCTGGCGTCATACCGCACCCCCCAAGGGGGGCAGCCCCACTGTTTGAGAAGCACTGCCATACAGGCTCCAGGGATGCAAAAGAAAAACTTTCATGTGTTACTCTGAATTCTCAAAAAAAAGTAGTTGGTTGGAGAAAACATTTCATGACCTTCACCTTTAGTAATTGGGAGGACCCTGGCCCTG
>CM045743.1:17911439-17913939 GCA_024760905.1 Plotosus lineatus
TCACTTTAACTGAATAATAAAAAAAAAATCATTACATCATCATTCAGGATTCAGTTCAGAACTCACACATGCTTACTGCTAAACACGTTCATTTAAATATTCTACAAACAAACCCTCTCTCTCTCTCTCTCTCTCTCTCTCTCTCTCTCTATTGCTCGCTCGCTCTCTCTCTCTCTAAACATGAGAATATGTCTCATAGTCGAAAAACGTGACAGTTTCACCATCAGTTGTAACGGTGATCACTATCTGATGCTAACATTTCATTGCTAGCTTTGCATCTGATTGGTTTCTTTCACAACTGTCATTCATGCATTCTAGTTAGTGTCGCAGGGAGGCTGACACCCATCTCAGCTGACTCTGGGAGGGTTCGAGGTTCCCCCCTGAACAGCTCGTCAGACTTGTGCAGGGCCAATACACATACAACCATTCACACCACGGAGTGATTTGAAACAGCAGTTAATGTACTGTGCATGTCTTCAGACTATTGAAGAAACCCGAAGTGGAAACCCACCCATCCCAGTACTGTACCAGGAATTTAACTCAGGACCTTCTTGCTGTAAGGTGAACGAGCTAACTGCACCACCGTGCCACCATAACATCATAATATCTTGGATCATATCTACCTTAGTGATGTGTGAATATTTAGAATTTGTGGTCATCAAGTTTTTATGCAAAACGATTTGTAGACACAAAAAGTCAAATAAAAAAAAAAACCCACCAACAATAAAAAACAAACAAACATAAAGTTATGAGGACATGCTAACCACTGCACCACATTTCAAAACTGTATTCATGTACAGGAAAGAAGTACTTCCTGTTCTTCTTAGAAACTCTTCAATTTAAAAGTTTTAAAGAAATACAGATTAAAATTCTGACTTGAAGCAAAAACTTATACTGTATATCAAACTCTTACAGTATTTATATATATTTTTTAATAATGAGAGAGATTTCCTTTCGGCTTTTTCTCTTTATCAAGGGTTTGCCACAGCAAATGATTCGCATGTTTGATTTAGCATAAGTTTTTATGGTTGGATGCCCTTCTTGACACAACCCTTTAGTAAGGGACAGAACCATGCTGATGGCTTTGCAGCTCTTTGCGGAAGTCAGCAATGTTTTTTTTTTTTTTTTTTTTTTTTACAGCCTCTCACCATAGACAGTGAGAGACATGGATGCCTGGCCTTTGATAACCCAGTTAGCTGCACTAGGGGGACAGTGACAACCTTGTGGAGAGTGGGACTTGAACCCCCAACCTTAGGATCAACGATACAATGCACTATACCACCAGGCCACCACCGCCCCCTATTAGGATATGTATTTCAGTTAGCCACATGTGATCATGTGACACTATCACAGCCAATGAGTGACACAATACCTGACACCACTATGAACACAGAACCAGTTTAAACTTTAAATATTTTACTTTATTAGTTTTTTATTTGATTTCGAATGATTAGTGTATCAGAATTAGCGGCATCTAGCGGTGAGGTTCAAGACTGCAGCCAATTGAATTTTCCTTTTTGGCTCTTCCCCTCGAAGCCTGTATTTTTCTTGGCTATGTAAGATGGCGGCCTCCATGAGAGGGGACCTGCCCCTCGTGAATTTATAACGAGATCTCAGGGTTTCAAAAACTTTTTTAAAAATAAGGTTAAAGATGAATGAAAACTTATGAGAATACTTAACTCCTGCTAATAGATTCTTCAAAACCATCACACACTGCACCTTTCATCTGCTGGAAATTGGCTACAACTAAAATTAGTGGAGAGAAATTAGCGAAATCTATGTTAAAAAAGATTTTTAAAAATGATAGCATACAATAAGTATCATTGCAGTCTCACCTTCTGAGATGTAGTTTTTCCAGGATGAAGCTCTATGGCAAGGCCAAGATCAGACAGCCGGCACTGCCCCTGACTGTCCAGGAGAACATTCTCAGGCTTCATATCTCGGTATACAATGTCCATGGCGTGTAGATGTAACATCCCCACTGTGATCTGAGCGGTGTAATAAACAATGCGGTCCATCTCGATACCTTTCTCGCCAATGTTGTAGATGTGGTATTTCAGATCACCGCCGTTCATGAGCGTCATCACCAAACATAGGTGGGTTTTGCTTTCGTAGGCATATGCTAGGCTGACGATGAAAGGGCTGTTCACCTTCTCCAGGAACTTCTTCTCCATCAGGGCCATCTTCTCACCCTGCTTCTTCTTCAGACGTTTCTTGCACAGTTTTTTGCAGGCATACATCTGACCCGTGTTCCTCACCTGTACTGCACAAACCTGGAACAAACATCCGCTAGATTTTTTTATTTTTAACCTATGATTCTGCCTGATGTATATTCTCATAAATGAGCCAATAAGATCATAAAATATTATAAACAAACCCCAGTAAGAACTTTGTCAGTGAAATTAACTTGGAAATGGAGATGTTTTTAAAGGTGTGTACATATGTTTTTTTTAAACCTGGTCACAACCTTCTAACTAAAAATTTTATATCAGTCACAACT
>CM045743.1:17918939-17973939 GCA_024760905.1 Plotosus lineatus
AACAACCGTGTTAAAAATTTAACGGCGGTCCTTTGGTGTGTTAACTTTAACATCAAGTTAACACTCTGTTAAAGTTAACTAAGTTTTCAATAACAAGATAATGGCAGCTTGACTCTACTTAACCAGTGGTTAAAAAATAACCGTGTTTAGAACAACCGGCCCTTGGTCGCTTCACGGTACAGAAACCGGGGATAAGCACCGGCCTGATGAGCCACTATGGCTGGGATCTAAAAAGCCCAATGGACTTTACCTTTAAAATGTATAATGTAAAAGCAAATCCTGTAATGAATTCATGCAATCATGGAATTTATTAGGACACTGTCATTTGTCTGTAATAACAATCTGATACTGAATAAACACACAAACTCACACAATATGGGAAAGTATACACAGATTTAAAATTAACCAGAGATTTGTTTAAGTTTTTTAAGAACAATTTCAAGGCTTAAAGCAAGGGACAGACCAGGTGTCTGTCGTCTCCTGATACAAATGACAGATGTGAAATATTTTTGTTATCTGTGCTGTAGGACAAAATGCTATAAGTAGTATAACTGTGAATCGTTTCAGCAGGCAATGATAGATGTGTTTTAAATACATTGAAAAGAAACTTAAATGCTTTAAATTTATTGAAATATTCATGCATCAGTCACAGAGGGGCAGTGGTGGTCTAGTGGTATAGGGCGCTGGATCGCTGATCCTAAGGTTGGGGGTTCGAAAGCCGAAAGGAAAATCAATCATGCATTGGTCACAGAAGTTGATAATAGTGTTTCAGCACAGTTCAGTTCAGTTCAGTTAGTGAGATGAACTACTTGCCTTTTTTCACAATGATATTTAATAAGCCAGCGGCAGAGATTTAACAGCCATCGGAATAGCATATTTTAGTCTTTAAAGGCACATCACATCATGCGAGCATCTTTTCTGGTCTTGTGTGTATATCTCCATATTCACGGCTACGTCAGCCAGCTTATACAGGACGTTATAATATGCAAAAATTGTCTTGCTTGTTTTATTGGTTGATATGTTGTCTTTCATGGTTGTGAGGTCATTTCATTTATTTTTCTCTCTTCGGCGGCGGATCTGTTTTTGGAGCTGGAGCTTGTTGGTGAAAAACACATGACTCCATCCCACATCTCGTGCCAAATCTTCCATTGCTGGGGTCACCGTGTCACAGTGCAGGTGTACGGTCTGCTCCCAAAACTGATCTGAACTACAGAGCTACCACAAACACACATATATACACACACACACATGCATGCACAAACACACACACGCACATGCACACATGTATATGTGCACACGCAAGTGCTCACACACGTACACACACATTTATCACAGTAGTGATAGCACTACATCACTATAACAGGTAAATAACAGGTAAAAGACATTTTTAAACACATGAGATTCTGACTTGCTCACCAGTTTAAATCTGTGACAGGTGCGTGCCAGCCGCATCACATCCTCCAGCTCTAAATGTACCATGATTTGTAGGAGTAAAGAATCAGGCAAACACTGGAGATAATTATCCTCAACCTGACACAAACACTTGGAGTACTCCAGCACATGAGGACCAAACACCATCAACACCTGACCTGAAACACACACACACACACACACACACACACACACACACACACACACACACACACTTATTTAAAATGCCTAAATCTGTGAAATGTTACTGTACTACTTCTGGTAAAAGTAATTTCCTGTGTGCGTATTAAATCAGATGTGTTTGGGATAAATATGAGTACTAATGTCAGTATTGTTACTCTGCATCCAGATGTCTTCCAGGTACTCGCTGTGTGTCACCTTCAATTCTCCAGGGTTCACCTTGTGTGGGCCTGTTCGTAAAGAAACCTTCCACCATCGCCAAATCACCTGGAATAAAGAAAATAGTTACATTTTTTTAATTATTAAAAACAGTAAAATACTGAGCAATGAAGCCAAATTACCGGGAGGATGTAATGTGGCGGAAACAATATTTAGCATAGCTGAAACAAAGTGCTGTACATCAAAAATAAAATTAAAGCAAAACTTAACACATTCAAACAACATAAAAACAATAAGTATAAACAAATAATAACAAATATATGAAACAAGTCTCATACTGGTTGAAAAGCCAATTAGTTAAAGTCCATTTAGAAGAGAGAATATTGATGTGTGTGTGTGTGTGTGTGTGTGTGTGTGTGTGTGTGTGTGTGTGTGTGTGTGTGTGTGTGTGTGTGATATAACCGATAACTTTAACAAATTAGATTTTATTATTTTTTTAAATTGTTAATTACCTACTACACAACTTTTTAGCCACATGAAGTAGGGTCGACCGGTTGTAGATGAGCATAGTGCAAACCATGAACAAACCAATCAACAAATAAAACAAACTAAAATTAACAAAGAAACAATTTGACTCTGAGAACGCCATGACTTCGCCATCTATGCAGTGCCATCTTGGAGACGTCATGTTTATAATAATAAATCAAAATCAAAGTAATAAAGTTTATCCTTTTGGTATCGTTTGTTAAACATGTTACAGAACATAAAATCTCACACACAAACATTCTAAACATTAACTTAGATACTGTACAGGAATAATTGAAAAAGACTTTAATACAACAGTTCAGATGATTATTCCTCTGCATGCACTTCAGAGGAAACTGTTGTTTCTTTAGGAGAAAGTCTTATTCCTTCAGAAGAGACATCCAATGTTTTCTATCGCTTAGCCAGAGAAAACACACAGCGTTTGAGTGGTATCATAGAGCTGAACTGGTAATTCTTCTTCACTTATCGCTTAACATCCGGGGATGTTGTTGGGGCGCTTTCATGGCAAGACTTGGGTTGATTTGGCCTGGCAGTGCCCATCCCTCTCCAGGTCGTAGAAACACGCTGATGGCTTTGCAGCCGACTCTTTACGAAAGTCAGCAATGGTTCTTTTACATGCCTCTCACCATAGACAGTGAGAGACATGGCCCGCCTTTGATAACCCAGTTAGCTGCACTAGAGGGGACAGTGACAACCCTGTGGGGGCTCGAATCCCCAACCTTCAGATCAGCGATCCTACACCCTATCCACTAGACCACCACTGCCCCCTAACTGGTAATTAAAACACACTTAAAAAAGAGGCTCATTGCCAACTTGTGCTAGAGTGAGGAAAAAAGGGCGTTACATGATCGCAACCAATCAGCAGGAAGGACAGCCATTGACTGAATTTGAATGAAGTGACAGTTGCTCTGCAGTCCTCGAATATGCAGACCGTGAGTGCAAAACCGCTGTGCTGCCACTATCCAGGTTTTTATGCGCATTCACTTTGAACGAGTTCTCGTCTTGATGAATCTGCAGAAGTTAAAGAGAAGGCAAATTTCCCGCAGAATTGGCGAAGTGAAACAAAGCAAATGTCACCAGTTAACATGAAGATCAATTAAACCGGATTAAGCCAGTTATCAGTTAAACCAGTTAAGTCGGCGCTTAGACAGACAGACAGACAGACCTTCACCTCTGTCTCGGTGACCTGGAAACAGAAATAATCTTTCATCGGTGCCGGTCCCTGAGAACTGACATCCAACAATATCTTTTCCTGCAGCTCCGCCATGTTTACGCCGTGTTACCATGACAACTGCCTCGCCTGGGTTGCCAGGTTCCGCTTGTTTACCCGTAAAAGTAACAATAGGAAATAAAAAGTCGTTGCAGAAGATAAACAAAATCATTCATGCTTTCATTGTCTGAACTGCTTGTTTTCTAAACTGCTTTAATTCTAGTTGGGGTCTTGGGGAAGGCTGGCGCCCATCTCAGCCGACTGTGGGTGAGGGAAGACTCTACCCTGGACAACACGCCTGGCCATCGCAGAGCAGAAACACGATGAAGGAAGCGACTCTTGACGAAAGTCAACAATGGTTATTTTACAGCCTTTCAGCATAGACAGTGAAAGACATGGCAGGCCTTTGATAACCCAGTTAGCTGCACTGGGGTGAACAAAATCAGGGAAAAAAGTAAATCAGATACTAGAATTCACTACATGAGCGATTGTGTTATTTATATAGATTTATATAAATTAAAATTTATATAATTAAATTTATATAAATTTATATATATTATATACACAAAATCATGTAAATTACTGTCACAATATATTTGTATATATAATAAGAAAATAATTTGATCAGTGGTAGGTACAGTTGTGCAATGCAGTCAAGGGGGGCGGGGAGGCGGGGTGTTGGAACCTGGGCTACTATTGGTCGAAGGAGAGGCGGGAGGCGTGTCCGTAGGCGGAGAGAGAAGGAGGAAATGCATGAGTCTAGGACTGAGAGTAGGGACTTTGAATGTTGGAACTATGACAGGAAAAGGTAGAGAGCTGGCTGACATGATGCAGAGGAGGAAGGTGGACATACTGTGTGTTCAGGAGAGCAGGTGGAAAGGTAGCAAGACTAGAAGCTTAGGATCAGCTTCAGTTTAAGCTGTTTTTTCATGGTGTGGATGGGAAGAGAAGTAGAGTAGGAGTCATCTTGAAGGAGGGGATGGTCAGGAATGTTCTAGAAGTGAAAAGAGTGTCAGACAGAGTGATGAGTCTCAAGTTAGAAATCGAAGGTGTGATGTTCAATGCTGTTAGTGCTTATGCCCCACAGGCAGGATGTGAGCAAGAAGAGGAGAGATTCAGCTAGTTGGCTGTTCCAAACCAGTAGTGTGTGTTGGCCTTGTGATGGTCTGAAGAGCTGTTTCAGGTATACCCTGCCTTTGCATAGTGTTGCCTGAGGCTCCAGCGTCCCTGCAGCACAGGCTGGATTAAGCAACTCAGAAACTGAAAGATTGAGTGATCTAATAAATATTTGTACTATGTTAATGTGGGGTTTTTTAGAATATAATTTCTTTATTGTTTAACGCCGTAGAAACTCCAGAATGTTATACAGTGCTTTTTGGATTTGATTCATTATTAATTGTATTTCTAAAACTGATTTGTTTGTAAGATGAAACATTTTCCCATGATAAACAATGTTTAATGAATGAATCTCTTCCTGACCTCATTTCACCTCATATTACAACATCATACACACACACACACACACACACACACACACACACACACACACACACACACACACACACAAAAACTGAATAAACAATAAAGTTTGAGTTATAAAAGACAATTTTATTCATTACCTCAACCAACAGAATAAAAAATACAGTTTGGAATCAGAAAATTTCACTCACCAAACACCAATTCCATTTTCATCTAATGATTAATTTCTTCATCTTAGTTTTCACTATTTTCCTTTTTGCTTTTCTACTTTCAGTAGATTTCCCAGGTCCCACTGTGACTGGTCCACAAAATAATAATAATACACAACACAAAATATATTGCTGCAATCTGAGAAGAGTTCAGAGTGGGCGTCCCCTGAGCCACCTTTGTGTGAACAAACTGACGTAGTACAGACACACACACACACACACACACACACACACACAAACACACACACAAACACTTTGCCGAGGGTTGCCAATTGTTGAAGAAACAAGCTTACGCGCTGCAACCGAGTACAATTATGGCTCCAAAATTTTGTTTGTGAACCGATTTGTTCAAAAAGGGAGCTGTTCGAAACCCGAGGTTCCACTGTACTATTAAAAATTGAAAATGCAATGCAAACTTTTGCACTCAACTCAAACACTTAAAGATAAAAACTGTGTGTGTGTGTGTGTGTGTGTGTGTGTGTGTGTGTGTGTGTGTCTTAGAGCTGTACTTGCAAAATTACATTAAATTATTTTTCACAGTTAAAGAGTATTTTATATTACGTAAATTTTGGATATGATTTCTACAAATAATAAAGAAATAAAAATAAAATGCAATTGTTCTAATTTCAGGGCATGATTGTACTTGTTATCTAAATAAAAAGCTACAATTGTACTTTATTAGGTTTTATGTAAAAATAATATTTTAAAATAAGAAGCAACAACAGATTAAATATTAATAATTTTACATTCTTCATTTATCAAAAGACAGTCCATATCTCTCACTGTCTATGGTGAGAGGCATGTAAAAGAACCATTGCTGACTTTCGTAAAGAGTAGCTGCAAATCCGTCAGTATGTTTCTGTCCCTTGATAAAGGGTTGTGACAGGAAGGGCGTCCGACGTAAAAACCTAGGCCAAATCAAATGTGCGAATCAAATGATTCGCTGTGGCGACTCCCGAGAAAGGGGAAAAAAAAGCCGAAAGGAAAAGAAGAAGATTCTTCATTTAAAAATAGTAATAATATAATGAATAAACATTTAAAAACTTCCAGTAGAACAACTTGGACTTTATTAATAGTGAATTATTGGTACATTAAAAAAGAAAATAGAAACAGTCATAAAAGCATAGAAGTACAAAGTATAAAATGTGCACCACAGCATTCATGTCAGTTTCTTTGGTTTCTTTCTGTGTGGAAGAGGATCTAGTTTTTGCGGAGCTCTTGTTTTTTGGTGAAAAACACATATTTCCATCCCATGTCTTTTGCCTCATACTCTATCTCAGGGGTCATGGGGTCCCAGTGCAGGCGTACAGTCTGCTCCCAAAATTCCTCCGAGCTAAAGAGCTATCACACACACACACACACACACACACACACACACACACACACACACACACACACACACACACACACACACACACACACACACACACACACACACATTACACATGCTGATAAAAGCAACTGATTCCATCAAAATATGGAATTGTTAAAAAAAAAAGTTGTGACACTATACAAATTGTGAATAAAAACTGAATGCAATGATGTGGAAGTGCCAAATTTCAATATTTCATTCCAAAAAGAACACAAATGACAGGTCAGAAGTTTAAACTGAGAAAATGTATTATTTTAAGAAAAAAATATGTTGATTTTAAATTTCGTGGAACAAATTTCATGTCAACAAATCTCAAAAAACTTGGCACAGGTAACAATAAGAGGCTGGAAAAGTCAATTGCACTTATAACGAACAGCTGAAAGACCAATCATCACTAATGAGGTCCACTGGCAACATGGCTGAGTATAAAAAGAGCTTCTCAGAGTGGCAGTGTCTCTCAGAAGTGAGGCTGAGTAGGGGATCACCAATTCTCCCAATGTTGCATAGAAAGGTAGTGGAACAATATCAGAAAGGTGTTTTCCAGCGAAAAATTGCAGAGTTTGAAGTTATCATCATCTACATTACATAACATCATCCAAAGATTCAGAGAATCTGGAACAATCTCTGTGCATAAGGGTCAAAGGCTGAAAAACCATACTGAATACCCATGATCTTCGGGCCCATAAACGACACTGCACCACAAACAGGAATGCAACTGTAAGGGAAATCACAGAATGGGCTCAGCAATACTTCCAGAAATCATTGTCGGTGAACACAATCCACCGCGCCATCCACCGTTGCCAAATGAAACTCTACAGTACAAAGAAAAAGCCATTTGTAAACAGGACCCAAAAGTGCAGCCGTTTTCTCTGGACCAGGGGTCATTTAAAATGGACTGTAGCCAACTGGAAAACTGTTCTGTGGTCAGACGAATCACGATTTGAAGTTCTTTATGGAAAACTGGGACGCCATGTCATCCAGACTAAAGAGGACAAGGACAACCCAAGTTGTTATCGGTGCTCAATTCAGAAGCTGCATCTGTGATGGTATGGGGTTGCATGAGTGTGTGTGGCACGGGCAGCTTGCACATCTGGAAAGGCACCGTCAATGCAGAATTCAAAGTGCATTCCCTGCTTGACAAACTCAACTTTAATTTGATTCCTTGAGGGATCGGAATTCCAGATGAGCTCAAATGCACCCACATTTATTAAATTAATATTACATTTACTGAATTAAAACAACTTAAAAAACTAAAAACTAAAGATTTGAAGCTTCCTTCTGTCTCTATCTGGGAGGCCAGCGGGGCGGGATGTTGAGAGACAGCCAATGAGAGAGCAACTCGTGCGTCGATTGGCGCATTTGAATTTTGAATTTCTTTTCGTAAGAGGGGGTTGTTTCGTATCTCGATGACGGAAATTCAAGAAAATGTTTTCCGTAACCCAAGGATTTCGTACACAGGGTTAAGTTGGAGGCCGACTGTACTTCATTATTATCTTTGCTTTTACCATGTGAATTGTTGCTTGCAGCTATTAGATTATTCATTCATCATTTCATTTTCTGAACTGCTTAATCCTAATTAGGGTCGTGGGGTGGTTGGCGCCCATCTCAGACGACCTAGGTTTGAGGGCAGAATACATCAAGGACAGCTTACCAGGCCATCGCATGGCCATTATCATTCCTTCATTGATTTCCTGAACCATTTAATCCTAATTAGGGCCACAGAGAGGTTGGTGGACATCTCAGCCGACTCTGGGCGAGTGCAGAGTACACCCTGGACAGCTCGCCAGGCCATTGCAGAATAGAATCATGCTGAAGGCTATGCAGCCTACTCTTTAATAGTCTAAAGTCAGCAATGGTTCTTTTACATGTCTCTCACCATAGACAGTGAGAGATATGGCCGGCCTTTAATAATCCATATAGCTGCACTGCAGGGACAGTGACAACCTGTTGAGAGTGGGGCTTGATCCCCAAACCTTGGGATCAGTGATCCAGCACCTTGCCACACAGGACAGCTCATTAGGACCCTGCAGGGCCATATTGTCTTGTATTGTATTGTATTACATTTCATTACATTTTATTACATTACAGTATACTATATTATATTATATTATATTATATTATATTATATTATATTATATTTTACTATGTTATTTTACCCAGCTCTGCACCAGAGATGTAAAAATGTACAGTACTTAAGTTTGAATTAGTGATTCAAATACATTTATATCATCTTAACAGGAGAGTCGCAGGACATTTTTACACACAGTGACATCTGACTGACTCACTGGTTTAAACCTTTCACTGGTGTCTGCGAACTGCGTTGCCTTCTCCAGATCGAAATGTAGCACCATATGGCTGAATAAGGAATCCGGCAAACTTTGCATATCACCATCCTCACCCTGACACAAACACTTGGAGTACTCCAGCACTTGAGGACCAAACACCAGCAACACCTGACCTGAAACACACACACACACACACACACACACACACACACACACACACACACACAAGCTTTCACATGTAATGACACAGTGGTGTACTGGTTTGTACACCTGTCTCAGTGCAAGGAGGTCCTGGGTTCGAGTCAACGGCTCAGCAAGGGCATTTCTGTTTGGAGTTGGGAAGTTTTCCCGCCTGATTGTGTGGGTTTCCTCTGGGTACTCTGATTTCCCCCCCAATGTCCAAAGACATGCATATTAGGATAATCGACTGTTCCAAATCACCCCTAGGGTTGAGTGTGAATGGTTGTGTGTGCGTGTGTGTTGCCTTGTGATGGTCTGGTTTAGGATATACCCAACCTTTGTTAAGATTCAGTGGCGATGGGCCCCATTCTCCCTATGGCCCTAGGAGGATTAATTTAATTTAATGAATAATTTCACCTGATCGTTGTGTATTCCAGTGACTCTGTGAATTGTCAATATTGCTGGTAAAAGTAATTTCCTGTGTGGGTATTAAATCAGATGTGTTTGGGATAAATAGGAGTATTAAAGTCAGTATTGTTACCCTGCACCCGGATGTCTTCCAGGTACTCCTTGTGTGGCACCTTCAATTCTCCTGGTTTCGCCTTGTGTGGACCTGTTCGTAAAGAAATCTTCCACCATCGCCAAATAACCTGGAGTTAAGAAAATAATTAAATACACTTTGAGTAAAATACTGAGCCAGTTTACTGTAAGGGTGGAGTCTGGGTGAGGTTGGTACTGCCCACCTATGGTTAGAGAAGGTTTTTTCTTATAATATTCAAGGGTCAGTTGGCCCGGTAGTAAGGTGATGGATTACTAATCCCAAGGTTCGGGGTTCAAGTCCCCCTGTCACAGAATTGTCACTGCTGCACGTGCACCCCCCCGTGCAGCTAACTGGGTTATCAAAGGTTGGCCATGTCTCTCACTGTCTGTGCTGAGCTTCATGTAAAAAAAAAAAAATTCTGAATTTCATCAAGCGTAGACTGCATAGCCATCAGTGTTGCTACCCTACGATGGCCTGTCGAGCTGTCCAGGGTGTACTCTGCCCTCCTCGTACAGAGGCTGAGATGAGTGCCAGCCTCCCCGTGACCCTAATTAGCATTCAGTAGGTTAAGAAAATGAATGAGCGGATCAATTTTATTTTCAGTATTTCATTCATTCACTCATTCCGTAAGTTGGATGTTTTTTGTCTAGTTGAGACTTGGCAGCAGCTGGGTGACTTTTCCCATCTCAACGATGCAACTCCTCCGGGGTTTGGTTACATCTCGCAGCCGCGTGTCACTGGTCGCGGGGGCGGTCTCGCTCTGGTCCACCGAGAGTCCCTGAGGATAGCGCCCATCAATGTGCCTGTTTATAATTCATTTGAAGCTATTGTCTGTCAGCTTTCTGGACCTACTCCCACCATCATTGCCACTATATACAGACCACCAAAGTATAATAAGGATTTTTTATTGGACTTTTTAAACTTTTTAACAGCTGTTTCAACTCTGTCATCCAATATCATTTTACTAGGGGACTTTAATATTCATATGGACAACATCAACAACACTCTCACCAATGATTTTATTTCCTGTTTAGACAGTTTTGGTATACAACAATATGTCAATTTCTCCACCCACTCTAAAGGACACTTTATTGATTTAATTTGCTGTTCAGGTATAACTCCAATAGACTGCAAACCGGACTCCATCCCCTTCACAGATCACTTTCTTCTCACCTTCAACGTCCATCTTCCTCATACCACGTCTAACCCTCCACGCTCCATTTCCTTCCGTAAAATCAAGGACATTAACCTCAATACTCTTTCCTCTCACATCAATAACCTTCCCAGTGTAGACAGTATTTCAACTCCGGATGACCTGGTCTCATACTACAACACCCATCTACATAACATTCTCAATAATCTTGCTCCTCTCAAATCCCGGTCTGTCTCTTTCTCTCACTCTGCACCCTGGTACTCACCCACACTAAGACAGTTAAAATCAAAAGGCCGTCAACTGGAGAGACTTAGCAAGAAAACCGGACTCGCTATACATAAACAAATGTACAATAACCACATTCTCCTCTATAAAAACTCTATCATCAAAGCCAAATCCACATATTACTCCAACCTAATAACCTCAAATGCAGGTAATACCAAGACTCTTTTCTCCCTCCTCAATAACTTCTCCAAACCCTCAGACCCTCTTCCATCTCATCTTTATTCCTCTGATTTTTGCAATACCCTGGCCGCATTCTTTATCACCAAAATTCAATCCATCCACCAGCAGCTCACTCCCCTTCCCTCCATCTCCACCTATGACTATATCACTCTTCTCCGGTATCCCTTTTTCATCCTTTTCCTTACCCTCCATCAGTGAAGTTTCCACCCTTATTCTCAATCTAAATCCTCCTCTTGTTCTCTTGACCCTCTTCCTACTGTTCTCATTAAATCTGTTCTTCCTACTCTTGTTCCTCTTATTACCAACATAATCCACTCCTCCCTCACCACTGCAACTGTCCCCTCTTCCCTTAAAACTGCTGCTGTTACTCCCATCCTCAAAAACCTGGTTCAGATCCCTCCGACCTCAATAACTTCCGCCCTATCTCAAATCTTCCATTCATTTCTAAACTTCTTGAAAAAACAGTCTATTCCCAACTCAATTCTCATCTGTCCTCCAATAACCTCTATGAGCGTTTCCAATCTGGCTTCCGTCCCCTCCATAGCACTGAAACAGCTCTTCTCAAAATCACAAATGACCTTCTCCTCGCTGCTGACTCCGGTTCATTATCCATCCTCCTCCTGCTTGACCTCAGCTCTGCATTTGACACCATCTCACATTCCATCCTCCTCAATAGACTCTCTAGTATTGGTATTTCTGGCTCTGTTCTTTCTTGGTTTCATTCTTATCTTTCCAACCGCACTCAGTTTGTCCAACTTAAATCTTTCTCCTCTGATCCTGTCCCCATCACCACCGGTGTTCCTCAGGGTTCTGTCCTAGGTCCCCTCCTTTTCATCATCTATCTCCTTCCCCTCGGTCACATTTTTCGAAAACATCACATCCATTTTCACTGCTATGCGGATGACACCCAGCTCTACCTCTCCAGCAAACCCAGCACCACACTCCCTCCCTCCTCCCTTCTCCTCTGCATCCATGAAATAAAGTCCTGGTTCACCTCAAATTTCCTCAAACTTAACAGCAATAAAACTGAACTCCTCCTCACTGGCACCAAATCCACCCTAAGTAAAATCAATAATTTCTCTATTCTCATCGACGGTTCCTCCATCTCTCCCTCCCGGCAGGTCAAGAGTCTGGGTGTCATCCTCGATGGCACCCTTTCCTTCACCTCCCAAATCAACTCTGTCACCCGCTCAGCATACTTTCACCTTCGTAACATCCACCGCCTCCGTCCCTCCCTCACTCCTCAGTCCACCGCCATCCTGGTCCACAGCCTCGTCACTTCAGGTCTGGACTATTGTAATTCTCTCTTCTTCGGCCTTCCTCATAAAACTCTCCATAAACTACAACTGGTACAGAACTCAGCAGCCCGAATCATCACACGCACCCCCTCCACCCACCATATCACTCCCATCCTACAACAGCTACACTGGCTCCCCATTACATACCGTATTCAATACAAAATCCTGCTCCACACATTCAAAGCTATTCATGACCTTGCTCCTCCATATCTCTCTGACCTCTTCCACATTGCCACTTCTGCTCGCTCTCTTCGCTCCTCTTCTTCGCTCCATCTCTCTGTTCCTTCAGCCCGCCTTGTCACTGTGGGGAGCAGAGCTATCAGCTGCTCTGCTCCCCAGCTCTGGAATTCTCTTCCTCCCGATCTCCGCAATATAGACACATTCCCACTCTTCAAATCCAGACTCAAAACTCACCTGTTCAAACTTGCATACTCACTGTAACCACAACTGCACTGTCATGTAAATATTTCAACTGTATTTAACTGTCTGTTTATATTGAATATGTTGATTGTATTTTATTTGAATGTTTTATTACTGTTTTTATGATGTGAGGCGACCTTGAGTGCTGAGAAAGGCGCCATATAAATAAAATGTATTATTATTATTATTATTCATTCATTCAATTTCTGAACAGCTTGAACCTAATTAGCTTATCGACAGCTTCAGCAGGAACCTTGTGAATTTCAGGAGGATTTTAACCAGTAAATAGTAATTTGAGCTGTTTTAATCCAATAAAAGTATTTTTTGAAAATAAAAATTAAAGAATTTTAACATTAATGTGTTTTTCATCACAGTATTATGATATTGTTTTATTTTCAAATCAAACATGTTCAGTACTTAATGCTCCTTAATGGATATGATTTGGCTTGTAGCGTCAATGTCTATTCTATTTTTTCTCTATAAATTTTGGTTAAAAATATCAGTCATTCAGAAGTTTTGATCACGGTTTATTGTGTGAAATCAATCAAATGTAATCAATCAATCAATCAATCAAAGGATCAATCAATCAAACGATCTTGCCTCTTTCTCAAGGTTCTTGCACACTCACCTGTGTTTCAGTGACCAGAAAACAGAAAAAATCTTTAATCGGTGCAGGTCCTTGAGAGCTGACCTCCAACAATATCTTTTCCTGCTGCTCCTCCATATTTACAGCCTGTACTGATGTCTATAACTTCACTTTGGTTTTACACAGACCTTCTACTCCTAAAACACCGTGGGACTGAGTGACCAATCACTTGCTGAATGCTAGAGTTTTTACCGTGACCTTATAGTTACTACCTACATTCTCTATTACATCATTAAGTATTCCACTGTTTCCTTGCCAGACTGTGCCTCTATGACCTGACACTAGAAACTGATGTAAAGCTCTGTAAGCGGGATGTCCCTGAGTAAATCACACAGACGGTAAGTCAATCGGGATGAGATGATGCTACAAGGAGGGGTGGATTCTTTGTTTCTCATGATGATAGGGCAGTAGTCCATCTCCGACATCATCACCTGCTAATTAACATAAAGATCCTGTGATGCTATACTAAGTACTTAGGCTCAACAGTCCAGAGCAATGGAGAGTGTGGAAAAGAGGTGAAGAAGCGTGTACAGGCAGGTTGGAATGGTTGGAGAAAAGTGTCCGGTGTGTTGTGTGATTGGAAGGTATCGGCAAGAATGAAAGGAAAAGTGTACAAGACGGTGTTGAGGCCAGTGATGTTGTATGGTTCAGGAATAGTGGCGTTGGGGAAAAGACAGGAGGCAGAGCTGGAGGTAGCAGAGATGAAAATGTTGAGGTTCTCTTTGGGAGTAACGAGGATGGATAGGATTAGGAATGAGCACATCAGAGGGACAGCACATGTAAGATGTTTTGGCGACAAAGTCAGAGAGGCTAGATTGAGATGGTTTGGACATGTACAGAGGAGGGATAGTGAGTATATTGGTAGTAGGATGCTGAGGTTGGAACTACCAGGCAGAAGGCCCAGATGAAGACCAAAGAGACGATTCATGGATGTGGTGAGGAAGGACATGAAGGCAGTTGGTGTAAGAGAAGAAGATGCAGAGGATAGGGTGAGATGGAGGCTCATGATTCGCTGTGGTGACCCCTGAAGGGAACAGCCGAAAGGAAAAAAAGAAGATCCTGTGATGCTATACAGCATACCCTATGACATCACTCAACAACATTGACACAGAAAGGGGCAGTCCCACCCTAGGACCTCTTACAAAGCAATTTAAGTACTGCTTTAAATTTTCATTAGATTTAACAGAATTCCAAGATTGTAATTATTCATTTATTCATTCATTTTCTGTAACCACTTAATCCTAATTAGGGTCACGGGGAGGCTGGCACCCATCCCAGCCAACTCCGGACGAGGGCAGAGTACACCCTGGATAGCTCGCCAGGCCATCGCAGGCCGGAAACACGCTGACGGTTATGCAGCTACTCTTGTCGAAAGTCAGTATTTTTTTTACAGCCCCACACCATTGACAGTGAGAGACATGACCGGCCTTTGATAACCCAGTTAGCTGCACTGGGAGAGATTGTAATTCATGAAATGTAATTAATGTGGGGAAATGGTGGCCCTGTTTGATTTGATCTGAAATTCATGGGTTCATGCCCCATTATCACCAAGTTCTCATTGCTGTCCGCCATTGCAGCTAACTGGGTCATCAAAGATCAGCCATGTCTCTCACTGTCTGTGTTGAGGGGGATGTAAAAGAACCATTAGTATAATTCGTAAAAAGGAGGCCACTGAGTTGCTATCAGCATGTTTCTGCCCCATGATGGCCTGGCCACCTGCCCAGGGTGTACTCTGCTCTAGCCCACAGTTGGCTAAGATGGGCACCAGCCTCCCTGTAACCCTAATTAGGATTAAGCATTTTCTGTGCCGCCCCAGGAAGAAAAAAACATTTTACGCCCCCCACTGCCCCGTGAGCGATGATAAATAGTATTATTTGTCTATAAAATTTTTTATTAGTACACCTCTGCATAACATTGTATCTTTATTCAACTTTATTTAACTTACAACAAATAAAAACTTCATTAACATGTTTTTTTAAATCTGTAATAGAAAAGATTTAAAGTCCACCAAAGTGCCTGAAATTCAAAAACATATATACATCCTTATTTCAACTCATTCAACTTATTGACGGCGTTCCTGTTAAACTTTTCCGTGTTGTTTCATCATAGCGCAACGATGAGAGCGCCACTGCCTACTAGTGGAGCGGAGGTGCAATTAAACGTAAATCTCGTACACAATTCCAGAAAAGCATGTTCCCCAGGGTCATACGAGCTCCTCCCGGCATCATACCCCACTACTAGTATTTGCTGGATGCCCTTCCTGATGCAACCCTCTGCATTTATCCGGGCTCGGGACTGGCGTGAGGGAGAGACACTGGCTTGTGGCCCTCCCTCACGGCTGTATTTTGAGAAGCACTATTCTTGAGGGGGGGACCCAATTCAATTATAATACTGGGATTAAAATTTTTTTTATAAGAGAGAAGTAAGGAAAGAGGAAATTAAAACAAACAAAAAAATTATTTTTAAATCACCATGAACATTTTTATTTCTTCAATAAATTTTTTGTTAAATATCAGGGTTAGGGTCCAACATTTAGTTGTATACACTTTCGTTTATGCCTCATATGTTTATGACACGGTGTGGTTATCACATCAGCCTCACGGCAATAAAGTCCTGTGTTCGAGTCCCGGGCTTGGGGGTGTTTCCATGTGGAGTTTGCATGTCCTCATGTTTTCTGCCTTCTTCTTTTCCTTTCGGCTGTTCCCTTCAGGGGTCGCCACAGCGAATCATCTTCCTTCATCTCACCCTATCCTCTGCATCTTCTTCTTTTACACCAACTGCCTTCATGTCCTCCTTCACCACATCCATGAATCGTCTCTTTGGTCTTCCTCTAGGCCTTCTGCCTGGTAGTTCCAACCTCAGCATCCTACTACCAATATACTCACTATCCCTCCTCTGTACATGTCCAAACCATCTCAATCTAGCCTCTCTGACTTTGTCGCCAAAACGTCTTACAATTGAGCCTAAGTACTTAAAATCCTCCAAATTCCTTATCTCTGCTCCCTGTAACCTCACCGTTCCTGTTGAGTCCTTGTCATTCAGAAACATATATTCTGTCTTACTGAGCCTAACCTTTTATTCGCCTCCTTTCCAGGGCATACCTCCACCTCTAGATTTTCCTGCACTTGTTCTCTGCTCTCATTGCAGATCACAATGTCATCTGCAAACATCATAGTCCATGGGGAATCTTGTTTAACCTTGTCTGTCAGTCTGTCCATCACCATAGCAAACAAGAAGGGGCTGAGAGCTGACCCTTAATGCAGTCCCACCTCCACCTTGAACTCTTCTGTCACACCGACAGCACACCTCACCACTGTCTTACATCTCTCATACATGTCCTGCACCACTCTAACATACTTCTCTGCCACTCCAGACTTCCTCATGCAATACCACAGTTCCTCTCTCGGCACCCTGTCATATGCTTTCTCCAGATCCACAAAGGCACAATAATGTAGCTCCTTCTGACCTTCTCTGTACTTCTCTATTAACATCCTCAAGGCAAACACTGCTTCTGTGGTGCTCTTTCTTGGCATGAAACCAAACTGTTGTATACGAATGCTGACCTCTGCTCTTAGTCTAGCTTCCACTATTCTTTCCCATAACTTCATCGTATGGCTCATCAACTTTATCCCTCTGTAGTTGCCACAACTCGGCACGTCTCCCTTGTTCTTAAAAATGGGCACCATCACACTTCTCCTCCATTCCTCTTGCATCCTCTCTCTCTAAGACCTTGTTGAATGTTCTTGTCAGGAAATCTACTGCTACCTCTCCTAGACACTTCCATACCTCCACAGGTATGTCATCAGGACCAACTGCCTTTCCATTCTTCATCCTCTTCAGTACCCTCCTCACTTCACCCTTACTAATCTTTGCTACTTCCTGGTCCTCAACAGTCACCTCTTCTACTCTTTTTTCTCTCTCTCATTTTCCTCATTCATCAGCTCTTCAAAGTACTCTTTCCATCCTCCCAGCACACTTCTGTCATCAGTCAATACATTTCCCTCTCTGTTCTTTATCAATCTAACTTGCTGCACGTCCTTCCCATCTCTATTTCTCTGCTGTGCCAACCTGTATAAATCATTTTCTCCCTCTTTACTTTCCAACCGAGCATACAAGTCATGATACGCCCTCTGGCCTTTGACACCGCTACCTTCGCCTTACGCTGTGTCTCCCTGTACTCCTGTTTACTCTCTTCGGTCCTCTCAATGTCCCAATTCTTCTTAGCTAACCTCTTCATTTGTACACACTCCTGCACTTCCTCATTCCACCACCAAGTCTCCTTATCTACTTTCCTTCCAGAAGACACCAAGTATTCTCCTACCTGTCTCCCTGATCCCATTAGCTGTAGTTGTCCAGTCATCTGGAAGCACTTCCTGACCACCCAAAGCCATTTTCAACTCCTCCTTGAGGACATGACACTCTTCCTTTTTCAGCTCCCACCACTTTGTCTTCTGCTCTGCCTTTGCCTTCTTCACCTTCCTCACCATCAGCGTCATCCTACACACCACCATCCTATGCAATTTGGCAACACTCTCACCCGCTACTACTTTGCAGTCACTGACTTCCTTCAAATTACATCGCCTACACAGGATGCAGTCTACCTGTGTGCTCCTACCTCCGCTTTTATAAGTCACCATATGCTCCTGTCTATTCTGGAAGAAAGTATTTACCACAGCCATTTCCATCCTTTTTGCAAAATCTATCATCTGTCCTTCTGCGTTCCTGTCCTGGATACCAAACCTGCCCATCACTTCCTCGTCCCCTCTGTTGCCTGCACCAACATGTCCATTGAAGTCTGCTCCAATGACCACTCTTTCACCTCTGGGGATACTCTGCATCACTTCATCTAACTCACTCCAGAATCTCTCCTCTTCTAGCTCACATCCTGCTTGTGGGGCATAAGCACTAACAACATTGAACATCATGCCTTCAATTTCTAATTTAAGACTCATCATTCTGTCTGACACTCTCTTCACTTCTAGAATATTCCTGACAAACCCCTCCTTCAAGATGACTCCTACTCCATTTCTCTTCCCATCCACACCATGAAAAAACAGTTTAAACCCTGATCCTAAGCTTCGAGCCTTGCTACCTTCCACCTGGTCTCCTGAACACACAGTATGTCCACCTTCCTCCTCTGCATCATGTCAGCCAGCTCTCTACCTTTTCCTGTCATAATTACAATATTCAAAATTCCTACTCTCAGTCCTAGACTCATGCCTTTCATCTTCTCTCTCTGCCTACAGACACGCCTCTCCTTCGAAGTCTTCCTCCTCTAGTCCAAAAACTTGAACATTAGGCGAATTGGCTGTTCCAATTAAATTTCCCCTAGATGGGAGTGCTTGTGTGCTGGAAATGAATGCTTTTAAATTTCTGCTAATAAAAATCAAAATAAAAAATGTAGGGAGAAAAACATTATTTCCATGATAGAAAAAAAGTCCAAAACACAGTGTAGTTAAAAATCTTTAATATAATAATCATACATGTATTTATATTTATATACAGTACATGTGACAGAGAGTAGTTTGTGAATCTAGGTCAGACAGGAAGCTCCTGCAGCTCCAACTCCCTGTCTCTGTTCTCCGTCACATTCTTTTTTTAACACCCGACCTGCTTTGTGCTGAGCTTGTATGAAACATAAACCTTCTTCACCAACAAACAGATTAAACACCGCCCAGAAACAGAACTTCGGCCAGAGATAAAATCCATACAGTCCTAGTTCCCCACTGGCGCTGTGAGGCTTTATGTGCTGTTACGGTTCACACTCACTTGACCACTTTGGGAACACGCTTTTCAAGGCATGCAATTACCTTATTGGACCAGCAGGTGGCAGAGTTTCAGTGCATAAAATCACAGATTAACGTTCAATTCATCAGTAAGACAAGTGAATATTAGTCTGAATTTTTCTGAGTTATTGTCATGATATTTCACTTATAACAGTCTCTAGGAGTTTAATCTGGATGGAACAAAACAAAACAAAAAATATCACTCGGTGAGTCATGAATCTGTTAGCTAAAAGTATAAAGTTCACCAACACCAGTGAAACAGTCTGCACTGAATCTTGACCTGCACGGAAACATTTGGATGTTGAATGGACGGTCAGAATGTTCCTCCAGAGGCATGACTCTATGGGCGAACCTGCCCTGTATGAGCAGTCTATGATGGTGGGGGAATAGCGATGCTGTGGAGATGCTTTGATTCATTAATACCAATCAACAAATGCGACAGCCCAGTGGTGGTTTAGTGGTCTAGGGCGCAGGATCGCTGATCCGAAGGTTGGGGGTTCGAGTGCCACTCGACAAGGTTAGTACAGCTAACTGGGTTATCAAAGGTCTATCACTGTCTATGGTGTGAGGCATGTAAAAGAACCATTGCTGACCTTCGAAAAGAGTAGCTTTTCACGTCAGCGTGTTTCTAATCGGGAGCTGGAGTCCTGAGGCAGTTTGTTCACAGCAACGTTCTGGCAACTCCTGCAGTTGTATTGGCTTCTGCCGTTCCATTGGATCCTTCCGGTGGTGCCGAGAGGTGCTTGGGTAACAGCCTGTCCCTCCATACTTCCTACCCAGACTCTGCGCACTGGAGAGTATCACCAGCTGGGACACCAGCCAGAGCGCATCTCCAGTCCTTCGAGACTGACGGAGGCTGCTACTGTACTACAGACCATTTTACATGTTGTTGCTGTTCACCTCATCCTGACGACAATTTCCCATCTACACTTTAAAGTTTACGTCCAGTCTGATCCTACACCGTGTCCCTCACTGGCTTTGTGATGAACACAACCATAAGTTTCGTGTTCTTCTGTGGCATTTCCAGGAACGGGATCATGCTCCAGTCGAGGACTTTTGGATGCAAGACTCACAGCCTGAAAGTGCTCCTGAACTATCTGCACGAATGAAACGAACATGGAGCAGAACCCCACAGGAATGTTTATTACACTATCAAGACTCCATGCCAGAAAGACCTCAAGATGTGAGATCTGATCTGGTAGTGGTGTGATCTTAATAATCAACTGCTCGGCGTGTATTAGCACAGGATTAAAACGTTTATCACATCAAATGCACAAACTCTGCTTTTTAATTCAAATACACACGCTCTTTGATTTTAGACCACGCCTTTTGACTGTATGCCACACCCACCCCCAGTGTCAGAATCGGGGGTGGTTATTGATGTGGGGTTTATTCCACCTGCGATTTCACACTATGTCCGTGTTGGTAGATAAACGTGGCTCATGCAGCTGTATTAAAAACCCACAGACCAATCAGTTCCATTAGCATCGGCGATCTGATGGAAACCCAAAATTCCTGTTCAACACCAACAACATGAACTGCTTGTACTGTCATGAAACACATCAAGTATGAATGTCACTTTAAACCAGCAGTGATTCAACACTGCCTGTTTTTTGTTTTTAATCATAAATATCCCCCCCA
Organism: Plotosus lineatus; assembly: GCA_024760905.1. NCBI lineage: Eukaryota > Metazoa > Chordata > Actinopteri > Siluriformes > Plotosidae > Plotosus > Plotosus lineatus. The sequence continues at coordinate 17,939,941 of CM045743.1, forward strand.
CAAAAAAGGATTATAAATAGTGATAAGCACTAACTGCTGATGCTAAGACATTATTAATTACTTTCTAAAAGCCATAAATATGCTGGAGTGCAGACGTGGAGCGTGACGGGAGCTGAGCGAGGACTGGAGGAAGACTGTCTACTGGATCGCTTCTGTACGGGTGGGTTTCAAACACCAAATCCACCCACATTCACGCTCCCGAGATTTCACAGTCCAACACGAACAGACGTCTGTCACGTTGTGAGGGCGACGAGGAGCTAAACACAGAACACGCCCCTTTCTCCAAACGTGTCAGTGCAGTGAACATAGTGTGCATGTGAGAGAGAGAGAGAGAGAGAGAGAGTGTGTGTGTGTGTGTGAGTGAGACAGAGAGAGAGAGAGAGAGAGAGAGAGAGAGAGAGAGTGTGAGAGAGAGAGAGTGTGTGTGTGTGTGTGTGGTAGTGCTGGGCTTTACAGGAACGGATTAGTAGATGATCCTCCGCTTTGATAAGGACCTGCAGGAGCTCCAGTCTGAGAGAGCGAAAAAGAGAGAGCGAGATTACGGATTTTTATAGACTATATATACTGTATATACACATGTAGATTATTTATATGAATATGTTGAACTATGATTCACTACCTATCACAGAATTAACAAATGACGAGATATACACTCGGTTACTCATATGGACTGGCAATTTGAAATAACATAGAAATGAAAAAAAATATATGCTCTTTCGGATTAATCGATAAAATAATTCACCAAATGCACACACACACACTTTATATATATATATTATATATATATATATATATACACACACATACATACACACACACACAAGTTCTTCTCAAAAAATTAGCATATTGTGAAAAAGGTAATTATTTTCTGTGATGTACTGATAAACATTAGACTTTCATATATTTTAGATTCACTACACACAACTGAAGTAGTTCAAGCCTTTTATTGTTTTAATATTGATAATTTTGGCAAAAAATTAAAGAAAAAACAAAAATCCCCATCTCAAAAAATTAGCATATTTCATTCGACCAATAAAAAAAAAGGTGTTTTTAATACAAAAAAGTCAACCTTCAAATAATTGTGTTCAGTTATGCACTCAATACTTGGTCGGGAATCCTTTTGCAGAAATGACTGCTTCAATGCGGCGTGGCATGGAGCCAATCAGCCTGTGGCACTGCTGAGGTGTTATGGAGGCCCAGGATGCTTCGATAGCGGCCTTAAGCTCATCCACAGTGTTGGGTCTGGTGTCTCTCAACTTTCTCTTCACAATATCCCACAGATTCTCGATGGGGTTCAGGTCAGGAGAGTTGGCAGGCCAATTGAGCACAGTAATACCATGGTCAGTAAACCGTTTAGCAGTGGTTTTGGCACTGTGAGCAGGTGCCAGGTCGTGCTGAAAAATGAAATCTTCATCTCCATAAAGCTTTTCAGCAGATGGAAGCATGAAGTGCTCCAAAATCTCCTGATAGCTCGCTGCATTGACCCTGCCCTTGATAAAACACAGTGGACCAACACCAGCAGCCGACATGGCACCCCAGACCATCACTGACTGTGGGTACCTGACACTGGACTTCAGGCATTTTGGCATTTCCTTCTCCCCAGTCTTCCTCCAGACTCTGGCACCTTGATTTCCGAATGACATGCAAAATTTGCTTTCATCCGAAAAAAGTACTTTGGACCACTGAGCAACAGTCCAGTGCTGCTTCTCTGTAGCCCGGGTCAGGTGCTTCTGCCGCTGCTTCTGGTTCAAAAGTGGCTTGACCTGGGGAATGCGGCACCTGTAGCCCAGTCCACTGCTTCCACAGGTCCCCCAAGGTCTGGAATCGGCCCTTCTCCACAATCTTCCTCAGGGTCCGGTCACCTCTTCGGGTTGTGCAGCGTTTTCTGCCTCACTTTTTCCTTCCCACAGACGTCCCACTGAGGTGGCTTGATACAGCACTCTGGGAACAGCCTATTCGCTCAGAGATTTCTTTCTGTCTTACCCTCTTGCTTGAGGGTGTCAATGATGGCCTTCTGGACAGCAGTCAGGTCGGCAGTCTTACCCATGATTGCGGTTTTGAGTAATGAACCAGGCTGGGAGTTTTTAAAAGCCTCAGGAATCTTTTGCAGGTGTTTAGAGTTAATTGGTTGATTCAGATGATTAGGTTAATAGCTCGTTTAGACTACCTGAACATGATATGCTCATTTTTTGAGATAGGAATTTTGGGTTTTCATGAGCTGTATGCCAAAATCATCAGTATTAAAACAATAAAAGACCTGAAATATTTCAGTTGGTGTGCAATGAATCTAAAATATATGAAAGTTTCATTTTTATCAGTACATTACAGAAAATAATGAACTTAATCACAATATGCTAATTTTTTGAGGACTAGTATGTATATATATATATATATATATGCTACTTTACTGACTTTGAAATATTCATTATAATCAACCAAATTTTTATATTCACCTCAGTACGATTTTGAATTTGGTTTATGAGATTTGTTATGTTTGGGTGTAAAATGGTGATGCAGCCTTTTATTGCTTGTTGCCATGGTGACCATATCAGCTGGAAATTTTCAGAAGAGACTCTGTCTCACCTCACTTTAATTATCTCTAACATAAATGAGTGTAAAAACAAACAAACAAACAAAAAACCTCCAAAAACTCACCATGAAGGGGTTGTTGGAGACGCCGGGCTGACCGTAACTCATGGGAGGTTTTTGACCATAAACAGGAAACCCACCTGAGGGGTGAGAGTAGGAATAAGAGAACACAGAGAATGTGTACGCAGTGTTGCTTTTAAGGTGTTACCGTGTAAGGCGTTTCTCAGCTTTTGTGGGCATGTACCATTGGGCTGTTGGTACGGTGCCGGTGGGGGGAACGGCTGTGGGAAACTCCCACTGAAACTGGTGGGCAGGCAGAAATTGGAGGCATTTCCAAAACCGGAAGGCATACTCATCGAACCTGGAGGAAAATAAATAAAATCACTTCCTTATTTAACTCCTTAATGACCTTCATAACTTCACAGACAATTACGTTTAATTTCAAAGACACGCCTCACAGCCCCCAGCCAGCGGGGACGCGGGCCCCACAGCCCCACAGCCAGCGGGGACGCGGGCCTCATAGCCCCACAGCCAGGCGGGGACGCACAATCCCACAGCCAGGCGGGGACGCACAGCCCCCCAGCCAGGCGGGGACGCACAGCCCCCCAGCCAGGCGGGGACGCACAGCCCCACAGCCAGGCGGGGACGCACAGCCCCACAGCCAGGCGGGGACGCACAGCCCCACAGCCAGCCGGGGACGCACAGCCCCACAGCCAGCCGGGGACGCACAGCCCCCCAGCCAGCCGGTACGCACGCCCCACAGCCCCCAGCCAGCCGGGACGCACGCCCCACAGCCCCCACCCAGCCGGGACGCACGCCCCACAGCCCCCACCCAGCCGGGACGCACGCCCCACAGCCCCCAGCCGACCGGGACGCACGCCCCACAGCCAATCAGGACATGCCTCCAGCTCTCAAGCAATCAGAGTAAACTGACCCACTCTCATCCAATCAAAACACACCCTACTACTCTCATCCAAACAAGACACACTGCACTGGTCTCAGTCACTCCACTCAGGGAACATCTCTCTTCCCTCAGCCAATCAAAACACACGTCAATGTTTCTGGCTAATCAGAGCTCACCGTCTTGATGGTAATAAGATGATAGCTGCTACCTGTAGCTGATGATCTGTTGTTCTGGAATGGATTTGTACCCATTGACTCTGGAGGAATCGCTGCAGCAACAAACGGATTTGTAGAAGCTTCAAAAGAGAGAAATTAAAACAAGTAAAAAGTGCAGATGATAAGAGACAAGTATTCAAGAAACAGGAGGAAGAAATGCTGCCATCATATCTCACCTGGAAAACCCTGCTGCATGCTGGGAATCACAGGCGGAGTTGGAGCTGCTGTAGAGCCGGGAACGCCATCGAACACACTGTACAGATACACACATGCAAGCATGCGCATTCACACACACACACACACAACCACAGACATGTATACACAACCACAGACTGCGGTGTATTTGCCTGTGTATTTGCTAAAAGTGGAAAAGTAAACACACCCTTGTGAAGTGGAGCTGAGAGCGCTGTCAAGTTCTGCCAGAGCAGCGTATCGATCCTTAGCCGAAACACTGGGTAAGGGCGGAGCTGACACGCCTGGTCCTGAAGCACACACACACACACACACACACACACACACACTGAGTATTGACTTTTTCACGTAACTAAGTTGACACAAAGCTGAAATACACAGAGGCTACACCTCCTTCACTGCTATTCTCACGCAATCCTTTCTGCTGTTATTTTAAATTAGCTGCTTCTATAGCGTGCATGTGTGTGTATGTGTGTGTGTGTGTGTGTGTGAGACACCTGACGGTTTGCTGAAATGTGTAAAGTTGGCAAAGTTTGTCGGAGCAGCACTGTGAGCTGGAGGAGCTGCAAAAATATCTCCACCCAGAGCAGACAACAGATCAAACTTCTTCTCCTGAGGCTGAGAACGACTGACCACTGGGGACTGAGAAAGAGAGAGAGAGATCAGTGTCATGTGAACAAGAAACCATAAAAATCATTAACTGGACTGAAGTATCTTTTTTTTTTCTTAGGTTATAGTTTTCACTCTGACTGTTACAAAGCACTGACACTGGAGACTTCCATACACACATTGAATGAGCTGTTTCCATAGAAACAATATCATCATAACCAACCGATTAACTATAAATAAAACTGCGATGTGGGGCTGCACAGCTGCCAGAGATCAATCAACATCTCTCCTGACCAATCACCATCCATAATTCAACTCCTCTCCCGACCAATCACAATACAGAACATATCACCTTCTCTCCCGACCAATCGCCATCTCTCCTGACCAATCACAATCCAGAACACGACACCACCTCTCCTAGCCAATCACCACCCAGAAGCCAGCCCAGCACCCTAATGATTTTGAGGACGATAACCACGTTCTTAACCTGGTTGGATGGAGTTTTGTTCAGCTGCAGCATTTTCAGCGGTTGAACTTCTGGAGTGCTGCCACTGCTCGCTGAAGATCCTGAGTGAGAAACTTGGACGGACGCCAACATCTTTGCCTGCTCTGGAGGAACATACCTGTGTGCAGCCAATAACAAAAAAAAAAAAAGAAGGACCATACAGTAACACTCAATGTACACGTGTGTGTGTGTGTGTGTGTGTGTGTGTGTGTGTGTGTGTGTGGGCGAGTGTGTGGGATGTACAAAAGAAACATCTCACCATCGTTTCTTTTCGTATTTCTCCTGGAGAAACTCCTTTACTTTCTGAGGTTCTCGAAAATCTGGTACTGCAGAACTGCGGTCATCATACAACCCGAGCCAGATGTGCTTACACACCTGAAACACAGAGAGAGAGAGAGAGAGAGAGATTAACACACAAAAGAGACAGAATAACAGACAGACAAGTAAACTCTCACCTCGTTGCTGTGTTTTTGCAAGAACTCGATCTCCTGCTGCGTGAACGTAGTCATCGAGATGGACTTGACTCTGTGTGGAGGATTCAGACCCCGTCTAGAATGGACTCGTACACACACAAATAAGTTTTGATTTCTTGACTCTCAGACATTAAACTAAATCAGGGTGTGCAACATTCAAACATAAAATGTGATTAAAAAAAAAAAAAAGCAATTTAATTTGTATATATCAGAGCGAGAGAGGATTGAGACAGGCAGGAGACAGTTGTCAGATACAATAGAGACATTAGGAGGGAGACAGAGAGACACAAAAGAGCCTACAGCAAGACGGGCAAAGGACAGATAGAGTGTATTGGCTGCAGTGGAAGAAAGAACAAGTAGAGACAGTCAGAGAGACAAGGAGAGCTTGACACAGAGAGAGAGAGAGAGAGAGAGAGAGAGATGGATCAGTTTATAGTTGAATAGAACTCTGTGAATGCTGTAGTTCAGGAAAGCAGTGCAGGATAATCCCGCTACTCTGCCCATGTCACTTAACGCTGATTAAAGTAATAAAGTAAAAGGAGGTGAAAGGTGCAGACGCACAGAATGCCGGAGCAGGTGGTGCAGACGAAGGAGCCCACGGTCATGTTGGCGTAGGTCGGGCCGCGCTGCTCACAGTCGAAGCATTTCCGGTTAGCGGGCCGGCTGGTCATCTCGCGCAGAAGCTGCAGGTGCTTCTCTTCCTGTTTGCGCTTCACACTTGCCGCCATAACGGAAATCAATCCGGCGCTAATTCACCGTTAATGACACTGTCGGTACACCATAAACACGGTCGCTCCGCTCTCCTCCGTGCGCACGCGCGTGTGTGAGAGAAAGGAAACACAAACTCCCGGCTCGGTTCTAAGAAAGCTTCTACTCCATAATTAGTGCACTTGCACAGAGCGCTGATATTATTAGTTTGTCCCCTAAGTAGGGCACTGCTATTGGGAGAGAATGCTTTTCCGGAATTATTTAATCCACTGGCTCTTTATGGTGAAAAATGTAGCGGAGCGTCATTATGCACGCGCTTCTGCCCCCTGCAGGACTGGCGGTATGGCTTTAGTAAACTCTTTACTTTTGTTCTTCTTTTCCTTTCGGGTTTATATATATACAGAGATGAAAATGTTGAGGTTCTCTTTGGGAGTAACGAGGATGGATAGGATTAGGAATGAGCACATCAGAGGGACAGCACATGTTAGATGTTTTGGAGACAAAGCCAGAGAGGCAAGATTGAGATGGTTTGGACATGTACAGAGGAGGGATAGTGAGTATATTGGTAGTAGGATGCTGAGGTTGGAACTACCAGGCAAAAGGCCCAGAGGAAGACTAAAGAGAAGATTTATGGATGTGGTGAAGGCGGACATGAAGGTCGTTGGAGTAAGAGTAGAAGATGCAGAGGATAGAGAGAGATGGAGGCAGATCATTTGCTGTGGCGACCCCTGAAGGGAACAGCCGAAAGGAAAAGAAGAAAGAAGAAGAATGTGTGGTGTCTGAATGTGTGGAATTCCTTTGGGGTTTCCTCAGATAGGCCAGAAACGTGCACTGTAGGTTAATTGGTTGTTCCAAATCACCTCTGTGTGTGTGTGTGTGTGTGTGTGTGTGTGTGTGTGTGTGTGTGTTAGCCCTGCAATGGCCTGGCGAGTTGTCCAGAGTGTACCCCGCCTTCGCCTGGAGTTGGCTGAGATGGGTGTCAGCCTCCCCCCAAGCCTATTTCGGATTCAGCCGTTCATAAAACGAATTCGTTCTTGAATGTCTGTCTTCCTTTCAGCTTTTTCCCTTTTCTCAGGAGTCGCCACAGCGAATCATCTGATTCGCACGTTTGATTTGGCAGAGGTTTTTACATCGGATGCCCTTCCTGTCACAACCCTTTTTTGCAAGGGACAGAAAGACGACTTTGCAGCTACTCTTTACGAAAGTCAGCAATGGTTCTTTTACATGCCTCTCACCATAGACAGTGAGAGACATGGCCCGCCTTTGATAACCCAGTTAGATGCACTTCGTTCTTGAATGTTGTTCTAAAACAGATTTTGTTTGTAAAACACATTTTCCAATAGGGAATAATGTATGATGCAATACTGGTAAACCACCTGAATAAAGAATATAGTTTTACAAAACAAAGTTTTACCAATGCCATTTTCATACATTCCTATGATTTCGTTCTTCGCCGATTGTCATTCACCACACAATAACATGTTTAACTTTGGTTACTGTACACAATGACAAGTTATCAACTATAATATTGTTCAAAGGAAATACTGGTATTACCTTAATAGATCAGTGTATAACTATAAATGCTTTCTCCATAGAAAAACTTACACGTCTTGTCTCGATTTCTTTTAGTACAGGTCTAGCCTTGGTTTCTGCATTATTTCCAGCATTTTGATATTTTTGTTTGAGTGGTGTGATGCAAATCATTTCAAGTGCTTTTTATCACTTTATGTTTATATGTGTAATGTATATGAAAGGTGTTTTTTGTCAGGACTTCTGCTTATTTGTCTTTGTCTGTCATGTCCCACTGGGCTTTTTTGGATGGGATAAATCATTCTGTTCATTTTCTGTAACTGCTTAATCCTAATTAGGGTTGCGGGTAGGCTGGCACCCATCCCAATCAACATCCTAGACAGCTTGCCAGGGCATGGCAGGACGGAAACACGCTGACGGCTATGCAGCTACTCTTGTCGAAAGTCAGCAATGATTCTGTTACATGCCTCTCACCATAGACAGTGAAAGACATGGCTGAACTTTGATAAGCTGGTTAGCTGCACTGGGGGAACAACAGTGACATGAACCCCCAACCATAGGATCATTGATCCAGCTCCTTTATCACCAGGCCACCACTGCCCTGGATGGGTTAAATGCAGAAGAAATAATTTCCCTTCCAGAAGTCATATAGTATATGAAAATCAAAAAAAAAAAAAAATTGCAAAATCTGAAAAATGTTAAGAAAGGGTGCTCTTCAGACTTCTCATCACTAGCCAAGAGTGGCACGCACACACTGTGGGGGGGCAGATTGTTCGACAATTTTGGTATGTAACCAAAATGTTGTTTGTTTATTGATTTGTTTGAAAAGTGTGCAGTTCAAAAACAGAGGCTCCCTTTTCGAACAAGTGGTGTTAGCGTGTGCGTCATCTTACGTCAGTGCTTCTCAAATAATGATGCCAGGGGGCGCGTATGACCTGGGGAAGCTTTTTTGCCATACTGTACTAGAATTAAGTGTAATTGCATATCTACTCCAGTAGTTGGAATTGTCGCTCTCATTGTCGCGCTATAATGTAGGGGAAAAAGCACTGAGCGAACGATATGAAGTGCACAAATCAACCCCTCAACAAACAGCATGGAAATTTTTGTAACAAAAACGAGGAGAAAGGTGGAAAGAGACTGAGATATTGACACATAAATAAGTTAAATGAGTTTAAGTAAGTATTTTTTTATTTCAGGCAAATTAGTGCACTTGAAATCTTTTCTGTTACAGATTAAAAAGCAATGTTAAATAAGCTTTTCTTTATTATAAGTTGCACTATATATTTTTGTTGTTTTTAATGTTCATAAAGAATACAATGTTGTGCAGAGGTGTACTACCAATAATATTATAGACAAATAATACTATTTATAGTCGCTCGCGGAGCGATGGGGTGTGTGTGTGTGTGTGTGTGTGTGAAATGTTCTTTTCTTCCTAGAGGGGGCGCCACAGAAAATAATTGAAAAGCACTGGGTGAGGTCTTCTTTTATCCAGCACTGTGTGATGAGACTGACGCGACATGCTGCTGGTGGTTGCCAGATTGTTCGGAACCCGTCATTTGGCTACAGCTAGTTCAGTTACAACTATAGCAGAGTGTGGCTTTGAATTTTTGTTCGTGAACCGAGTTGTTCGAAAAATAAACTGTTCAAAATATGAAGTTCCACTGTACTCGAGTGTATTTATATTATTTCACCTTAAAGAAGACATAATGAGTGTGATTCTTTTTGTGTGGTTAACAGATTGCAGAAAAACAACTAAAATCTCTCGTGTCGTGTTTTTGTCAAGATTCTTGCAAGATTTAGAATTTCCCAATTGGAGTGGAGTTGTGCAGTTACCATAGAAACACAAGAGTACAAGAGAAGTCTTTCTGGATATTTACAGCTAAAGAAAACCCTGAGCTACAACAGTATTATTGTACATTATGTTACATTCATTCACTTTCTAAACGGTTTAATCCTAATTAGGGTCACGGGGAGGCTGGTGCCCATCTCAGCCAATTCAGGGCGAGGGTGGGATACACCCTAGACAGTTCACCCAGCCTATCTAATTATAGTATAATATTAACATAATGTAAACATCCCTACTCTCTTGCTTTTGTCTCTAAATAGTATAAGTATTAATTTGTATAATTCATGCAATACTGTCCAGTGATTCCTCGCTACTGCGTGCTTCAGTTTTTGCGGCTTCAGTGCATCACAGCTTTTCAAAAATATTCATCGAAAAATACAAAAATAAGGAAATTAAGGAAAAATGGTGAAAAGCGGAAGGAAAATGCTGTAAAACAAAGCCAGTTATGAAAAAAAAAAAAAAATCAACAAAGCTACTTACATTTTTATGTGAGGTGCCCATCTGTATGTGTGTATTTATATTTTATTTACATCTTATGCATTATTTTTGAATGTTTAATTGTTATTAAAGCATTTATAGCATTGAATATGTATTTATTGATATTATATACACATATATATGTACGTATTCGTCAGTCACGGGAGTTGATCCTGCTTCGTGGAAATCGGCGGTCGCGGGGGTCTCGGTCCCCATTAACCGCAGAAAGTGAGGGATCCCTGTAGTGTCAATTTTATGCTAACTATTCATAAATACTTTATAAGTACAATAATAATAGCTTTGTATCAAGGACAAAAGTCATTCACTCATTTCTTTTCTCATCCTAAGTAGGGTCACGGGGAAGCTGGCGCTCATCTCAGCCGACTCTGGTGAGGGAAGAGTACACCCTAGACAGCTCGCCAGGCCATAGAAGCAAGGACAAAACCAATGTTTGTGAAAAAGCTTTTTGTCAGATTTAATGTTTTTATTGAAAATAACTTTTAGGCTAATTTTAAAGAAATAATTAAAAAAAACAGAACAGAAACCGGCACACATCAATATTTTTGTTTTATTTTTTTCTCATCAGAAAATGTCTATTTTTTAAAAGTCACAAGATTAAAAAACAATGAACACTAAAAAAATGAATAAGACAATTACAGTACTTTATGTGCAGGAATATATTTTGATTTCAACAACTCAACAGCAATAGACACCATATTCAATTTATAATGACATCACTTCCTGTTCGTATCTTATGCAGTACACCACACAATGATCTCATTTTCAAATGTCTGAAACATGATCACATATAAAAAAATCTACAAGTTCAAATCAACATAATTGCAGCAAAATAAAATACGTAACACAGAATAATTGAGAGATTTTCATCATATGGAGAAAAAGCTTTGAAAAAAGCTTTAGTTACACTTTGGATGTTTCTTGAGTGTAGATCCTCCTGTTTCTGCAGACTAAACACACACACAAACACAAAATATATAAATATAAACATATCAAATATAATAATAATATAAATAGATAGATATTTTGATTTACTGTATTAATCCCATAAGGGAAATAATTTCCTCTGCATTTAACCCATCTAAAGTGCGAGCACACACACTTGGAGCTGTGGGCTGCCACACCCATGAGGAGTACCCGGAGAGCACTTGGGGGTTGGGTGCCTTGCTCAAGGGCACTTCAGCCATTTATGTGGAGGAAGGGAAGGTGCAGCTCACTCCTCAGTGGCCACACTTGGCAATCAAACCAGCGACCTTACTGTCCCAAAGCCACTTCTCTAATCATTAGGCTATCGCTGCCCCAATAAGTAGCTAGATAGAGAGATGAATAGATAGATATTTTTCCAGATGTTTTGGAATATGAATCTCATTACTTGTCTTTTCCGTGTCACAGGAAAGAATTCGCCCAAATTTGTCTGTCTGCCTTCTACGTTTTTGTCCTCTCGCTCCTTCCTCTTTTGAGCCAGATTCTGCCTGAACTTCTGCATTCTCCCTCGTATCTTCTCCTCTCTGTCACAGAGAGAGAGAGAGAGAGAGAGAGAGAGAGAGAGACAGAGAGAGAGAGAGAGAGAGAGAGATACAGGCACATACCACAGGAGGATGAGCAAATCCCATGGTGTGGATGTTTATTATGCATACTGAGCTCATGGCAGAAACATCTTCCCTGAAACATGTTCATTCAGTGTGAGTGTTTATGTAAGGATGTGTGTTTAAGGTACCGAATATTTCTTTCCTGACACAGGTAGTTGACCAACTCATGCTCATTCGGCTCACTCCACTGCAGATGGGGTGGCTCACACTGCGGCAAGTCGAGAAACAGTCCCCGTGCAGCCTGGTACTGCCATCCTACAGGGACTTTGTGTGTCTACACACACACACACACACACACACACACACACACACACACACACACACACACACACGGTTAAGTAGACTAAAGCAAAACAAAAATGTGCAGCAGAGTTTGTTTTCCCAACATTTAAACAGATTACAAATGGATAGATTTTAATAGATAAACAGGTCGTATATGTGTAGAAAAGGTTTTGTGTGTGTGTGTGTGTGTGTGTGTGTGTGTGTGTGTGTGTGTGTGTGTGTGTGTGTGTGAGAGAGAGAAAGAGAGAGAGAGTTTTACCTTTGTGTTGATATTAAGCATCACATCTTCTATACTGCGATGTTGTTGGATGAGTTTCAACGCTCGACTCGGCCCCAGACCGGTGATTTTATCACAATAATCACAACCCAGTAAAATACACAGATCCACAAACTCACGCACACACATAGACACACACAAACATAAAGAAATGTTATTAAATTTTATTTTATGCACCAAATCAGACTAAGTAAACACAAATCAGGTACAGTGAAAAACATGTCATTCATAAAGTCAATTATTACTTTTATTGTTATTTGATTCGGCAGAGGTTTTTACGTCGGATGCCCCTCCTGACACAACCCTTAGCAAGGGACAGAAACACGCTGACGGCTTTGCAGCTACTCATTATGAAAGTCAGCAATGGTTCTTTTACATGCATCTCACCATAGACAGTGAGAGACATGGCCCGCCTTTGATGACCCAGTTAGCCGCACTGGTGGGACAGTGACAACCTTGTGGGGACTCGAACCCCCAACCTTAGGATCAGCGATCCTGCGCCCTATCCACTAGACCACCACTGCCCCTGTGGCGACTCCCGAGAAAAGGGAAAAAGCCCAAAGGAAGAAAAATTGTTATTTATTATTATTATAATTATTATTCATTCATTCCATTTATTTATTTTGTGTACTGCTTAATCCTAATTAGGGTCACAGAAAAGCTGTTGCCCATTGCAGCCAACTCTGTGTGAAGGCGGAATACACCCTGAACAGCTCGACAGGACATCATAGGGCAGAAACACCCTGATGGCAATGTAGTTACTCTTGACAAAAGTCAGGAATGGTTGTTTTATATGAACCTCTCACCATAGACAGTAAGAAACCTGGCCAGCATTTGACAACCCAGTTGGCTGCAGTGGGAGTGACAACCGTTGATAGTGGGGCTTGAGCCCCCAATCTTGCGATCAGTAATCCAGCACCTTACCGCCAGGTCACCACTGCCCTGATTATTATGATGATTATGATTATTATTATTAATAATAAGAGTAATAGTAATAATAATAAATATAATAATAATAATAATTTTTACCTCTTTATGTGTCAGCTGTAGGATTTGCAGTAATTTTGGCAGAGAATATTCGACCACTTCACTGCAAGAACAGAACACGAAACCAGTATTATAATAAATAAATGTGTATAACACAAACACCAAACATCAGCTTATCACCTCACACATAACCTACATGTTTAATTTCATTTGTAGTTTCAGTTTTTTAATATTTGATTATAAACATTTTGCAGCACCTGACTCGTTTTGCATTCAGCTGCCGGAGGAGAACCGTCCCTCCAAACGCCAACGTGTCCATGTCCTCTGATGCCACTGCATCCACCACACCGCTGCTTACCAACTGAGCACAAAATGCCTCAGCATCACTTGGAGCCTGAGAGAGAGAGAGAGAGAGAGAGAGAGAGAGAGAGAGAGAGACACAGAAAGTGTATACAGAATAAGAGGAAAAGAAAGAAAGAGAGAGAGAGAGAGAGAGAGAGAGAGAGAGAGAGAGAGAGAGAGAGAGAGAGAGAGATATGCCTGTAAATAGTTGTGAAATGTTACCTGGAGACAGGGGACACCCAGCAGCGGGAGGAGTCGGAGGAATTCCTTGGTAGTAGTGGACACTGAGGGAACAGACAAGGAGTGCAGATTAATATCATCATATAAATCTGATACACTCATGCACACAGAATAAATCTCAAACATAGACCTGGAACCTATCTTAGGCGACTCTGGATTAACCCTGAACAACATACTACACCACCTTAGGGTAACACACCATTCACATTCACACTCACATCTAGAGCAGTGCTTCTCAAATAGTGAGGTGCGCCCCCCTTAGAGGAGCGGTGTGATGCAGAGGGGAGTGCGTATGACCCTGGGTCACATGCTTTTCTGGAATAGTGTATGAGAATTAAGTGTAATTGCACCTCCATTCCAGTAGTTAGCAGTGGCGCTCTCATTGTCGGGCTCTGGTGTCACGTTTTTTTGGTCACGTTTCAAACAATATGAAGTGCAGTAAACAACCCCTCAAGAAACAACACGGACAATTTTCTAACAGGAACGAAGAGAAAGGTGGAGAGAGACATAAATAAGTTGAAAGAGTTTAAATAAAAATTTATTTTTTTAATTTTCAAGCACATTGGTGCACTTTAAATCGTTTCTGTTACAGATTTAAAAACAATTTTAAACAAGTTAACAAGAACAACAAGTTTTTCTTGATTGTAAGTTGAACCATATTTTTTCTTTCTTTTTTTAATGTTAATAAAGATACAATGCTATGTAGAGATGTACTAATAACAATTTTATAGACCAATACAGTCATACTACTTATAGTCGCTCGCGGGGCAGTGGGGGAGAGGGGTTTCTTCCTAGGGGAGGTGCCACAGAAAATAATAGACACAATTCGTATTCCGACTGCGCATGTGCGGGGACGTGACCCAACAGATGATCCAAGGGTCACTGATACCAAACTTTATTGCAGCCACTTGCTGTTGTATGGAAACACATCTGAACAACTGCCGCTTAAAGTCTGCCTTAAGCCTTAAATTATCGACATGCCAGGTGGGCATTGTGCCGTAGTGAACTGTGGGAACGACATTTATCATCTCGAGCGTTGGAAAAAGCTAGTTTGCAGTATACATGCCTGCAAATTTTGGACTAACATGTGTACATGTCTGCCGCCGTTCACACTATTTACCTTCCCCACCGAGTTGAAAAATCCGGAGGGACGCAAACGTTGGATTAAAGCAGAAAGTTTATAATTAAAGTGTTCTTTATTCAAATTCATAGACCCTACAGACTACATTACCTTTTATTTATCTGTTAATTTACCAGGAAAAAAAAATCGGCGATGCCAAATTATATATGTAAATTATCATTACACATCATAGACTTAGAATTGGACTACTGTTGGTTGAATTGGACTACTGTTGGTCGAAGAAGGAGAGGTCGAAGAAGGAGAGGCGGGTGGCGTGTCCGTAGGCAGAGACATAAGAGGAAAAGCATGAGTTTAGGACTGAGAGTAGAGTAGGGACTTTGAATGTTGGAACTATGACAGGAAAAGGTAGAGAGCTGGCTGACATGATGCAGAGGAGGAAGGTGGACATACTGTGTGTTCAGGAGACCAGGTGGAAAGGTAGCAAGGCTAGAAGCTTAGGAGCAGGGTTTAAGCTGTTTTTTCATGGTGTGGATGGGAAGAGAAGTGGAGTAGGAGTCATCTTGAAGGAGGGTTTGGTCAGGAGTGTTCTAGAAGTGAAAAGAGTGTCAGACAGAGTGATGAGTCTCAAGTTAAGAAGATGTGATGTTTAATGTTGTTAGTGCTTATGCCCCACAGGCAGGATGTGAGCTAGAAGAGAAGGAGAGTCTGGAGTGAGTTAGATAAAGTGACACAGGTAGACAACATCTTGTGTAGGCAGTGTAATTTGATGGAAGTCAGTGACTGCAAAGTAGTAGCAGTTGAGAGTGTTGCCAAACAGCAAAGGATGGTGGTGTGCAGGATGATGCTGATGGTAAGAAAGGTGAAGAAGGCAAAGGCAGAGCAGAAGACAAAGTGGTGGAAGCTGAAAAAGGAAGTGTCGTGTTGTCTTCGAGGAGGAGTTGAAACAGGTTTTGGGTGGTCAGGACGTGCTTCCAGATGAATGGACAACTACAGCTAATGTGATCAGGGAGACAGGTAGGAGAGTACTTGGCGTGTCCTCTGGAAGGATAGTAGATAAGGAGACTGGGTGGTGGAATGAGGAAGTGCAGGAGTGTGTACAAAAGAAGAGGTTAGCTAAGAAGAAATGGGACCTAGAGAGGACCTAAGAAAGTAATCAGGAGTCCAGGGAGACACAGAATAAGGCGAAGGTAGTGATGTCAAAGGCCAAACAGAGGGCATATGATGACTTGTATGCTAGGCTGGACAGTAAGGAGGGAGAAAATGATTTATACAGGTTAGCACAGAAGAGAAATAGAGATGGGAAGGACGTGCAGCAAGTTAGAGTGATTAAGGACAGAGTGGGAAACGTGTTGACTAATGACAGAAGTGTGCTGGGAAGATGGAAAGAGTACTTTGAAGAGCTGATGAGTGAGGAAAAAAGAGTAGAAAAGGTGACTGTTGAGGACCAGGAAGTCGCAAAGATTAGTAAAGGTGAAGTGAGGAGGGCATTGAAGAGGATGAACAGTGGAAAGGCAGTTGGTCCTGATGACATACGTACGAAGTATGGAAGTGTCTAGGAGAGGTAGCAGTAGACTTTCTGACAAGAACATTCAAGAAGGTCTTAGAGAGTGAGAGGATGCTGGAGGAATGGAGGAGAAGTATGCTTATGCCCATTTTTAAGAACAACGGAGATGTGCAGACTTGTGGCTCCTACAGAGGGATAAAGTTGATGAGCCATACGATGAAGTTATGGGAAAGAATAATGGAAGCTAGACTAAGAGCAGAGGTCAGCATTCGTATACAACAGTTTGGTTTCATGCCAAGAAAGAGCACCACACATGCAGTATTTGCTTTGAGGGTGTTAATAGAGAAGTACAGAGAAGGTCAGAAGGAGCTGCATTGTGCCTTTGGATCTGGAGAAAGCATATGTCATGGTGCTGATTGAGGAACTGTGGTATTGCATGAGGAAGGAGTGGCAGAGAAGTATGTTAGAGTGGTGCAGGACATGTATGAGAGATGTAAGACAGTGGTGAGGTGTGCTGTCGGTGTGACAGAAGAGTTCAAGGTCGAAGTGGGACAGCATCAAGGATCAGCCCTGAGCCCCTTCTTGTTTGCTATGGTGATGGACAGGCTGACAGACGAGGTTAGACAAGAATCTCCATGGACTATGATGTTTGCAGATGACATTGTGATCTGTAGTGAGAGCAGAGAACAAGTGCAGGAAAATCTAGAGAGGTGGAGGTATGCCCTGGAAAGGAGGGGAATGAAGTCTCAGTAAAACAGAATACATGTGTGTGACCGACAAGGACCCAAGAGGAACGGTGAGGTTACAGGGAACAGAGATAAAGAAGGTGGAGAATTTTAAGTACTTAGGCTCAACAATCCAGAGCAATGGAGAGTGTGAAAAAGAGGTGAAGAAGCGTGTACAGGCAGGTTGGAATGGTTGGAGAAAAGTGTCTGGTGTGATGTCTGATAGGAAGGTATCGGCAAGAATGAAAGGAAAAGTGTACAAGACGGTGATAAGGCCAGCGATGTTGTATGGTTTAGAAACAGTGGCCATGTGGAAAAGACAGGAGGCAGAGATGGAGGTAGCAGAGATGAAAATGTTCAGTTTCACTTTGGGAGTAACAAGGATGGATAGGA
The DNA here is from genome assembly GCA_024760905.1 of Plotosus lineatus. Taxonomy (NCBI): domain Eukaryota; kingdom Metazoa; phylum Chordata; class Actinopteri; order Siluriformes; family Plotosidae; genus Plotosus; species Plotosus lineatus. The sequence goes on from CM045743.1 coordinate 17,957,427, forward strand.
TAAGGTATGAGTACATCGGAGGGACAGCACATGTTAGAGGTTTTGGATGCTGAGGTCGGAACTACCAGGCAGTAGGCCGAGAGGAAGACGAAAGAGAAGATTTATGGATGTGGTGAAGGAGGACATGAAGGTAGTTGGAGTAAGAGTAGAAGATACAGAGGATAGGGTGAGATGGAGGCGAATGGTTTGCTGTAGCAACCCCTGAAGGGAAAAGCCGAAAGGAAAAGAAGAAGAAGAAGAAGAAGACATCATAGACTTAGATCTTGAAAATTACTGTTATGTTAATGTGTAAAATCGACTAACAAGAGCTGTCATATCACTCGGTGACAGCTGTAAACCTTGTATTTACTTTCTTTGTAGTCATTACGAGGTTGCGCTAGTAGGGGTGCCAGGTCTTTCATTATCAAAAAAATCCGCTATGTCAGCGTACATACACGGGGGCCACTTCGATAAGGCGTCATTTTCTGTCTCCCAGCCATCTTCAAGTCCCAAGGGGTCGGAAATTGTCACGATTTCCTCATCCACTTCAAATATCAACAAGCTGGCATAGTCACGTTGGACTTGTTTAGATTCCTCAGCCTTTGATAAAACTATCAGCAGTTTTTGTAACGTCGCCGCAAATGCAAGCGCAGCAAGTTCCTCTTTACACTTGCGGGAACAACCGGGAAGACCCCTACGTATACAATACGCCCGAAGGTCAGGAACTTTCCATAAATTAAACGCGTCGATAGTGCAGTTCTCATCCACATCAAGGTTTACTTCCGCAACGTTTGGTAGTCGATATTTGATGATGCCGTGTGCAAGCCGAGATGAGAACTGTGAGAAGCACTGAGAGGCAAATTAGAAATGAACAGTTAGCCTAATGTGCATGTCTTTGGATTGTGGGAAAAAGCCAAAATATCTGGAGGAAACCCATGCAAGCACAGGAAAAACCTATACACCCCACACAGAAATGCCCTTACCAAGCCCGAAACTCTAACCCAGGACTAAGTGATATACTACATGTACAATTATTACTCTCAAACACACAATTTTAGAATGTGTAATATAATCCTGTATGATTGTAATTACTGAGTAATACATGTTCAAGTATTTTTAATCAGTTTATTTTCTGTAACCACTTCATCCTAATTAGGGTCGTGGGGAGGCTGGTGCCCATCCCAGCCAACTCAGGGCGAGGGCAGAGTACACCCTGGACAGCTCGCCAGGCCATCGCAGGGCAGAAACACGCTGACGGCTTCGCAGCCTACTCTTGTCAAAAGTCAGCAATGGTTCTTTTACATGCCTCTCACCATAAACAGTGAGAGACATGGCCGGCCTTTGATAACCCAGTTAGCTGCACTGGGAGGACCTTGTGGAGAGTGGAACTCAAACCCCCAACCTTTGGATCAGCGATCCGGCGCCTTATACCACTAGACCACCACTGTCCATAGTATTTTTAATTATAAGATTAATTATGATTTGTTGTGTTGAAACAGATTTAAATCAGTTCAGATGTTTTAAAATATTCTGTCAGAAAACTATCAGATTATTTTCTCCTTGCTCTTGTTTATTATGATGATGAGGATGAGGATGATTGACCTACTGGTGTGAGAGCTTGCTGGTCTCGTCCAGCCTGCGCTTTGTGCTCTTTTCTCCAGCTGAAGAATAAAACAGAAAAGGAAGAAAGTGCAGGTTGTTATTTTGAAATGCAGCACATTTAAAGCCCTTTGTGTTGTTGACTATCAATTCTCACCACTGCTCTCTTTTCTTCAGGAGGTTCTCCATCAAACACAAACACCGGCTTGATGTCGTACTCCAGGAATGTCAGCGTGCGGTAAAACACGCCTAATAAGCTGCAAAACACACAAAACCTTCCAACTCAGGAGATAATTCTGGCTCGAACAGAACGGACCCCAGCGCTTATTTGCAACAATACTATTGAGAATATTTTCTGTAAAATATAATTCACATATAAAACGATATACCGGGATCCGACGCTAGGTCGCGCTTCAATTCATGCAGCTTCAGTGCATGAGGTTTCAAAAAAAGAAAATTAATCGAATTAAAAAATAAGGAAATTAAGGAAGAATAGGGGAAAAGGTTAAGGAAAATGCCACAAAACAAGGCCAATTATGCAAAAAAAAACAAACAAACAAACAAACAACCTAAACAAACACAAAACAAAAAAAACAACCCAAAATCTCCCATTTAAAACTAGTTACATTGCTGCAGCATTGAATATGAATTTATTGATATTATATACACATACACATGTATGTATACTGTACCTCAATGGGGTGGGGGTGGGGTGGGTGGGGGTGGGGGGGTTGATCCTACTTCGCAGAATTCAGTGGTCAGGATTTGGTCCCAATTAACAGCAGAAAGTGAGGGATCCCTAAATCCATTGCTGACTACGGTAAAGACAAGGCTGCATAGCCGCTGGCGTGCTTCTGCCCTGTGATGGCCTGGCAAGCTGGCCAGCTTGTACTCTGCCCTCGCCCAGAGTCGGCAGAGATGGGCACCAGATCCAGAATATGAACGATCATCAATCAAACATGTACATTGTTAGTGAAAAGTCTATTAACAAAGGAATGGGTTTGATTAGGTAGGAACACTGAACCTGTGGATCTGATGAGAAAACCTGCTGATACTCGGCTCGGGTGTTTCTGTATGGAGTCTGCATGATGTCTTCATGCTTGAATGAGTTTGGTCCTGGTACTGTAATCCTGTCACGCAGTCAAGCACATTAGACTGAATGGCTGTTTCAAATGGCCCATGGGGTGAGTGTGAAGGGTTGTGTGTGTGTGGGTGTGGCTCTACGACTGATCGACAAAGTGTTCGGGCACTCCACCCTGAATCGGCTGAAATAGGCTCCTGTGACCTTAGTAGGACTAAATTATTAGGGAAATGAAAAAAAAAAGAATTAATAAATTGATGGTGTTCATGAATGTTAAAGATATAAAAATTATTTTTCAGTAAAGAATTAGAGTCTGTCTGTCTTCCTTTCGGCTTTTTCCCTTTTACTTGGGAGTCGCCACAGCGAATCATCTTGATTCGGCAGAGGTTTTTATTTCGGATGCCCTTCCCGTCACAACCCTTTTAGCAAGGGACAGAAACACGCTGACGGCTTTGCAGCTACTCTTTACGACAGTCAGCAATGGTTCTTTTACATGCCTCTCACCATAGACAGTGACAGACATGGCCCGCCTTTGATAACCCAGTCAGCCGCACTGAGGGGACAGTGATAACCTTGTGAGGACTCGAACCCCCAACCTTAGGATCAGCGATCCTGCGCCCTATCCACTAGACCACCAGAGTCACCAGAGCATTAGAGTAAAATATAAATATCAAAGCATAAAATCTGTGTCTGATGAGTAGCTGTTAATGATTATTTTTCCTTACCTTAATGTCAGATTCGGGACCGCTGAGCGGAACTGGTTCAAAATAATGGAGGTGTCAAATGCAATTATTTTACCTTAAACATCAGAAATAAGAATTAAATCATGCTTGATCATTTGAAGTAAGATCATTGTTAACGTTGTGGATTTTCTTTCAGGCCAAAATAAAAAATATTCATTATTCTTGAGCTCTGATCAGGCTTTCAAGTACAGTACGTCATTTTACATGTTTACATCTTAAATAATCTATTCTACACCTGTTGACACAATGACGCTCTTTGCACACATAAATAAAGTGAACCAGCTTTAGGTTAGCCAGGCTATGCTAGTGGGACGTAGGTAAAAATAATGTTTACCACTGTAATCGCCGATCTCTTTGTAAGTTATTGAAGCTGGTGCGTCACCACGAATCAAATCTGCTAATTTCATGATTCCCATATTCAAGGCTAAGAAGCGCAAAATGCGAAATTAGATAGAGCTGCAAGCATCCAGGAAGCAGTATCGCGTTTCACAAATCGGAGGACGGCGGGCCGTTTGTCCCTTCCAGGCCGCCGTTCTCACATCTCAGAGGATCGCGAACTCGCTTTGAAACTAATGGAGGCGCGCGTGCAGCGCGTGAGCTCCTGCTAAAGCACCACAATGTCGTAATTCCTGACAGGAAATTAAATATTTTATTGAATTAATTCGACGCCGTTTGCACTTTAGGCACTGTGTGAGATTTATACAGGTCATTTTCTCTTTCTGTGTTTAATAAACATCAATGAAAATGGAGCCAGGGTTAGAAATGTCTGCAATGATTCCTGCTCTTCAGGAACTCGCCAGGTATTTTAGTATGTTTATCTCCTTTTATCATGTTTCCCTCGGTTTATTACTTTCATTCTTAATGTTGTAGTACACTGGTTTCAAACTTCTGAATGATGAACAGAATTAGTTTTTCCTTTCAGTGCCACTTCAGAGCGGTACAACGCTGCAGTTCAGAAACCCAGACAGATTCTGTGTCAGTTTATTGACAGGATCCTGACTGATGTAGAAGTTGGTATGAAACTCACTGAAATTCATTATTATTAAAAATTAATTACTTTATTTTGAAAATCTGATATTCATGTTAGGGCTACAAGGATTTGTTATTGTTTTATGTTATGCAATACAAGGATCCCTCACTTTCCGCGGTTAATTGGGACCAAGACAACCCCGCGACCACCGAATTCCCTGAAGTAGTATCAACCCCCCCAACCCCCCCAAACTGACGTATATCTACATGTATATGTGAATATAATATCAATAAATACATATTCAATGCTATAAATGCCTATACTGTAATAACAATTAAACATTAAAAAATAATGCATAAGATGTAAATAAAATATAAATATAAACACCTACAGACGTGCCAGATGCGGGTCAGATGGGATGCTCGTGCGTGTGCACTGAGATGCTCGTGCTTCACAAAAATTTAACTTGTTTTGGGTTGTTTTTTGTTTCGTTTGTTTGGGTATATAATTTTTTTTTTTTTTGCACAATTGGCCTTGTTTTTGTAGCATTTTCCTTAACTTCTCCCCTATTATTCCATGTCTGTCTTCCTTTCAGCTTTTTCCCTTTTACTCTGGAGTCATCTGATTCGCACATTTGATTTGGCAGAGGTTTTTATGTCGGATGCCCTTCCTGTCACAACCCTTTTAGCAAGGGACAGAAACACGCTGACGACTTTGCAGCCTACTCTTTACGAAAGTCAGCAATGGTTCTTTTACATGCCTCTCACCATAGACAGTGAGAGACATGGCCCGCCTTTGATAACCCAGTTAGCTGCACTGGGGGGGACAGTGACAACCTTGTGAAGAGTGGGACTCGAACCCCCAACCTTTGGATCAGTGATCCAGCGCCTATACCACTAGACCACCACTGCCCCTCCCCTATTATTCCATGATTTCCTTATTTTTTAATCCGATGAATATAAAAAAACCTCCGCGATGCATGAATTGAAGCGCGAAGTAGCGAGGGATCTCTGTATTTTAGAATTTTCCGTAATGATGGAATGCAACCAGGTTAAATTTGGTTTGTATAGCAAAGTGACTTAAAACTGGATTTACAAAATTCAGTTTTACAAAATTTTTAAGTCTAGTGGGGAAACAGTATAAATTACAGTATGTCATTAGACTGAAAGTAATTATGTGTTGTGTGTGTTTTGTGTCTCTGTGTGGATTCAGTGGCGTTGGAACTGTGTAAGAAAAGCAGCTCAGTCCCGGCCTGCGTCATGCTCCTGGACTTCATCCAACACATCATTAAATCCTCATCACTGATGTTTATTAATCCGGCGTGTCAGACTGAGCAGTTCAGAGACGTTCAAAGTGACTGCAGCGGTCAGTATTTACACTCACACATCCACACACACACACACACACACACACACACACACACAACCCTCAGGAATGAAGGACTGACTGACTAAGTCCCGAATATTTTAAATATTAAAAAAAGTATTTTTTTTTCTCTTGTTACAGATTTCAGTAAGTGGATCATCACGCGTGTGTTGCGAATTGCTGCCACTCCGGAGTGTGGGGTTCTGCATGCTAAAATAATCTCTGTGCTGTGTTCGCTTCTCCACCTGTTCCGAGCAAAGAGTACGGTGGTGTTCGGCATGTTGGTCAGAGAGCTATTGGGTTTATTGCAGGATCTCACACGCACCATGTGCAGGCCTTCGGATCCACACCAGATGCAGTGGCCCATCTTGCCACAGCGTTTTTGCATCAGCGCTCGTCACAGTGTCGAATATCTCACGCCATCCATCCTCCAGCTCTCGTCTCCTGCGTCGTCTCAGTCGCTGTTATGTACTACGCTGAAAGTCCTCACCGACGTCCTGCAGGGTGTTTTTTTCCCTCGGGAAATCGGGCAGATTTGGGATGCATCCTGCTTTCTCTTGATGAAAGGCGGTCCTGAGTTAAAGGTCGTCTCCATGGTGATGCTGAGACGCATTGTGGATCTGGGTGGACTTCCTGTGAACAATAAACAAATTTTCTTCACGGCGTATATGTCTCTTCTGGAGTCATTTATTTCCTGTGATGAATCAGATGTGCGCATGTGTGTGACTGAGTTCCAGGCATTGACGCGATGCGTGTTTGTGTTGAAAAAGGGCACACATGTACAGTTTGAGTGTGTCCACCTCGACCTGCTGATAGACACACTGCACACTCTTGTCCTTAATGGGGTTATGACCAGCATTATGGTGGTGGAGGTGAAGATGACGCTGTGTGAGATTTTTCGATTTTTCCTGGAGTTTGTGCCACTGGGGTATGAGTCTGCAATTTCTATCAGGAAGGAAAGAGTGACGTCCATCTGCAGAGCCCTTATCACTAATATCGGAGTGCAGACACACCAGGAAGTAAATACCAGCGACAACAATAATAATGTTGATGATGATAACAGCATCAGTTTTTCTTCTTGTAGTACTGAATTTCTACTTCTAATACAGAATGAAACTATTTTACGACTGCTAATAATAATAATAATAATCACATGTTTATGTGCAGGATTTGGAGGGCTACTTGTGTGTGGCGCTGAAGGCTGAAGGTTTGGCGGTTCTACAGGAAGTTGAGAACACCAAGAGTGAGTGGGGGGAGTCGAGTGAATCTGATGAGATTCCAGCTAAAAGATTACACCTGTCCACCTCCTCGACATCAGGATGCACTTCACTTATGTACGCATAAACTCCGCCTCATCCTGCTTCTAGTTCCACTTTATTGTTACATTATTCAGGTGGCATGGTCGTCACAGCATTAAGGCCCAGGATGTCTCTGTGGGGGGGAGGGGGGTTGTGGGATTTCTCTGGATACTTCAGTGTCCTCTTACAGTCCAATTAGCTCATATGATAATTTGCTGTTCAAGATGTTCCCTAGGTGTGAGTGTGAATGGTCATGTCCTTGTTGGCCCTGTGATGGACTGGCAAGATGATCAGGGTGTACCCCACCTTTATCTAGTCTCAGTTGAGATGTGCTCCACCATCCCCTGTGACCTGAGTAGGATTAAGTGTTTTGGAATATAGATGAATGACTGTTTCATTCGAAAGTGTGTGTGTGTGTGTGTGTGTGTGTGTGTGTGTGTGTGTGTGTGTGTGTGTGTGTGTGTGCGTGTGTGTGCGCGCGCGCGTGTGTGTGCGCGTGTGCGTGCGTGCAGTCAGGTGGAGATGAGAAGCAAAAGTGAGGTATGGGCTGCAGTAGATGATCGGATGGAAAGGTTGATCAGACAGCTGAAGACGTGTAATGGAGTTGAGCAGCGCGTGTGTGTTCTGGAGGGATTAATCACCATCCTGCGTCTCACCGCGGTCTGCTCCAGGTGACTCACAAACCGACATAAACAGACACACCCTCGCCCACCTGTCTTTCTGCCTGTCGAACTGTTACAGTGGTGGGCAAAGGTTTCTTTCCCCAATGCTGCTCACTGATTCGTCATTCGAATTTATAGTCTGAAGTTCAGTGTGAATAATGAACAATCCTCAGGAGTTCAGGATTGAAAAGATCAAATAAATTGAATCCCTATGAGTATAATATTCATATGTTACACAGTGATATCAACCTACACCTTTTTTTAAAACCAGTTTATTAAATTAAGGATGCACAAACTTTTGCATGTGACTTCATCCGTTGTCTCCCCCCCACTCCCCCCATTAGTGAATGTGTGTTGAACTCTGGAGAGAAAAGCACACATGCTCGGACACTGGTATGGTTGAAGTTGAGGACGTTGTCTCAGGTGGTGGAGGCGTGTTGGTCCCTCGTGGCCGATATTGTCGATGACGAGGATATGAGTCGGGTGGTGGAGCAAACAGTCCGTGTCTTGGATGCTGTCGTCTACATGAGCAGTGGGTTCAGACTGATTTTCATAGTTGTTTACATCATGTTTGTAAAAGAAATTATAAATTTATCAACAAAACTACGCACACTGGGTACCTGAAGGATGACATCGCTGTGTGTTCTCAGTTAACAGTCAGACTGACCTTGGGAGTGCGTATCGGAGTGTGTGTGCATTGTTATCAGTTCCATGGGTGAACTCGCACTCGTCTGTCTCGGCCTATCGGTCTGCTTTGTTTCCTGCTCATCTGATTGGACTGTCGAAAAAACTTGTTTCTGCCTACTGTAAGACTCGCACACATTCTCGTAATCATACATTATGATGATTCAAAATATGAAATAATATCGTGTTTTTGTATTTATATGTGTGTGTCTGTGTAGCTGTGGAGACTCGAGGACGCTGTGTGTTCCTCCTTTCTCTCCTCCCTGTGCAGATAAGTGCGGATTGGCGAGTGTGGGTTTATCAGTGTGCACTACAAAGTGAGAGTGAGATGGAACGCCTCAGTGCGGTTCAAGGACTTCCTCTCCTCCTCCATCAACTTGGGATCAAACCATACAGTGTTCTGCACACCGCTCTGATGTACACACACACATGCACATACTTGCACTCCTGCCTTACGCTGTCTCACTATTCTTCTGAACTATAACATTCTCTCGCTCACTCTCTTTCTAGGTCCAGACTTCAGGACGTTTCCACATGTGTGAGGACAGCGACGGCATCCATCAGTTCCCAGTTACTGTGTTGTATGAGTGAAGGTTCTCAGTTCCGTTTGCTTCCTGAGAATTTGTGTTCCCTCTCAGAGTTCCTTTGTTCTCGCATCACTCTGTCCGACTCTCACTTTGCCCGCCTATCCTCCACTGGAGCATCCATTCTTGCGCCATTTCTCACTCTGCTCAGACCCAGTGAAGAGCCTGAGGTGAAACGAGGTCGGTGTTGTTCCTGCTCTTTCTCCTCCCCTTTAACTTGATGATGTTTAATACATTTTTTCCCCCCTTGTTGTGTAGCGTTTATAGAGAAAATCAGCCATGTGTGTAAGCATGTGGACATGAACAGCAGTGACTGTGACACTCAATCTCTCCTGGTGGCGCTGGTTCATCTGATCGAGGATCCACATCACGATGTTCGGCTGTGCTTCAGTCAGAACATCAGGAGTCTGTTGGAGCACTGGAACGGAGAAGCTTTCCTCAAAGAGGTGCAGCACCAAACCTGTTTAATATTCATCTCCCCCGACCTTTACCTTCACTTACACTGATCCTTCCCTTCACCGGCATTAACCGTCACTCACCTGCACCCCATTCATCTTCAACTGCCTTCAGCCTCTGATACAACTGCCCTGTCCTTCAGCAATTTGAGTGTCTACATGTGTGCTGCTGCTGCTGCTGTTGTTGTTGTTGTTAATAAAATGAAGGATGTTTACTGAGATTTTGTCCCTATCACAGCTACTCGTGTCACGGCTGAAGGAGGCTTTTACAAACGCAAAGACTTCCAGAAACAACCACCTGAAACACACACTCATCCTCACCACAGGGGAGATTGGCAGGTACACACACACGCACACACACACTCACACTCTCTCTTTCCCTCTGTTCTTATAGTTTAACCATAATCAAAACTGTGTGTGTATTCCAGGGCGGCTGAAGGAACTCTGGTTTCGTTCTCTTTGCTGCGTCTGCTCCACTGTTTACTCTCGAAATCCTCGCAGGTGTCAGTTGTGGCTCATACGGAGATTCAGGCTCTTGCCTCTGCCAGGAACCTCAAACTACAGAGCTTCTTCAATCAGTACAAGAACCCTGTGTGTCAGGTGATTATATTTGTATATTTTTCTTAATCCTTATATCAGGTTGGATCTCACCTCATTATATAAACATGGGAGCAGGTTTGTGTAGTCTAGTATTTATTTGAAATCACATTACTGGAACCAGGGCTAATTTTTACTTCTTGTTGAATAGGAACTAATTAGGGGTGAAGTTCTCAGTATTGTTGTTATTGTTGTTGTTGTTGTTGCTGTTGTTGCTGTTAATGATACAGAGTGTGTGTCTAGTTTCTGGTGGAGTCCTTACATTCCCGTCACATGATGGCGCTGCGCTCTACCCCTGATCAGAGTAACGAGGCCCTGCAGGAGGAGGCGGCGAACCAGAGAGAACTCGCCCTGGATATCCTATCACACGTTGCTCATGCTTTCAATTTCCCTGATCTCAACCGTTTCCTAAATGTGAGCTCTGACCCCAAAGCTGTTAATAGAATAACTGGATAACTATTAGCATTATGCTAATCCTGCATGAATATTCTGTTTTTGTGCTAATCTGTACATGTTAAATTCAATGATTTTTGCTTGAATTTTATTTTGGTGGTTTAGTATAGAATTAATTTGGTGATTAATAATAATAGAAATATGTAGAAATAAACATCTTTCAGTTTTAAGTTATTTTGATTGCAATGATTTCAAAATATATTGAGGGTTTATTTTTCTTCTAATTGTGTGTGTGTGTGTGTGTGTGTGTGTGTATGTATGTGTGTGTGTGTGTGTGTGTGTAGCGGACACTGCAGGTTCTTCTTCCCTACCTGGCAGCGAAAGCGAGTCCCACGGCATCAGCGCTAATCCGAACTGTCGCTAAACAGCTCAATGTCAATCGACGAGAAATTCTCATCAACAACTTCAAGTACATATTCTCCCATCTGGTTTGTTCCTGCACCAAGGATGAACTTGAGAGAGCATTCCACTACCTCAAAGTGTGTGAACAAATCCACATGAAATTCCAGCCACACACACTTCAGTGTTTTAATCTACAGTCACAATCCAGGACTTTGTTCAATATACTCCTCGTGTGTGTGTGTGTGTGTGTGTGTGTGTGTGTGTGTGTGTGTGTGTGTGTGTAGAGTGAAACAGAGATTGAGTTAGGCAGTTTACTAAGACAGGACTTTCAGGGTCTCCACAACGAGCTACTGCTCCGTCTGGGAGAAAATTATCAGCAAGTCTTTAATGGTCTCTCCATCCTCGCCTCGTTCGCCTCCACTGATGATCCATATCAGGGACCAAGGGACATCACCTCTCCTGAGACAATGGTATGTACCAGTCACATCTCTTTCTCTCTCTCTCTGTCTGTCCTCTCTCTCTCTTCTCTCTCTCTCTCTCTCTCACTCTCTCTCTCTCCTTTTCATGTCTTGCTGTGGGCTCTTTTGTCTGTCTGTCGCTCTATCTTCCTCATACTGTCTCCTTTCTGTCTGTTTTTCTTACTCTTGCTCTCTACTGCCTGCTGTCTGTCTCAGTCCTGTTCTCTCTCTCTCTCTCTCTTGCTTGCTCTCTTTCTCTCTCTCTCTCTCTCTCTCTCTCACACACATACACACACAGACAGTAATGTGGATGAACAAGGAAAGTATACAATTACACAAATAGACAACAGGTGTATACTGTAGTAGATTAGTGGGCAGTCAAGTGATCAGAAAAGTATTTAATAAAATATTATTTATTAATACTGTACATGTGTAATTGTGCGTCAGGTTTGACAGCCAAGGGTGGTTCCCCTTTTTTATAAAAGGGGACCGGAGGGTGTGTTCCAATTATCATAGCACTCCTCAGCCTACCCAGGAATGTCTATGCAGGGATAATAGAGAGGAGGCTCTAACCGGTGGTTGAATCTCGAATTCAGGAGGAATAATGTGGTTTTCTTCCTGGACGCAGCAACTCCTGACCAGCTTTATACCACTCCACAGGATTCCTGAGGGGGCATGGGAGTTTTCCCAACCTGTCCACGTGTGCTTTGTGGACTTGGAGAAGGCTTTCGACTGTGTTCCTCAGTCCACCTTGTGGGATGTGCGCTATGAATACTATATGGCATAATGGACCCATTGGTATGGGCCGTTTGGTCCTGTATTGCCGGAGCCAGAGCTTGGGCCACAACAACTTGGTAACAACATGTCCAATTTGTTTCCGATGTTGTTTGGACTCTGCCAAGGCTGTCTGCTGTCCTTTGTGTTGTGTATTGATAGAATTTCTAGGTGTAGCCAAGGTGTTGAGGGGTTCTGGTTTGGTGGCCGTAGAATCTTGTCACTACTTTTTGCCGATGATGTCGTCCTTTAGGCTTCATCAAGCCAGAACCTCCAGCTCTCACTATAGCGATTCACAGCTGAATGCGGAGCAGCTGGGATGAGATTCAGCATCTCCAAGTCCGAGGGCATGGTTCTCAGACTGAAAAGGGTGGAATGCACCCTCCAGGTCTGAAATGAGGTCTTGCCTCAAGTGTAGGAGTTCAAGTATTTTGAGTGTCTTGTTTACAAGTGAGGGGAAGGATGGAGCGGGAGATCGACAGGTGGAGGTGGAAGGTGAAGATGGAACTGAGCTGCAAGGCGAAGATCTCAATTTCCCAGTTGATCTACGTTCCAACCCTCACCTATGGTCATAAGCTTTGGGTAGTGCCCGAAAGAACAAGGTCACGGATACAAGTGACTGAGATTAACTGAGGCTGCTGCCCCCACGACCCGACCTCGGATCAAGCAAAAGAAGAGGAAGATTATAGATTAATAATTTAATGAAATGTTGAAAGATTTTAGCAAATCTCCAGTTTCTGTTCAACGGTTATTACATCCTTCAAGTTTTCATTCATTCATTTATTTTCTGAACGGCTTAATCCTAATTAGGTCACGGGGAGGCTGGCGCCCATCTCATCTGACTCTGTGCAAGGGCAGAATACACCCTGGACAGCTTGTCAGGCAATCACAGGGCAGAAATACGCTGACAGCTATGCTGCCTCCTTTTGATGAAAGTCAGCAATGGTTCGTTTAGAGCCTCTCGTTATAGACATGACATCGACACGGAAAGACATGGCTGGCTTGCAGTTAGCTGCACTGAGGGACATTGACAACCCGTTGAGAGTGGGGCTTGAGCCCCAACTTTGGGATCGGTGATCTAGCACCATAGGCCATCACTCCCCAGTCCTTAAAGTTTTTATTTAAATTTTTATTTACTCTGACTTTTCTGTCCCCTCGAAGGCTGATTATCTTCAGCCGAAGCTCCTGGGCATCCTGGCATTCTTCAACATGCAGCTGCTGAGCTCGAGTGCTGGTGAGAAGGAGAAGAAGAAAATGGTAAATGCACATCTGTGTTTTAAAACAAAAGTGAAATGAAGTAAAGAAAAATCTGTGATCTTTCTGTGAAGGTTTCAGGTGAAAATATTTCTGGATGGTTTTCTGTTTCAGGCTCTGAATAGTTTAATGGCTCTGATGACGCTGATGGGTTCGAAGCACATCAGCTCAGTAAGGGTGAAGATGATGACGACCCTTAGAACCGGTCTGCGATATAAAGAGGATTTCCCACAACTCTGCTGCCAGTCAGTCACAGCTTTGTCATCACACACACACACACACACACACACACACACAGTACTGTATCTAATACACTTCACAGATTAGTTTAATATATTGGATATTGGATATGATGTGAATTTTTATGCTGTTACTGAATTGTAGTAAATAATATTATTTAATATTGAAATGTTGGCGTCCATCTCAGCCAACTGGGGAGAAGGTGGAGTACACCCTGAACAGCTCGCCAGGCCATTATATGACAACATACATACAACCATTCACACTCGCGCTTAAGGACAATTTGGAACAACCAATTATTATAATGTGTTGCAAAAACGAGGAGAACACAAACTCTACAAAGAAATACCTGAGCCCAGGAATTAAACCCAGGACCTTTTTGCTTGTGAGGCAAACGTGTCAACCACTGTGCCACCATGATGCCCTTTTATTTAAAATTTAATGTAAATAGTTCAGATTTAGTGATAATGGTTAACGTACATATATATATATATATATATATATATATATATATATATATATATATATATATATATATATATGTAAAACCTCCGCTGACGAACGCTTAAGCTCACGAACTTTTCGCCTCAAGAACATTAAATTTGCGAGCATATAGTCTCTGCTGACGAACTAGTTTTCGAAGGACGAACCAAACCACGCGGTCGAACAGCACCACGGTGGCGGCCACGAGAAGCTGAAGCACGCTCACGGCGTCACAGTTCGTCACCCCCTTTCTTTGAGTGCGGAAGTGGTTTGTGTTTGATAGACATTTTGGACCATATTGAGTGTACTTTTGCTATTATGGGACCGAAAAAGACCCCACCACAGGCGGAGATCATTGAAAAACACGAACGAGGTGTGCGTTTGTGTGACTCAGCGTCCCAGTACCAGTACGCTAAGTCTACCACCATCCTTAAGAACAAGGAAGCTATTAAGGGTGCGTGTGTGGCTAAGGGTGTTTCCAAACAGTAGGCGTTTCCAAACTCTCCTTCCAAACAGTAAGTCCCTCCCTCCCTCCTCCTCCCACTCCATTCCATCAAGCCATCAACTACCATCACAAAGGTAAATAAAACCACTTTATTATACAGTACAGTTTATTTCTTTAATTACAATACAATGGCACATTTATTATACATAAAATAAGGTATATTTTTGTGTAGTTTTAAGGCTTATTTAGTAGAAAATTATGTTTTATGGGGACCTGGGAACGGATTATTCTCATTTTAATGGTTTCTTATGGGAAATAAATGTTCGGAAGACGAACTTTTCGCCTTACACACACTTTCTGGGAACCAATTATGTTCGTGAGCTGAGGTATCACTGTGTATATATATATATATATATGTATATATATATATATATATATATATATATATATATATATATATATATTTAAAAAAACTGTTCTTGAAGCTTGTACTTTTTTATCAGGACATGGAATTGTTTTGTCCGTTCTCTCGATCCTTCATATTTGGGACCTTTGTTGAGTCATGTGATTGTCGCTCTACTGCCCCTCATCTCTATCCAACCAAAAGAGACGGCGGTGATTATGCACTACCTCATCGTGGAGAACAGGTTCTACTTCTTGATCTTTTAATCATCCTTTATTAACTGTTATTATTTTTACTTTCGGAGTATTTATTAATCACACGACTCATCTGAATTTGACGATGATGGTGATAATGAAGACATGACTGAAAGCTTTTCATCCTGGGCATTAAAGTGACATTGAAGTATATTCCTTACAGCGGCGGGTGGATCAGATACACGGTTCCACTCTGACGATATCTGTGTTTTCATTACACCAGACAGGAAATGCAGGACTTTCTTCATGAAATCTACTTCCTTCCAGACCACCCTGAGCTGAAGGACGTCCATAAGGTCCTACAGGACTACAGAAAGGTGTGACCTTATTTACCATTAGGTGTTAGGGGAGGGGCATGTTAGGATTATTTTTGTTGAAGTGATGTTTTTGATCTGATGTTTGCTTATCATCTTTGTCTTGTTTTTTTTAAATATGTCAGCAAACATCGACGAGCTCTGACCTCCAAGCAGTGCTGCAGCTTTCCATGCGTGCAATTCAGCATGAAAATGTTGATGTGCGCATCCACGCGCTAACCAGCCTGAAGGAGATGTTGTACAAGAAACAGGCGAGGAACACAAACACACACCTTTTTATTAATGACTAAATTAAATAATAAAATAGTATTCTCTAATTAAATGTTTGGGTACTAAAGCAAAGTATATACAACAGTTTAAAAAAAAAATTGGTGTGTGTGTTACAGGCAGCAGTATTGCGTTTGTTGTTGGACAGTGAATTGGTAGAACCGGTTTTGTCAGAGTTGGTGACGGTTCTGTTGCTGGGGTGTCAGGATGTGAACGCGCAGGCGCGGCTTCTGTGTGGCGAGTGTTTAGGGGAGCTGGGAGCCATCGACCCCGGACGCCTTGACCTCAGCACTACTCACACACAGCGCAGCGGGGCCAGCTTCACCGTGAGCATTGTTACTGTCTCAGATCATGACATGGATTCTGCTCTGATCTTCAAGTGGTGCCAAACAGAATGTGGAATGCCAGCTGTAGCTCCTGTGATTACATTACATTGGAACTGTGTGAACAGAGTGTGATGCTCAAAAATCTCTCTCTCGCTTCCCTGGCAGAGTGGAATTGATAATCCTGACTTTGCCTTCGGTTTGCTGACGGAGCTCACAAGAACCTTTCTGGCGTATGCTGATAACGTGCGGGCTCAGGATGCTGCCGCTTATGCCATGCAGGTATGGAATGCTACAGCACCCCAATATGGAGGATTGACACACTGATATACTCAGCCCAGCAACACAGATTTGCTTCCACGATACGCCAGCCCCTATATCTCCATCCTGATATCGCCACCCCAGGTTCTGTGACTTAATATTTCCACCCCGTTGGCCAGATATTCCACTAAGGCAGAGAGTCACTTACAGCCCATGCGACTGCAG
>CM045743.1:17981439-17996439 GCA_024760905.1 Plotosus lineatus
CTCCCAAAAATCATGAAATATTTTCGTCCGATTTTTTTAATCTACTTTTCGTCATATCCGAGTTTATGGATTACAGACGCTCCCCGACTTATGTTATGTTTTTAATTGGTTCCGGACGGCCGAACGTAAGTTGAAAGTGAATGTAAGTTGTTACAGTGACGTATGACGCTCATACTACACTTTTCATCCATAAATACCATCCATAAATACCATGACCATATCTCAAACACCCCTAAATCAATTTTTATAAACATAACGTTGTAGAATAATATCAAATATATCAAATAATATTCAATTAATTTCAAATAAATTAAATTCAAGCAAAATAATTTCAAATAGATAAATTTTAATCAAATTGACTCATCAAATATCAAATACAGTATCAAATATAACCTTTAACATTCTCCATGATGCGATTTTTGTGCTTGTAAATGGTTCCAATGGTCGACGGATGGTCACATAACATGAAGCTGAGCCGAGTCACGTAAGTGAGCGAGGGTGCCATTGAATACTGGTTTAGTACTCAGCCTGCACTGATGTGAATCACCAGCAGAGCAGACAGTTCTCTTTCTTTTATGGATTCGGGTCCGAGCAGATAGTTAATTCATCTCTCAAGTTCAATTCACATTCAAGTCTGCAAAAACAGTGTAAACACAAAGATCACAGAGATGACATCTTAACACAAGGGTAACACGCTATATAACTTATATAAATGTGTGTGTGTGTGTGTGTGTGTGTGTGTGTGTGTGTGTGTGTGTGTATATATATATAAACGATGTGTATATATAACTCAACTGGGAAGAAGGAGGGGCACGTTCAGTCTGTCATTTGTAAACAATGGACACAGTGTCATTGCGTCATTGTGTCAGCGTACTACGTAGGTACATCTAAACTCAAACTTTGACAAGAAAAAAAAAAACGTAAAACAGATGAACGTAAGTCGGGGAGCGTCTGTATTTCTCTTTTTAGATCCATCCTGATTCATTCTGTTTTATTTTTCCTTGTTACTAAAAGAAAAGAAGAAGAAGAGATTATGAGGATGAGGATCAATCATTTATTTTCTGAACCGCTTAATCGTAATTTTGGTCACGGGGAGGCTGGCCCATCTCAGCTGACTCTGGGTGAGGGCAGAGTACACCCTG
Organism: Plotosus lineatus; assembly: GCA_024760905.1. NCBI lineage: Eukaryota > Metazoa > Chordata > Actinopteri > Siluriformes > Plotosidae > Plotosus > Plotosus lineatus. Next base: position 17,982,582 of record CM045743.1, read on the forward strand.
GACAGCTTGCCTTATTCATGTAATTATTTTTTCCCCCTGTTTGCTCAGTCATCGTATCCAACTCGGATGAACAGATGTAAGGAGATTTTGAAGAAAGCAGTCAGTCTGAAGGCCTCATTTGGGAAATTTATTGAAGATGCAAACAAGCTGACGGATAAACTGGTGGAGCTCTGCAACAAACAGGTGGGATATACGCCATACTTTAAAGTTGATCATAAATATTTAAATCTACACAGTCTACACATGGAATGTCAATGATTATTATGTTTATTTGTGATTAACCTGAAAGATTTTTAACTTCTGACGTTACTGAGGGTGCTCGGAGCTGGCACTACAATAATGTGTTCTGTCAGTCCTTATGGCTTGTTAGTGTGATCGCTTTGGATAGAAATAACATGAAATTACCATATTTGGTGGATACACTTCCACTCAGGATGGTCTTGGTTAAGATTGTATATAGGTCACTTTGACCTAGTTTCAAGAACACAGCAGTCAACTTGGGGAATTTTTCTATAGCGACACATTGTGAACTAGTCTTTTCGACAGAAGCATCTGGACAACTGTGGTCCATTTTTTTCTGTAGTAAAGCACAGTTTGTTGTTGTTTTTTTGTAGAAAGTTGTTACAAAATAGAAGAATCTCACACTAACCAATCAATATTATGGTTACGTTAATAGATGCTTGATATAAGTTTTTAAAAATGCCTTATGAAACACATATTGGACATTTAAGTGTGTGTGTGTGTGTGTGTGTGTGTGTGTGTGTGTGTGTGTGTGTGTGTTTCAGGTGGACGGGAACAGCTCCACCCTCAGCATGAGTGTGCATTTTAAGATGCTGAAGCGTTTAGTGGAGGAGTCACGTTTCAGTGAGATCCTTATCCCGCTACAGTCAGTTCTCATCCCCACACTACCCTCCACTGGCGGGGCCAACGCTAACCACGACGCCTTCCCCGGTCACTGGGTGTACTTATCCGGATTTGATGACACCGTAAGCAGATACAGAGCTGCACTTATTATTAAATACTCTCCACTTTCTGACCATGATCATGTGATCTTAACTGGGGTTTTTTTAGGTAGAAATTTTGGCATCACTCCAAAAACCGAAGAAAATCTCTCTGAAAGGGTCAGATGGAAAATGTTACACGATGATGTGCAAACCCAAAGATGACCTGAGGAAAGACTGCAGGCTGATGGAGTTCAATTGCCTCATTAATAAAGTAATAAACACTTTGTCAATTAAAAACAAGGAACACAAATTATTCACCTAACATATAATCCCACTAATTTTGTTGAAGATAATACTGTTTTTCCACGTTTTCAGTTTGACAGTCATTTCATTTAATAGTGATTTCAGATTGTGTTTATTTACCTTATATGGGTTTATAGTGGAGCCACTAAAGAATGTCAGCATTTGGTTTTGTGTCTCAGTGTCTGAGAAAGGATGCGGAGTCAAGACGGAGGGATTTACACATTCGGACATATGCTGTGATTCCGTTAAATGAAGAGTGCGGCATCATCGAGTGGGTGAACAACACGGCTGGCCTTCGCCACATCCTCACCAAACTGTACAAGGAAAAAGGTGTCATCACCCATCATGCTACCCTTATTCCCTATTAACTATTCCCTGCTCCCTGCATAGGGCACAGGCATGTGGCTGCTATGGGTGTGTCCTGTGTAGGGAATATAAACACTATAATCTCTGTTAATTGATGTTATGTAGTAATAATAGTAATAATAGTAATAATAATAATAATAATAATAACAATGTTGGTGTAATAGGGGTATATTTAACTGGAAAGGAACTGCGGAAAATGATCTTGCCCAAAACGGCATCGCTTGAGGAGAAACTGAAGCTTCACAAGGATGTTCTGTGTGCTCGCCACCCTCCTGTGTTTCATGAGTGGTTCCTCAGAACGTTCCCTGACCCGACTTCCTGGTACAGCAACTTTCATTTTAATACTGTTTTTTGTTAGACTCCTGAGTGATGCATTGACAAGATGTGTGAATATCAAGATCACAAATTCGAATGCAGGTTAATTCATAACTATCAATGATCATGGAAGAGATGGCATACGCTCACTTCCCTGTCACCCACAGCGATCAGCAGCCAGTCATGTTGTCTGTGAGCTTGTTCATATGATGGTGCAGATAGATTTTGATTTCATGCCAAGAAAGAGCACCACAGATGCAATGTTTGCTTTGAGGATGTTAATAGAGAAGTACAGAGAAGGCCAGAGGGAGCTGCATTGTGCCTTTGTGGATCTGGAGAAATCATATGACAGGGTGCCGAGAGAGGAACTGTGCTATTGCACGAGGAACTCTGGAGTGGCAGAGAAGTATGTTAGAGAGTGGTGCAGGACATGTATGAGAGATGTAAGACAGTGGTGAGGTGTGACAGAATACTTCAAGGTGGAGGTGGGACTGCATCAAGGTTCAGCTCTGAGCCCCTTCTTTTTTGCTATGGTGATGGACAGGCTGACTGACGAGGTTCGACAAGAATCTCCATGGACTACAAGTTTTGCAGATGACATTATGATCTGTAGTGAGAGCAGAGAACAAGTGCAGGAAAACCTAGAGAGGTGGAGGAGAGGAATGAAGGTTCGCCTCAGTAAAACAGAATACATGTGTGTGAACAACAAGGACCCAAGAGGAACGGTGAGGTTACAGGGAGCAGAGATAAAGAAGGTGGTGGATTTTAAGTACTTAGGCTCAACAATCCAGAGCAGTGGAGAGTGTGGAAAAGAGCTGAAGAAGTGTGTGCAGGCAGGTTGGAATGGTTGGAGAAAAGTGTCCGGTGTGATAGGAAGGTATCGGCAAAAATGAAAGGAAAAGTGTACAAGACGGTGTTGAGGCCAGCGATGTTGTATGGTTTAGAAACAGTGGCCCTGGGGAAAAGACAGGAGGCAGAGCTGGAGGTAGCAGAGATGAAAATGTTGGGGTTCTCTTTGGGAGTAACGAAGATGGATAGGATCAGGAATGAGTACATCAGAGGAACAGCACATGTAAGAGATTTTGGAGACGAAGTCAGAGAGGCTAGATTGAGATGGTTTGGACATGTACAGAGAAGGGATAGTGAGTATATTGGGAGTAGGATGCTGAGGTTGGAAATACCAGGCAGAAGGCCGAGAAGAAGACCAAAGAGAAGATTTATGGATGTGATGAAGGAGGACATGAAGGTAGTTGGAGTAAGAGAAGAAGATGCAGAGGATAGGGTGAGCTGGAGGCAGATGATTCGCTGTGGCGACCCCTGAAGGGAAAAGCCAAAAGGAAAAGAAGATAGTGCTTTCCCTCCGAGTGTGTTCAAAGTTCCCTGAACAGAGGCGGGTGGCTAGCAGTGCATGTCATGGAGAGGGAATGATCTTTCCTCCTTGGCCAGTGCCAGTCATGTGATAGGGAAGGTAATACCTCCTGGGTTGGAATTGGATACAACTCAAATTAGGGAAAAATGTAAAAAAAAAAAAAAAAAAATGCTGTTTTTGTGCTTTAACATCATTTATAAACATGAGCATTACAGACATACTGGCTGAATAATGTCTGTATGTGCGTGTGCAGGTACAACAGCAGGTCTGCATACTGCCGCTCCACAGCGGTCATGTCCATGGTGGGCTATATCCTGGGTCTGGGAGATCGTCATGGTGAAAACATCCTGTTCGACTCCCAAACTGGAGAGTGTGTTCACGTCGACTTCAATTGTCTCTTCAATAAGGCAAGCGTGCGCGCGTGTATGTGTGTGTGTGTGTGTGTGTGTGTGTGTGTGTGTGCGTGTGCGTGACACACAACAGCTTAAACACACAACGCCAGACACAAAACAGACTTAAGATTCTTCATCATTGGTGTAAAATATTCCCACTATTTAAATAATGTGTGATGTCACATGCTCTGCTGTGAAACTTCACTTAGTTTTAAATCTTAACGTTCGATTGATTCAAATCATAAAGTTCAAATACATGATGGTGTACATGGTGGAAACAGCCAAAGTAACAAGCGCTGTGTGATATTACTGATGCTTTGTGTGACACAGGGAGGTCATTTTGGAGATTTATGTGTATAATCTGTAATGTTGTTTCAGGGTGAGACATTCGATGTTCCGGAGGTTGTACCCTTCCGGCTGACGCAGAACATGGTGCACGCCATGGGGCCAATGGGGACCGAGGGTCTATTCAGACAAGCCTGTGAGGTCACACTGAGACTCATGAGGGACCAGAGAGAATCACTCATGAGGTTTACATACACACCAAATAATCTGAAGTATTCTGAAACCACCCCTCTTTATGCAGTTAACACCTGACTACTGCTGAAGAGATTACAATAGTTTGGGTTAGGATTTTAAATCGTCTTTTCTCCGCTTTCTTTTTTTTCTCTAATAATTTTTTAGCGTGTTGAAGACATTTCTCCATGACCCTTTAGTGGAGTGGAGTAAACAGCTGAAGGGTCCCTCAAAAACACAAGCCAACGAATCTGGAGAGATCGTCAATGAGAAGGTGTCCAAAATCTGTTTCTCTCTGACACTCTTTCTTTCGTTCTCTCTCTCTCTCTCTCTCTCTCTCTCTCTCTCTCTCTCTCTCTCTCTCTCTCTCACATTTTTTCTTATTCTCAAACTCTCACTCACAGTCGCACACTCCCTGTGTGTGTGTGTGTGTGTGTGTGTGTGTGTGTGAGAGAGAGAGAGAGAGAGAGAGATAAGAAACCAGGATTAAGCAGTGTCTTAAAATAAACATTTAGTGTGTTTTTTTCTTTATGGTGATTATGGTAATAGTAGTGATGATGATGATCTCCTGTAGGCTAAAACCCACGTGCTGGACATCGATCAGCGTCTCCAGGGTGTAATAAAGAACAGAAATAAGGTGATGGGACTTCCACTGTCCATTGAGGGACATGTCCATTACCTCATTCAGGAGGCCACAGATGATAACCTGCTATGTCTCATGTACCTGGGCTGGGGACCGTACCTGTGAAACAAACTTCTTGTTTCAAACCAAAATTGTTTTCACCTGTCTGTCATCATTTGTTCTTCTGCATTTCACTTTAATCTATTTTTCTTGTTTAAAAGAAACTTTTTTTTTCTTATAATAAGAACAAAATATATAATCATATTCCTTAAAAATGATTTTGCTTCAGTATGCTGTTTTATTTTTCTTTCTGACTGCTGAGCACTGAATTAAAGATGACCATGGCATTATAAATTTAATTCCTATTATTATTATTGTTATTCTTCTTCTTCTTCTTCTTATTATTATTATTATTATTATTATTATTAAGAATCATCATCTTTTCAGCTTTTCTCTTTTGCAGGGTTGCCACAGCGAATCATCAATATTATTATTATTATTAATAATAATAATAATAGTAATAATAATAATAATAATATAACAATAAAATCATAACATTTTGCTCTGATATTATTTTTAAAACTTGTTTAAAACTTGCCCTACCCTTAAAAATGTTAACGATAAACAACTAACACACCCATTGTGTGTGATTCTTTGATGGCATCATGAAGTGTTTCTAAACCTTCCCAAAATAAGGTACAGTGGTTTATTCACTCATCTAAGTAATACCACGACACACCCACAAGCCCAGAAGATGGAAATGAACAGCTCCAACCCTTTACCATCACAATGTGAGCCTCAAGACCACTCCAATCCTTGCATGCACTTTTTTTTCTTTTTTTTCTTTTTCCAACACTTCAACTTCCTCAACTGACTCTTCACTCCCTGTATAAAAGTATTACACCAACAAACCCCTGCTAATATACTACAATATAATACTAATATACTCCAGGGTCAGTGGTGGTCAAGTGGTAGGGTGCAGGATCGCTGATCCTAAGATTGGGGGTTCGAGTCCCTACAGGGTTGTCACTGCCCCCCCAGTGCAGCTAACTGGGTTATCAAAGGCGGGCAATGTCTCTCACTGTCTATGGTGAGAGGCATGGAAAAGAACCATTGCTGACTTTCATAAAGAGAAGGCTGCAAAGCCGTCAGAGTGTTTCTGTCCCTTGCTAAAAGGGTTGTGACAGGAAGGGCATCCGACGTAAAAACCAATGCCAAATCAAATGTGCGAGTCAGATGATTCGCTGTGGCGACCCCTGAAAAAAGAGAAAAAGCTGAAAGAAAAGAAGATAATACACCCCATCTGTACACAATGAAGGAAATTGTTGATAACATATCCTCCTCCAGGCAGTAGAGCAGTGTACTTGTTAGCACACCTGCCTCACGGCAAGAAAGTCTTGGTTTTGAGTCCCAGGTTTGGGTATCTGTGACTGGAATTTGCATATTCTGTTTTGGTGATCGCTGGGTGCTCTAGTTTCCTCCTAATGCAGTGCTTCTCAAATAGTGGGGCATGCCCCCCCTTGGGGAGGGGTGGTATGATTCTGGGGGGTATTTGCCGGGGGGAGCACATATAAGCCTGGGGAACATGCTTTTCTGGAATAGTATTGGAGAATTAAGTGTAATTGCACCTCCACTGCAGTAGTTGGCAGTGGCGATCTCATTGTCTCGCTATGGTGTAGTGTTTTTTTGCACGAGCAAACGATATGAAGTGTAATAAACAACCCCTCAAAAAACAACACGAAAAACTTTCTAACAGGAAAGAAGAGAAAGATGGAGATATTAAGGCATAAATAAAAAGAGTCAAAAAGGATGTATGTTTTTTAAATTTCAGGCACAGTGGTGCACTTTAAATCTTTTCTGTTACAGACTTAAAAACGATTAAGTTTTTCATTATTGTAAGTTGAACTATATTTATTTTTTGTTTGTTTTTAATGTTAATAAACAATTTTATGCAGAGGTGTACTAATAATTTTATCGACAAAATGTGGTACCTCGGTACTCGAACGCTTTTAGAGGTCGAACAAATCGGAATTTGACCAAAAAAATCAATTTTTTTTGTCTCGGAAATCAACCAAAATCCGGAAGTCAAACGCTAAAAAAGCGCGAGAAAAAACAAGACCGAAAAGGAGGGAAAATGCGCGCTTTCCGGAAGTTGTTGGTACTATGTATCACCCTGATAAAGCTAGCGCTGTTCTGGAGAAGTCCGCAAGTTGTTGATAGCATGTATTGCTGTGAACACCTTTAACGATGAGTTTATGAGACACTTCCGTAAGGTTTTGAAAAGAAGGCAGAAACAAGCCATGTCAGAAATATTCTTCGAGAAAAGAAAGGGACATCCTGAAGAAAAGTCATCCATGCCAAAGCGAGTAGCAAAAGAAAAAAAAACATCTTTGGCTGATTCACCTGAAGCTGTTATGAAGGGGATCTGCTTCCTCTCTCCCTCTCCAATATTTACGTATGCCAACTGCTCACCACCACAAAGGTAAAAATTCTTATCTTTATTGTTGTTATGCTTTAACTGTACTGTGTTTAAAAAAACCCACAAAGGTAATTCTTATCTTTATTGTTATGCTTTAACTGTACTGGTTTTTTTATTTTAGTGTGTTATGGTCTCTTCTGAGAGACTTGTTTTGGTGACTCTAACTCTCTATGCATGCAGAGCTGAAGAGGGGCGTGGCTGTCACACGCGAGTGGCGTGCTGAACACACACAGCTGATTTCACTTAGCAATCCCTGGGCTTCTCGAACAGTGACTACGATTTCCCCATGCTCTAATGCAGGGGTGTCAAACTCGTGCCACAAAGGGCCATGTGGCTGCAGGTTTTTGTTTCAACCAAGCATCAGCACACCTGACTTGGCTCATTCAAACAACTGATAAGTGTCTTCAGGCATTTGATTGGTCAGTCTCTGGACAGAGCACATAGATTGACCAATCAAATGCCTGAAGACTCTTATCAGTTGTTTGAATGAGCCAAGTCAGGTGTGCTGATGCTTGGTTGAAACAAAAACCTGCAGCCACATGGCCCTTTGTGGCACGAGTTTGACACACCTGCATTAGAGCATGGGGAAATCGTAGTCACTGTTCGAGAAGCCCAGGGATTGCTAAGTTTGACACCCCTGCTCTAATGCCTTCCCTGTGAATAATAAAGCTCCTCCATCACACTCTGTCTCTTGTATTTTTGGGTCCTGCTGAATGTTTCTGGTGTCAGAGAATCTTCTAGTCCTTCTGTGACACCAGGAACATTCAGCCAGACCCAAAAATGCAGGAGACAGTGTGATGAAAACGGGTGAGCTTTATTGTTGACAGGGAAGGCACTAGAGCACGGGGAAATCATAGTCACTGTTAGAGATGCCCGGTGATTGCTAAGTGGAATCAGGTGTGTGTGCGCTTAACACTCCACCCGCGTGTGACAGCCACGCCCATCTCGAGCATGCATATGAGAAAGTTAGAGCCACCAAAACCATAGTATCTCACAAAACAGACCATAACATAGTGTACTTTATTCAATAACATTTTCACTTAATTTGAGGACCTATGGTATGAGTTACGGTACCATTAACGTCTGTTCAAAAGACAATGGAACGGATCAAGACCATTTACATTATTTGTAATGGGAAAAGCGGATTCGGAATTTGACCAAATCGGGATTCGACCAGCCGTCGGGAACTTCCTTCCTAGAGGGGGGTGTCACAGAAAATAATTGAGAAACACCGTCCTAACGTCCAAAGTCTTACACCGTAGACAAATCGCCTTTTTCAAATTGCTCCTACATGTGAGTGTGAATGGTTTTATGTGTGCTGCCCTGCAGTGGTCAGGAAAGATGTTCAGGATGTACCCTACCTTTGCTCCTAGTTGGCAGAGATATGCCCCCACCCCCAACCTAGGGCCCTAGGTGTAAAGATTCAAGGTTCACAGAATGAGAGTAAGCAAATGTAGTAGTACTAGTAGTGATTATTATTATTATTATTATTATTATTATTATTATTATTATTATTATCACTGTACAGTATTTGAACGTAAAGTGTTTTGATACCTTTGGCATTCCACATTATATCCAGCTCTGTGATTCAGACTCCGTGCAGCGGTTCCTGACGGTGTTTCAGGTATGGATACGGGTTTATTTAATTTATTCCGCTATGTATTTGTTTACTTTACTGAGCTGTTGTAATGTGTTTATTCCACCCGGCTAATTTACCAGTAACGCCATTTCCCCGCCAACTGACGCGCCAAGGAGTGTCACGCGCATCCTCTGTACTGAGGGTCTTCATCTTCAGCCGCATATTAGCTTCCGAAAGAGTGCAGATCAAACTCGTCCTGTACGCGTCACGCACGTTTCAGTGCGGGATTACACGTCTTCCTTCCGCTACCGTGTGTGTGGCAATGATCGAGGTAATCAATGTTCCCATGAATTAAATTGTCTGAGATTTGATTGTCACAATATTAATTAGCCGTTAGCAGACCCTCCAAAGACTCTTGATCTAAATGAAAACATTCGGTGCTGTAAATGTGGATCTGGGAATATTTCTCACATGTCTGAAAATTTATATTGTATTTTTATTTTATTTCGAAAAGAAACAGTCCAATTTTATTGTACCACTTCAGAGTCACGTGATGTCTTGATGGATTATCATGAGCTTTATAACCAGAACATGCAACAGTATGAATTTTTGAATAAAAATCTAATAATTAAACATTTTACAGCATTATGATTTATTAAGTATATAATTATCCATCAATATGTTTTTGTTGATAAATGACATTCCAGCATTTTAATAAGTGGAATAGTGATAGTGATCATAAATATCAGGGAAATAAAATGATCTGAAGCATTAAAGTTAACTAAATGTAAAAGAAACAATTCAATGAAATAAGTAGACAGTGAGAGAGATTTTTTTTAATTGCCTTTTATTTGTTATTGATCATTTAATTTAAAAACATTCAGTCTGTTCCATATGGGAATAAAAAGTCACAATTCTCTGAAGAACAAAAGCTTTAATTTAATGTAATTTTTTTCATTGTACAGTCATGACTGTGTCTTGGAAATATGGAGCTGTCAAATAACCAAAAACAGTCTGAAGGAGATGAAAGTCCTAAAACTGAGACCTGTCAGTGTGCTGGAGGACTTTGTGATGAAGCTATTATTGAAAACAATTCAGTCGTGACCTCGGAGAAACTACTGTCTCTACATACCCTGGACAAACTGTCCCCAGAGATCAGTCTGAGTCTCTCAGATGGGCCGACTCAAGACTTTAGCTTTGATTCTATTAAAAAGAGCAGAACCCATGACTGTGTGACGGACATTACATCAGATAGCACCATAATTCCTAAAAGCGGTGTTCAAACCGGGACACCAGCTGGGTGTCATCACTCTCGGCTTGTTAACAGCGCCAGTTTCTCTGGTTTTGGTGCAACTCATCGGTTGCTGCATGAAAATCATAATATATGTACTAACAACCAGGAAATTATTGATTACTGCAGTCTGACATCTCAAGTGCCATTCACGCCCTCCATCGCCAGACCCATTCCAAAGAAAAGGATCTTTCTGAGGAAGCCCAAAAAGACCATCAAAGACCTGTTCATCAACAAAAAAAACATCCGTGAGAAGGCAGAGTCGCTATGTACACCATGCCCTGAATGTGGACCAACCACAAAACAAATGAAGAAATCTTTAAGACCCCGTGAGTGCAGGACTTCTCATAGAATGAATGATAGACTTTCTGACTCCTCAAGTGAAGGGGGCATTAACGTATGCGAGGATGCCATTTCACTGAAAAGTTTTGGCTCTCAAGCAGGTTGTGGAGAGATATTTGCAGATGAGGAATATCTGGTCTCTCTTGAAGGGATGCCAAAACTTAAAACAAACAGGGATACCACCGAGACTATGAAACAAAGTCCTGTTGCTTTTCAGGGTGGCACAGAGCAACTAGCATTACCCGCACAACCTGAGGTCTTGGACTTGTTTGGAATGTGGGAGACCATCAATAGGACCGTTCTTAGTCAGAGTTCAAGCCAAGAAATGAATACAACATCTACACCAATTTCTGTATCACCCTCCTTAAACAGCACAGCATGTCCCATGAAGATTATGAGCAAAGATTTGACAGAACAAAACGATAATCTCAATCAAACAGTGACACCAAAAAGTGAGAACCAAGAAAGCATTAGCGATGAGGGTTACTGTGATTACATTTCTCCTGAAGAGCTCACCAGGCAATCTCTGACACCAAACTTTTCCAGAAAATTCCCTAGAGACACCTACAGTGGAGATGCTCTTTACGAGTTATTTTGTGACTCTAGTGAGGCTGAAATGACCCCCATTTTTGATGATGAGATGGATCTACCTAGTAGCATTGTTGGCCTGCCAAGTCCAGACCTCCCATTATCTATGTACAGTTTCCATATTGGATCCGAGGAGAATCTGGCACCTCCTCTATCAGTAGACCTCATTAGCCATGACTTTCTGCAGAGTAACTGGGTAGGGAAGGACTGCTTACTGAAACTTTGTGATACAGAAATCTCCCTGGCTATGGGTATCGTAAACTTTATGAAACAAAGGAAAATGAAGGGTGACCAAGCAGAGATGGGAACTGTAGAGATTACCGCTGGTGATAACGGCGCAGACTCACCTGAAGCAGTTCTGAGGACTCCTCATAGTACAGACAACATTACGGACTATAATATGAGAAAACCATGTGAACTGGATGTTGGTCATCTCTCTGTGGATACAGTGAAATACCAAACTGGAGAGGCTGCAACACCAGAAAGCCAACCCAGGACTCCAGCGAGTCATGTATGCTTTCGAGTATTCAACATAAACTCACCGACTACACCCTGCAAGGATTTGAGTTCCCCAGTAGGACGTTTTCCGGGTCCTGGTATGAGTTCATTGTTGGTTTTGGCCATAAATAAAGAATCTCTTTGTGAATCATGTAAGAGTTCCCTGAAACATGGCGCCAAAGAGTTGCATCTGTGCCATTTGTGTACCTCCTACATCGAGCAAATAAAAATGTCAGAGTTATGGCCCTGTGCCAGTCTTTCTCAAAATAAGCTCACAGTAAGTCCTCATGCCTTACTTCCTTCTCCAGGCAGCAGTTGTGGTATAGCAAGTGACATTAGCATTCTTTCACTTGTTGAACAGTGTGCTAATCAAATGTCTTCACTGAAACTTAACCAGCATCAACAATCTGCTGATCATGAAACCAGAGGCGGTGACTCTTATTCAAAGAAACGTCATCGCAGGAAGTATGTCATGTCCAAGCCCAAGAGGAAAATGAATGAAACAGAAAAAGTGGGTGATAATTCAGACATTAAAGACAGCGCAGATGCTGCATGGAGTTCGTCCCTACTGGAGCAGAACAGCCTTGGCCTTGTCGCAACCAACAGATCAGAAAATTTAGTTCTGGACACAAATCAGAGTCCATGCTTCCTACAAACTAATCCTTCAGAGGGCACTGATCTGTCTCAAGCTTCAAGGCCGACTTCTCTTTCTCTCACAAGTGCTGCCTCTTCTCGGTTCTCTAAAAAAGACCATTGCATCAAAGTCAAAGCAAAAACAAGTGAAAGAGTGCGAGGAGACAGAAAACCAGCAAGGACCAGGGCTGGATTATCAGCCAGTGCCACATCAGAGGTGAAGAAGATGGAGCGAATGGGCAGGATGAAGAAATAAAGCAGATGGTATGTTGTACACTTACAGTTCTCATAGTGTGTCATCACTGACCCTACAGGGAAGGCGTCAGGGGGGTGGGGGGTGGGGGAGTCATGAACCTGCTGTAACTTTCCTTAAAGTTGCTTGATACATCACTTGGTCTTGGTGGAGGTCTGTGTTCTCTGTGGACTCTTATTTGATTATAGAAAATACGGTTGGAGTTTTATCCATAAAAGACCAACATGGCTGCAGGCTTTCATTTCATCCAAACTGGAGACTCAGTTAGTAGTTAATGGAGATGAAGAAGAACTGATTAAACAAGTTTATTGGATTGAAATCCTGTAGCCACACCAGTTCTTTCTGGATAAGATCGAAGACCTCTGATTTAGCATCCAGAGGGTGATGGGTATAGTGCAACCTGAACCACGACACATGAAGAGATTCTCATATCTCCAGGGAAGGATGAGACCTTGTCCTTTTTGTCCTTCTGTCACACCAGTTATTCTGCAGTACTGAAGGAGGTTGGTGGGTTATTCTTAATATAGTTAGTTATAATATAATATACTTCATAAAGTCCGTAGTCTGTTTGAATTCTCATCTCAGTGCAAAGCAATACAAAACACATCTCCGGTCAGGAAATGAGACACCACGAGCAACAGCATTCTGGGCCAGGTTTACAAACATCAGGCAGTTCGGCGTTCACAAAACTTGTGTGCGCGCGCGCGCGTCTCAGAAGGAAGATAATACTGTACACTTATTTTGGTGCTGAATCTCTGATAAGGACATCAAGAGACTCGACTTTTCTATTATGAATCTTTCTATTTGTGCCACTGAACAATTAGGGGACTGAAACAATACACATTCACTGTATACAGGCGACATACTGTAAACATTCTAGTAAGAAACAAATAAAAATTCGAAAAAATATAAATTACATAGGAACTGTAGAGTTAAAATATATAGAATGAAATGTATTTTAATGAATCACAATTTATACCATAAATCCTTCATTGGTTTTTGGTTTCCACAAAAATACCCTATTGCTCTCAACACTCCGCTCACAGTCAGTGATACAGAGGATGTTTAATGTTTTGAAATGGGAATAATTTATTAATACTGTATATATTCTGTATTCATATTAATAATTGTATACTACAGTGATATATATTTCGGTGATTTGTTTCATGATGGATATTAAAGAAAAAACATTAGTTAACATTACAGGTGTGATTAGAGACATACATAAAACATAGATGCCACATTTCCTGTTAAATTTTTGCTCGTAAACCTGAAGCCATCTTTTACAATGTACAATTGATTGATCAATAGGTGGGCAGCAGGTTTTGCTAAATATACTTCTGTAAACACTAAATATTAAAATCAATT
>CM045743.1:18001439-18066439 GCA_024760905.1 Plotosus lineatus
TGTATTATGGTGTATGAAAAGACACATCATTTAGCTGAATGAATAGAATGAATAAGTATAATAATTGATTTGTAAATAATAAACAGTAAAACTGATTTTTAGAAATTATGTCAAGCAGCTAATCTATCACACCCAGGGATGGTGAATAAACCACTACACTGTCATGGTGCACATTGTAAACAGCAATAACACGTGAACACAGTGATCTGAAGCTGTGAGATGAGCATCTGTATTTAGAGCACGGTGTTAGGGATAGAGAACTTTTATACAGGACGAGAGGTTCTGGAGAAACAGCCTTAACTGCATTGTGTGTGAATGGTGTCGTTTCTCAGGTGAATCAGTACAACAGATCATCACATGTAAGACGATCATGTAGCGCACTACCCAGATCAGATAGATTTATAAATAGATTTCTATTGTGTAATAAACTTGTTGCATGATGTGTTTTTAGGTGATATCACACTATTATGTTAGAAATTGATATGTTATTTCATTGAATATTATTATTATTATTATTATTGTATTATTGTGTACTCTGTCGGATGTCAGATATAGAAAATAGTTGATTAATAAACATAAATATATGAATATATTCAATGCATCTTTGTGTGGTATGTGGTGGTGTAGTGGGCTATCTTAAAAGCATCAACTGTGGAATTGAATGAATTTTGTAAAATATTATACTAAAAAAAATGTATATATATATATATATATATATATATATATATATACACACTGTATATGTATATTTACTGTATAATGTCTTCATTCATTTTTTTTTAACATAAACCTCCTAATTAGGGTCACAGGGAGGCCAGTGCTCATGTCAGCCGACTCTGGGCAAGTTTGCCAGGCCATTGCCCATGATACATGTGGTTATCGGGCCTGTGTGAGACTCTGCAGGACGTAAAAATAATGAGGCCTTTCTCTTGTCACACAAATTGAGCAAGAAAAAAAATGGAAACTGGGAAGTACAGTATTTGAATTATTTTAAAAACTGTCACTGTATGTACATATATTGACATAGTATTTGATATTATGTTCCAGTTCTCTTTGGAAGTAACCAGGATGGATAGGATCAGGAATGAGTACATCAGAGGGACAGCACATGTTCGAGGTTTTGGAGACAAAGTCAAAGAGGCTGGATTAAGATGGTTTGGACATGTACAGAGGAGGGATAGTGAGTAAATTGGTAGTCGGATGCTGAGGTTGGAACTACCAGGCAGAAGGTCGAGAGGAAGACCAAAGAGAAGATTTATGGATGTGGTGAAGGAGGACATGAAGGTATTTGGAGTAAGAGCAGAAGATGCAGAGGACAGGGTGAGATGGAGGTGGATGGTTTGCTGTGGCGACCCCTGAAGGGAAAATGTTTGATTTGGCATAGGTTTTTAGATCGATGCCCTTCCTGACACAACCCTTTAGCAAGGGACAGAAACACGCTGACAGCTTTGCAGCTACTCTTTATGAAAGTCAGCAATGGTCCTTTTACACAAACCTCTCCCCATAGACAGTGAGAGACATGGCCGGCCTTTGATAACCCAATTAGCTGCACTGGTGTTACAGTGACAACCTTGTGGAGGGTGGGACTCGAACCCCCAACCTTATGATCAGCGATCCAGCGCCCTATACCACTCGACCACCACTGACTTTTGTAGAAAGTATTTTTAATATTAAACCTCAATATATTTCGTTTCTATTTCTGTAAGATTTTTTTTTTATGTACCTGACATGACGCAATAAAAAGGGGACAGAGGTGATGACCCTCACCCTCATCGCCAACGCCCAGCATTGTACCTGAACAGCATGGCTTCGTTGTCTCTGATGAATATTTAATATATATTGACCTTTTACGCTCGAAGTCGAGCTCGTCCAACAAGTACCGTGCGTATTATTGAATACAGAACAGTACACCCTGAATAAAAGTGTGTTTAACGAACCTGGCAACCCGACTGTGGGCCGTACGTGCACGCGCCGAGTCTTGTGTGTTTCAGTGTCACAGCGCGCGCGCCTTCGCGCTTTCTCACTCTCTCTCTCTCTCTCTCTCTCTCTCTCTTACACACACACACACAAACACACACAGAGAGAGCTGCGGGGTTCTGAGCTCATGATGAACCTGGAGTTAAACCGAAATAATGTAGAATTATTTTTGAGAGTTTGGAGGAGGGAGTGTAGCCTGTTGCAGGTGTGAAATGGAAGAAGTGGATTCTTACCTCAGAGCCAAGTTTCATCTCTCAGCCTGTATTTTCTGCTGGGCCATCCTCAAAATCTGCCAGGTAAAAATACTCTCTTTATACTTGAAAAAAACAAAACAAAAAAAAAACTTTTATTGATTTGATTCTTATTTCAAGAAATAAAAAAGAAAAGAGAATTTTTTTTCTTCAGGATTTTAAAGAGTCTGGAACAAACACTGACTGAAACTTTCAGTAAACTTGACGACGAACAATTAATTAGTCTTAATTAATCTTACTTTCCTCATTAATGGCGTTTAATTGACTCATAACTAGATCCAACAGCTGGAGAAGATAAAAACAAACGAGCACGAAACTGTTCGATAATATAAACTTTAACACTTTTTATTTGTCTCAAAACTGTTTATTTTACCGTAAAATATCTGCTATAAGCGCATTATAAATCTGTTTTCATGTCACTTTTGTCTCTGTTGTGTGTTTAAATCAGCAATCCTACATTATCATTCATAATAAAAATGGAAAAGTAATCATTTGAATGTACAGTACTTAATTACGGTATTTAATCTTAAACATTTCAGAAGGGAATAAAAATTTGTGTTTTTATTTGTGCGTAATAACATGTAAACCCTCTCATCTTTGTTGTATTTTATATTTTAAACAGTGTTAAAGTCCCCAGTGCACTAACTGGGTTATCAAAGGCCGGTCATGTCTCTCACTGTCTGGTGAAAGGTTCATGTAAGAACCATTGCTGACTTTCGTCAATAGTAGCATAGCTGTCAATGTGTTTCTGCCCTGTAATGGTCTGGCGGCTGACCAGGGTGTGGTCTGCCCTCGCCCACAGTCGGCTGAGATGGGCGCCAGCCTCCCTCGACCCTAATTAGGATTAAGTGGTTCAGAAAACGAATGAAGGAATGAGTAGTAAAGTCGTTTTAACTGATTTCCTCTGATAGTTATATTTGTCATTGGTAAACATCAGTGAACTGTCTGAGTGTTACAAACCACTGATACTGGAGATTTATTTTTATAAATGTTAAGTAAACATCAATAAGCATGTTTATAATTTATCCATTCATCCATTCATCTGTCGTGTTTATTTATTAGGGTTGTGGAGAGATGAAGCCAAATCCATCTGACTTCAGGTGTGAGGCAAGGTTACCATGTGAACTCCACTACAACCAATCAGATCCCATTCCCTGCCCCTAACTCCACTGCAATCAATCAGACCACAGACCATGCCCATAACCAGAGTCCCTGCCCCTAGCGCTTTGGCCACAGTGAATAGTGAACAAGCAGAACAAAAATCCCCAAGTGAAATTAAACATACTTTAACACTCAGGTCTGTTTGTACTGCTTTTCTTTCAGAGGAGATTACGAGTGCCCCCGATCATCTCACAGGTAAGACTCTGAGATCATTTCCTTTTTTAAAAATGTCTCCCTGATCCTTCAGACAAAAGCAGGGGTGATGTGATCAGTTCTGAGTCATCATGTCTTCACTGAGATAAAATACATCAGGAAACTTCAGGAGGTGCTGAATTACCATTTATAAACAAACAGTGATGGCACTGTGTGTGTGTGTGTGTGTGTGTGTGTGTGTGTGTGTGTGTGTGTGTATGTGTGTTTGTTTGTTTGTTTGTGTGTGTGTGTGTGTGTGTGTGTGTATGTGTGTGTGTGTGTGTGTGTGTGTGTGCACGCGTGAGTGTGGTGTGTGTGTATATGTGTATAATAAATTATAAAAATAAAATTGTAATGATTATGTTAAAATTTATTTATATTCTGTAACCGCTTAATCCTAATTAAGGTCACGGGGAGGTTGGTGCCAATCCCAGCCGACTCCGGCGATGGCAGAGTGCACCCTGGAGAGCTCGCCAGGCGATCTCAGGGCAGAAACATGCTAACGACTTTGCAGCTACTCTTGTCGAAAGTCAGAAATGCTTCTTCGACATGAACCTCACACCATAGACAGTGAGAGACATGGCCTTTGATAACCCAGTTCGCTGCACTGGGGAGATATTTATTCAATCTTAAAAGAAAATAGAAAGAAATCCATCCAAACTCTTCTGTTACACTGAAGCAATGAAAATATTTTCATTAGGTATTTTTTTATTTACAACTACAAAGTCTCAGTGTGCTAAGATCCCTTTGAATTTGCATAAGTTTATTTACAACAGGTTATGCAACTTCCAGTAAGGTGAGATTACAGCTGTGGTAACAGCATACGGATATTAAAGCCACAATTTAGATATGAACTAGTGAACCTCTTAATAAAATAAATCCGCACATGATACTACATTACATTCACACACATTACAAACACACGTCTGCTCTTCTACATCAATATGTGCTGTATTCCTCAGTACATGAATGTACCGCACATCTGTGTCAACAGCTTCTTCTACATGAGTCACGTGCCACTTTAGGCAGCGCTATGGCACCACCTTGTGAGAAGATTTATGACTCTATCGTTTTTTCCTCACCAAAAAGTTTGTATAAAAATGCCCTGTGTTGATGTCCAGAGATCAGTTTGTGAAAGTTTTTTTATCAAGTCTATTTACTTTCCCTTTAAGTTTAATTACTTAGTCAGTAGCTTGTTATGACATCTTTATAGATAATATTTATTTAAAATGTTCATGATTTTTGATTATTGTATGCATTAACTTGTTCAGATGGGACAGAAGTGGTCTGATAGTACAGCTTACTGATTAGAAGGGAGAGGCTGTCAAAGAACCATTTTTGCTATTCGCAGTGGTGGTCTGGTGATATAGGGCGCTGGATCGCTGATCCAAAGGTTGGGGTTCAAGTCTCACTCTCCACAAGGTTGTCACTGTCCCCCCTCAGTGCAGCTAACTGGGTTATCGAAGGCGGGCCATGTCTGTCACTGTCTATGGTGTGAGACATGTAAAAGAACCATTGCTGACTTTCGTAAAGAGTAGCTGCAAAGTCGTCAGCGTGTTTCTGTCCCTTGCTAAAAAGGGTTGTGACAGGAAGGGCATCCGACGTAAAAACCTCTGCCAAATCAAACGTGTGAATCAGATGATTCGCGGTGGGACTCCCGAGTAAAAGGGAAAAAGCCAAAAGGAAGACAGACATAAAGAGTACACCATTGAATTGCCATCAGTATGCTTCTGCTCTGTGATGGCCTGGCGAGCTGTCCAGGGTATACTCTGTTCTCACACAGAGGCGACTGACATGGGAACCAGCCTCCCTGCAACCCTAATTAGGATTAAGCTGTTCAAAGAATGAATAATAAATGACTTTGTTTTAATCTTCCCAATGTGTTCAAGACTGTGTGTGTGTGTGTGTGTGTGTGTGTGTGTGTGTGTGTGTGTGTGTGTGTGTATCTTTGTTTATATTATTTGAAATGAGACCTGAGTCAATGGGCGTGTATTCGAGATACCCTCTTTGAGTTCGATGTAATCATCACACTGGAGCACGACTGCGCCTCTTATCTTGTGTATTTGATGATGAATCTGTCGGAACATGTCGGGTGAAGGTGTGCAACCTCGGACACAGTGTTAATTAGTACCGCTACTGATCCGAAAAGCAAACATTTGGAACTGGAGTTTCTGAATCTTTTTAGCTGTGTGTGTGTGTGTGTGTGTGTGTGTGTGTGTGTGTGTGTGTGTGTGTGTGTGTGAGTGTGTGTGTGTGTGTGAGAGAGAGAGAGAGAGAGCGAGAGAGAGAGCTTTGAGCAGGTCCAGACTCAGCTCATACTTTATATTTGATGTTGGTGGATTATGTTCTGTAAGTAAAACACACCTGCGTGTCTGAGCTGGTATAAAGAGCGTCACGTTGCTTAAAGTGGAGCTGTGCCTCAGTTTTCCTTCCTGGGTGTGTGTTTGATCTGACGTGATGCTAAGATCTTTGTAATTTCTCTTGGTTTTTTTTTTTTTTTTTGTGGGAAGCTGATCTTTTATCCCCGTTTTTGGGGAAGCTGATTGCTTTGTTCCTGCACAACTGCTGTATAATTAATAAACACTCGACTTCAGCCTCATGAGGACTTGGCAGTTGTTCTGGAAGGAGGCACCAAGAATAAAACTGGTTTTGGAGATGTTTGTGTCTGTTTTCTGCAAGGTGATGTTGCTAATGTGCATACTCGGTACCTTTCAGACAGGGTTCATCTTCAGGACACCTTTACATTTATGGCATTTATACACGTGTGCAGGTGAGGGGCAGTGATGGGTCAGTGATTTAGGTTCTGGGTTATTAATCATAGGATCGGTATCAATCCCTAGTTTCATGTTGCCTCTGTTAGGCCCTGTAAATGAGATAAAAATGTACAGTGCTCTGGATAAGCGTGTCTGTTAAATGCTGTAAATGTGAATGTTGGTGTTGGAACTCATGACCATGGAACTCATGAATGGGTTTGTATGGAAATCGGAGTCTGTAAACGTTGTTAGTTGGTGATTGAAAAAATAAATAATGTCTGGATGGCAGTTTACTTCCGTGTTAATGATCTCAGTATAAAGAAATCCTGTACAGTGAGAATCATTAATGTGTAAATGATTGCTGAATGGGATTGTGGGTAATACTTGTCCTGCGTGTTTTCATGGCCAAGTTTGAAGCAAAGTTTTTGTGTGTTGTATTTCACTGCTTCCTCTCCCTCATGTCATTCGAAGCCTTGTTGGGATAAATTGCATTTTCTTTCTTCTAGTTGTTTTTGGTCTTGATACATTACAAGGTTTTCTGCTTTTTTTTTTTTTTTTTAATGAACCCTGGGACATCTTAGAACAGGTGAAACACGGACAGACAGTTCACTTGGGAAAAATCTGTAAGGTCAAAACGCAGACGGAAGAAAAGATAAAGGCTGTCCATTTTTTACGGTCCCAAAATCTCTGAGCTGCTCACAGGAATGGCAAAGTGACAGGAGAGAAGGGATGGGGTTAGGGTGGAGCTTAGATTGTAAACAGAAATGCAATTACAGGGATCCCTCGCTACTTCGCACTTCAATTCATGCGGCTTCAATGCATGGCGTTTTTTTTTTTAAATATTCATCGAATTAAAAAATAAGGAAATTAAGGAAGAATATGGGGAAAAGTTAAGAAAAATTCCCCTAAAAAAAACCCCAACCAAACAAAAACAAACCAAAACCCCTCATCAAAACTACTTACACTTTTATGTGAGGTGCGCATCTGTGTGCACGCGTGCGTCTGTATGTGTTATATTTTATTTACATCTTATGCATTATTTTCATCATCATCATCATTTTCTGTAACCGCTTTATCCTAATTAGGGTCGCGGGGAGGCTGGTGCCCATCCCAGCCAACTCAGAGCGAGGGCAGAGTACATCCTGGACAGCTCGCAGGCCATCGCAGGGCAGAAACACGCTGATGGCTTTGCAGCTACTCTTGTCGAAAGTCAGCAATGGTTCTTTTACATGCCTCACACCATAGACGGTGAGAGACATGGCCCGCCTTTGATAACCCAGTTAGCTGCACTGGGGGGGGACAGTGACAACCTTGTGGAGAGTGGGACTCAAACCCTCAACCTTTGGATCAGCGATCTGGCGCCTTATACCACTAGAGCACCACTGCATGCATTATTTTTGAATGTTTAATTGTTATTATAAGCATTTATAGTATTGAATATGTATTTATTGATAGTATATACACATATACATGTACGTATACGGAAGGGCATCCGACGTAAAAAAAAAAAAACTCTGCCAAATCAAACGTGCGAATCAGATGAGTCGCTGTGGCGACTCCCGAGTAAAAGGGAAAAAGCCGAAAGGAAGACAGACAGACATACATGTACGTATACGTCAGTCAGGGGGGGGTGATCCTACTTCACGGAATTTGGCGGTCCCAGCGGTCTTGATCCCAATTAACCGCAGAAAGTGAGGGATTCCTGTATTTACCCGAAACTGTACAGTATTGTATAAAATAGACTGAAGTAAAAGGTATAAATAACCCACCTCTTTTTACTCTATCCACTTAATTGTGTCTAATAAAGTGATTTTTTTTTTAAATGTTAAATAAAAATGCAGGCTGCACAGAAATGTGGTGGTTAGCATGTCTTCCTCACAGCAAGAATGTCCTGGGTTCAAATCCCAATCTTGGAAAGGATGTTTCATGTGGAGTTTGCATGTTCCCGTGCTCGTGTGGGTTTCCTCCCACAGTCCAGCGACAAGAACCTTAGGATGACTAGCTATTCTAAATTGCCCTGTGTGTGTTGCTCTGTAAATGAACTGGCAAGCTGTACGCCGCGTTTGCCTAGAGTTTGCTGAGATAGGCTCCACCCTCGCTGTGAGCCTAATAAAGGGAAAAAGCAGTTTGGAAAAAGAATATATAACTTAAAAAACCCTTTCATTTAATTATGTTATCCTGGGAGTGGCGGTGGGGACTATGGTCTGATTGGCTGCAGTGGAGAACTGGGTCGAAGTGGTCTTCACAGAATTATATTGGAAAGGAAAAGTTTCCCGATGGCCTGTGCTGATGTTATGTTATGTTTTCTGTTCTTTTTGGGGGTTTTTTGAAGTTGTACTATATGCTTTACACAGTGCAGCACTGGTTGATAATGTGTTATCTTAGACTGGCACACAGCCAAGAGGACAAAACAACAGCTTTGCGTCACTACCAGGACTGGAACAATCAATGAAGAAGGCAAGATGTTGCTGCGCATGTTGAGTAGTCTTCTTTTCCTTTCGGCTGTTTCCTTTTTTCCTCAGGGGTCGCCACAGCAAATCATCGCACGTTTGATTTGGCGTAGGTTTTTATGTCGGATGCCTTTCCCGACACAACCCTTTAGCAAGGGGCAGAAACAGGCTGATGGCTATGCAGCTGCTCTTTACGAAAGTCAGCAATGGTTCTTTTACATGAACCGCTCACCATAGACGGTGAGAGACATGGCCAGCCTTTGACAAGCCAGTTAGCTGCACTGGGGGGACAGTGACAACCTTGTGGAGGGTGGGACTCGAACCCCCAACCTTAGGATCAGCGATCCAGCACCTTTTACCACCAGGCCACCACTACCCCACTAGGCCACCACTGCCGCTGCTGCATGCTGAGTAGTAATAGCAGTATTTCATCCCCCGCATAGTTGAAAAGCAAGTAATGGTTGCCTGAAGGAACTGCTGATGTCATATATGATGACTTTAAAGAGCCAGTAACATAAATTTACCATAGGTACTCTTTAATGATGATTATGAATCTTTATTTAATTGAATAAATTGTGAACTTTGTTTTGTGGAAACACAGGCACTGTGTGTGTGTGTGTATGTGTATGTGTGTGTGTGTGTGTGTGTGTGTGTGTGTGTGTGTGTGTGATTTATACCTCTACATTATTGCTGAGCAGTTGTTACTGTTCACCAGCTGCTGTTATTTCTGTATGGAGGCTGGAATAGTACAGTGGTGTAGAATAACACACACACACACATAGTGCATCATGTTGAGATTGGAAGCGATGAGTCACTGGGATGTGATTTTACAGTTCTAACTGTGATAATGTGATTATTAATCCTGTGTCTTGTCCCTGAATTCAGGTTTTATATCCAGTCTGTATTTAAACCTGGTTGTGTTGTCACAGCTAGAAAACTGAACGTTTTCTTTTTATTGATTTATTTTTCCTGATGTAGTGCAGAGGGTTTATGTGTAAATGTTATATAATGTTTGTAAAGCTGCAGGTGGGTGATTTTAGTTAGTAGAGTTTTACTCAGCTCATTTAAAAAGAGTGAATAATTTATTGTTGTTTCTAGTTTTACATCAGTGGCCTTTTCACATGACTAGATCTGTACAGAAGATGATATTCTCATGGTACTGTATCGGGTATTGTGATGGTACTGTTCTTGAATTGTGATGTTACTGTGTTGGTACTGTGATGGCATTGTGGTGATACTGCGATGGCAGTGTGTTTGTATTGTGATTGTACTGTGATGGTACTGTGTAGGTGTTGTGATGGTACATGTATTGCGATTGTAATGGTACTGTGACAGTTTTGTAATGGTGATATAATGGTATATTATTCATTCATTTTCTGTAACCGCTTAATCCTAATTGCGGTCACGGGGAGGCTAGCCCGACTCCGGACAAGGGCAGAGTACACCCTGGACAACTCGCCAGGCCATCGCTAGGCAGAAACACGCTGACGGCTTTGCAGCCTACTCTTGTCGAAAGTCAGCAATGGTTCTTTTACAGCCTCACACCATAGACAGTGAGAGACATGGCCGGCCTTTGACAACCCAGTTAGCTGCACTGGGGGGGACAGTGACCACCCGTTGAGAGTGGGGCTTGAACCGTCATCCTTAGGATCAGTGATCCAGCACCTTTACCACCAGGCCACCACTGCCCGTGATGTAATGGTATTTCAGCAGAAACACAGTGCTGTTCATGTTGATGTTGAAGATGATTTAAGACATTCAGGTCATGTTAATCTGCGATGGCCTGGCAAGCTGTCCTGGGAGTACCCCGCCCTCCCCCAGAGTCGGCTGAGATGGGCTGCAGCCTCCCCATGACTCTAAGTAGGATTAAGGGGTTCAGAAAATGAATGAGATCATGTTCATGCTGTTCTGCTCACGTGTTTTTGTTAATCCATGGGTAACTATGATGGTGAATCACAGGGCAAGGGTGGTGGCGATGGTGAAAAGTGACAGCTGTTAAAGTTTTGTTGGAATGAGGAAGACGTGAGTACAAAGTCTTTGATGAATCATCTCTCAAGTGTGCTGGGCCCGAGTGTAGGGTGTGTTACAATATTGAGGACTGAGGAGACAGATTCTGTCGTCTCTCCTTGTGAAAGGGTTGTAGGTTTAATTTCAGATTTTGCTCAGAATATTCTCAACTGTGTTTAAAGTTTCTCCTTCAAGACGTAATTCAGAAGTGAGTGCAGTGATATTATGAGCCATGTGAATTATCGGTAAACGTGTGATTGGCTAAGTTCTGCCCCACATCACTTGTACTGTGTGTAATGTGCGTGGGCTGACGTCCAGAAATTATTCGGTGAGAGCAGGAATGCAGATGTTTGGGAGGAAAATGTGAGACTGTAGGAGGAGACGTCACGTGTCTGAGCCGTGATAAATCTCCTGCAGCAGATTGTGTCGTTGTGTTAGTGTCGAACGCGCAGCTGTTCCTCACCAGCGCCGTGTTTACATTCTTATAGAAGGTCAAAAATATTCAAAACCTGTTTTTTCGCCCTAACCCCATTTCACTTCATAGAGTCTGAGAATTGTAGGCCTCATGTGAACCAAATATTTGTTTACTGTGTTCTTGTAAAAAAAAGTAGTTTGCAGGTGTTTCTTTGAAAAAATGCACAATAGTGGGTGGGATCAATATAAATCAGATTTTTTTTTTTTTTTTTAATGAACAGAACAGACATTGAGTCCAAGTAATCATTTATCTTCCCCATTACACTCCGATATACTCGCTCAACATCACATCACTACAAACTCAACCCATACACCAAAAGTATGTGCACCCCTGTCATCATACATGTTTAGTAATTGTACTGTTGTAATAAACACCATTCCCTTGGGAAAGCCGTGGCTGTAGGGAATTTGCGGCATGGTATTGTCTTCTTCTTTTCCTTTCGGTTGTTCCCTTCAGGGGTCGCCACAGCGAATCATCTGCCTCCATCTCACCCTATCCTCTGCATTTTCTATTCTTACTCCAACTACCTTCATGTCCTCCTTCACCACATCCATAAATCTTCTCTTTGGTCTTCCTCTAGGCCAGGGGTGTTAAACCCATGCCACAAAGAGCCATGTGGTTGCAGGTTTTTGTTTCAACCAAGCAGCAACACACCTGACTTGGCTAATTTAATCAAGTGATTTGAGTCTTCAGGCAGTTGATTGGTCAGCCTCTGTACAGAGCACACAGATTGACCAATCAACTGCCTGAAGACTCAAATCACTTGATTAAATGAGCCAAGTCAGGTGTGTTGCTGCTTGGTTGAAACAAAAACCTGCAGCCACATGGCCCTTTGTGGCATGAGTTTGACACCCCTGCTCTAGGCCTTCTGCCTGGTAGTTCCAACCTCAGCATCCTGCTACCAATATACTCACTATCCATCGCCTGTGCATGTCCAAACCATCTCAATCTAGCCTCTCTGACTTTCTCTCCAAAACATCTTACGTGTGCTGCGGTATGGTATTATATATTGGTACAGTGATACCTCAGCTCACGAACATAATTGGTTCCCAGAAAGTGTGTGAGGTGAAAAGTTCGTCTTCCGAACATTTATTTCCCATAAGAAACCATTAAAATGAGAATAATCCGTTCCCAGGTCCCCATAAAACATAATTTTCTACTAAATAAGCCTTAAAACTACACAAAAATATACCTTATTTTATGTATAATAAATGTGCTATTGTATTGTAATTAAAGAAATAAACTGTACTGTATAATAAAGTCGTTTTATTTACCTTTGTGATGGTAGTTGATGGCTTGAATGAATGGAGTGGGAGGAGGAGGGAGGGAGGGACTTACTGTTTGGAAGGAGTGTTTGGAAACGCCTACTGTTTGGAAACACCCTTAGCCACACACGCACCCTTAATAGCTTCCTTGTTCTTAAGGATGGGAGCAATGGTAGACTTAGCGTACTGGTACTGGGACGCTGAGTCACACAAACGCACACCTCGTTCGTGTTTTTCAATGATCTGCGCCTGTGGTGGGGTCTTTTTCGGTCCCATAATAGCAAAAGTACACTCAATATGGTCCAAAATGTCTAGCAAACACAAACCACTTCCGCACTCAAAGAAAGGGGGTGACGAACTGTGACGCCGTGAGCGTGCGTCAGCCTCTCGTGGCCGCCACCGTGGCGCTGTTTGACCGCGTAGTTTGATTCGTCCGCCGAAAACTAGTTCGTCAGCAGAGACAATATGCTCGCAAATTTAATGTTCTTGAGGCGAAAAGTTCGTGAGCTTAAGCGTTCGTCAGCGAAGGTTTTACTGTATATATTTTGTGGGCATGGCATCTCTGTGCTGTGAACAGTGACATCATCATACTGGAACAGTGTTGTGGATCATATTTATTGTTCACATACTTTCGATTAATTCTTTATTACACAACAAGTCCACATAACTTTCTATGTACAGTAACGATGTACACCTTTCTTCTCTACTCCTCTCCTCTTCTTCTGTCCTCTCCCCTCCCCTCCTCCACTCTTCTCTCCTCCTTTCCTCTGCACCTCTCCTCTTCAGTCTCCTCTCAACTCTTTTCCTTTCCTTTCCTCTCCTACTTTCTTTTCCTCTCCCCATCAACTCTCCTCTCCAGTTTATTTTCCTCTCTCCTTCACTCGTCTCTTCTCCTCTCTCCAACTCTCCTATGTCCTCTTCTTTTATTTGCATCATGTACAGAAAGTACACTTTTAAACCACCTTCAGCAACAATGTCGAAATATGGACCAGAATGAGGTGTTCTAAGGAAATGCGCGTGTGCAGATCCGGCGTGTATGAACAGGTCTCAGGATTTCTTCTGTGGGTTTAAGATATAAACAAGTTGCTGCAGTTCATTGTGAACTAAGATAACCTTCTATTCCTTACTGTGATGGTTCTCCGGAAGGTTAAAGTTCACAGTAAAATGTCTGGAGGAAAAGAACAAGACCCTGGTACGTTTTATTACATTATCAGTAAAACTCAATCACACAAACTCCGCCCTCACACTTCAAGGCCATGCCCCCTTACCCAAGTCTTACCCCAGGTTGTGTGGCGGATGAAGCCGATGCTCTCTGTGTACTGTACTTGTTTTTATGTCTGTTTGTAAAGCTGAATTAAATTTAGCGCAGTATGTTCAACATTTTTATTATGTGGTCGCTACAAGAAAACCTCCATGAAGATGACAATCAAGGCGTTATCCTTTATGGCAGGTCGCCAAGAGCCGTCCGACGACTCGGAAGGTACCAGACCAGACCAGACTTTAGCATCAAAGCAAATTCCACACGCTGAACATGTGAATTAGGAAACACCTGCATTCACGGAGTGATCATTCAAACTCAGAGTTAGGGTTGTACTGATCAACAGGCCAGGAGTTTGGGGAAAATGTACAAAAAAGCCGGAACCGTAAATCTGGATGGTAAAACAATCGTACGCGTGTGTGTGTGTGTGTGTGTGTGTGTGTGTGTGTGTGTGTGTGTAAATTAATAAATGTAATCTTAATAGAAAGTAGCTGATTTTCTGTACTGAACACAGTGAATAATTCACACCCACCCACACACACACACACACACACACACACACACACACACACACACACACACACACACAGTACTCTGTGTGCGTGTGTAACAGGAGCTGGCATTTAAACCGGAGTGTGTTGGGGGCTTTACACACTCGGACATCAGACTATATAAGCAGCAACTAACACACAGTACATACATGTTTACCATGATCTCTGACCTCTGACAAGGAGAGCAACAAATCACACACACATACACACACACACACACACACACACACACACACACACACACACACACACACACAAACACGAACATGCTCGCGTGCTCTGTAAAGTGTGTATAAATGTGAAAAAATATTTTTTATACAGGGTGCCGCCAAAAATGTATACTGTACACAGTTTAAATAATTGTAACATTAGGTGTTTATTATAATTTGTTTAATTTTCAACATGTAAAAGAATTTACAAACATGATTCTATTTATTGTGTTGTCACCCCCATTGCAGCTAACTGGGTTATCAAAGTACAGTCCGGCCATGTCTCTCACTGTCTATTGCACAGGTGTCAAACTCATGCTAGACAGGGCCATGTGGCTGCAGTTTTTTTGTTTCAACCAAACAGCAGCACACCTGACTTGCCTCATGTAAACAACTGATTTGAGTCTTCAGACAGTTCCGAGGACACAGATTGACCAATCAACTGCCTGAAGACTCAAATGTTTGTTTAAATGAGCCAAATCAGGTATGCTGCTGCTTGGTGGAAACAAAAACCTGCAGCCACATGGCCCTTTCTGGCATGAACTTGACACCTCTGGTCTACGGTGTGAGGCATGTAAAAGAACCATTGCTGACTTTCGAGAAGTGTAGCTGCCTAGCCGTCAGCGTGTTTCTGCCCTGCGATGCCTGGCGAGCTATCCAGGGTGTACTTTACCCTCACCCTGAGTCGGCTGAGATGGACGCCTTCCTATTTACCTAATTAGGATTAAGCAGTTCAGAAAATGAATGATTTTTTAACATTTGTCCAGTAGAGGGCGTCAAGCAACCAAATCATCCAATCCAGTGTTCTAAGTTTTTTTTTATTAGTTATTTTTTGAGGCACGCTGGGAAAGAAGATTAAAAGTAGCTCACAAGGGTCCAGATGCTCCCCGTCAAAAGACCATTTCATAACGCCATAATGCCAATATAGAACAAGCAAAGCAAGTTTAAAAGCCCCAGCTTCAGCAAGTGGCAAGATAACACCAGGAAACCTATTTTACAGTTTTGTTTCTGTGATCTAAAAATGTAGGTCAAGGCCATTCACACAAACTCATCCCAGCACTTATTGTAGTGAGCCAGTACAACAAGTTTGAAACCCCCAGCTTCAATGTGTGGCAACTAAATGTCTGGAAGTGTGATGAACGGACAGACATGGGGTGGGGTTTAGTCAACTAGTGATGGTAGATGATAGTGATGACCATGGTGTGTTCATTGTCCCAAATCTTTTGCATCAGATAAAGCATTTGTTAATATTACACAGTTCACTGATTTATTTTATTTCATTTATTCAAACAAGATTTATTGATAAACAGGGAACAAATTGTGAACGATTCACTGACTTTGATTCATGATCGTGATTATGAATCAAACTGATTCACTGATTCTCTGAGAGTGGGAGAGATAATGGAAAATGACTTGCTCGGTTTAGAGACTTGCTAAAGAAGATTAAAATAGATGTGAATGTGTCATGCACTAAGGAACAGAAGGAGCGGGGCTTGGAGAAAATGTTTATAACTGACCTCTAGAAAGTTTGGTCTGTAACTCGTATGTGTGTCTGTCAATGTCTGACACTGTTCACACTCACAGCTGAGGAATATTTCTAATAAAGATTGTGGACATGGCTAAGGGCGGATTCAATAGAGGAATGAACAAAGTTAAAAATGAGACACACACACACACACACCCCCACACCCACACACACACACACACCCACACACACCCACACACACACGCACGCACACACACACACACACACGCAAAGTCCAGCCGACTTAGAAAAACAGTAAAGTATGCTAAGACGGTGAGCTCTCTCTCTCTCTTTGTCTCTCTCTCTCTCTCTCTCTCTCTCTCTCTCTCTCTCTCTCTCTCTCTCTCTCTCGCTCTCCCTCTCTCTCCTTCACACACACACACACACACACACACACACACACACACACACACACTCACATCATATTCGCCTCACGCTGGGCCTCCTTGCAGGATTAGTGTGTTGTGTAATTCTGTGATTCAGTACAACTGGAGGAGAAACAGACGGAAAGTTGCCTTATTGTGAACTTAAACCTCGTCTCCTCCCTTCTCTCTCTCTCTCTCTCTCTCTCTCTCTCTCTCTCTCTCTCTCTCTCTCTCTCTGATGCAACTACAACCGAGCATGCAGTTGCAAGCAGAATAGACAACAGGCAACTCTCTCCATCCAAAAAGACAGAGACAGATACACACAGAGGAGAGAAACATCTATATATATATATATATATATATATATATATATATATATTTATAGAGAGAGAGAGAGAGAGAGAGAGAGACAGACAGACAGACAGACAGACAGACAGACAGACAGAGAGAGAGAGAGAGACAGACAGATAGAGAGAGAGAGAGAGAGAGAGGAGAAACTCTCATCATGTTGAGTGTGATTTGTTTCATCCGCAGCTTCTTTCAGGTAAAATGGAAACTTTGTGATTTTGGTGTAGATCTCATTTTACACTTAAAAGTGTGTGTGGGTTTAAGGAGTGGGTATGGTGACAATGGATGTGTGTGTACAACAAAACAACAAAAGTGTTAATACTTCAAGTATAGAAGCCAATTACACATTACTGGAGAGATGGGATGGAGCATATAGATTTAGAGGCGTCATTTCGCAGGTGGCTTTCATTAAATTAATGTTTTTATTTGCATATTTAGGTATATTCATAAGGTTCAGAAATCATTGTTGTTTCTTGTCCATTTAAACACTTGTGTGTGTGTGTGTGTGTGTGTGTGTGTGTGTGGGTGTGTGTGTGCAACAAATATAACAAGGTGGTTATACATCAACAAATAACAAAATATATAAGATAAAGAGGTCTTCATTGTTAACTGTTGCATGAACAATGAAAATCAGTTTAACAGCTCTTTGTTTATCTGCAATTGTAAGAATAAAATGCACAAAAGTCACTAAGGAATTACACTAAGCTATGCAAGTGCATATACCTACCTACACATATACACACGTACCTATATGTACACATATAGACACATATACATACACATATCCTATGTACACTCACCGTATTCGACGTAACAAGCGCCCTGCTCCAATAAGTGCCCCCAATGTTGCTTTTTTTTTTTTTTTTTTTTTTTTTTATCTGACGTCTAATAACCGCCCATGTGTACTGGGAGCAAAATCGTTGATCAAACTTACCAATTTTATTCGATCAGTCTCTGTAACCATAAAATGAGGCATTCACTGTCTGTAAACGTGAGTTTACATGGTATTTCAAGTCCCCCTGCCTCTGGGGAATGTCTATGATGTTAATCAGTAACAACACATTTGATTGTTCCGCCTTGCTTTAAAACACAGGAAAATATTTTGCTGTGTTCTCTTGTTCAATGTCCAACAACCGATGAACCATTAGAAACTACTACAGCAAAACTATGGGATCCTCTGAATGAATGGAGCGATGAGCCAGATATGGACCTATCAGAAAGTGAGAAGTATTTTTCACTCGATTCTCCTACTCACTAACTTCATAAATTTAAAGACATTCCTGGCCATGTGCTTTTGTTTATGTTCGTGTTGATTGGTTGTGCCATGGGCTCAAGTTGAAGTTTGTGTTGATTGGCTTGATTTTACTTTCAGGAAAATGTTTAAAGGAACAGCACAGGGAAAAGTAAGGGGTCTTTTATTTTTTTAATTATGCTGTTTTCTGTTTATTTTCAGTTTTCATGTAAGTAATTTGGTTGCTACCACAAAATGAATAGCTATACCATTAAAATTCTTTTACTATTCTGTTATTATTCACGTTTTCCACCTCAATGGTAATAAACACTTACCGTTCCACTCCGCTGGTAACATTTTAATAAGCGCCCACCCACTCCAATTTTTTAAGCGCCCTGGCCACGTATCACATCGAATACGGTATATTTATCCACATATTTACATGTTTACAGATTTATTCAAAGGCTGGCCATGTCTCTCACTGTCTATGGTGAGAGGTTCATGTAAAAGAACCATTGCTGACTTTCGTAAAGAGTAGCTGCAGTGCCGTCAGCGTGCTTCTGTCCCTTGCTAAAGGGTTGTGTCAGGAAGGGCATCCGACCTAAAAACCTATGCCAAATCAAATGTGCGAATCAGATGATTCGCTGTGGTAAAGCGGAAAGGGATAAAGGGAAAAGGCCGAAAGGAAATCTCACAGATTTATTCATATATTATTCACACCTAGTAACACATACACAGAAGAGTATATAATATGTCAAAGCTGCAGGGTAGGAGCTTTTAATTATCAGGTGCATGATGCTAAAATGTTTTGATGTTCGAGACCTGTACCAAACATGAGTACAGTAAAACCTCCGCTGACGAACGCTTAAGCTCACGAACTAGTTTTCGGCGGACGAATCAAACCACGCGGTCGAACAGCGCCACGGTGGCGGCCACGAGAAGCTGACGCACGCTCACGGCATCACAGTTCGTCACCCCCTTTCTTTGAGTGCGGAAGTGGTTTGTGTTTGATAGACATTTTGGACCATATTGAGTGTACTTTTGCTATTATGGGACCGAAAAAGACCCCACCACAGGCGGAGATCATTGAAAAACACGAACGAGGTGTGCGTTTGTGTGACTCAGCGTCCCAGTACCAGTACGCTAAGTCTACCATTGCTCCCATCCTTAAGAACAAGGAAGCTATTAAGGGTGCGTGTGTGGCTAAGGGTGTTTCCAAACAGTAGGCGTTTCCAAACTCTCCTTCCAAACAGTAAGTCCCTCCCTCCCTCCTCCTCCCACTCCATTCCATCAAGCCATCAACTACCATCACAAAGGTAAATAAAACGACTTTATTATACAGTACAGTTTATTTCTTTAATTACAATACAATAGCACATTTATTATACATAAAATAAGGTATATTTTTGTGTAGTTTTAAGGCTTATTTATATGTTTTATGGGGACCTGGGAACGGATTATTCTCATTTTAATGGTTTCTTATGAGAAATAAATGTTCGGAAGACGAACTTTTCGGCTTACACACACTTTCTGGGAACCAATTATGTTCGTGAGCAGAGGTATCACTGTATTGCACTTGTAACTTAAATATGAGTATTTCACTGTCCAGCAAGGTGGTGTGTGACGGTGGTGGTGGTGGTAGGGTTACATGTTTAACAGCTTGTGGGTACAATCTGTTCTTGAGTCTGTTAGTTTTTGTTTTCAGTGCGTTGTACATTTTTTCAGAGGGGAGAGGGAAGAAAACGGGATGTCCAGGGTACTTGGGGTCCCTGATAATTTCACTGGCTCTCCTCTGAAGTCTGTCAGTGTAAATTTCACTGAGGGATGGTAGTGTAGTTCCAATCACAAATACAGGAGGCAATCACTTATTACTGGTGAGAAGTAGTGGAGCTTGTAGTATTGGGGGCATCACAGTGACAGGTGGCTTTCATTAGATGTTTTTATTGCTATATTTATGTATATTCACAAAGTCCAAAAATTTTAGTTATTTCTTTGGTGTTTAAATAAAATTATAACCTGTGTATGTGTCTGTGTGTGAGTGAGGAGAATTTTACCTCATGGTCCTCATACTCCCATTACTCTCCTACTGTATTCCAGCTTTACCTCATCACTCGCATTACTTTCCCATTCCAATTACTCTCCTACTGCACTCTAGCTCTGCCCCTTACTCCCATTACTGTCCTACTACACTCCAGCACCACCCCTCATACTCCCATTACTCTCCTACTATACTCCAGCTCCGCCCTCTTTGTCCCATAACTATCATACTGCACTCCAGTTCCTCACCTCTTACTCTCATTACTCTCCAACTGCATTACAGCCCTGCCCCATCACTTCCATTACTCTCCCACTGCTCTCCAGCTTCGTCCCCATCAGTCACATTACCGTATTTTTGGACGAAGGCGCATTTAAAATCTTTTAATCTCCCCAAAAATTGATGGTGTGCCTTATAATCTCGTGCGCCTTATGTATTGACAAAGCCGCAACGCTTGATGGATTGTCGGAACATTACGGCTAATGTAGTCAGGTGACTCGCTGAGTATATCTGAGTGGCTGAGAGAAGTTTACGTCACGAGACCGGAAGATTTTTTCAACAAATTTCTGTGTCGATTGATCTCTGACTCCATGCGTGACCGATCTCACTGATACTGTTAAAACCCAAGTGAAGCAAACTATTTCAGAGCTTACCATCATTTTGCGTGGATTCACCAAAGAACTCCAACCGCTAGATATTGGTGTCAACAGGTTTTGTGTGAGAGGGATCCAGGCTTTATGTCCAACTCGCGCAACTGTTAAACTCGGACACTGAAGATGAAGGATTTGTGGAACTGAAAAAGCTCGTCAAGAGTAGCTGTATAGCCGTCAGCGTGTTTCTGCCCTCACTAAGGGTTGTGTCAGGAAGGGCATCCAACGTAAAACCTATGCCAAATCAAATATGCGAATCATTAATATGACTTCCATGAAGATAGAGGCAGATGATTTTCTGTGGCGACCCCTGAAGGGAACAGCCGAAAGGAAAAGAAGAAGAAAGAAGAATGAACTGAAGAAGTGAGTTTATTGCTGTATATTGTTATAACTAGGCAATGTTGAGAGTTATTGTCCATTCATTCATTCATTTTCTGTAGCCGCTTAATCCTAATTAGGGTCGAGGGGAGGCTGGTGCCCATCCCAGCCTACTGCGGGCAAGGACAGAGTCTCCTGGACAGCTCGCCAGGCCATTGCAGGGCAGAAACACACTGACGGCTATGCAGCTACTCCTGTCGAAAGTCAGGAATGGTTCTTCTACATGCCTCACACCATACAGTGAGAGACATGGCCAGCCTTTTGATAACCCAGCTAGCTGCACTGGGGGGAACAGTGACAACCTGTCGAGAGAGTTATTGTGAAGTGTATTATTTTATGTTTTATCAGTTCCAACTGAACAGTGACGAGAGTTATTGTGAATGAGCTGAATTAAGTTTGACTTATCTGACTTTTGTTTTGCTTAATACACCTTATTATCCATTGCACCTTATGTATGAAAAATGGGCTGTCCGATGTTCGTTTGTTGATATTGCGCCTTATAATCTGGTGTGCTTTGTGGACCGCTCTTCCTCTCTGCAGTCCAGCATATAAACAATAAAAAACCTGTTAGATTGAATCAGGGTTTATTTGTGCCTGAACCTGTTTAAAAGCTGCCTGTGGTGTGTGTGTGTGTGTGTGTGTGTGTGTGTGTGTGTGTGTGTGTGTGTGTGTGTGTGTGTGTGTGTGTGTGTGTGTGTGTGTGTGCAAAAGAGAGTGATAAATGAAGAGTACATGCTGAATTTGCAGGACAAAGGAAGTGATCAATGAAGAAAGGTGTGGTCTCTGTACCTGTCAATCTCACAGCTATATTATCTTCACAGTCAGTCCCTTTGGATTTCATGTGCTGGCATGAAGACATTCAAGTGCATGTCTCTCTGTGTGTGTGGTGTGTGTGTGTGTGTGTGTGTGTGTGTGTGTGTGTGTGTGTGAGAGAGAGAGAGAGAATTGTAAAATCTCTTCAAAATCACACACCTTCACAGGAAGTATTATAACATGATGGATTCATTCAGCATTGCTAATTGTACGATTATTCATTCACACTCTGAAGAGTTACTCAAAAACTCAAACCTAAAACACACTCACTCAAAAACTCACTAACATTCTCGCTAACACATTTGATAACACACTTGCTAGTAAACCGTCTCACACACTTTGTCACACACTCTCACACACATTCACAGTGAATAGGTTTTTCTCAGAGTCCTGAAGGCTGATGACAACGAGGTGGCAAGACTCTCGATGTAGCGGTGGTGGTGTCTAAAGCTACATGTGCTGACAGTGTAGAATACTCCTGCTCTTTACCTCTGGCTATAACAACATGCCATGCATTCTAATCATTTAGCAACATAAGATGTCACACACCCCACATAATTGGAAGGAAAAAAAACTCATGTCTTTTCCACATAAACAAAACAAGATTCCAACACAGAGCAGTGAAGGAGCAGGAAGCGCAACCACACTGATGGAAGAAACTGACCATGTAGAGGGGGAACCAGTGTTCAGAAATGTCATGTCATACTGGTGCAGTTTCACACCTGCCACAGCGCATATCCGTAACAGTTCCACCTGAGAGAACCATGGATCAAGAGAGCACATGCACTTTCTTTCCTTTATGATTCCTAGCTCCTTCACTGTGTTTTCATTTGGTGACATCACACAGTTCTGCACGAGTTCCTGGGTCCAGCAGACTGACAGCTTTTTCAGGAATACATCAAAATGCTTTCATATTTAATTCTGAACTGTATATTTTTACTTATTTATAATGAATAGATCATGTGGTTTTCCTCTGGGTATTCCTGTTTCCTCCCACAGTCCAGAAACCTGTTCTACCTGTTAATAATGTCTTCTCCAGCAGATAAACTTTAGTGTGTGTGTGTGTGTGTGTGTGTGTGTGTGTGTGTGTGTGTGTGTGTGTGTGTGTGTGTGCAGTAGTTAATAAAACACTGATGTATTTGTTTTACATTACAGTGTTGCCAAGTGCTGGATTGTGTTGGTCAGAAGATGTATGTGTGACAGGACTGCAGCAGTTAATTATAGTTTTATAAAAAAAGTTATTGTTTGTGTTGTTTATGGCGTTTGTGATGCTCCTTAAGTGGAAAAAACACCAGCACTTGACCAAGTCTTTTTCAGCTTTTTGGTGTCAAGAGATTATGGTAATTATTGCTATGTGTTAGGGTAGGACGAGTACAGGATCATAGCTTGTTGACTGATAAAATAAAAAGGATCTGTGAGGACAGCAGTGACAACCCGGTGATAGTGGGGCTTCAACCCCCAACCTTAGGATTGTTAATCAAGCACCTTACCACAGGGTCACAACATACTACTAATAAATAATACCCCCATTTCACTGGAGCGCAGAATGCAATGATCGTGGCGGAAAAACGCAGAATGCACTCTACGAAGGAGCTTCAGCATTTTTACATGAAAAATGGATCAAAAACCTACGGAAAATTGTACCTTCGGAACACTTTCGGCACTTTCACGGAATGTGCTGAAAAGACACGGGAAGACCACGGTACAATGTCGGAATACATGCATAAAAACGCTCAGATTACCTTTGGAACCAGTGCGGATTGCAAAGGAAGACCTTCGGATAATTCACGGAACGTTTACAGAAGGCAAGGAACACTTGAGGAACAACTGCAGCACTACTACTTTTTATAACGAAGACTACTTGTTAACCTACTGTGCATGTCTTTGGATTGTGGGAGGAAACCCACGCAAGCACAGGGAGAACATGCAAACTCCACACAGAAACGCCCAGGCCGGGAATCGAACCCAGGCCTTCTTGCTGTGAGGCAGACGTGCTAACCACTACACCACCATGCCGCTCTCATTTATACTATATGTTTATAATGTACAATAAATTTAAAATTTAACATATGTTTGTAATTTACCATATGTTTCTAATGTGCTATACTGTATGTTTAAAATTTACAATTAATTTAAAATTGTACATCTGTTAATATGTTTAATATCAATAATCTCAATTCATTCTTTTATTTGCACTTCAATAAATCATTTCAGACTAAAAACCATGCACACAAGTCCAAACTACAGTGATTATAACTTTTAAACTTTATTACATGAACAGGAAAACAGAAAAAATGTACTGTAATTTAATATTTATAGTGGAAGTGTCTTCCTTGAGTGTTCCGCAAGTCTTCCGTGTTATTCGCAACTATTACGCAAACATTCCACATGTATTGCGCAAATCTTCCGTGAGTATTCCGTGGGGACTCTGTGGCCGCTTTTGACTATCTGGAAGAGGGGGGAAGGCTCACGGAATGTTCACGGAAATGAAAATGTTGAACCGCCCCTAAAAGAAAATAAAGGATTTTATTGAATGAATGAGTTTCTGTTTTATATCAGGGAATTATTTCTGTTCTAAATGTGTATCAGTGGTGTAGTGGAAGTTTGCATTTTCTCTTTGTGCTTGTATTGGTTTCCTCCAGGATTCCTTAGTCCAGAAATATGAACGGTAGGCTAACTAGCTCTTCCAAATTTACTTTAGGTCTGACTATGACTGTAAAAGGTTGCATAAGTGTTGTTTTCTTGTGATATACTGGTGAGCTGTTCAGAATGTACCCCATCGGCTCCGAGAAATGACCGAGATAGGGTTTAATCATAATAGGATTAAGTTGTTTAGCAAATGCAATTAATAAATGAATAACTGAATCAACTGTGGCAGGATTTCACTTTTCTTTTTTCTTTCTATGGTATAGAGCATGTCTGAAAAAAAAACAACAAAATTTTTTTTTAATTCATTTATCTCATGAACTGATATCCACTCAGGTGATTTAGTGATAATATAGTTTTCTATTGTTAGCAGTGTTACCAGCTGTAGATGATATGGTTGTCACAGATGGGAGGTGATGGATTTGTCACAGGATTTCAAAATCCCGATTTAAGACTTTTGGGTATTTATATGACTCCTCTCTGGCAACCTGGACAATTTGACCTGAGTGGTGTGTAATGTCCCTGCAGGTGAATATAGGAGTAGCTTTCTGGCAGGCTTTGTGATGTCCTCCACCTCATCCTACATCCTCTGACTGGTGTGTGTGTGTGTGTGTGTGTGTGTGTGTGTGTGTGTGTGTGTGTGATGGGTGAGATTATTTTATGATTCAGTTTGTATTTCTGATGATGCCATCATGAAACATGTACCACTGTATCAATGGTTCCAGGATTTCACAATTTTGAAGAACGATACTTCAATAAAAGCTCTCTTTCTCTTCTAGACTCCATCTCTTGAGGACTTCGCCACCCAAGTTACTCTTCCAGAAGACGTTGAGTGTCTCCAGGAGAAGAGTGCAAGATGTCGGGATGCTGCGGAAGAAACTTCAGATATAACGGAGGAGTATTCTGAGACGCACTTGTGGCACAGCGACACTTCTGAAGAGCACAGAAATCTCCGTTCTCCTAAACCCTCCCTTGACTTTAGAAAACATGACTCAGAAGGTCAACAAGTTGTCAATGATGGTCTACAGGTGAAGATATATGGAGAGGAACTTCTGGTTCCTTTGGGAAGAGATTACAGTGTGATGAGGTTGGATTTGGATTCAGGATGTGGGGTTCTTGAGGAAGCTGGATTTCCTTCTCACTCACATGCTAGCACACTCAACATGTCAGAAGATTCACAACTTTTCCATAGATGTAAGGATCCCGTGGTACAAGACGAAGCCAGCTGCAGTGTTGGGGTTTTAAATGACTCGGTTGGGGATGAAGCTGCAGATTGGTCACCATCCGAGGAAGCTGGACTACTTTCCATCCGGCAGCTGAGTGCAGCACCAAAGGATTTGACAGAGTCCAATTTATCTATTGTAGACAGAGAACTCCTGGATATTTCTTTTTCTGAGTGCCTCAAAAGTCTGGACTCTTCTTATTCAGAAAGAACAAATGATGTTCTCGAGACGAATGCTGGTGAAGAGCAACTCATGAACTCCTATGGAAAGATTTCAGAAGAGTCTGGATATTATTCATGTCCTGCAATTAGATCAGAGAAAGCTGGATTTGCCCCCATTTCTCTGGAAACATCTGAAGAAACATCTCCACTGACTGACAGACATGAAACAGAACCGTGGTTAGAACAATCTTCTGATTTCAACCTGAATCATGAGGAATTTTCTTCTCCAAATAAAAGCTCTCCTGAACTCAGAAATCCCAATTTAGGGTCTGATGAAGTTAGACATTTTTCATTGCTTCAGGAAGCTGGACTTCCTTCCATCTCTCAGGCTACTTCGTCTGCTCAAGATTCGATGGTTTTACAACTTTTCACAATTCATCAAGACAAACCAGAATTGATCTACAGATGTTCCTCAGCACCAGAGATAAACAGCACACAAGACTTTACTTTTACAAACAATCACAAACATTACAGGATCTTTCCTTCTGCTAAAAGCTCTCCTGACCTCAGAAACCTGGATTATTTTTATTCAGATGGAAAGTACAATGGTGTAAAGAAGATACTGAATGGACAGCCACTTATGATTTCTTTAGATAATGATTTCAATACAGGAACATTTGATGATGTAGAAAATACAGAAATTACGTGTGTATTGTCTCCTGAGGAAGCCGAACTTCCTTCTGTCTTCCCTGTTAGCACATGTGACACAGATCCAGTCAATTCAGAAGTTCTCACAGATTTAACACACAAACTAACCATCAGTTATCAAAGTAAAGAAGAAGCCCAGGAAGAAAATACTTTTGATTTCCACCCTGTAGACTTTTCTTTTTCTAATCTCTTTTCTGACCTCAGAACCTTGGACTCTTCTCATTCTGAAGGAAAAAATAATGGTCCAGAGATGAGCATGAAAGGAGAAGAACTCAAGGAATCCCTGGAATGTGATTCCAGTATAACTATGTATGATAGTTTGGACTGTGAGAATGTTATAAATGGTTTGTTTCTTGAGAATGTTGGGTTTTCCTCCATCTCACAAGATACTACATTATCAGAATGTTCTTCCTATGAGACTCTTATGCTAAATGAGAGGAGTGAAGCAGTGCTTCAACTGGATGACAATATGGATTCAGATGTTACAAGAATTTCTTCTCTGAAGCACACTTCTGTTACCATAACCACAGGGTCTCCTCAATCAGAAGAAAAGATGGATGAACTGGAGATGAACGTTGATGGACAGCAGCTTATGGAACCATTGGAAAGCAAGTGCAGTGTAATCATTCTTGATGAAGATGGTTCTTATGGTTCATCTGTTAGAACGTTCTCCAAAGAAACTGCATTGTCTTCCATCTCTCAGGCTAGTATATCCATCCCAAATTTCATCTCAACATCCGTAGGGACGCCTGGGCTCATCTGTAAAAGTAAAGAAGCTCCTAGGTTAGAAAAACAATCTAATTTAGTTGCTGTAAACAATGATCAAGTGGATAATTGTTCTCTTAAATGTTCTCCTAACTTCAAAAATCTGGACTCATCTTATGCAGAAATAAAGGATAATTTTGAACAGATGAATGGTGATGGCGCACAGGAATATGCTCCATTCGACAGTAGTGCAGTAGAGGTTTGTGCAGTGAATTTGGATGATTCAGGAGATGAAGAAGCTGAAAATTGTTTATCTCTCCAGGAAGCTGCGCTCCCTTCCATCAAACACAATAATACATCAAAACATGCAGCAATTTTTACCACTGAAAATAAACTCACATCTACTGATCAAAGTGACGGAGTGCTCCATTTAAACAACACCTCAGAATCATGTGTTCAGACCAGAGGTCTCCTAGAATGTTGTTCTGCTGACCACAATACTCTGAATACATCTCATTTCGAAATAAGTAATGATCATCTTAAATTAAAAACAGAAACGGAAGATTCTGTAGTTCCATCAATCGGCATCTACAGGGAAGAGATTTTAGCTGAACTATCCTGTGGTGAAGCTGGAAGTTCATTATCGCCTGAGATCCTCTACATGGAATCTGCGCTTCCCTACATTTCAGGGACCAACGTGTCTGAGCAAGATGTGATTATTGACCAGATGGAAGTTATTGCCCACTTGGACTTAAATGCTGATGTTGGTGTTTCATGTAAAGATCAGTTTAAAAAATTTTCTGTTAAAAGCTCTCCTGACCTCAGAAACCTGAATTCTTCTCATTCAGTAGGAAAGAACAATGGTGTGGAGAAGATATTGGATGGAAAGCAGCTTATGATTCGTTTAGATAACAATTTCAATGCAGTAACATTCGATGATGTAGAAAACACAGAAATTAAGAGTATGGTATCTCCTGAGGAAGCTGGACTTCCTTCTATCTCCCTCACTAGCACATCCGACACAGATCCAGTCAATTCAGAACTTCTCACAGATGTAACATACAAACTAACCCTCAGTGATCAAAGTAATGAAGAAGCCCAGGTAGAAAATGCTTTTGATTTCAATCCTGTGGACTATTCTTCTAATCCCTTTACTGACCTCAGAAACTTGGAGTCTTCTGATTCTGAAGGAGATAATGATGGTCTGGTGATGAGTATGAAAGGAGAAGAACGAGAGGAAATCCTGGAATGTGATTCCAGTATATCTATGTTTGATAATTCAGACTGTGGGGAAGTTTTAAATTGTGCATTACTTCAGGATGTTGGATTTTCCTCCATCTCACAAGCTACTGTATCATCAGGAATTTCTTCTCCTGAGATACTTTGGCTGAGTGAGAGGAGTGAAGCTGTGTCTCAACTGGACAACAGTATGGATTCAGATGTTACAAGAATTTCTCCTCTGAAACACACTACTGTTACCATATTCATGGGGTCTCCTCAATCAGAAGAAAATATGGATGAACTGGAGATGAACGTTGATGGACAGCAGCTTATGGAACCATTGGAAAGAGAGTGCAGTGTGATCATTCTTGATGAAGATGGTTCTTATATTTCATCTGTTAGAACATTCTCTAAGGAAACTGCATTATCTTCCATCTCTCAGGCTAGTATATCTGTCCCAGATTTCATCTCAACATCTGTAGAGACACCTGGGCTCATCTATAAAAGTAAAGAAGCTCCTAGGTTAGAAAAACAATCTAATTTAGTTGCTGTAAGCAATGATCTGGTGGATCATTGTTCTCCTAAATGTTCTCCTAACCTCAAAACTCTGGAAAATTTGCACTCATCTTATGCAGAAATAAAGAATAATGTTGAACAGATGAATGGTGATGGCACACGGGAATATGCTCCATTGGACAATAGTGCAGTAGAGGTCTGTGCAGGGAATTTGGATGATTATGAAGATGAAGAAGCTGAAAATTGTTTATCTCTCCAGGAAGCTGCGCTTCCTTCCATCAAACACAATAATACATCAAAACA
This sequence comes from Plotosus lineatus, assembly GCA_024760905.1. Taxonomy (NCBI): domain Eukaryota; kingdom Metazoa; phylum Chordata; class Actinopteri; order Siluriformes; family Plotosidae; genus Plotosus; species Plotosus lineatus. Next base: position 18,030,817 of record CM045743.1, read on the forward strand.
TGCAGCAATTTTTACCACTGAAAATAAACTCACATCTACTGATCAAAGTGACGGAGTGCTCCATTTAAACAACACCTCAGAATCATGTGTTCAGACCAGAGGTCTCCTAGAATGTTGTTCTCCTGACCACAATACTCTGAATACATCTCATTTAGAAATAAGTAATGATCATCTTAAATTAAAAACAGAAACGGAAGATTCTGTAGTTCCATCAATCGGCATCTACAGGGAAGAGATTTTAGATGAACTGTCCTGTGGTGAAGCTGGAAGTTCATTATCACCTGAGATCCTCTACATGGAATCTGCACTTCCCTACATTTCAGGGACCAACGTGTCTGAGCAAGATGTGATTACTGACCAGATGGAAGTTGTGGCCCATGTGAACATCAGTTCTGATGTAGGTGTTTCATGTAAAGATCAGTTTAAATTTTCTTCTGCTAAAAGCTCTCCTGACCTCAGAAACCTGAATTCTTCTCATTCAGTAGGAAAGAACAATGGTGTGAAGAAGATATTGGATGGAAAGCAGCTTATGATTCGTTTAGATAACAATTTCAATGCAGTAACACTCAATGATGTAGAAAATACAGAAATTAAGAGTATGGTATCTCCTGAGGAAGTTGGACTTCCTTCTGTCTCCCTCACTAGCACTTCCGACACAGATCCAGTCAATTCAGAACTTCTCACAGATGTAACACACAAACTAACCCTCAGTGATGAAAGTAAAGCAGAAGCCCAGGTAGAAAATGCTTTTGATTTCAACCCTGTGGACTATTCTTCTTATCCCTTTACTGAACTCAGAAACTTGGAGTCTTCTGATTCTGAAGGAGATAATGATGGTCTGGTGATGAGTATGAAAGGAGAAGAACAAGAGGAAATCCTGGAATGTGATTCCAGTATAACTATGTTTGATAATTCAGACTGTGGGGAAGTTTTAAATTGTGCGTTACTTCAGGATGTTGGGTTTTCTTCCATCTCACAAACTACTGTATCATCAGGAAGTTCTTCTCCTGAGATTCTTAGGCTGAGTGAGAGGAGTGAAGCAGTGCCTCGACTGGACAACAGTTTGGATTCAGATGTTACAAACATTTCTTCTCTGAAACACACTTCTTTTCTCATAATCCTGGGGTCTCCTCAATTAGAAGAAAATATGGATGAACTAGAGATGAACAAGGATAGAGAGCATTTTATGGAACCATTGGAAAGAGAGTGCAGTGTGAACATTCTTGATGATGGTTCTGCTCATGGTTCATCAATTAAGATTTTTTCCAAGGAAACTGAATTATCTTCCATCTCTCAGACTACTGTATCTGACCCAGATTTCATTTCAACACCTGTAGAAACACCTCAACTCATCTCTGAAGGTGAAGGAGCTCCTCAGGACTGTTTGGATACCAGAAACTTGGACTCTTATCATTCCAAAGGAAAGAACAACGGTCTAGAAAATGTTGATGAAGAGGAACTTATGGTTACCCTGGCTGATGGGGTCAATATTTTTATTTTAGATGATTCAAGATGTGACAAAGTTTTAAATGGTTTATCTTCTGAGGAAGTTGGGTTTATTTCCGAATCTGATACATCATTAAAGGTCCTGACTCCAGAGGAGACATCCACTAAGAGAGATAAAATTAAAACAGCATCTCAGTTACACAGCACTTTAAGTTTAGAGGGTTCATGTGCAGATCATGGGAACATACCTTCTCTTAAAAGTTCTTCTGAATTCAGAAATCTGGATTTATCTGAAATAACAAAATCCGATAAAGAGGTGTTCATGTCAGCACAGACAGACAACTGCAACATGTCAGCACAGACAGACAACTGCAATGGGGTTGATGATGTAGAGAATATAGAACTTGATAATTGTGTATCTGTTGCTGAACTTCTTTCACAGACTGATGGTCTGGAGAAGAAAAAAGATGGAGAGGAACTCATCATGCTGCGGGATTTCAGTGCAATGATTTCAGATGATTCAAGGCAGGATGAAGTTTTAAATGGCCCAGCTGCTGAGATCATTGGACTTCTTTACATCTCACAGCCAGTCATGCCTAACACAGATTTGATAAGTTCACAATCATTTCCAGCTTCCAAACATGCCATTGCACCATCTGATGGAAATGAAACAGAGCCTCATTCAGAGAGTGCATTTGATTTTTGTGGTACAAGTAGAAATGAAGACCAATCCGATAATAAATTGGAGGATCTCATGCTTTCTGAAATGTCTTTATCACAAGGAATGATGAACTCAGATGTGGTAGAAGCTCTGTGGCAGATTGATGAACCTCCAATGAAAAATAGTAGCATGTCTGTTGTTCCATCAGTAGATACAAATATATCTGTGGATAAATCAATTAAATCTTCTAATAGCTCTTGGTTTCACATCGATGACATCACATTAACATCACTCCAAAATAATCAGGGATGCTATTTAAATACAAACATCAACACTGAAAATTTAATAAAGCATTGTACTGACTTTACATCAGAGGAAGGTTTCTCGAGTCCATCGTATGCTGTCTGTAACAGTTTTGTTTCTGACTCAAAAGTTTTAGTGAATAATGCAAAATCTTTAGCTTCAGATTATAATCAGACTAAAGCACACTTTAATCGGTTTGATGATTTTCAAGATTTGGAATTTTTGAGTCCTTGGGGTGTAAAGGAATTCAGTGCCGTAACGCAGAAAGAGCAGGAGGTCATTTACTCAGATAATTCAGATTATATTGACTCTTATATAACGCTGCCTTCAGCTGGGAAAGAAGTTAAAGATGAGTTCGTACAAGAACTTTCAGGACCAGATGAGGTTTGCTTGAAGGAATCAATTCCTTTAGGTGCTGTAAGCATCAACTCCATCACCGAGCAAGTTCTGCTAGTGCCAGGAGATCAGACTCCATCTCAAAAGGTCTGTGGAAAAGAACATGAAGTCTGTATGTCATCTGATGATAATGGTAATCATGAAAAGTCTGAATTAAAAATCTTGGTGCATTTTGATGATTCAGATACCAATAATAAAAAAAAACATCCAGCATCCGAGTCACATCACACTTTGCCGATTTCGTTACAAGAACAGAAACTCTGGGATCATGTGCATGCGTCATCATGGGATACATTTTTTCAGGTCCCACAACCACTCAAGATGGATCACAGAATGGATATTTTAAACCCTATTGATGTTGAAGAAGCTTCTGAGGAGACGATATATGGAAGAGACTGCCATCCGGAGGAAAATAAGGCAATTACAACAGATCCTACAGTGTGTCCATTCTCTCAACTTGAACAGACTCATGCTTGCAGTCAAAGCTCTGAATTTTCAAAAGCACTTTCTATGAATGGTCTTGAAGATCACAAGATCCTTCAAGAGCAAAGCCTGATGCCTCAATTCACTTCAATCAGTGTTAGCACTGGATTAGAAAATAATACATCACCTTTTTGTCCTGATTCTCTCCAAATTCAAACTTACCCTTTTATAGATGATAGTGTTGGTATAGTGTCAGACATGGAGCCTATTATGGGGTCAGCTCATCCTCAGGAGAAGGATGAGAAACCAAAGGATCTTATATCATCTGTAGAGAAGAATGAAGTCAACCCTTTACAAATAGATGAGAAAGCTTCTCCATACAGTATCAGGTCTATGACAGGAGTTTCCGATAAAGTTGATGAAGTAGATCCTGCGACATGTCTGACAAACAGTTACGATGGCATTGATGATGTTCTCAGCTCCACAACCCCAGATCAAGACTGTAAGACAATAAGTGGTGAAGATTCCCATCACTGCTTAACAGGAATAATCCAGTCCAACTCCACTAGTAGCATCCAAACCTCCTTAAACAACAAGGACACCAAGAACATACCTGCAGTGAAGAACTCAAGGTTCTCTCGGCTGACAAGAATCCCATCATTTCGCAAGAGCAAGAAAGAGTCAAAGGGTGGAAATAAGGATGAACCTGAGACCAGAATATCTCCTGAGGTCAGAGAGGACAGCAGTCAGACACCTAATCATAATCCTATTTCAGATCACTTGGCAAAATATGAGGATCAGTCTAATGAGGACATATTTAACAAAGCTTTTGGTGCAACCTGGAAAGGACCATGCAAACCCACCTCCACATTCAAAGCCACTTCCACATCCAGCTGGAAAAATATACAGAAACATAGCACATATAATGAGCAAATGGATATTACACATGTACCTGGTCTCCTAAAGAGGAACAAGAGCAACGATAACTTCCGCTCCAAGCTTGCTCTGGCTCAGAGGTCCCTGTCGAGCTTTTTTGACATTCGAACTGGTGAAAAAGACAACCAACAGGATTCCAACATGCTGAATCAGGATAAAAAGTCCAAGCAGAGTTGGAAGATGAAGAATAAGTATAAAGAGACTGAGATACGAAAGAGAACTAACTCTCTTCCTGGATCCAGTGGTGCTAAGTCTAGACATTATCTCCAGCCTGACTTTGTGTCTGGATTAACTCAGGACTGTTCAGATCTCCACAGATCGCAGAACTCCAAGGATGAGTTGAAAAGCACATCACATTGTTATGTACCCATTTTTGGGGGGAGTTCTCTTTCAAATGATCTGACCAAAAACTCGGATATTTTTAAGGCTGTCCAAAGTTATGAGAATCTTTCTGAAGCACTCAAGCACCCTGTTGTTTATGCTCTTTCTAATAAGATATGCCCATCCCAGACAGGATCCCTTGGTTCTTTTGAAGGACTTGATACACCAATTAGACCAATGACTCCCAAACCACAAATTCCTGGCGTTTGGAGCCAAAGAAGCAGCCTTCGTCATCCGTCCAAATCTGTTGCCTCCTCCTTATGCTTGCTGGGTGAAGGTCCAAATTTTGAAGGCTCGTCGGATCACTCACAAAGACGAACTGGGCAAAGAGCGACACAACTTACATCGACTCGGGCCTTTAATTCTGAATACTTTCTCGAAGACAGAAACATGAACAACCGATCTCAAACCAGCTTGGTAGCCACCAACTCAGCCAGCGAGTCTGAGGTGAGTCTTCATCTCCTTTTTGGTTGTGTCTCAGAATTCTTCTGAGTAGTAAATGATTTGGGGTTGTGCTGTGGTAGGACAATCATCAGTGATGTGTTTGTAATAAAGGGGTAGTGGCATGGTTGTTTGAGGAAAATAGCCTAAAAAAGATCAGTAGGATTGTTAAAGAATAAAGTATATAATTATTTATATAGATGTAAATTAGGTTTATAAAACATGTGAGACATGAATTAAGTCTGTACATTACACTGGTTTGTAAATGGAGCTTTAATTAAAAACTGTTCAGCCCAACAAGATTTATTAATCACTGTTGCAGATCAGAGAGAGAGAGAGGGAGAGAGGGGAAGAGGGATGGGGAGAGGAGGAGGGAGTTGAAAAGATATTTATTAAACATAGACCACAACAAAGAAAAAAGACAAAGACTGAAACTATTAGAAAGCCTAAATCCATACCTCATCCTCTGAACACTCCTTTCATATATATTTCCTTATGGAAAACACAAACATACCAACAATCACACATTAGACTTTGTTAACACATTTTTTAACTGTCCAATCAAAAGCCTGCTCAGGATGGCTGTAAATCGTCTCTCCAGTCATCTTCCTCTGTGCTCCGTATCAGAAGACGTGATCAGTGTATGGAGCGACCCCGACCTCTCTCCGACCTCTGCACCTGGAGTTTACCTCTGCAGGAAATCAGAGAAATGGCTGTTGATGCTCAGGAGAGAAACGTCACTGGTAATAGGAACACTATGGCATGGATGAGATCGTGCTCAGATGAGCGGCTCAGGGATTTCCAGGACATGGAGAAGATGAAGCTGATGCTGCAGAGGAGCTTCGGAACAGTGATCACAACGTCTGAGGAGCAGCAGAAAGTAAGAAGCAAAGCAGCGAGGGAACTGCTTTCTGGAACTTGGACCACCTTTCTTCTTTCCACTCTTCTACTTCCTGTTGAATTTTCTCTTGGGCCTCTTTCAATTAACTTTATCTTCCGGGGTCTGCTTATCCATCTTTATATCTGTCCGTCTGTGGATCTCGTCTCGTATTAATCTGTCTGTCTGTCTATATGAAGTTATTTTTTATTACAGTACTTGTTAAAATCTTGATTTAAATTTCATGGTTCTAGTCGTCATGGAAAAGAATTAACTTCCTGTTGTCTTGTTTCCTCTTCCCGTTTCCTCCTCTGGACGTGCCATGCTTTAAAATATTTTCTTGGATTTTCATCAAAGTTGATTCAAAATAATGCATTTCTAAATTATTAACTGTATTTTTATTAATTACGGGTCAGTTTCAGAAATGCTTCTAAAGTTCAGACCAGTGTAACGGGTGATTTATGATTGTGATGATCTCATGTTATAAATTTGTTTATTTTATAATTATTATTTTTGTGTAAGAGCTGGGTTTTTGTTTGTTCGTATGTTTGTCTTCTCCATCAGCGGGCGTTACTGTCCTCCACTTCATCTCAGCGGTTGTCCTCTATGTCTCTTAAAGACCACTTTTTCTCTCAGAGCACTCCGATTGGTCTCGACTGTCTCCATTGTCCACGCCCAGTTTCATTCTCAGGTAACGTAACATTCTGTTTGTGTTGAATGATCTCTTGTGTTTAGACTGACTGGAGCTCTGTGGAATTTTTCTAAAATCAAATGGTTTTGAAATGTAGTGGACAATTAATTATAACTCTTTCTCTTTTTCTCTCTCTGTTTCTCTCTTTCTCACACACACACACACACACACACACGCACGCACGCACGCACGCACGCACACACACACACACACACACACACACACACACACACACACAGTTCTTAAAGTGCTGAGGACTCACCGATACACTCATGTAGCCGAGAACATTCTTAAAATAAAGTCTTCTGTTTATATTGTTTAGTTTTGTTGTACAGTTGTTATGTGCTGTGTGATTTAATCATAACAGAACATAATTATTATCAACTGTGTAACATTTAAGGGCAGTGGTGGCCTGGTGGTACGATACTGGAACTCCCAAGGTTGGGGGTTCAAGCCCCACTCCAACGGGTTGTCCACTGTCCCCCAGTGTAGCAAACTGGGTTATCAATGGCCGGCCATGTCTTTCACTGTCTATGGGTGTGAGGCATGGTAAAAGAATCATAGCTGATTTTCGTCAAGAGTAGACTGCATAGCCGTCAGCGTGTTTCTGCCCTCTGATGGCCAGGGTCTCAGAGGCGGCTGAGATGTACACCAGCCTCCTCGTGACCCTAATTAGGATTAAGCAGTTCAGAAAATGAATGAATGAATGAATGAATGTATGTATAACATTTACTCTCCTGTAGGTGGCGGTGATGATTTTTGTGTGTGTGGGTGTGTGTGTGTGTGTGGCGGGGTGGGGGGGGTGGTGTTCTTCTGTACTTATGTGTCATATACATGTTGCCCTAAATGTTCTGTCTCCTGCTTCTCTCCCTCTCTCTCTCTCTCTCTCTCTCTCTCTCTCTCTGAAACATCATTTGTCTCTGTTTTTTCAGCAGTTTTTCACTGTATATCTAAATGTCCCATATCTGTCTATTTTTTCTCTTACTTTTAATCTGTCTCTCTGTTTATCTAAGAATATGTATTTGTCTGTATAAAGATTGATGGAATTAAACATATCTGTGTGTGTGTGTGTGTGTGTGTGTGTGTGTGTGTGTGTCTAGTGCGGGCTCCTTTGAAAAAATACACAATAGATTCATTCTTATTGTGTAACATTTCTGTCCCACGCCGTGACCTTTGTGAATGCAGCACAATGAGATGATCCTTTCACATTGTTGTGCTAGCACCTGCCTAGCACAGAGCTAACACAGAGCTGACATGAACCTAGCACAAAGCTAACACATGGCTAACTTAAGGCTAATACACAGCTAGCATAGACCTGCACAAAGCTAGTACATAGCAAACACGCATCTAAGGCATAGCTCACACACAGCGAGCATATGGATTGCACACAGCTAACACACACTGACATCATGCTGGTCTCTTACCTGGTCTCTCTCTCTCTCTCTCTCTCTCTCTCTCTGTGTGTACATAGAAAGGATATTTTATCTATTTTATGTGTGTCTCTCCCTCTATAAACTTTATCTTTTGTCTTTTTGTCTCTGTTCTTTACAGAGTTCAGAAATCAGTATCTTGTGATGTACAAAATACAGTTAGAATAAGTACTGAATTTGAATAAATTATATTATAAAATAATAAGAGTATTTTAATGGTTTATGAGCTGAAATGTTAATTTTTTTTCCCCACCCTCCGATGGCCTGGCGAGTTGTCCAGGGTGTACTCTGCCTTTGCCCAGAGTTGGCTGGGTGAGCGTCAGCCTCCCCGCAACCCTAATTAGGATTAAGCAGTTACAGAAAATGAACTGAACTAATGTTTTTTTGTTGTTGTTTAGTTTAATTGTAATTATAGATTCATTGTGCTTGAATAAATAACACTTTGAAGACTCGACACCCTGCTTAATGCAGCAGGTCTTCTACACCTTCTCCAGTTGTTCGGGGTTAGTGTGCCAGGTGTTCTGTGTAGGTGCATCAAGTGTTCTACGCCTTCTCCAAGTGTTCTGTACTAGTTTTCCAGGTGTTCTACACCATCTCCAGGTGCTCTGTTTAGGTGCACCAGGTGTTCTATACGTTCTCCAAGTGTTCTCTTGCAGCCTTCAGTGTTTTACGCCCTATATAATTCACTTCACATTCATTACTAAGCATATTTTATTCCTGTATGAATGCATTCAACAGGGTAGGAATGATTGATTCTGCAGTTTATACTGTTTTAAATGTCCAGGAACGAGGCTCCAGTACATGTTTGATAGGCTTTTACTGATGTAGACGTATTCAGAGATCAACCTGTAAGAGATGAATAAGTGCCCTCGGATATACGGGTTAAATTCTCTCCTCGGTTTTAACTAACAACACTAAAGGGGCTCAGGAGAGGGGAACTGCAACGGGCAGATAGAGACAATCTGTTATCATTGTCTCCAGGACAGATAATGAAAAGCTTAATAATGAAAAAAAAATATTGTTTTATTTTAATAAACATTTCTGCATTGCCTAATATTTTCATTATTATGTAATAATATTCCATTGAAATGTCCAGCTTAGCTAAAGTCGTGTGTCGGTGTCTCCTCAGTGACGCCCTGTTGATGCTGTGTGTGTGTGTGTATGTGTGTGTGTGTGTGTTAGAGGGAGGGAGATAGAGGCTTGATCTTGTGTGTGAGTCGATGAGCGAATGTAGAAAGGATGCAGGCGACATCGCGACTGTTTCCGACGCTTGAGACACACCAGTGGAAGTTGTGATTCACGCCCACACACACACACACACACACTAGCGCACGCACGCACGCACACGCGCGGGCGCGAACGCACACACATATACACACAATTGTCTGGAGTCCGTACCTGCTTGAAGAGCAGCAACCCTCCTCTTCCTTCTCGACTCTGTGTGTGCGTGTGTGTGTGTTTGTGTGCGTGTGTATGTGTGTGCGTGGCCGCATGCAGACCCAGCAGCAAATTTGGGACTCGTTAGGGGGGTGAAAGTGATACTAGGGGTCATGTCTCATTATTGGAGCCTAGAAAGTCTACACTCCACCAACGGTAAGCGCCCTTCCTTCTCTTCAACGCTGCTATAGTGTACACTACCTAGTGATGTTCTGTGTCCCCCAAACCGTCTCTAGAGTTACACATGCACACAGTCTTTAAAATCAGTAATATAGTACAGGCTTTGTGGTTTATTGGATTTGGATCAAATTGCTGGTGTGTGTGTGTGTGTGTGTGTGTGTGTGTGTGTGTGTGTGTGTGTGTGTGTGTGTATGTGTGTGTGTGTGTCTGCGTGAATAGAGGATAGTGATGGAAGGAACTTCACCTTGTTGCTCTCTGAGAAGTCATCTTTAGATTATAATAAATAAAGAATCTTTATTATAATAAACTATTAGTTGGATTTTATTTCAGAAATGACATTTTTTGTCAGGTTGAATGAGTTGTTAGTTTTGAGTCTCTTTAGTTCCAACTCTTTATTATAACATTCTTATGTTATATTATAAAATTGTGAAAAGTGTATAATCTGTACAGAGATACCAAAGAGAACTCACTCCTGAAATTTCTTTAAATGTTTATGCAATATAAATCCTTCACTCCTCCAACAATCTTTCTCTTTCTCTCCCTCTACTTTCTTCCGCTCTACTCTCTCTACACTCTGTATCTGTTTTTTCTGTCTATACTCTCTACACTCATTTTCTTGACTCTCTCTCTGCTCTCTTTCTACTCTCTTTCCCTCCCTTGTTCTCTCTCTACTTATTTCTTTTCCCTTTTCTCTCTCTTTTGTTTATTGTGTGCTCAAGTCTGTGTTACTCGGTTTTGTTTTTTCTCCCACTCCTTGTACAGAGGTAGAATCAAAGTCTATCTATGTAGAACATAGAGAATAAAGTTAGAATAAATCATTTATAAAACCTGGAAGTTCAAAGTATTTTATGAAGATAAACCTTTACTGTTAAATAGGAATAAACTAGACATATTAAAGTAGTTATATAATCAGCAATATCCGTAAAGTCACATTTATTTTATAACATTTTAAATACATCAGAGCTGTTAGCTGAAGTGTATGTCTGTCTGTCTTCCCTTTGGCTTTTTCCCTTTTACTCGGGAGTCGCCACAGCGAATCATCTGATTCGCACGTTTGATTTGGCAGACGTTTTTACGTCGGATGCCCTTCCTGTCACAACCCTTTTTAGCAAGGGACAGAAAAACGCTGACGACTTTGCAGCTACTCTTTACGAAAGTCAGCAATGGTTCTTTTACATAGACAGTGAGAGACATGGCCCTCCTTTGATAACCCAGTTAGCTGCACTGGGGGGGACAGTGACAACCTTGTGGAGAGTGGGACTCGAACCCCCAACCTTGGGATCAGCGATCCAGCACCCTATACCACTAGACCACCACTGTCTAATGACACCTTTATTGATGTGTATCATTAAAACAATCTACATTTAAACACAACTGAAATAAAATTGGATGAATTTTTCATCTGTGGGACATTTTAGCCTAACTTTATATTTATTTACTCCTGAAGCAGAATAATAGGGGTAATACTTTATGAACATATCCCATATTACTGTAATTCAACTTCAGAATAAAATAACATTCGTCAATATTTATTATAAAGTCTATTTACAGTCGTCTCTCATTTTTAAAAAAATTTAAATAATAAAGACAATTAAAAGACAAAACGACATATGACAAACAGTGAAATAAAATTATACTATATTATACTGTATATTATTTTATATATGAATTATGTCAACAGTAGTAATGCTATTCTGCTGACCGTGTATGAATGTAGCACTGTTGCGATGTTACGCTGCTCTGATGTTGCACTGTTGCGATGTTATGCTGTTCCCAAGATATATTGCTCCGATGTTCAGCTGTCGGAATATATAATTTTGTGCTGATATTACATTGCTCCAATTGCAGTGGTGGCCTTAGTGGTATAGGGCGCTTGATCGCTGATCCTAGGCTTGGAGGTTCGAGTCCCACTCTCCGCAAGGTTATCACTGCCCCCCCCCAGTGCAACTAACTGGGTTATCAAAGGCCGGCCATGTCTCTCACTGTCTATGGCGAGAGGTTCATGTAAAAGAACCATTGCTGAATTTCCTAAAGAGTAGCTGCATAGTCGTCAGCGTGTTTCTGTCCCTTGCTAAAGGGTTGTGTCAGGAAGGGCATCTGACGTAAAAAGCTATGCCAAACCAAATGTACGAATCAGAGGATTCGCTGTGGCGACCCCTGAAAAAGGGAAAAAGCCGAAAGAAGAAGAAGAATTACATTGCTCCATTGGTACGCTGTTTCGATGTTATACTGCTCGGCTGTTACACTACTCGGATGTTACACTGTTCCAATATTATGCTGTTCCGAAGGTATATTGCTCTGATGTGCCACTGTTTGAGTGTAACTTTGTTCTGATGTTACATTACTCCAATATTATGCTGTCCGGATGTTACACCACTCTGATGTTACATTGGTTTGAAATTATGCTGTTCCGATGGTGTATTGCTCCAATGTTACACTGTTCTGATGTAACTCTTCTGATTTTATACGGTTATACGGTTATGTGGTCCGTTGCTCTGATGTTCCGCTGTTTGATTGCAACTTTGTTCTGAAGTTATACTGTTCCAATGTAACTCTGTCCCGATGTTATGATATTCCGATATAACTCTGTTCTGATGCTACACTACTCAATGATACACTGTTATGAGGCTACGCTATTTTGATGTTCCGATGTTTTGGTCTTACGTTGTTCTGATGCTGCACTTTTCAGTGTTCCAGTGATGGTTATTGTGCTAATAAAATATGGTGCTACTACAAAGGGGCCTTTAGTGTCTGTAAAATGTAAACACACAGCATATTACATAGTTTTTTCCCATTTGAACATGACTAATGGTTTTATGTCTCTGTGGCAAATAATGAAGCGAGATTAAAGGCAAGTGAGATGTTCTCCGAGCGAGTGCTGCAGTTCAGTTCTTTACATATGACTCACACTTTTATAACGGCCTGTACATTGTGTCAGAGCTCAACATGAACGTATTCACAACATTATACTGAAATATCATTACAGATTTATCAACTGCATTTGACTCTGCTTCATTATCATCATCATCATCATAGTTTCAATAATACTAATGCCTGCGGAACTCTATACACTGCTTTATTTAATAATCTTTAGTAAAATGTTACCATTTAAACAACATATGCCACCTTAAAAACAAACCATTGTCAATTAAAACTGTACAGACCTTCTGACTGACAGACAGATAGATGGGGCAATTCTGTTTGTCTGAGCCTGTCAAGTTCTTCATTAGCACCTCAGTTGTTAGCACATGTTCACTACTAATTTATGTAAACAAGGCGACAAGACACTACCTGCCAAATTGGGATAAGACCAGTCCTGTTTATTCTCACTCCAGGTTGTCATGGTAACAGACAAACCAGTGACGTTTGAGACAGACATTTGCAGTCTTCAACAACTCTGTCTGGGTTTTGCTTCTCCCCTTTGTCTCTATCCTTCCTCAAAATAACTAAGAATGAAACTGTGACTTGAGTGAATTGACATAAGGGTCAGAAGGTCTGAGAACACCACCACCAAGTTCAAATAATTATTTATATCAGTGATATGTCCTTAGTTTCCTTCTGTACCTCTGAGGCTGTGTGTGTGTGTGTGTGTGTGTGTGTGTGTGAGTGAGTGTGTGTGTGTGTGTGTGTGTGTGTGAGAGAGAGAGAGAGAGACTCTCCAAACAACAGAATCTCCTCAGTGTGAGTTGGGGAAGTGTTCAGTACCCTGAACATGTCAATTGCATGTAATAGGGTTGAGCTAGATTAATCTTATCACATGACCTTTCCATTTTTTCTTCAGAGTCTGATTTTTATTCTCCTTTCAAAGTGAAGCCTTTTATTTTGATTATTCTCTATTATGAATGATTTCATTATGAACACAACTGTTTCACTCAAAGCTTCTCAGTTCTTTTTATACTGTATAGAAATTTTTTTACTTTCACTATTCTCTTTTCACTACTCCATGAGTTCTCCTGTCCATTTATTTATGATTCAACTTCCCCAAACATATACATCACCTCCTTAACCCGATTTGAATCATTTCAAAATCTTCTTAGTTTCGTTTGTATGATGCAGGAAAATAATTTCACTCTTATTGAACACAGTGTCATTTTTTTTATTAAACACAGATAACGTCTTCCAACATGGACATTTAAGAACGGAGAAGGTACTCACTGCATCAGTTACAGCTGAAATATCAATCACTGTAGTAACTGTCCAATCAGATGCTCTGAAATATTTTATTGTTTCAGTCCAATCAGTGACTTTCTTGGTCAGCTATAAATCATCTATAAACTACGAGCATTCTGTGAGTGAAACAGCAAATTATTCATTTATTATCTAAACCGCTTAAACCTAATTAGGGTTGCAGGGAGGTTGGCATCCATCTCAGCCCAGTCTGGGTGAAGGCGGTGTACACCCTGGACAGCTCGCCTGGCCACCACTGGGCCAACACTCACACAAACATTCACAGCGAATTATTTATTTATTTATGGTTGAGGGGCAGGGGAGGTGTCTTTTGACTTCATAAATCTTTAAGTGAAACTGAAGGTGACATGTGGTCGGGTGTAAAGTATGAACAGGAAGCGCAGATTCTGCTGCTTCTGCTTTTGGTCTGTGTCTTGAGTCCATCTGTGTGTCGGAAAGAAAGAACCACCATCTCAGAAATACTCTGAGGTCTGAAGTTGTGTAAAAATGCCTCGGCTCTGAGCTCAAAGTCTATACACCATTGATCTAATCTGTAAATACACATGTTAATAACATGGAACCTTCTCTTTTTAATCTTTCTGCACCATTGACTTCAGGAAAAAAATAAGAAAAGAATGAAAATAGTAATTTAGAAATGTGAAACTGAGAAGACAATGAAAAGGAGATATTGTAGAGAACTGCTGATTTAGAGACACTTACTTTGTGTGTGTGTGTGTGTGTGTGTGTGTGTGTGTGTGTGTGTGTGTGTGTGTGTGTGCGTGTGCGTCTGTGTGTGTGTGGGTCTGTGTGTGCACGCGCGCACATACGTGCGTGCATTATCCACAGCGTTGGTGATTACTGATGGAACTCAGGATAAATTGGATCTGAGCGATGAGGTCGGCAGTGAAGATGAGTTATACAACTTCCACATTTCTGCCAATCGTTTAGGAGGAGGAGAACAACTTGCTATTAATGAGGTAACAGGCTTTGCCACCTCTTATAAACTCCAACCACTATCACCTGCCCCGCCCACTCGAATACACTACACCTACTGTCACATGCCCCACCCACTCGAATACACTCCACCCACTATCACATGCTTTGCGCACTGTTATACACTCCTCCTACTATCACATGCCTTACTAGATTTAACGAGATGAACAACAGATTCCACACAAATCAGATTAAACTCATTACAGTTACAGGGCTGAGACAATACAGTGTTTATATCAAAATCAGAATTGGAATACTTTACAGATCCTGGAGAAAAATGTGTGCACACAGTAGCTCCATTCCAATTAAAGAAAAAATAAGACTATCGTCATGAAGTTTTAAATCAGAGTAAAACAAAGACATGTATAATAAAAAGAATGGAAAGTTTGATTAGTTTAGAATCCCTAATCCTCAATCATCCAATAACAGTGTGTTCTGATTGGATGAGAACCATCCACTTTGTTCTGATTGACAGAGCAGAATGGAGAATTGTGACTGGATGAGAGTTATATACTGTGTTCTGATTGGCTGACAGCAGTAGGGGTATTAAGACATACTTTATATTAGTTATTTAAAGACTATAATTAATTTTATAATAAAATGTAATTAATAATCTGCTAACATTATCAGAGTAAGCATTTACATAATGAAGAAAGAAGGGGAAGAGAGAGCAAGAGAGAGAATGAATCAGAGTCCTTTCATCCTTAATCACTCCTTCTGTCATGTATAATATTCATTGCATGAACATTAGTGTTGATACATGATGTGGGCAGAGTTCTAGAAGATGGAAAACTGAAGCAATCAATGAGAAACTCTGGATGTGGCAAGGCAGCAGCTATGTGTGAGAGGAGGAGAGAAAGAGCTCCATCTCCCTCCTTCCACTAAGACTGACCTCCATTACTCTGGTTTCTAGGATACGCCTCACAGCCTTGCTTTGTGATTGGCCGAGAGAGATAAAAGAGAAAAAAACAGGAGGAAAAGAAATAGAAGCAATTCATTAAGATGGATGGATGGATAGATAGATGGTTAGACTTACAAATCTTTGTCTCGAAGCACAGAAGAAGCATTGCTATGCAGATCAGAGGGATTTAGAGAGATGAGTATATGAGCGGCTCTTTGGTAGCAGAGGAGGGGAGTGAGGAGGGAAAGAACAAGAGACAAGTACCAGAGGAGAACGAAGAGAAAGAACAAGAATGAGGGTAGGATAGAAAGCAGGAAAGAGGAAGAGACCCAGGAACTGTATACATGGAATCTCTTTCTTCTTTCATCCCTCTTCCTTCTGAATCTGTCCTCGCACATTAACGCTCCAAATCAACTGTTTCCGGGTCTGAGGGCACCTCACTTGTGTGTGTGTGTGTGTGTGAGACATCATGGCTCGGCATCAGAGCGTCTCAGAATTTTTTTTACGTTGTAATCTGAGTCCTGATGCACAGAGAGTGGTGGTGTTCTTCATCATGATGCTTCTCATCATCATCAACGTTGTGCTGCTGTTCCTGCTAGCATTTCAATAAAGGACTGGAAGAGGAGAAGAAGACAAGGGCAGCACAAAGAAGTACAGGAAGAAGAAAAAGTAGGGAAGCAGGAGAAGAAGTGAACTAAAAGAAGAAAAAAGAAGAAAAAGACAAGGATAGAAGTTATTGAAGAATAAAGCAAAAAAGGAGAAGAGAAACAGGATAGAAAATAATGGGTTGAATGGATTTAAGGATTGACTTGTTGGAGTAACAGCTGGACATGGGAAAGTAGTAGGAGGTGAACAAAAGGAGGGGAGAAACTGGAGGAAAATTTGCAAAATAGTGAGACAAAAGGGAGACGTGAAAAGGAAAAAAGGGAAGGTACAAAGTAAGGAAAAGAAAGACAGTAAGAAGGATTAAAAAGAAAGGCAGAAATGAGAGGACTGAGGTAGGGAAAGATGAAGAAGAAAAGGAACAGAGGAAGTGAAGGAAAGTGAGGACGAGGAGCATGAGGAGAGGAGAGAAATCGAGGGAGGGTGGGTACCAGAGAGAAGGAGGAGGGTGGTGAAAAAGAAGGAAAGTCGCTCACTCGTTCACTCTGTGTGGATGGGAGTACGCAATGCAGGCTGCGCAGTGCAGGTAACGAAAATAAGAGTGTGTGATATGTGTAATGTGGAGAGAGTGTGTATATGTGAAATAAGGTTGTGAATGAACAGACCAGAGGGACAAAATGCTGTAGTGCGTATTGTGATGAGTCCAAGATTTGGTATTTACTTTGAGCATGCTGTGTGTGTGTGTGTGTGTGTGTGTGTGTGTGTGTGTGTGTGTGTGGAGAAGAGAGAGGTGTAAACATGAGCGTAAGTGGTGATTAGTGTAAATGTAGGCATGACTGGTGAATGATGTAAATATGATTGCGATGAGTGTAAATATGAGTTTGATTGGTCATTCATTGATTTTCTGAACTGCTTAATTCTAATTAGGGTCGTGGGGAGGAAGAGTACACCCTGGACTTCTCACCAGACCATCGCAGGGCAGAAACAGTCTCACGGATATGCAACCTACTCTTGATAAAAGTTGGCAATGGTTCTTTTACATGCCTCTTGACATAGACAGTGAGAGACATAGCAGGCCTTTGATAACCCAGTTAGCTGCACTGGCTTGACAGCAGTGACAACCCATTGATAGAGGGTCTTGAACCCCCGACCTGGGAATCCGTAATCCAGCACTGGGCCTCCACTGCCCTGAGTTTGATTGGTGATTGGTGTAAATATGAGTGTATTTATAGTAAATATGAGTTTTATTAGTAATTGGTGTAAATATAAGTGTGATTACTGTAAATATTAGTGTGATTAGTGATTACTCTATATATGGGTAATTGGGAATTGATGTAAATAAAAGTGTGATTAGTGTAAATAGAAGTGTGATTGATAATTAGTATAAATATGAGTGATTGTTGCTTACTAAAAAAGAGTGATTAGTGTAAATATGAGTGTGATTGGTGAATACTGTAAATGTGTGTGTGTTTAGTGTAAATATGAGTATGATTAGTGTAAATAAGAGTGTGCTTGGTATAAATATGGGTGATTAGTGTGAATATGGGTGTGATTGGTGATAGCTGTAAATATGAGTGATTGGGGTTAATGTAAATATGAGTGTGATTGGTGAATACTGTAAATATGTGATTAATGTAAATATTAGTATGATTAGTGTAAATGTGAGAATGACTGGTGCTTAGTGTAAATATAAACAGTGCTCAATATAAATTTCTTGCTGTTAATTGTCTGTGCAGCTGATTAGCGATGGCAGTGTATGCGCTGAGGCTTTGTGGGATCACGTCACAATGGATGATCAGGAGCTCGGTTTCAAGGCTGGAGATGTCATCGAGGTTGTGGATGCCACCAATAAAGAGTGGTGGTGGGGACGAGTGCTGGAGAGCGAGGGATGGTTCCCCGCCAGCTTTGTCCGGGTAGGAAATTGAAAAAAAATCACTGTTACAGAGTTCATGAATAAAAACATTACAGTGATACCTTGAATAACAAGCACCCCTAATAACGAATTTTCCATGATACGAGCTTTGATCCCAACAAAAACCTGCCCCATCCAACAAGCAAAATTTTGATTGATGAGTTCTGCTGGGGAAATGGCTTTTCCGGGCCAATTAGCCTTGTATTCTTTCATCTGTATTCCTCCGCGCTCTGAGAACACCCTGTGCAGTGCATCTCAATTATTTTCTGTGATGCCCCCTATAGGAAGAAAAAAAAAACATTTCACGCCTCCCCCGCCAGTGCCACACTCATGCCTGTAAATAGTGTTAACTGCACGATATATTGTTTGCTCGCTGCTTTTCCCTAAACCATAGTGAACACCTAGAGTAATTGCACATCCTCTACAGTAGGTGGCAGTGACACTCACTGTGTTCCCTACACCATAGAGAACACAGTGAGAGTGCCACTGCCACCTACTGTAGAGGATGAGTAATTACACTTAATTCTGGTACAGTATGGCCAAAAAAGCATGTTCCCCAGGGTCATAGGCGCCCCCCCTGTCATCACACCGCTATTTGAGAAGCATTGGCTTTCTGGGAGCTCACCACGAGCCTTTCTTTTCTGGCATTCATAGCATGCACATGCACAACATTGTGTTCCTCCTCCTTCTCTGCTACGCACCACCTCATGCCTGCCCACGTGTCATCTTCGTGCCCACGTGACATAATTGCCGCAGTCGATGATCGGAAGGGTTAGCTGACTTATTGTTTATTCTTGTTTTGTTATTATTTATTAATTATTATTAATGTTAATGTACATGTATTATTATTATTATTATTATTATTGAATATTTAATGGTTTTACATGTTTATGTTTAATATATTAGGCCAAATACACATGTTTGTGTCAAGTTATATGAGTTTGTGAGGGGGTTGGAATGGATTAATTGGTTTTCTATAATTTCCTATGGGAATTCTTGTTTTATCTAACGAACATTTTGACTTACAAGCTTGCCCTTGGAAAGGATTAATTTTGTAAGTAAAGGTACTACTGTATTTTATTCTGTTCTTCATGTGTGTGTGTGTGTGTGTGTGTGTGTGTGTGTGTGTTTCAGCTGCGCGTGAATCAGGATGAGCCCCTGGAGGATACTGTAGTCCACGGTTCGGTAGAAAGTGGGGGTGCAGGGGTGGGCGGGTTGTGTGGACCCGGGTTACCATGTAAAGAGCAGATGAGAGCGAACGTGATTAATGAGATCATGAGCACGGAGAGAGACTACATCAAACACTTGAAGGACATCTGTGAGGTCGGTGCCCTCATTTAACCAACCTATTAGAAAAAGAAGCATGTCCATTTACTTGTTAGTTATGCCACCTCTCACGTTAAAATATGCCATCGAAAGTGAATCGGCACCCATTCATTCCAGTATTATTTATGTATTTTGGGAGTGTGGCTTTGGGGGAATACTGGGGAAAGAGCTATAGATCCACCAAAATCTCTGACAACCCTTTTAATTCTGCTAATTTGTCCAATTCTTATACAATGAACTAAACTAAAAAATTTAAAAAGGCACAATTAAAGTATAGGCTGTCATATAACAGAAAAATAGATTGGATTAAAGTTCAGTAAAATTATATTGTTGATTTATAATTTTTTTATTAGAGTTTATTTATGTATTTTTTTGTTTGTTTTTTAGGGTTATATTAAACAATGTCGTAAACGGACTGACATGTTCACAGAGGAGCAGCTCAGGACCATCTTCAGCAACATTGATGAACTTTATCGTTTCCAAAAGAAGTTTCTCAAAACTCTGGAGAAAAAATACAACAAGGATCTTCCACACCTGAGCGAGATCGGCTCCTGCTTTCTGGAGAACGTAAGACACCTTTCTGTCCCTGTCCTTTTGTCTGCTTGTCTGCTTCCTTCAGTGTGCAGAATGACAATGTTTCTGTCCTTCTGTCTTCATGTCCAGACACCTGTCTGTCTTCCTGCAGTATGTGAAACCTCTATCTCTCTGTTCTGTTATCTTGAAGCCAATTTTCATGCTCTCAATTCTCTCTCTCATCATTCTCACATGCTGTCTTAAGTAGACTTTATTTTTTTAGATTCATTTATAATATAAAGTATGGTTACAGAGCAGTACATCTCTGGATGAATGGAATGTTAATGGTTTGATGGAATGAAAGTGTAAGAATGATAATGATTATACTATATTGCCAAAGTTATTTGCCCAACTGCCTTCACACGTATATGAAGTCAAGTGACATCCTATTCTTATTTCATCGGGTTTAATACGATGTCAGCTCGCAGCTGCAGCTATAACAGTTTCAACTCTTCTGGAGACATGGATGAGCGTTCTCTCCAGAGAACGGTCTCTGCTCTAATTCATCCCAAATGTGTTCTATTGGGGTGAGGTCAGAACTTTGTGCAGGCCAGTCGAGTTCTTCCTCACCAAACCCGCTCATCCATGTCTTTATGCTTTGAGCACCAGTACACAGTCATGTTGAAACAAGAAGGGGCCATTCCCAAACTGTTACCACAAAGTTGGGAGCATGAAATTGTCCAAAATATCTTTATTTGCTGATGCATTCAGAGTTCCTTTCACTGGACCTAAGGGGCCATGTCCAGCTCCTGAAACCCCCATCCCCCTCACCATAAACCCCCCCCCCCATCAAACTTTACACTTGGTACAATGCTATCTGACAAGTACCTTTCTCCTAGTAATTGCCAAACCCAAACTTGTCCATCAGATTCCAATTGGAATTGAATTGAAATTCCATTTGAATTTCAATTGGAATTGGAAGCGTGATTCCTCACTTCAGAGAACTTATCTCCTGTTGCCTGCTTTACACCACTGTATCTCACCATCGTCATCATCATCATCTGTCACTTCTTTCAGGCTTGGGTCATGGGGGCAGCAACCTAAGCAATGAGGTCCAGACGTCCTTCTCCCCAGCCACTTCATCCAGCTCTTCCGGGGGGACACTGAGGCGTTCCCAAATAAGCCAAGAGACATAGTCCCTCCTGCGTGTTCTAGGTCGACCCCAGAATCTCTTCCAAGTTGGACATGCCCGAAATACCTCACCAGGGAGGTGTTCGGGAGGCATTCTGACCACATGCCCGAGTCACCTCAACTGGCCCCTCTCAAAGCGGAGGAGCAGCGGTTGTACTCCGAGCTCTCCCCAGGTGGTAAAGCTCCTCACCTTATCTCTAAGGGAGAGCCCCGCCACCCGGCGAAGGAAGCTCATTTCTGCCGCTTGTATCCGTGATCTTGTTCTTTCGGTCACTGCCCAAAGATCGTGATCATAGGTGAGGGTTATAATGTATATCAACTGGTAAATTGAGAGCGTTGCCTTGTGGCGCAGCTCCCGCTTCACCACGACAAACCGGTACAGGCTCCGCTTAACAGCAGAGGTTGCAGTGATCCGTCTGTTGATCCCCTGCTCCATCCTTCCCTCAATCGTGAACAAGACATCAAGATACTTAATCTCCCCCACTTGGGGCAGGACCTCATTCCGGACCCGGAGGTTGCATTCCACCCTTGCCCGACAGAACCATGGCCCCAGCCGCTTCGCACTCGACTGCCAATTTCTCCGATGAGAGCTGGAGGTCCTGGCTTGTGAAGCCAAAAGGACAACATCATCCGCAAAAAGCAGAGACAAGATCTGATGGCCACCAAATCAGAGCCCCTCAACACCTCCGCTGCGCCTAGAAATTCGGTCCATAAAAATTATGAACAGAATCGGTGACTAAGGAAAGCCTTTGCGGACTCCAACCTTCACCGGAAACGAATTCGACCTGTTGTTACCAATACAGACCAAACTCTGGCTCCATTGATACAGTGATTGAATAGCCCATAGCAACGGGTCCGGAACGCTGTACTCCCAGAGCACGCCCCACAAGATAGCCCGAGGGACATGGTCAAAAGCCTTCTCCAAATCCACAAAACACATGTGCACAGATTGGGCAAACTCCCATGCCCCCTCCAAGATCCTGTGGAGTGTATAGAGTTGGTCAAGAGTGCCACAGCCAGGATGAAAACCACATTGTTCCTCCTGAATCCGAGGTTCGACTATCAGTTGGATCCTCCTCTCCAGTACCCCTGCATAGACTTTCCCGGGTAGGCTGAGGAGTGTGATTTCCCGATAATTGGAACACACCCTCCGGTCCCCCTTTTTAAAAAGGGGGGCTACCACCCTGGTTTGCCAATCCAGAGGTATGGCCCCCGAAGACCAAGCATGTTGCAAAGGCATGTCATCTAAGACAATCCTACAGCATCCAGATCCCCGAGATATTCAAGACGGATCTCATCCACCCCTGGAGCCCAACCACTGAGGAACTTTTTGACTACCTCAGTGACCTCCGCTCCAGTGATGGGCAGACCCAATCCCAAACCCCCAGGATCTTCCTCCTCCACAGAGAGCATGTTGGTGGGATTGAGGAGGTCTTCAAAGTATTCCTTCCACCTTCCGATGACATCCCCAGTCGAGGTGAGCAGCTCCCCACCTCCACTGTAAACAGTGTTTGTGGAGAACTGCTTCCTTCCCCCTCCTGAGGTGTCGGATGGTGGTCCAGAACCTTTTTGAGGCCAACCAATAATCACTCTCCAGGCCCTCACCGAACTCCTCCTATGCCCGAGATTTTGCATCTGTGACAGCTTCGGCTGTAGCACATTACCTGTCGGTACCTGTTTGCTGCTCGGAAGTCCCATAGGCTAATAAGACCCGATTGGCCTCCTTTTTCAGCTGGACGGCCCCCATCACCACAGGCTTCCACCACCGGGTTCGGGGGTTACCGCCACGACAGGCACCGACTACCTTCCGGCCACAGCTATGGGCTGCCGTCTCAGCAATGGAGGTACGAATGGCCCATTCAGATTCCATGTCGCCCGCCTCCTCCGGGACGTGGTTGTAGCTCTGCCAGAGGTGGGAGTTAAAGGCTTCTCGGACAGGTGACTCCACCAAACGTTCCCAGTAGACCCTAATTACACCCTTGGCTCTGCCAGATCTGGAAGGCAGCCTCCCCCGCCATTGAAGTCAACTCACCATCAGGTGGTGATCGGTTCACAGCTCAGCTCCCCTCTTCACCCGAGTGTCCAGAACGTGCAGCCTTAACTCCGGTGTCACGACTACAAAGTCGATTATCGAACTGCGACCTAGGGTGTCCTGGTTCCAAGTGCACTTATGGATGCCCTTATGTTTGAACATGGTGTTCGTGATAGACAAACTGTGATGAGCACAGAAGTCCAACAAAGAAACATCATTCGGGTTCAGACTGGAGAGGCCGTCCCTACCGATCACACCCTTCCAGGTCACACTATCATTGCCCACATGGGCGTTGAAGTCTCACAAGACAACGAGTGAGTCTCTTGAGGGAGCGTTCGCCAACACACCCCCTGTAGACTCCAAGAAGGGTGGGTACTCTGAAATATCATTTGGTGCATAAGCAAAAATAACAGTCAGGACCCTTCCTCCCACCCGCAGGCAGAGAGAAGCTACCCTTTCATCGACTGGGAGAACCCCAACATTTGGGCACCGAGAGGGGGGAATCAAGGATGCCCACACCGGCTCGCCACCTCTCCCCAAAAGCATCTCCAGAATGGAATAAAGTCCAGCCTCTCTTGAGATGGGTGGTTCCAGAACCCAAGCTATGCATTGAGGTGAGCCCGACTATATCTAGTCGGTATCTCGCTACCTCACGTACCAACTCGGGCTCCTTCCCCACCACAGAGGTGACATTCCATGTCCCAAGAGTCAGAGTCAGTACCCGAGGATCGGTCAAACAGAATCCATGCCTTCGTCTGCCACCCAACTTACATCGCACCCGACCCTTAGGCACCACCGACTACAGGTGGTGGGTCCATGCAGACCCATGTCTCCTTTTCGGGCTAGACCCGGCCAGGCTCGATTGGCAGAATCTTGACCACCAGGCGCTCACCTTTGAGCCCCTCCTCCAGGTCTTGGTTCAGAGGGGGAACCCTGGTGACCCGTGCCTGGGCAAGGGGAATTGTGTCCTTGATTTTTTTTTATTTTTTATTTAGCATAGAGGTCTTCTGAACCGCACTTCGTCTGGACCTTCACCCAGGACCTGTTTGCCTTGGGTGACCCTACCAGGGGAATTATGCCGGTGATAATGTAGCTCCTAGGATCATTAGGTCCCGCAAACCCCTCCACCACGATAAGGTGGCGATTCAAGTAGGGGTACAATTTGTATTACACTTGGATGCAACTGCTTGGTCATGGAAACCCATTCCATGAAGCAATATACGCACTGTTCTTGAGCTAATCAGAAGGACACATGAAGTTTGGAGGTCTGTAGTGATTGACACTGCTGAAAGTGGTGACCTCTGTGCATTATGCCCTGAAGCATCCGTTAACCCCACTGTGTAATTATACGTGTCCTCCCACTTTGTGGCTAAGTTGCTGTCTTGCTAGTCACTTCCACTTTATTATAATACCACTGACAGTTGACTGTGGAATATTGAGTAGCGAGGAAGTTTCAAGATTTCACTTTTTGCACTCTGGTTATGCCTTTCACTGTCTATGGTGAGAGGCTGTAAAACAACCATTGCTGACTCTCGTCAAGAGGAGGCTGCATAGCCATCAGCGTGTTTCTGCCCGGTGATACCCTGGCGAGCTGTCAGGGCTGTACTATGCCCTCGCCTAGAGTCGGCTGAGATGGGCACCAGCCTCCCCGCAGCCCTAACTAGAACTTGTTGTACAGGGGGAATCCTATCATGATACCACGGTGGAATTCACTGAGCTCCTGAGATCAACCCATTCTGTCACTAATGTCGAGGTGCTTGAATTTATACACCTGTGGCCATAGGGCTGATTGTAGCACCTGAATTCAATTATTTTCATCATCATCTTTAACATTATCGTCTTTCTCATCGTCATTATATTCATTTTTTTCTTCATCATCTTCACCTTCATTTCTGTTTTGTTTTGCAGCAGACAGATTTTCAGATTTATTCGGAGTACTGTAATAACCACCCCAATGCCTGCGTCCAGCTCTCCAAATTAATGATGATGAAGAAGTACTTGCTTTTTTTCGAGGCTTGTCGTCTGCTGCAGAAGATGATTGACATCTCGCTCGACGGCTTCCTGCTTACACCCGTCCAAAAAATCTGCAAATATCCACTACAACTTGCCGAACTCCTCAAATACACCAACCCTCAACATAGGTATACACACACAAACACACACACACACACACACACACACACACACACACACACACACACACACACACAAACACACATTTCAAACACACACACAAACATCCACCACATGCATGCAAGCACACACATGCAAACATATACATACATCACACAAAAACACACTTGTACAAACACACATATGCAATCACAAAACTAAACTGTTTATTCTGGGTTTTGTACACAATCCAAACCTTTTCATACTGTACTTATGTCTAAAGTGTGGATATATATATATATATGTGTGTGTGTGTGTGTGTGTGTGTGTGTGTGTGTGTTGTGATCGATCTGATGTTTGTGGTGATGTGTAGAGATTACAAGGATGTGGAAGCTGCTTTAAACGCGATGAAGAACGTAGCACGGTTGATCAATGAGAGGAAACGCCGTCTGGAGAATATTGATAAAATCGCTCAGTGGCAGAGTTCCATTGAGGACTGGGAGGTAAATGCAAACAGCTCCCTGACACGCTACAGCGCATTCTTGAGGAAGGAACCTGTGAGCGGAGCGTTGTTACAGGATGTTTGTTGATCATTTGCAGGGAGAGGACGTTCTGAGTTTGAGCTCTGATCTGATTTTCTCAGGAGATTTAACCAAGATCTCTCAGCCTCAGACCAAAGGTCATCAACGCATGTTCTTCCTTTTCGATCATCAGCTTGTCTTCTGTAAAAAGGTGAGTACAGAAGATACTGGGAAGTAGGAAGTATTGGGACAGAGCAGCACCTTGTGTTTGTCTAATAGACAGATAAACACACACAGTTGCTTCCACCTGCACCATGTTGAGAGAATGTTTCTAAATCTCTGGCTTTAAATCGATATTTGAGAAGCTTATTTCATTATAACACTGTTTGATGTCCAGGATCTGCTCCGGAGGGACATTTTATATTATAAAGGACGTCTAGACATGGACCAGATTGAGGTGGTAGACGTGGAAGACGGAAAAGATAAAGATCTGAACGTGACGGTAAAAAACGCAGTGAAGTTAACATCTCCCAATGGAGCAGAAGTTCATCTCCTGAGTGCTAAAAAACCCGAGCTGAAGCAGCGTTGGCTCCGAGCCTTCTCCGATGAGAGACAACAGGTCCAACACGACCGGGAAACAGGTGAGATGTCACCAAAGAGCTGTTCTGAAGTAGTTCACTTCCTGCTGTTACTCAGTCAGTCATTAAGTGTGAATCATCATTGTGAAAAGAGATTGGTTTAAATATGTTGCAGGATTCTCTATCAGTGATGTACAGAAGAAACAGGCCATGCAGAACGTCTCCAAACATCCTCCAGCTGGAAAACCTAAAGGTGATCACCCACTCCTCACAGCTGAGGTTCACATGATCTTCCTCACCTTCATTCCTCACTCTCCAACACATACACACACACACACACACACACACAGACACACACACACAGACACACACACAAACACGCACACGTTTTGCTCCTGTACAGACGTACTGATGTGATTTGTGTGCTTTTTCCCTCACATCACACTCCTCTCCGTCGCAATCTAGTGCTTCATCACCTGCTGACAATTAAAGCTCCTCTTCTACGCTCCAAAAGTTCCAAGTGTCTTCATTACCCAGAATCCCCTGGGCCTGACTTCTCCTCCTTCTCCCCCATTCCTGAAGTTATAGCACCCCCTGGTGTCCTGCGAAGGGCCATTTCCTGGGTCTCTTCTCAGAGTAGAGATCTGCTCCGATAACCTCGGGGTAATTATAAAGTAGTGTATGTCTGTAATGAGAGGAATAATAACATTAATAATTATTATAACTAATTTATAATACATAACATATTTTATTAACCTTTTAATAGCATTCTTAATTATAACGGTACTATACTAAATTTATTAACTCTTATATTACACATATGTTATACATATAACTTCACTTGCTCTCTCTCTCTCTCTCTCTCGCTCTCTCTCTCTCTTTATACATATATATATCTTTGTCTTTAGCACATCCACCTCACAGCAAAAAATTTTTGGGTTCGAGTCCCAGACTTGGTGAGGGTGTTTCTGAGTGGGGTTTGCATGTTCTCTCCGTTGTTGCATGGGTTTCCTCCGGGTACTCT
This sequence comes from Plotosus lineatus, assembly GCA_024760905.1. Taxonomy (NCBI): domain Eukaryota; kingdom Metazoa; phylum Chordata; class Actinopteri; order Siluriformes; family Plotosidae; genus Plotosus; species Plotosus lineatus. The sequence goes on from CM045743.1 coordinate 18,058,292, forward strand.
GGTTTCTGACCACAGTCGAAAAACATGCACAGTAGACTAATTGTCTGTTCCCTCGGGGTGTATGTGTGTGTGTGTGTGTGTGTGTGTGTGTGTGTGTGTGTGTGTGTGTGTTTATGTGTGTGTGTGTGTGTGTGTGTGTGTGTGTTGCTCTGCGATGGTCTGGTGAGCTGTCCAGGATGTACCTTGCCCTCTCCTAGAGTTGGCTGAGCTGGGCGCCAGCCTCCCTGTGACCCGAATTAGGATGAAGTGATTTAGGAAACGAATAAACCGTATTAAATGTGAAGAGTAAATGCAGTACACGGCTCTGTAAAGTGTTGAATCGTACACAGCGCCGTGTTCTTCGTCCTGACTAAAGCAACAGCTTTAATGTTTTTAATGTTCTGTAGAACTCGTCATTTACGCAGGAACATGTGTAACACCGATACCTCTCTCCCTCCTCGCTCTCTCTCTCTCTGTCTCTACCTCTATACTTCACTCTTCCTCTCTCTGTCTTTCTCTCTGTTTCTGTCTGTCTCTTTGTCCTCTCACTGTTCCTCTCTCACTGTCTCTCTCTCTCTCCCTCTCTTTCTCTCTCTGCCTCTCTTCCTCCTCTCCCTCTTCGTCTCTCTGTCTCTCTCTTGCTCCCTCTTTCCTCTCCGTCTCTGCCTCTCTTCCTTCTCTAGCCGTCTCTCTGTCTCTTCCTCTCTCTCTTTCACTCTCTCTCTCCTCTCACTCTCACTCTCTCTGTCTCTTCTTCACTCCCCCCTCCCTCTCTCTCTCTCTCTCTCTATCTCTCTCAATTCTGCCATGCTGTTCCAGTTTCTGTACCGTGGTTCTGTTTGTCTACTGTGAGGTTACTGCTATGTTCTCTGACGGGATCTCTGATGTTCATTATCTGAATATCCACAAATTCCCTGCTTGTTGATCTCTCTGCAGCCATCTCCAGACATTTTCCACCGCCACATGTCATGTGGAAGTTTGGAACACAGTACACTTTGTTTCTTTCCTTTGCAGCTGCCTGTGAGACCGCCGAGTCCAGTTCTGGTTCATTATCTCAGAATAACCGTTAAAAGCAAACAAACAAAAAAACCCCTGAACTCATCCGTAGAGAGAGACAGTTACAGGTCTGTGGTCCGACATGTTGCTGTGTTATCGTGGATTGTCTTGGAACGTCAACTCACAATTGGTACTGAGGATTCTGAGAATGGTGATCCAGCCCTATCACGATGGCTTATTATCATCTCTCTCTCTCTCTCTCTCTCTCTCTCTCTCTCTCCCACACACAGTATTCTCTCATCAGTGAGTGTGTGTTATTCACCACGTTCCTATTTACGCTCTCTCTGACCCCTGACAATGCGATTCCCGGATGAATCCCTCAACTGAGGGAAATTCACACATGAACTTTGACCTCATCACAATCGATCTATTCCTGCTTTTCCTCGCAATCTGATTAAACTCTCCCCCTTTTACAGCATGTCTAATACAGTGTCCACTCCTAACTCATAAAGACACACTTCAAGAGTGTGAACCTTGACCTCATGACCTTTGCCTGCACTCTGTCTTTCTCTTTTCAGCAGTGACTCGTCCGTATTACGACTTGCTGTTGCGTCAGAAACCATCGTCGTTGCCTCAGCAGGTCATCATGTTTGCCGAACCCAAGCGCAGAAACTTCTGGCACAACATTGGCCGCCTGACACCATTCAAGAAGTGAAGACAGAACACACAACAATCTGCACCACTGCTTCACCTCACTGCTACTAATCATTAATCTCCTGCTGCTGGCATGTGCACATCAGAGGTTAGTGTGATATACCGTGATACACACACCCTTCATTATCCTCCATATCTCAGCTGTCCTGATGGCGGACCGTCGAATCCCTGCCTCCTTTTTACGGAGCGTCGCATGCGTCCTCCTCCTCCTCGTGCCTGAATTTCTGCTTCAGTTCAAAAAGAATTTTCTGTTCGACGTTTTTGTGAATGCACTTTATGGGTTGTTACAATCAAGACTTTAACATGAGCCAACCGTCTGTGTCAAGACCAGCACAACGGCTCGGACTCCCGATACATGACTAATGTGACTACTTCATGTTTTTATTAGATTCCTCAACACACTTATTGTATGTTTACTTTCACATCTCAAACTGTTTTTTGTTTTACATCAATTGATGAGGTGTGTGACTACGCAATATGTGATGATAGTGTGATGACATGGCGCATGATGATGATGATGATGTAGTGTGGGGTGGTGCTGTGTGTGAAGGTGATGGCACGGTGTACTGATGTAGTGTGCGATGTTAGTCAAAGGGTTAAATTATATTTTCACTGTTTCAATTACCATATTGTTTTCATGTTTAAATTGGCACTTTGGTCAAAAATTATTTGAACACACACGTGGAGTTTTCTTCCTCCAAAACCATCGTGTTTGTTTCTAGGTTTGAATAATAATTCGTGTAGAGCTCCTCTGAAGTGCCGCTCCAGTGACATAACAACTGTGGCCTGAACATGACCTGCAGTGAAAGCCAAAGTTGTTGGACATTCTCGACCTGATTGAGTGACCCAGTCGCTCCATGTAAATATAAATAAAGGATAAAACAGTGTTATAATGATAAATAAACTGTTTAATGATGTAATATTGGCTCTGACCAATCAGAATTTTTTATTAAAAATTAATGAAATTTGAAGGAATGGTGAAAGAGGACATGATGGAGATTTTCTTTATATTCACATTTTAAACACTGTTCCTGAACAGAATTTATTTCTCTTTAATAGACTTTTAAAACAGCTGATGGACTTTAAACAGGTGGACAAAGAAAAATCAAGATTAAACATACACAGGATTACAATCACAATCTGTTTATTCCACATTCTATCACAAAACAAATATTAACATAACACCAGATGTATTTATTAAAATATATCATAGCGCTCACACACAGCACAAAATTAATCTGTTTCTGGCACAATAATGAAACATTGAAGGCACAAAATACTGAAAATGAAATGCGATGGATTTGGAGTGAGTGTTTGAAATTGATTTAGACTGTGTGTGTGTGTGTGTGTGTGTGTGTGTCCTCAGTTAAGTAGTTCCAGGTAGGTGATGGGAACTTTGCCTTTCTGATGTCCTCTCTCCCCCATCAGCCAATCAGAATCCAGGCCTGGCACACTGCTTACTGTGATCACCTAACATACACACACAATACATATTTATTACACACTATAAATTATAAATTTCAGAGCATGTGTGTGTGTGTGTGTGCGCGCGAGAGAGAGAGAGAGAGAAAGAAAAATATTTTTTCGTGGATCATTTGGTAAAGTTGGTGTTTTGGCACCCCCTGTTGGTGCATTCATAAACTCTAGCTCTGGTGATACAGAGACCAAATGGCCTGTAACAACGGATCCAGTACACCGTATTCCTGAAGCACGACCCACAAGATCACCCAAGGGACACAGTCAAAAGCCTTCTCCAAAACCACAATACACATGTGGACAGATTGGGCAAACTCCTCCAAGGTCCCGTAGAGCATATATTCGAGAGTGCTGCACCAGGACAAAAACTACATTGTTCCTCCTGAATCTAAGGTTCAACTATAGGTCGGATTCTCCTCTCCAGCACCCCTGCAGACTTTCCTGGGTAGGCTGAGGAGTGTGATTCTGTGATAATTGGAACACACCCTCTGATCCCCCTTTTTAAAAAGGGAAACTACCACCCCGGTTTCCCAATCCAGAGGTACGGCCCCTGATGACCACGCGATGTTACAGAGACATGTCAACCAAGACTCCTACAACATCCAAAGCCTTGACATATTGAGGGCAGATTTCATCCACCTCTAGAGCCCAACCATCGAGGAGCTTTTTGACTACCTCAGCTCCAGTAATGGTTGGACCCCCACCCAAACCCCTAGGGTCTTCTTCCTCCACAGAGGTCATTATGGTGGGATTCAGGAGGTCCTCAAAGTATTCCGTTCACCCCCAAACAACATCCCAGTCAAGGTGAGCAGCTCCCCACTTCCACTGTAAACTATTTGTGGAGAACTGCTCCCCCTGCCTAAGGCATCGAATGGTGGCTCAGAATCTTTTTGAGGCCAACTGATAATCACTTTCCAGGCTCTCACCGAACTCCTCCTATGCCCACAATTTTGCATCGGCAACAGCTCGGGCTGCAGCATGTTTGGCCTGAAGGTACCCGTCTACTGCCTCGGGAGTCCCACAGGCCAAAAAGAACCAATAGGCCTCCTTTTTCAGCTGGATGGCCCCCTTTACCATAGGTGTCAACCACTGACTTCGGGGGTTACCACCACGACAGGCACCGATGACTTTTTGGGCACACCTATGGGCTGTTGCCTGAACAGCGGAGGCACTAAACATAGCTCATTTGAATTCCATGTCTCCCACCTCCTTCGGGACGTGGTTGTAGCCCTGCCAGAGGTGGGACATGAAAGGCACCTCTGACTGGAGACTCCGCCAAACGTTCCCAGGAGACCCTAACTACTCACTTGGGCATACCAGGTCTGGACCATCAGAGCCAGCTCACCACCAGGTGGAGATCAGTTGACAACTCAGCTCCTCTCTTCACCATAGTGTAAAGAAAATGTGGCCACAAATCCGGTGACACGACTACAAAGGCGATCATCAAACTGTGGCCTAGAGTGTCCTGGTGCCAAGTGCACTTATGGACACTCTTGTGTTCGAACATGGTGTTTGTGAATGACAAACCGTGACGAGTAGAGAAGTACAACAACGAAACACCATTAGGGTTCAGACTGGACAGGCCGTACCTACCAATCGCACCCTTTCAGGTCACACTGTCACTGCTCACATGGGCGTTGAAGTCTCCTAGGACGAGGGAGTCCCCAGGAGAAGCATTCTCCAACACCCCTCCAAAGACTCCAAGAAGGGTGAGTACTGTCATTTGGTGCATAAGCACAAACAACAGTCAGGGTCCTTCCAACCACCCAAAGGCGGAGGAAAACTACCCTTTTGTCAACAAGGGAGAACCCCAACACGTGGGTGCCAAGAAGGGGGTAACAAGGAGGCACATACTGGCTCGCTGCCTCCCCATGAGCAACTCCAAAATGGAATACGGTCCAGTCCCTCTCAAGATAGGTTGTTTCAAAGCCCAAGCCATGCATTGAGCCGAGCCCAACTATATCTAGTCAGTATCTTACCAGCTCAGGCTCCTTCCCCACCAGAGAGGTGATAGTCCATGTCACAAGAGTCAGAACCGAGTATTGGTCCAACAGAACCCATGCCTTCGGGCTGCTACCCAACTCACACTGCACCAACCCCATAGCCCCTTCCACAGCTGGTGGGCCCATGGGATGGTGGACCCATGTTTCTTTTTCGATGTTGGCCTGGCCGGGCTCCATGGGCAGAAGCCCACCACCAGGCACTTGACTTTGAGCCCCTGCCCCAGGCCTGGCTCCAGGGCGGGACTCCGGTGACCCGTGTCTGGACAAGGAAGACTGTGTCCTTTAATGTTTTTCCATGGGGTTTTTTGAACCGCTCTTCATCTGGACCTTCAACTAGGACTTGTTTACCTTAGGTGACCCTGCCCAGGGGCTTAATATCAACAACATACCTCCTCGAGTCATTATGACATGCAACCAACTCCACCACGATAAGGTGGCAATTCAAGGAGGGGCAAATATATGATTTCACTTCAAAGATATAACATAAGAAATCTAGTGTAATTTCATAAAACAAAATGTACTTTTATAAATATTCTAATTTACAGAATATTAACATGCATAAACATATTTTGGAGAAGTAAGGGGAGGGTGTGCATGAGAGTGGTGCAGGTAGGAGGAGTGTCTTTCAGGTTAAAGGTGTAACTATTAAAATAATTCATTCATTCATTTTCTGAACCGATTAATCCTAATTAGGGTCGCGGGGAGGCTGGTGCCCATCTCAGATGATTCTGGGCGAGGGCAGAGTACACCCTGGACAGCTCGCCAGACCAGGGCAGAACCTGCAGATGGTGGTGCAACCTACTCTTGCTGAGTCAGCAGTGGTTCTGTTACATGCCTCACAGCATAGACAGTAAGAGACATGGCCAGCCTTTGATAACCCAGTTAGCTACACTGGGGTGACAGCAATGACAACCACTGACAGTGGGGCTTGAACCCTCAACCTTAGGATCAGTAATCCAGCACCTTACCACTGGGCCACCATTTGCCACTGTTAATATCATTACAGATTTTTTATATACAGTCGGCCCCCCCCCACTTGTGAAACCCCCTAGATACGAAAATTCCGGGTTATGGAAAACATTTTCCTAAGTTTTCATCCCCGGGACACGAAAACAACCTCCTCTTACGAAAAGCGCCAAATGCGCCAATCAAAATTTCACACGATGCACGAGTTGCCCTCTCATTGGCTGTCTCCCAACATCCCGCCCCACTGGCCTCCCATTGGCTAGGTGGGAGGACGCAGCTGAATGTTACCCATACTTCCTGTACCCATACGTCCTGTTTGTCACACGCATGAAGGAGAGTTGACTGTTGGCTTGTTTTGAGATTGATCATGCAGCGTTATATTTCGTTATCGCCGAAACCCCTCTACAATTTGGGGTGATATTGAACCAGGAGACCTTAAAGCGGAAATACAGTGACGGAGGCGATTGTTTCAGCACGATATTAAAACAGAGTGCTCCGTGGGAGAAGACCTCCGATCTCGCAAGGAAGCAAGTTAATATTGAATGAAGACCTCTGATCTTTCAAACAGGTACTGTAATTCTGCTTTAAATAAAACATCCCATCCAATTAAACATTTAAATAAAATTGTTCCATCAGCTACGTGTTGCGTGTGGGCGGAGCCCGAGTATTGTGTGTGTCTGTGTGTGTGTGTGAGAGAGAGAGAGAGTGTGCGTGTGTGCACGCGTGTGTGTGTGAGAGAGAGATAGAGACAGAAGGAGGCTTAACTCTTTAGTTTAGTTTTTAAGTTGTTTCATTTAGTAAATGTTTAATAAATGTGGCGCATGTGAGCAAAACGTGGCTCACCTGGACCTCCGATCCCTCAAGGAATCAAGTTAAAGTTGAGTTTCTACCGCTGATCTGTCAATCAAGGACTGCGCTTTGAATTCCACGTCTTAAAATGCTCGGGCGCCCTGCTTGTGGGCGTGGCCCGCAGTGCCACAATAAACATTTAATGTGTATACAATACACATTTAATGCGTACTGTATTGTATGTGTGGGCGAGAGAGAGAGAGAGAGAGAGAGAGAGAGAGAGACAGGTGTGTGTGAGTTAATAAAAAATGTTTAATACTGTAATGGTTTAATTAATAAATATGCTAATAAAATGGTTTAATATGTTAATAAAATGTTTAAATGGTTTAATAAATAATTTTCTTTTAACACATTTCATACAAAATTGGTGTACTTTTATCATTTTTAAAGGGATTATGGGGTAGTCTTTGGACGAATCAGGCGTTTTACATGTAAAATGCGCCCCTACTTACAAGATTCTCGCATTATGAAAAAGGTGCTGGAACGGATCAATTTCGTAAGTAGGGGGCAGACTGTATGTGGAATAATTATGATGTTATGGTTTTGTTATAAATGATAACAGTGATAATATTTTTATTTATACTTTAATGAAAGTGTTAATGTAGGGAATGTTACTCACCTCATCAGCCAATAAGGACAGCTCGCTGCTGCTGGCCGCATCATAATCATAAAGCACGCGTGCTCGTCGTGGGCCACAGGAGTCACGAAGATTGCTGAGGCTTGGTGAACTTTTAGCAGGGGTCACAGTGGGGGTTGGGGTCAATGTTGTGGCGAAAGTTGCAGGGACAGAAATACCACCAGCAGCAGCAGACTTATTATTGGAGGAGAAAGCTGAAGGAAAACTGCAGAAGAGAATCGCCAATTGTCATCACCACGTGCACCAATTAAAACAACCAGACAGATGAATTTTGTGCGTATGTGTTTATACTGACCTGCCAAGTTGTTTCTGTAGATTGATCATATATTGATAACACTGAGCGTAATATACAGCCTGGGCATCGACAAAATCACTCAAACACCTCAAGTGATGGGCCTAACAGACACACATTTATTATTTTTTATTATGAATAGTATTAGTATTAATATTATTATTAATATCTGTGAGCATTCTGTAGTTTCAAATGGTCGTGTTTCTCATCTCGAGATACATTATTCAGAACAACGC
>CM045743.1:18071439-18108939 GCA_024760905.1 Plotosus lineatus
CTGTGGGTTATACGGACTTCCGGTCTTTAAAGTGCGCAAGGGTGCCATTGAACTCGTTTAGAACACAGCCTGCACTGATTCGAATCCCAGCAAAGTAGAGAGTTCTCTTTCCTGGATTCAGGTTTTCATTCATTTTACAACACTCTTTGCTTAAATGCATGGTAGATTGTGCCGATCCGAGCAGATAGTTAATTCATCTCTGTGTATGAGACTTGCACCCATGCTAGTAGGCTTACGCTTCTGAACAACCATATTTGCTTAGGGTTAAAAAAGTCCACAAAAAGATCACAGAGACGACGTCTTAACACAAAACGATATATATATATATATATATATATATATATATATATATATCAGTATGTCGTTTGTAAACAATGGATTCAGCGTGATTACGTCAGCGTACTATGTAGGTATGTCTAAACTCAAATTTTGACTTCTTTTTTGGAAAAAAAAAAAAAAAAAAGCAAAATCGAAAAAACGTAAAACGGATGAATGTAAGTCGGGGAGTGTCTGTATATGATTTCAAGAGAAAAAAAGTGATTAATAAGACTCGATCGAGTACAGGAGGAAACAAATGGTTTCAGAAGGACATTGTGGATTGGATTCCTTTTTATTTTCAAGATACCAGTGTATTTCTTCTTTATTTTATATACAAGGAACTAAATGTAAAACTTAATAATGTGATTTCATTTCCCTCTGTAAAATCTAATATCTGCATCTTACAAACAAATGTATCAGGCCAGGCTTAAAAAATTATTTGTTTGCAATAGCATGATAAAAAAGATTCACCCGGGAGGGAGGGAATTTTTTTTTTTTTTGGCCTATGCAGGCCACCCGGGATTCATGGGGAATTTTTTTCATACATCATGCTATATTATGAATGTGATGTTGTAAAACACAGTAGAATTAAATATATATCTTATATTTGAAGTCAACATACTGAACATAAAAGTTTATTCTTTAATATTCTAATCAACAGAGTATCAAGGTTTCTTCAACATAACTTTTAATATTGCAGTCAACATAGTGTCAAAGTCAAATACCTTCATCACGCTCCGTGCTGTTGCTGGCACGTTGGTTTACAATTAACTTATATTTGTTCGAAAATGTCAGCAAATGTGTTGCTCAATTTGAAACACATTAATTTATTTATTATTTTCAAATTGGGACCTTTAATAGTGACAGAGAACAGTTTTTTTGCCTCATCATTCTCCCCTTCCATCATGCTTTCTGCCTTTGTTGTTAAGAAAGTACTGGCCAATGAGACTCGCTGTTTCACCAAACTGGTGAAATTGGCCAATCACAAGGTGCAGTTGTACTGATTTCGCTTTGATCACTTTTTAGTATGGTTTATGATAGGGGACAAATGCGTTTTTTCAACACAACCGGCAGGTATATTTTTTGTGTGTGCCTGTGAATGCTAAGGCGGGGTTTTTATGTACAATTTCAGCCCAACCGGCCGTGTTACCACCAACAAAGATATTAAGGCCGGCCTCATTATACACCATAAACACCATCTTCTGCTTAATCTGGGGTCGGGTCGCATGGGCTGCAGCCTAAGCGATAAGGTCCAGACGTCCATCTCCCCAGCCACTTTCTCCAGCTCTTTCGGAGGGACACTGCAATGTTCCCAGACCAGCCGAGAGGCATGGTCCCTCCAGCATGTTCTGGGTCAACCCTGGGGCCAGAACACCACACCATTGGGGCTTTCAAGAGGCATTCGAACAAGATGCCCGAGCCACCTCAACTGGCTCCTTTCAACATGGAGGAGCAGCAGTTCTACTCCAAGCTTCTCCCGGATAACTGAGCTTCTTACCCTATTTCTAAGGGAGATCCCAGACACCAGGCGAAGGAAGCTCATTTCAGTTGCTTGTACCCGTGATCTCGTTCTATTGGTTACTACTCAAGGCTCGTGACCACAGGTGAGAACATAAATGACTGGTAAATTGAGAGCTTTGCAGCTCAGCTCCCTCTTCGCCATGATGAACCAGTACAAGCTCTACTTTACAGCAGAGGCTGCACCTATTCACCTACTGATTTCTCGCTCCATCCTCCCCTCACTTGTGAACAAGATCCCAAGATACTTAAACTCCTCCTCTTCAGGCAGAAGCTCATTCCAAACCCGAAGGGTGCATGCATTCAACACTTTTCCTGCTGTGAACCAAGGGCTCAGACTTGGAGGTGATGATTCTCATCCCGGCCACTTTGTACTCAGCTGCAAAGTGCTCCAATCACAGCTGGAGATTCCAGATTGTGGACACCAAAAGGACATCATTTTTGAAAAGCACAGACAAGATCCTATGGCCAACCCCCCCGAATCCCTCAACACCACAGATCAACACCACAGATGCGCCTAGAAATTCTGTCCATAAAAATTATGAACAGAATCGGTGAGAAAAGGACAACCTTGGCAGACTCCAACCCTCACCCAAAACGAATTCAACCTGTTCTTACCAAGTTGTTGTGGACCAAGCTCTGGCTCCGGTGATAGAGACCCAATAGCTCATAGCAATGGGTCCGATACATCGTACTCCGGGAGCACACCCCACAAGGTAGCCCGTGGGACATGGTCGAAAGCCTCTAAATTCACAAAGTACATGTGGACAAATTGAGCAAACTCCCATGCCCCGTCCAGGATCCTGTAGAGCAGGGGTCGGAAACCTATGGCTCGCGAGCCAAATGTGGCTCTTTTGATGACTGTATCTGGCTCTCAGATTAATCAGGTGGGTTTTCTTAACAGAATAACGAATACATAATTTCACTGTCATTATAAATAAAAAAAGCCATCAAATAAAACAAAAACAGATGAATAAATCTCACGCATTTAAATCGATTCATCTATTTTCAATGCCACGTCACTGCGGAAAGTCAATACTTTCTGTGTGGGTGTGTCCGATACCTTAAAACTCTAATTTTATTGGACTCACACGCTACAGTGTTTATGTGACAGGAAGCGCGTCCCAAGTTTTGGCAATCAGCTGGTCTGCGGGTTGAAGTTTTTCCATGTCCGTCTATTTGCGTTTGCTTGCCAGCTGTGCTTGGCGTTGTGGAAATGAGCTGATCAAAACGAGGGAAATTTATCTCTTTACCCCCAAAAAAAAAAAAACACATGCAGTGTGTGGCTGTTGTTATAATCCTATAAAATTAGAGTTTCAAGGTATCGGACTCGCCCACATGCTGGCGTACAGAAAGGATTGGCTCTCCGCTGCGCGAAACAGTGACGTGACATTAAAAATAGATGTATAGATTTAAATGCGCAAGATTTATTCATCTGTTTTCATTTTACTTGATGGCTTTTTTTTTTATTTTTTATTTAAATGACAGTGAAATTATGTATTCGTTATTCTGTTAAGAAAGGCCACCTGATTTGTCTGCTGAGAGCCAAATATAGTCATCAAAACAGCCACATCTGGCTCGCGAGCCATAGGTTTCCGACCCCTTATTGATATATATATATATATATATATATATAAACAAAAATAAAAGGACAGGACAAAGACTTTCTATTGAAACTCCATTTATCACTACAGATCTGTTTCGAGGGGTGGTGAAACCATCCTCTCTCTTCAGGTGATTATAGAAGAATCTATAATCTAGAATCTTCTTCTATAATCACCTGAAGAGAGAGGATGGTTTCACCACCCCTCGAAACAGATCTGTAGTGATAAATGGAGTTTCAATAGAAAGTCTTTGTCCTGTCCTTTTATTTTTGTTATTTGCTCTACCAAAAAGTATTGAGCACTCTCCTACGGAAGGATCTACTCAGAAAATCCTCTCTCTCTCTCTCTCTCTATATATATATATATATATATATATATATATATATATGGCTGTCAGAGGATTAGATTTTAAGATATGTCTTTTTTGGCCCTCTTAGTCAAAAAGGTTCCTGACCCCTGCTGTAGAGTGTACAGGGCTGGTCGAGAGTGCCACAGCCAGGACAAGAACCACATTGTTCCACCTGATACCGAGGTTCAACTATCGATCAGATCCTCCTCTCCAACACCCCTGCATAGACTTTCCCGGGTAGACTCAGGAGGACAATTGGAACACACCCTCTGGTCCCCCTTTTAAAAAGGTGAAACTACCACCCCGGTTTGCCAATCCTTACAACCCCCAATGACCACACGATGTCAACCAAGACAGTCCTACAACATAAAGAGCCCTGGGATATTCAGGGCGGATCTCATCCACACCTGGAGCCCGACCACTGAGGAGCTTTTTGACTACCTCAGCACCAGCGATGTTTACACTGGAAACGTGTATTATTATTATGATTATTATAGATAAGTCCACTGTAATGCTGCTCTTGCACAGTCCAGTGTTTTGATGTTATTGCTCAAGGTGTGTGTGTGTGTGTGTGTGCCTTCTCACTCAGAAGAATGGCTGGGTAAACACGGAAATATAACTTTTAATACAGACGAAATAAAACAAATGAAGTTATAAACTCTACCTGAACCGCACGGCTGAGAAAAGTTCCAGCATCCGCAGCGAATTTCCTGACATTGAAATCCATCTTTTATTTCTTTAATTCTGTAAAATAATAATAAATAAACATAAAACTGAGCTCACAGTTTCGGTTTATTTACTTCGCCGCCACAACCACTTACTTCACTTTAGCTAATTAGCTTAGCTGCACTTCATAACCACACAACTCGCTAATTCTGTAGCGAAACTGTGTTAGATTTATAATAATTGTATTGCTATTACTACAAACTGGTTGAGCTCTGTAATGAAACGCTTTAAACCGAGTTGAACGGAATTACTCCAGTTTTGTCCCTGTCCTGTCAAATCACTAATTTCCCAAAGATTCCAACGACAACGCTAACGATGCTAAGCTAAAACTCTGAGAAATCCAGCTACAGCTGTTATAGGGAGGGGGAAAGAAACGTCAAACGCCCCACCCCCGTCTCTATGTGATTGGTCAACATCGAGAGTTGTCCTGTAATTTGATTGGCCCACTTGTGTTTTGTTTACTTCGCAGACAGAGCAACACACAAGGATGAGCTCACGAGAATCTTGTTACGCCTGTTGACAGTGACGTCATCGTTCCTGTGCGATAACAAAAAGCTTAGGGCGAATTCAATGAAAAACAAATTAAGAATTGCAATATTAATGTAAAGTATTTAATAATTGTAATATTATCAAAGCCTCTGTTTCCTTCCAAGGTGTTAAAAGTATTCAACGTTAATCGTCCACATGAGATAAAACACTGTAAACAACAAAACGAATTAAGAGCATTTTTATTAAAATTTTCCCAGATATTACCTCCGCGCAAACACGGGAAGAATATGCAAACTCCACGAAGCACCACCTCAGCTGGGAATCGAATCCACGACCTTCTTGCTACGAGGCGGACGTGCCACCGTGCCCCGGGAAGAGGTGAACATTAGTTTGTCACGGACACTGATTGTGATAACCGAGAAATTCGACATATAGTACCCAAAATAATAATAATACAAAACATAGCTACCTATCAGAATCCATTCATTTTCTGTACCCGCTTAATCCTAATTTGGGTCGCGGGGAGGCTGGTGCCCATCCCAGCCAACTTCGGGCGAGGGCAGAGTACACCCTGGACAGCTCGCCAGGCCATCGCAGGGCGGAAACACGCTGACGGCTTTGCAGCCTACTCTCGTCGAAAGTCAGCAATGGTTCTTTTACATGCCTCACACCATAGACCGTGAGAGACATGGCTGGCCTTTGATAACCCAGTTAGCTCCACTGGGGGGGACAGTGACAACCTTGTGGAGAGTGGGACTCGAACCCCCAACCTTTGGATCAGCGATCCAGCGCCCTATACCACTAGACCACCACTGCCCCTAATTACAATTTCGTATTTGAATAGTTGATTCTGATTGCAGGGGTATGCTGGTGTAGTGGTTAGCACGTCCGCCTCACAGAAGGTCTGGGAGTTGGCTGAGATGGGCGCCAGCCTCCCCACGGCCCTAATTAGGATTAAGCTGTTCAGAAAATGAATGGATTCTGATAGGTAGCTATGTTTTGTATTATTATTATTTTGGATACTATATGTCGAATTTCTCAGTTATCACAATCAGTGTCCGTGACAAACTAATGTTCACCGCTTCCCGGGGCACGGTGGCACGTCCGCCTCGTAGCAAGAAGGTCGTGGATTCGATTCCCAGCTGAGGTGGTGCTTCGTGGAGTTTGCATATTCTTCCTGTGTTTGCGCGGAGGTACTCTGGGTTTTTTTTCCGGCAGTCTAGAAAAAACATGCACTGTAGGTTAATAGAAAGAATAGTGGAAGCTAGACTAAGGGCAGAGAGGTCAGGATTTGTAAACAACAGTTTGGTTTCATGCCAAGAAAGAGCACCACAGATGCAGTGTTTGCCTTGATGATGTTAATAGAGAAGTACAGAGAAGCTCAGAAGGAGTTGCATTGTGCCTTTGTGGATCTGGAGAAAGCATATGATAGGGTGCTGAGAGAGGAACTGTGGTATTGCATGAGGACGTCTGGAGTGGCAGAGAAGTATGTTAGAGTGGTGCAGGACATGTATGAGAGATGTAAGACAGTGGTGATGTGTACTGTCGGTGTGACAGAAGAGTTCAAGGTGGAAGTGGGACTGCATCAAGGGTCAGCTCTGAGCCCCTTCTTGTTTGCTATGGTGATGGACAGGCTGACAGACGAGGTGAGACAAGATTCCCCATGGACTATGGTGTTTGCAGATGACATTGTGATCTGCACTGAGAGCAGAGACCAAGTGGAGGAAACTCTAGAGAGGTGGAGGTATGCCCTGGAAAGGAGGGGAATGAAGGTTAGCCTCAGTAAGACAGAATACATGTATATGAATGACGAGGACCCAAGAGGAACGGTGAGGTTACAGGGAGCAGAGATAAGGAAGGTGGAGGATTTTAAGTACTTCGGCTCAACAATCCAGAGCAATGGAGAGTGTGGAAAAGAGGTGAAGCATGTGCAGGCAGGTTGGAATGGTTGGAGAAAAGTGTCTGGTGTGATGTGTGATAGGAAGGTATCGGCAAGAATGAAAGGAAAAGTGTAGAAGACTGTGATGAGGCCAGCGATGTTGTATGGTTTAGAAACAGTGGCGCTGAGGAAAAGACAGGAGGCAGAGCTGGAGGTAGCAGAGATGAAAATGTTGAGGTTCTCTTTGGGAGTAACGAGGATGGATAGGATCAGAAATGAGTACATCAGAGGGACAGCCCATGTAAGATGTTTTGGAGACAAAGTCAGAGAGGCTAGATTGAGATGGTTTGGACATGTACAGAGGAGGGATAGTGAATATATTGGCAGTAGGATGCTGAGGTTGGAACTACCAGGCAGAAAGCATGGAGAAAAACCAAAGAAGAGATTTATGGATGTGGTGAAGGAAGACATGAAGGCAGTTGGAGTAAGAGAAGAAGATGCAGAGGACAGGGTGAG
This sequence comes from Plotosus lineatus, assembly GCA_024760905.1. Lineage (NCBI taxonomy): Eukaryota > Metazoa > Chordata > Actinopteri > Siluriformes > Plotosidae > Plotosus > Plotosus lineatus. The sequence continues at coordinate 18,078,839 of CM045743.1, forward strand.
ATGGAGGCAGATGATTTACTGTGGCGACCCCTGAAGGGAAGAGCCAAAAGGAAAAGAAGAAGAAGTAGGTTAATTGACTGTTCCAGATCTTGGCTCTGCAATGGTGAGCTCTCCAGGGAAGTCGCAACCTTAATTAGTATTAAATGGCTTCCAGAATGAATGAAATGTTATGCTGCGCTTGAGAGCTGGGAATTAATCAGATTGTGCCATTCCTGTGTAGTGTATATATAATAAACATTCCTGTACTTTATAAGATTCTTAATTGCAGCAGCTCCAATGCACAGCCTCACGCAGTTGAGTCTTTTTTGAAGATGACTGGATTCCAATTTCTTTTAAATAAACAAACTACAATCGAGTGTCTGATCAAAAACATCTGATTAATAATGTTTAAATCTGACACCATTGCACGTTTACAAACGCGTGAATATAAATTTAAAGCTGTGTGTAAATCAGGGCTAATCGTTCAGTTTTAACAGCCAGGTGTCTTTCCCAAACTGTACACATGGGGGCGTCAAAGTCAGAGATTTCCATTTCCATTGAAAAACTCAGATGACTTTATACTGTATTCTAAAAAAGTTTAAAAATTTCACAAAAAATACCCTGAGAATATATAATATAATAATTTAACTGTAATAAATAATAATAATAATAATAATAATAATAATAATAATAACCACAAATTTGTGTGCATATGTGTGTGCATGCCTGTGTGGGTGTGTGGGGGGTGCATTTCCACTGAGATGTATAAATGTACAGTATTTCAGTGATGAGGTACTGTAAATGAGTTCTTTAATCCAAGATGAAGTACAGTGCTGTGAAAATGTTTTTGCCCCCGACCAATTTCTCACATTTTTTGCACGTTTGTCACTGTCATCCACTTCTGATTAAACAAACCTAGCTCTTATACATAGATAATACACAAATAAAACGCAAGATGCAGTTTTCAGTGTCAACTGAATTTATTAAGGGGAAAAAAAAAATCTAAACCTACAAGGGCCCTTGTGAATAAATATTTGCCCCTAAACTTAATAGCTGGTTGAACCATCTTTTGCAGGAATAACTGCAGTCAAGTGTTTGCGATAAGAGGCGATGAGTCTTTCACATCACTGTGATGGGATTTTGGCCATTTTTCTCTGCAGAATTGTTTAAGATTAGCCAGATTGGATGGCTTCAGGCATGAAGGGCCTTCGTGGTTTTTTGAGGTCACGCGGCATCTCAATTGAGTTCAGGTCGGGACTTTGACTAGACCACTCCAAAACCCTCATTTTGTTCTTTTTCAGCCATTCAGAAGTGGACTTGCTGGTGTTCTTCGGATCATTGTCTTGCTGCAGAACCCAGGTGCGCTTTAGCTTCAGGTCTCGAACTGATGGACGAATATTCTTCACCAGGATTTCTTGGTAATGAGCAGAATTCATAGTTCCCTCAATCATAACAAGTCGCCCAGGTCATGAAGCAGCAAAGCAGATCATCACACTTCCACCACCATGTTTCACTGTTGGCACAAAGTTCTTTTTATCAAATGCAGTGTTGCTTTTGCGCCAGATGTAACGGGATTCATTTCTCCCAAAAAAGTTCAACTTTATTTTCATCTGTCCAGGGGACATTTTCCCAAAAGTTTTGGGGATGATCAAGATGATTCTTGGCAAAAGTGAGTCGTGTCTTGATATTCTTTTTTGTCAACAGTGTTTTTCGCTTCGGAACGCTTCCATGGATGCCATTTTTGCTGAGTGTCTTTCTGATGGTGGAGTCATGAACATTGACATTAACTGAGGCAAGTGAGGCTTGTAGTTGTTTAGAAGTGGTTTTTGGATTTTTTGTGATTTCTCCGGTTGGTTTGCGCCGTGCTCTTGGAGTAATTTTGGTAGGTCAGCCACTTCTGGGAAGGGTCACCTCTGTGCCATGCCTTCTCCATTTATGGATAATGGCTCTGACAGTAGTCGCTGGAGTCCAAAATATTTACCAATGACTTTGTATCCTTTCCGAGACTGAGACATCGCTATAATCTTCTTTCTTGTTTGCTCTTGAAGCTCACTAGATCACGGCATGATGATGTGTGTTCAGTATGGCCTACCTCACCTTGTCAGACAGGTTTTATGTTGTGGTCTCCAGATTGGAAATGTCTGGCAGCAATCAGTCCTGGGTGTGGCCATGAAATTGAACTCAGTTTTCCCCAATAATAGGATTATTCACAATTACCTCACCTTTTAATTAAATTAAAACAATTAATTTTTCACAGATGTTCATCTAGGTTTGGATAGGATTTTTCTCTTAATAAATACTTTTGAATACTTGGGTTAACTTTGTGTAATGTTTAAATTTGTTTGATAATCTGAAAAATTTAAGTGTGATAAAGGTGCAAAAAAGTAAGAAATCAGTAAGGGGCAAAAACTTTTGCACAGCACTATGTATCAGAGATGATGATGAAGGATTTCTGATTAAATTCCTTCATTCATTTTCTAAGCCGCTTTGTCCTAATTACGGTCTCAGGGAGGCTGGCACCAACTCAGCCGACTCTGCTGGAGGGAACGGTACACCCTGGACCATTGCAGAGCCAACAAACATAACCATTCACACTCACACCTCGGGCGATTTGGAACGGCCACTGTGCATGTTTTTGGACTTGGAGAGGAAACCAGAGTACCTAGAGGAAATCCATGCAAGCAGGGGCAGAACATGCGAATGCTACAAAGAAATGCCCATGGTTGGAAGCAAATCCAGGCCTTCCTGCTATGCGGTGGACATGCTAACGACTACAACACCGTGCCACCTACTGATTTAAATTTGAAAATATCATATGACAGATATAAAAATTATATAAAGATATCATTGAGGTGTATTAATGGTGTAAACTTTACATTGCAGGATGTGATGGGGGTTAACTTCGTATTGTGCCCTACAGGAAGTGGAAAAGCCAGATGTTCCTTTACTGCATGGTTTGGAAATTAAATATTTGTCTCATATGGTGGAGATTTCACACAGGAGGTTTTTCAAATGCTGAAACGTTAATTGCATTATATTTACCAAGCAGCTTTGTCTCCACTTTCATTTTGATAAATCCAGCACAATTAACTTCAACAAATGGAACATCTTGGTTAATTACAGCACCAAATTTCCCTCTCTAGTCAAACCCCATAAAGGTTCAACATAAAACCTTCATCTGAATCTGAATTATTATTATCACTTCAGTGTTTAAACGCCTGTGAATTCGAGAAAAAGTTAAAGCAGTTTATTATCACAGCTGTGAGGAAGCTCAGCTTTATAAATCAGTTAAAACTCAGAACAATAACATTGTTTTACAGCTAAATAATTTCCTGCATGAACCATTCAACCCTCAGAACCCTTATTAAGTACCCAGAACCCTTAAAAATCATTCAGAAGCCTCATTAATAACCCTTTCAAGCCTCCAGAACCCTTGATAAACCCTTGGAGTACCCAATCAAAAGAAATTAAACCCCAAATAATAATATCTATTATGTTTATTTTAAGTCTGTTTCTGTTATATTGTGCTGTTTCATAAACCCTTTTTTTGTGTGTAGAAAATATAAAAGCCAGCAAAACCTCCACACATGGGACACCATTGTAACGAGAAAAGTAGTCTAAAGTTACCTGATCATCTTATTTACTAGTTCACTGGTAAAACTAGAAGTTCACTAGTTTATATCTGAGTTGTTGGTTTAATATCTGTATACTCATATTATTGCTGTTAACTTGCCTTATATGAACTGGCAGATTCACATCCTATTCTCATGATTTCATGCTCTCACAAGAGTGAAACAGTGACCATTTCAAACTGGCTAATGCAAATTATCAAACATATTTTAGCAGATTTCAACTACAAAAGTGCAAGTAAAAATCACCTGATTAAAAACCTACATCTGTTTATGTGTAACAGGACACTTCGAAAAGCTTCCTTTTTATTTTACTTTAAGAACCTTCAGCAAACCTCCAGAGCCCCTGATAAACCATCAGAACCCTCAGGGTTTAATTGGCAACCACACTTGCAAAAGAGATTATTAAATTCAGTAAATCTTCTGGTTACATAAAAGTTTAATAAAAACTATAAAAACATAATCCTTAGCAAATCCACAGGACCCTTAATAAACCTCCAGGCAGGATCCCCAGTAAATCCATTGGAACCCTTATGAAATGCCTAGATTCCCTCAATAAAGCCCGACAATAAATGTTAATTTATGAACCCTCAGAAGTACTTGGTGTCCTCAGAACCTTAAATAGACTCTGAAGAAATCTTTCATTCCTCTAGGGTTCCTTATTTGGACCCTTAAGGTAATCATGCTATAAATTGAAATGGAAGAAGACCAGGGTATCAGACACCATTGGAGAGCTTGTGTATTTTTTGACCCATGAACCGAGGACCTATGGCAGCTAAGCCGTAGCTAACCAATTTCCGAAGATTTATGGACTAAGATTTCCTAAGATTTATGGACTTCCCTATCAAGTACTGGAAATAATTATTGATTATTAACAGTATCAACATTTATATGAAAATGAATGTCATGTCTCTCACTGTCTGTCGTGAGAGGCTGTAAAAGTATCATTGCTGATTTTTGTCAATACTAGCTGCATAGCCATCTGTGTGTTTCTGCCCTGCGATGGTCAGGCGAGCTATCCAGGGTGTACTCTGTCCTTCTCTTTGGTCTACCTCTAGGCTTCCTCACTATCCCTCCTCTGTATATGTCCAAACCATCCTTTACATTCCTTTCATTCTTGCCAAAACCTTCCTATCACACATTACACTGGACACTTTTCTCCAACCTTTCCAACCTGCCTGCACACGCTTCACCTCTTTTCTACACTTTCCATTGCTCTGGATTGTTGAGACTAAGTAAAATACTCCACCTTCTTTATCTCTGCTCCCTGTAACCTCACCATTCCTCTTGGGTCCTTGTCGTTCACACATATATTCTGTTTTACTGAGGCTAACCTTCATTCCTCTCCTTTCCAGGGCATACCTCCACCTCTCTAGATTTTCCTCCACTTGGTCTCTGCTCTCATTGCAGATCACAATGTCATCTGCAAACACCATAGTCCATGGGGATTCTTGTCTCACCTCATCTGTCAACCTGTCCATCACCATAGCAAACAAGAAGGGGCTCAGAGCTGACCCTTGATGCAGTCCCATCTCCACCTTGAACTCTTCTGTCACACCGACAGCACACATGACCACTGTCTTACATCTCTCATACATGTCCTGCACCACTCTAACATACATCTCTGCCATTCCAGGCTTCCTCATGCAATACCACAGTTCCTCTCTCGGCACCCTGTCATATGCTTTCTCCAGATCCACAAAGTCACAGTGCAGGTATCTATTAACATCCTCAAAGCAAGCACTGCATCTGTGGTGCTCTTTCTTGGCATGAAACCAAACTATTGTTCACGAATGCTGACCTCTGCCCTTAGTCTAGCTTCCACTATTCTTTCCCAAAACTTCATCGTATGGCTCATCAACTTTATCCATCTGTAGTTACCACAACTCTGCACGTCTCCCTTGTTCTTATGGGGCAGTGGTGTCCTTGTGGTATAGGGCGCTGGATCGCTGATCCTAAGGTTGGGGGTTTGAGTCTCACTCTCCACAAGGTTGTCACTGTCCCCCAGTGCAGCTAACTGGTTGTCAAAGGCCGGTCATGTCTCACTGTCTATGGTGAGAGGCATGTATAAGAACCATTGCTGACTTTCGTAAAGAGTAGGCTGCAAAGCCATCAGCGTGTTTCTGTCCCTTGCCAAAGGGTTGTTTAAGGAAGGGCATCCAACGTAAAAAAAAACCTATGCCAAATCAAACATGTGAATCATTCGCTGTTTGGACCCCTAAAAAAAGGGAAAAAGCCGAAAGGAAATCTCTTACATATATATATGTGTGTGTGTGTGTGTGTGTGTGTGTGTGTGTGTGTGTGTGTGTGTGTATATATATATATATATATATATATATATATATATATATATATATATATATATATATATATATATATATTATATATATATATACAGTGAAGCCAATAAGTATTGGGCAATGAAAAAATGTGCAAGTTCACCCATTTAAAAAGATAAGAGAGGTTTGTAATTTTCATCATAGGTACACATCAAGCTTGAGAGACAGACTGTAAAAAAAAAAAATCCAGGAAATCACATTGTATGATTTTGAAGCAATTTATTTGTGAAAATGGGAGGCCAATAAGTATTTTATATATATATACAGTGGTACCTCAATTTATGAACTTAATCCACGAGGGCAAGCTCATAAGTCGAAACATTTGTTAGATGAAACAAAAATTCCCATAGGAAACAATAGAAAACTAATTAATCTGTTCCAACCCCTCCCAAATTTATATAACCTGACACATACATGTATTTTTGATGTAATATGTTTAAGATAAAAATGTAAACATTTCACAATAATAACACATGTACAGTAACATTAATAATACTTTAATTAACAATAAATAATAAAACAAGAATAAACAAGAAGTCAAAAAAGCAATACAGTAAGTGCATCAGAACTTAAGAAATCACTTAACATTAACTTACACTACTAATGTTTTAAAACTATTTATTTATTTATTTTATTTTATTTTTTGGATTTTTAAATTGTATTAACAAGGCTAATTGGCACTATGACCCTAGGGAACATGCCTTTTTAACATACTGGACCAGCCTTAAATGTGATTGCCCATCCTCTACACCAGATGGCAGTGGCGCTCTCACTGTCTGCTATGGTGTAGGGAAAAAGCACTGAGCAAATGATATGAAGTGCAGTACTGTAAACACTATTTATAGTTGCGTGCCAAGTGCTGAGGGGAGCATAATTTTTTTTCTTTCTACAGGGGGCATCACAGAAAATAATTGAGACGCACTACACAAGGTGTTCTCGGAGCACGGAAGAATACATGCGTAAGAATACAAGGCTAATCGGCCAGAAAATTCATTTCCCCAGCAGAGCTCATAAGTCAAAAATTTGCTCATTGGATGGGGCAGATTTTTTGGTGGGATTGAAGCTCATATATATATATATATATATATATATATATATATATATATATATATATATATATATATATATATATATATATATATATATATATATATACACTGAACAGGTATTGCTTGAATGACCATGAAAAGAAAGCAAAATGGCCATCCTAAGTGATGGGAGGGGTCCTTGAGTCAAGGTCAACTCAAGGCATGTTGACACAAGTTGAGACATAAAGTCATGATAGATCAATCTGAGTGCAATGGGCACCTGATAAGCCTAAAATAAACAATGCAAGTTTATTACCAGAAAATAATGGTGGTGAATCGAAAAGACGATAAACTTGAAGGTATAAAAGGAGGAGTGTTGAAGGACCACAGGGGTATCTAGGAGTCAGTCATGGGCGTGACCTCAGAGAGGACCTTTGGAGATCGAATCAGAGCTAGAGACTGATAGACATGTCTAAGATTTTTTTTTGTGGAACAACTTCTTTTGTGTCACTGTATGCTTTTCTTTTCCTAAAGGCTAAATAAACACCTGAAAAATGAGTTTGTGTCTCTTGAATTGTGAAGTGGACATGTTTTGCAAAGACAAAATTGTCCAAAGAGAGAAATAACACTTTCGGATCCATCCCCCAAAACACCAAAGACCCATGTGACTTTTTATCTCTACAACGTGACTTATGTAACAATAAGAATAAACCAGCCTATGAGAAACACAGTTATGTTCCTTCTGTTTAAACTCATTCTTTACTACTGAGTAAAATGCTTTTCATGAAAGTGTCTCTGATCAGATTGCAGATTCGAACCCAAACCATAACTGAGATTTACATATTCACCCTGAAACCATTGCATCCTTGCGTCTCTTGGCCCGTTGTGTCAGTTAATCCGTGCGATTGAGATTAATCTGATTACCCGGAGGAGTAAACAGTTAGCTGGTGTTAAGATGAAATAAAACGGGGCTGATGGATGGTAATGATTCCTCAGTGTGCTGTGTATTTCTAACTCAGGGATCCATATTTCTGTGTATTTCTGGTCCTGTGTGAAGGATTAAACAGCCTGGTTAGTAGTCCTGTGCAGTTACAGTGCAAATAAAACAAATCAGGAAGTGCAGATCATCTGAGCTCCACGCTCGAGCTTGTCTTGTCACACCTACTGCTCAGATGAATCTCTGAGATTCCTTTTTCCCTTCTCCTGGGTACGTGTGCTACGAAGCAGGAATGGCTTATAAAAGTGTGTTAAGCGCTTAGTCCCAGCTGGCATACAGGCCGCACTGGAATGCCAAGAGGAAGATGGGTTTTTACTGCAAATATGAAATAAAAAGGAATCAGGAACTCGGTCCCAGCACAAGCACGACGACAGTGACAACCTTGTGGAGAGTGGGACTTGAACCCCCAACCTTTGGATCAGCGATCCAGTGCCCTATACCACTAGACCACCACTGCCCCACATCAATAATGAACCAAAACATCTCATCCTGTCACAATGCATGTGTTTATTTAGGGGTATTTAGCAATCCGTGGTCATGATTCAAGGCCATGGTCGGTCTCTCTCTCTCTCTCTCTCTCTCTCTCACACACACACACACACACACACACACACACACACACACACACACACACACACGTGAGATTTCTTTATCTGTGATACAGTTCAGTGTCTGGAGAACCACAGGAATGTAAAAGGTGTAATTTGGTGTCTGTGATGTGATGAACCCCGCAGAGAAACACACACACACACACACACACACACACACACACACGCGTGCGCACACACACACACACATACACACACACACACACACACACATCTCATCACAGACACTCAGCACGGCTCCTCGGTCCTGTGTGTCGGCTGTAAACCTGCTTGTTTTCTGTATCACAGCTTTTTCTACCTTTTCCAATTTCCCCATCCTCGTTTCTCAATTTTTCTCAGCGATAGCTTCACCACTACCATTCTAAAGACCTGATTACTTCACGATGACTGTTAATAACCACTCACACTGAATGATCAGAAACTAAGCCAATGCTGGTTCATGTGCAGAAAAAAAAAACAAGCTGTTCTGCTCTGCTGAATTTGGTGAAACATTTTCATAAAAAAAAAAAAAAAAAATCTACATAAAAATCTAAAAAATATCTCTATATTCAGGTGAACATATTCTGTGGGAAATGGTTGTGTGTTTACATTAATTTGTGCTAAATACGGAGCATTCTTTTATTTTATTGGTTTATTTAAATCCAAATTTAGTTTTAGCATAAGTACATTTTGCTCTGGTCGGGTTAGTTTGCGTTTAAAGTGTTAACAGTGCCAGTCACGAGTGTATTGCTAGCAGTGTTACTATCCAAAAATAATAATAATAAAAGCTGAGCTCTGTTTGTCAATGCTGATCTGCTTATCAGATTGTGTGTGTGTGTGTATGTATGGGGGGGTTCTTACTATTGTAGCCTGCTTTCTGTCACATTAGCAGCTGCTGCTACTTCAGAATAAATTTCGCCAGCATCTAAATCTCACACCCTCACATACACACACACACACACACACACACACACCTTAACATATACACACATATAGTGTGTTAAGACTTGAAGATTTCTCTAGTAATACATTCTATTCAAAAGAGCAAAAGGATCCTTTCTGATGTCCTAGTGAGTTTATTATGGTGTGTTGATATATGATTAAAATAGAGTCGTGTTCTCAGATCACAGAGTGAAAGTGAAATGATCTTATTTTATTTCCCATCGTAATCTTCGGTTCTCATAAACACTTGTGTTTTTATTTTACTAATAATTTACACTGAATTATTACACTCATATTCATGGACTGCTGATATAAACACCTCTGTTTAATTGGTTTATGTACAACCAATTGAGGGAGAAGGGGAGGGGAAATCGGAACAGTTTACCTGTCCATCACGGGGCCACCACACACACACAAAATGGCTGAGAGCTTTTGTTTCTCCCTCCTGCTGATTGGTTGCAGATGAAGTGTACACCTCTTTTTTCTCCTTTGCGCCCAAGTTATCAACAGGATTGCCTGAATTATGAAGTAAATTTTTTTGTGTTTGTTTTTAATGATTATTTACGCCCTATGGTGCCACTCAAACACCCTGCATCTTCTCTAGCTTCTGGTAAGGAGAGTAATCACTTTATTCATGAATAAATATTACCACAGTGCAAAATTAAAAAGTTTTTTCTTAATCATTACGACATTTTACTGCATTATTACTGTGTTAATGAGTAAGACTGTCTATAGAATGTGTTTAAGAAGGATATTTTAGCGTATATAATACTGGGTTATCAAAGGCGGGCCATGTCTGTCACTGTCTATGGTTAGAGGCATGTAAAAGAACCATTGCTGACTTTCGTAAAGAGTAGCTGCAAAGTCGTCAGCGTGTTTCTGTCTCTTGCTAAAAGGGTTGTGACAGGAAGGGCATCCGACGTAAAAACCTCTGCCAAATCAAACGTGCGAATCAGATGATTCGCTGTGGCGACTCCCGAGTAAAAGAGAAAAAGCCGAAAGGAAGACAGACATTTTAGCGCATCTAATATCACACATCAGGTTTTAAAACCACGTCAATCTTCTTTTCCTTTCAGCTTTTTCCATTTTTCAGGGGTCGCCACAGGGAATGATTCGCACATTTGATTCAGCATAGGTTTTTACGTCAGATGCCCTTCCTGACACAACCCTTTTAGCAAGGGACAGAAACACGCCGACGGCTTTGCAGCTACTCTTTACGAAAGTCAGCAATGGTTCTTTTACATGAACCTCTCGCCATAGACAGTGAGAGACATGGCCCGCCTTTGATAACCCAGTTATCTGCACTGGAGTGGCACTGACAACCTGTGGAGAGTGGGACTCAAACCCCCAACCTTAGGATCAGCGATCCAGCGCCCTATACCACTAGGCCACCACTGCGTCAATAACTCGTGGATTTTCATAATCTGCGGGAAGGGCTGGAACTGAACGGTGGCCTACTGTACACAGACACACACACTGGGTAGTACATTGCTACCCTGGTTCAATAGTTGAAATGGAAAAAGTGAAAAAACCCTTTTGTATATTATTCGATAAGCGCATACACGTTTAGCTAGCAATATATTCGATACGTCTTCATTCAGAGGTGGCACGGTAACGTGGTTAGCATGCCTGCTTCACAGCAAGAAGATCCTGGGTTTGATTCCCAGCTTGGGCATTTCTGTATGGAGTTTGCCTGCTCTCCCGTTGTTTGCGTGGGTTTCCTCTGGGTACTCTGGTTTCTTCCCACAGTCCAAAAGCATGCACAGTGGGCTAATTGGCTGTTTCAAATCAGCCCTATGTGTGAGTAAGAATGGTTGTGTGATTGTTGGCCCTGCGATCGCTGGTGAGCTGTACAGGGTGTACCCCACCTTTGCCCGGAGTCAGCTGAGATGGGCACCAGCCTCCCCGCAACCCTAATTAGGACCAAGTGGTTCCGAAAACGAATGAATCTTCATCAGATGAACTGTTCTGTATAAAATGCAGCCACTCTTTAAAATAACTACACACTTTTATTGTTTAATATTTTAATACATTTAGCTTTCAAAATAAACAAAATATGATTTCCCTTTCATAATACAGTTACAAACAATGCTAACTCTTGAAATGCTACTATTATGTGAAGGTTAAAAAAAAAAAGCCTAACTGCAGTGAGCCTGTGCATAATGAACCAAAACATCAAAACATCACTTACAGACAAAACACAGCTTTACAGATGATTTCACTTTACTTTGTTATTAAAAATGATTTTATATATTAGTAACACACACACACACACACACACACACACAAACAACTGCTTCATTTGACTGATCACAGAGGAAGTTACACAAATTTACAGAGTGAATGGGATGGAGGTGAGGTGTCCTCATTCGAGGAGGAAAAAAAAGATCCACTCCTCTAAGCCCCTCCCCTACAGTGTCATCAGCAACAGTGATAATGGTTTTACTCACTGAGTTAGACGTAATCATGATTTGATGCGAGTCCAACACTGGGTGTGTGCCAGATCACTCCTCCTATACCCGACCACGCAGTGACCCTACACGATGCGGACATGGTCAGCTCGTCGCGTTGAATAATAAAACTGTGCTCATTACTTTAACATTCAGTGGTGGACTGGGTGTCGCAGTGGGTAGGGCCAACACTTGGGAATGTTCTCAGAAATTTCCCCCACGCCCTACCATTAAGCAAATTCACAACACAGATTTTAAAGGATTCCTTATTTTAAATAAAAGTTAAAACAGTGGTAACCCTGCTGTACTGTCAAAACAGACAGAACCATCAGAGTAAAGTGGGTGTGGTTTGTTTTCGATCAGTGCTACTCAATTATTTTCTGTAGGGCAGTGGTGGTCTAGTGGTATAGGGCGCTGGATCCCTGATCCAAAGGTTGGGGGTTCAAGTCCCACTCTCCACAAGGCCATCACTGTTCCCCCCAGTGCAGCTAACTGGGTTATCAAAGACGGGCCATGTCTGTCACTGTCCTTGGTTAGAGGCATGTAAAAGAACCATTGCTGACTTTCGTAAAGAGCAGCTGCAAAGTTGTCAGCGTGTTTCTGTCCCTTGCTAAAAGGGTTGTGACAGGAAGGGCATCCGACGTAAAAACCTCTGCCAAATCAAACGTGCAAATCAGATGATTCGCTGTGGCGACTCCCGAGTAAAAGGGAAAAAAGCCGAAAGGAAGACAGACAGACAGACTACTCAATTATTTTCTGTGGCGCCCCCCCTAGGAAGAAAAAACATTTCACGCTCCCCACCGCCTCGTGAGGGATTATAAATAGAATTATAGTATTTGTCTATAAAATTGTTATTAGTACACCTCTGCATAACATTGTACCTTTATTATCATTAAAAACAAAATAAAAAGAAATATAGTTCAACTTAAAATAAACAAAAACTTCATTAACATTGTTTTTTATCTGTAATTGGAAAGATTTAAAGTGCACCAATGACCCTGAAATAAAAAAATACATCCTTATTTAAGATCATTCAGCTTATTTATGTCTAATGTCTCCGTCTCTCTCTCTCCACCATTCTCTTCGTTCCTGTTGGAAAATTTTCCGTGTTGTTTCTTGAGGGGTTGTTTGCTGCTTCATATCGTTTGCTCGTGCGAAAACCACCGCTCGACAATGAGAGCGCCACTGCCAACTAGTAGAGCGGAGGTGCAATTACACTTAATTGTCGTACACTGTTCCAGAAAGGCATGTTCCCCAGGGTCCCCTCCCCCCTCCCACGCATCACACCGCGCCCTCCTGACGTCATACCGCGCGCCCCACTACTGTATTTGAGAAGCACTGTCTTTGATAAATGAATAAGAAGTGAGCACAGCCACAATATGGACGATACCACACGAGGTGGGGGTGGGGTCTTTGTGAGTGTGCCCTATCAGGTCTCTTCTGTGCATGCATTTTTATAGCAGAGCAGATCATACACAAATTACATAATCAATATGTTCTGATGATTTTCTAATATGTTTTTCTACCTACAAAAATACAACATTGTGCTCATTCCCCTATGCAAAGTTTACGATTACAGTACAGCTTGTTTTGTTTTTGGTTTCTTCTGCTCAGTATTTCATGTCCAACATTCAGTAACAGATTATTATTATTATTATTATTATTATTATTATTTAGGAGCTATATTTCATCCGTGTCTTTGTTCTGTCTCAGAGACACCGTTTTCTTGCTGATGTCTGTTCCGCAGCTGTTTTATAAACACTAAGAGCAAAACTGTCTAAATAAAATATCTGTGATACGAAAACACATCTGTTTATAAACACATTTGTCTGTATACAACCACACACTGCAGCTGAGAAGTTTGGCAGTGACTATCACCCGTTTTTTAAAGAACGTTCCCCAAATGTGCGGTCCGTCACTTCCGGTTACTGATCTAGTGGGAGATCATTTTTCAGGTTGAGACATCAAGTCTGATTTAGTTTCTGAACAAAATAACTTGTTGGGATTTCATTTCTGGAGCAGTTAGCGAACATCATACTAAATACTTGCACTGTCGCCTGTGGTGACGTCAGAGGGGTTGCAATTAAAGCTAATTCGAACAACAGAAATGTTTCTTAAAATTACTTAATTGTTCATAAATATTCTATTTTAGGTGCTCTCAGACCTCCAGCATGCAGTGTCTAACACTGCCCTGTGTGTTGTGTGTACTGTTTGAATGTTGTGTATGTTGTGTAGGTTAGGTGTATTGTGTGTGTGTGTGTGTGTGTGTGTGTGTATATATATATATATATATATATATATATATATATATATATATATATATATATATATATATATATATATATATGTTGTGTAGGTTGTTTGTAGGTTGTATGTAGGTTGTGTGTGGTCTTTAAACATTAGAACTGCGTCTACTCCCTTCTCTATGGTGAGCGATCGCGTTCTTCAGTCGGGTGTCGTCAGTGTTGGTCCTTTACGCAGATGACAGACACAAGCATGAGAGTGAGTGAATAAAAGTGTATCAGAGACGAAAGACGGAGTCCATCGTGTCCCGATCGAAGTCCCTCACAGGACCGGCCACCGCTGCATCGCTCCATTTCACACAAAATCCCAGAAAATCCCGGAGGACAGCGACAGCGCTGGTGCTGAACACACACGCCACCGTTCTGACACCGCAGCATGACGTCATCACACACCTGAGCTGAGAAGAAAAATGGGAAACACTCGAGGTACAATAAAAGAGCGTACGTTCAGATTAGAGAAAAACATCATGAGTGAGAGCAGGAAAAACATAATGAGTGAGAGCAGGAAAAACATTCAGAACACTTCAACACGGCTCTGATTACGGTTTACTGGACTGGCTGATCTTAATATGTAAAATAGTGGGTGGAGTATATGCAAATTAAATCAGTTAATTTCCTGAAAGTCAGGATACTGTATTTGTATATTTACAAATTTGGAAGAAACTATAGTACTATTAAAGTTATTTCGTATTCAGAAGTTTTGAGGATTTGAAGTGAATGGTGATGTCATCGCCTTCGTCTGGCTGCCATGGTTACGTGACAAACGCTTGGAAATTTCGGAGGTTTGTTTTGTTCCTTCGTAGGTCCTTTGGCAGGATTTGAAAACTTTTAATCTGCACACATGCTAAGTTTATTCAGTCGGTGGGGTTTGAACGGCTGCTGGGAACCTCAGCGGATCGCCTGAGTTCTGAGATCAGCATCTGTAGCTCAGATTAACGGATTTATTCACGAATGAAGGAAAAAACGTCACGACCAAAGAGCTGTTTCTTTTTTATGAATCATGAAACATTTATTTATTTATGCATAGATTCGCTTTGAACCCCTGGTTCACTAGCAGGAGGATGAACATCTTTACCAGTCTAATACTGAATCTGCTTTTATTTTCAGTTATTTATTCAGAAAGATTAAAAAACAAAATAAAAGCTCGGGGCGTGTGTTTAAAAACTATTCGCGATTTGACTATTTTTACAGTTTAAAGATGATTGAGACATTGAGCCCATGTGTATAAAATATAAAAAAATATTTTATTTGTTTATTATAAAGTTTTGTTTATTATTTACATTAACACATTTGTTTATTATTTACAATTAGCTGTGGCCTCATGGTGAGAGAAGTGGGGTTGGGACAGAAAGGTGACTGTAGAGCTGTTTGAGTAAGGCACCAAACCACCAACTGCTCTGAGCACTGCACTGAGGCCCACTGCTCCAAGTGTGTGTGTTTGTGTTTGTGTGTGTCTTCACTTTGGTTGGATTAAAATCTTCCCAGCAGTTTTTCATGTCTCTTTAATTTCTTAAAAGCATTTTTAAATTAAGTCCTAGAGGATTACATCAGCTCTTTCATTGAGCCAGTAATAAACTGATTCCCTTGAACCACCTGCAGCTTCTCCCATCTCTGTTATCCCTCCATCCTTTTTTTCTTCTCTCTCTCTTGTCTTCCTCTGACAAAACTAGACACGATGACGTCACAGGGTTTTCAGGTCATTTTCTGTCACCGCTTTATCTTAATTAGGGTCGCGGGGAGGCTGGTGCCCATCCCAGCCGACTCCGGGCGAGGGCAGAGTACACCCTGAACAGCTCGCCAGACCATTGCAGGGCGGAAACACACTGACGGGCTTTGCAGCTACTCCTGTTGAAAGCCAGCAATGGTTCTTTTACATGAACCTCACACCATAGACAGTGAGAGACATGGCCGGCCTTTGATAACCCAGTTAGCTGCACCTGGGGGGAGTGTGTGTGTGTGTGTGTGTGTGTGTGTGTGTGTGTGTGTGTGTGAGACAATCTTGTGGACAGTGGGACTCGAACCCCCAACCTTTTGATCAGTGATCCAGCTCCCTATAAACCACCATGTCACAGGGTTTTGTGTTTGATTAAAATATTCAGACAGACACACACCCTCCCCCACAAGTGTTTCACCTGTGTGTGTGTGTGTGTGTGTGTGTGTGTGTGTGTGTGTGTGTGTGTGTGTGTGTGTTACCTTGATTTCGATTTGCGACTCCAAGAGATGATATGTTCGGTCGACCTGCAGATGGGTGAAAAAAGACAGAAAATTTAGCGAGACTGTCATACAGTCAGACAGACAGAACCTGAGGAAGATTATAATTAAGGTGTGTGAGGATGTGTCTCACCTGCTGTAGTGCTTGGAACACCTGAAACAATACAAATAATAATCAACAAGGAATTTTAAAATCAAGAAATTCAGTCATTTTTTAAACACAGTGTGGACATAATGGCACCACCAACTTATACTGTATATCATTTCAATCATACAGTCCAGTGACGGTAAATACCCATAATGCACTGTGATACCATAAGAGCAACAGGTACGTTTTTATTTCTTATATTTCATTTATAACCTTTTTTCTAAAATACTGTATTCATTTTAATTATTCCTCCATTCATTTTAATATAGGCTGCGGTTTCAGATTGTAACAGAAGGGGGCAATGGCGTGCTAAATCAGTTAGCTAGTAATAACTTAGTGCCTGATTTATCACGCTAGATATCAAAGGATTTATTTGTAAAATATTTTTATTAAAAAAAAATCTGGTTTTGATGAAAATGTCTCCCAGCCATCCTTAATGTGCTTTATATATTCCAACCAGGAGTCTACCACTTGGCATAGTATTTGCTGTGGGGTTCTTTGTGTGTGTGTGTGTGTGTGTGTGTGTGTGGGTGTGTGGGTGTGTGTGTGTGTGTGTGTGTGGGCGTGTGTGGGTGTGTTGGGTGGGGGTTTCCTTTAACGTGGAATGAAAATTTTAATTTCCTCTTTCATGACTCAGAAGCCAAAAGGGAGGAAAAAGAAAACATCCTGCATACAACCTGATAAATGATGAACAATAAAAGTCATTAAAGAAGTTACATCCAAATTCTGAACAGAACATCGAGGTGGAACATGAAATGATTTCCCCCAGAATAAAAAAATTAAATATATAATTATTATTATTTATTATTAACTCTCACCAACAGGGAATGCAGTAATAATATTCTATATTTGATATTTCAGGCTGCTGTGATACACACACACACACACACACACACACACACACACACACACACACACACACACACACACACACACACACACACACACACACAGGGGAGTGAATATGAGTTTGTATAGGGTTCATAGTGAGTGTGTGAACTTGGAGTTGAGGTTTCTCTCTTCCTCATATTGAGTTTTTAATAAACGGCTGTCAGTCTGAATGACATTGTCGAGAGACCAGGGCAATAAGAGAACAGAGGCACAGAGCTGTTATTAAAGCCACAACACACACACACACACACACACACACACAATACAGTGCAGGTTTATTGGTTGCTTAAAACCTTACACTCCCTAAAGGTGACACTTGCAGAACTTCATCACATGGCGGAGAATTCGTGTGTCTCTTCGCCTAAATCATTTCAGGACTTCACACACACCATCCTGTTCCTTCTCTCTGTGTGGTTGATGTAGGACACTGTGTTCAATGCAGATGAGAGTGCTCTTCTTCTGACTGTTTAAATGTGAGTTAATAACTGGGAGAGGAACTCGAGGAACCGGCTGCAGAGAAACTTACTGAGCAACAGCATTCTGATTTAAACCTGCAAAAATCAGAGGTGTGATTTTGCTGACGACACCTCCCTCTGCACTCGCAAACAGACAGGGGAGAAACATGTGCTGTGTGTTAACTGAGTCGAAAAAAATATTTATGACTTTCACAAACCTGAAACACAACTCACTACAAAACTACAACTAAAAATAAAAATGATAGTTAAGGTGTTGCTATGCAATGGCGAGCTGTCCAGGGACTACTCTGCACTCTCTCAGAGTTGGCTAAGATGGGTGCCAGTCTCCCTGCGACCCTAATTTTGATCAAGCGGCTCAGAAATTGGATGGATGAATTAGCAGTTAAGTGTGTTTTGGGGCAGTATGGTAGTGCAGAGGTTAACACGTCCACCTCACAGTAAGAATGTCCTGGGTTTGATGCTCAGGCTTTTCTATGTGGAGTTTACATGTTCTCCTCATGCTTGTATGGGTTTACTCCGGGTACTCCAGTCTTCTTACACAATCCAAAAACAAGCACAATAAGCTGATTGGCTGTTCCAAATCTCCCTGTGGTGTGAGTATGAACTGTTGTACAAGTACTGTGCTGTGATGGTCTAGTCCGAGGTGTACTCTGCCCTTGCCCAGTCAGATGAGATGCGTGCCAGCCTCCCAACAACCCAAATTAGGATTATGCGTTTCAGAAAATAAACGAATGGATAGGTTTATTTGGTTTTAAATTTGAAGTTAGACTAAATGGAGACGTGTGTGTGTGTGTGTGTGTGTGTGTGTGTAGTACTCACACACGTTAGCTGTGCCCTTGGGAATGGGTAGGTATGACCCTGGGCTCCATGCTCGGCCCTGATAGTGTTTTTTACATCGTGAACAGTCGGGCCCGGTCGTGTTGTGTTCACACTCACAATTCAGCTTCCCTTTACCATACACACATGAGTTAGCATGAAGATTACACTTACACCTGAGAGGAGAGAACATATATACACACATACACACACACACACACACACACACACACACACATACATACACACACACACACACACACACACACACACACACACACACACACACACACACACACACACACACACACACGTTAAAGACGAATGATTAAGTAAATCTGATGTGTTTGAAATCACTTAAGTCTTATTTCTTTCACAGCACAGTGTTTTTCAGAGAATCACATTGTTGATTGTTCATTAGGTAAAAAAATAACCTCATACTTTTAGTTTAACATTAGCTCTGCTGTTATACAACATGAATCACCTTCTCACCAATCACAATCAAGAACTTAGCACTTTCTGACAACACATAATCCAGACCGCAACACCTTCTGACCAATCACAATCCTGAACTCATAATCTTCTGACCAATCACAATCCAGAGCATGATATAAAAATGTCTCAAAACATTTTTTCATTTTTCTGAAGATTAAATTTTAATGGAAACACAACATCTGAGTCTTTAATTCAAATATATTAAATACACTTCAGTGTTATTGATTTTCTCATCAAAAGGCTGTTTAAAAATCTCACTATGACTTTGTGACTTGATTCACAATGCTGATTTTGTCGATGTCTCTTTGACTGATATAATGTGAGGTAAAAAAAATCTTGTGTTATATTTTTAATATGATTATTGTTCGGTGCGGTTTTTATAAATGCAGCTTTTAGTCCATCACTGTGGACTTGAGCCACTTAATAAGAAATCCATCCACTTCCTGTTGAGTCGAATATTTCTCTCTCATGTGCACTGAAAAAATGGATAGGGATTTTCATTTCAATTCCATCTGATGATTCCACGCTGTGGTCCTGGTAATGGCATAAAAAAATCGGCAGCAGATATTATCTTGTGTGTTTGTCAGGGAAAAGCTAAATCAGGCTAATCGTTAGCATGCAGTGCTTTGATTTTACTTTAACCTTTAATTTGATTATACTGTTTTTTAATATTGATTATTTCTGTATTAACAATAAAACTGGATATCAGCTTTTGTCACTGTCTAATAACAGACCATACAGTATGTTTCTTTCTTCCATGCTGTTATCAATGGTATTATCAGCCATTCATTTAGTTTCTGTACCACTTAATCCTAATTAGGGTCGCGAAGAGTCTGGCGCCCATCTCGGTCAATTCTGGGTGTGGGTGTGGTACAACCTGGACAGCTCACCAGGCCATTGCAGGGCCGTGCTATTATCAGTGAACAGCAGTTTAAATAAAAGAAGCATTAACCACATCTGTTTTTACAGAGCATTTACAGTCAGTATTTATTTGATTTCCGACAACACATAGCTTGAATAGCATCAGAGTTTGAAGTGTGTGTACTATCAAATAAATCTGATTAGAGTTCATGATGTGGATATTGTCAATTCTACAGTAAATAATAGTAAAGTCCTTCCTGTATAGACCACACCCACCTTGGTTCATATCACTACAGATAGAAATGGTACTTCAGTGTTACATACAGCACTAAAGTCTGATGAAAGTATTGCACACTAAAGTAAAGGTAAAGTCCTTTGGGCTTTTTACCCCGGAGCCATAGTGGCTCATCAGGCCGGTGCTTATCCCCGGTTTCCATAGCGTGAAGAGACTAGGAGTAGAACTGCTTATGGATGGGACGCTAGTCCATCACAGGTTACCTTCCCAGTATATTTTACTGGTACCCATTTATACTGCTGGGTGAACAGAGGCACACTTGTGGTTGAGCCATTGCCCAGGGGTCTTAGCACAGTGGGGGTCTAACTGGGATTTGAACACACAACATCCTGATCATGAGCGCAGCACCTTAATCATACGCCACCGGCCCCACATTGTGTATTAAAGATTGAGTAAAAATATGAGTTAAACTGGGGAGGGGGATCTTTGGTTGGCTTTGGGGAAAGGCAAAATGTTTGTGGCATAAAACATCCTAGATGAGAGAGAGAGAGAGAGAGAGAGAGTTGTATATCTCCTCAGATCCTGAAGCAGATGATGGTCTCATGATTGGTAATTTCTTTATTATTGTTGAAAGAAAAGAAAAGACTGTGTTTTGCTCCTCAACCTTGAAAGGAAAAAGACTAAAAACACACACGCTTCACCTCGCGTGTTTGAAGTTGTGATGTTTTTACTTTGATGTTCTGGTAAAACAAAAGGTGAAAAAGTGAAATTCTGAATATAAAACACAGACGCACATCAGAGAGAGAGATGTTGAGAGAGATGTAAAGACAAAGAGAGCAAAAAAAATAAAAAAATAAAAAGAGAGAAAAACAGTGCGGAGCCAGTGAGAGTGAATCTCTTTGCAAAGGTGATGTGACATCATAGTCTGTGAACAAAATATTCACCTTTCAAAAAGTTCTGCAGGAATCAGGGTTCTTTATAATGATCTGTGATCATGGGGAAGTTTATGTGTGAGAAAATCCTCAGCAGCATCCACCACTTCCTGCATTTAATACATCAAAGTAATACGACACCCCAACGGCCTCATTAATAATCTCTCTCTCTCTCTCTCTCTCTCTCTCTCTCTCTCTCTCTCTCTCGCACGCGCGCACACACATGCAGGGATTAGAGTTACAGAATTAGAAGAGTCTCTTCAGATCTGTATTATTGACTGTAATTACTCAAACATCTATAATTCATCACACACTCAATCCCACTGACCCTGAATATCTTAAGTGTTGAGACTCAGTGTTGTGTTATGATGCATGTTGTGTTGACCATCACCATCATCACCACCTTAATCACCATTATCACTCTCATTACCACGACTGACATCATCATTATGACGACCATCACCATTACTGCCATCATTACCACCATCACCACTATCCTTTTAATTACAGCTGCACATCTATATATTACGAGTCTCTGATGTAGATTCTGTCTGTCTGTCTTCCTTTCGGCTTTTTTCCCTTTTACTCGGGAGTCGCCACAGCGAATCATTTGATTCGCACGTTTGATTTGGCAGAGGTTTTTTTTACGTCGGATGCCCTTCCTGTCACAACCCTTTTTAGCAAGGGACAGAAACACGCTGACGGCTTTGCAGCGACTCTTTACGAAAGTCAGCAATGGTTCTTTTACATGAACCTCTCACCATAGACAGTGACAGACATGGCCCGCCTTTGATAACCCAGTTAGCTGCACTGGGGGGGACAGTGACAACCTTGTGGAGAGTGGGACTCGAACCCCCAACCTTTGGATCAGCGATCCAGCACCCTGTATATTTTCTGTAAATATAAAATTTCTCAATACAAAAAAGTTAAAAACACGTTCATTTTTTTGTTTTGTTTTAGTGTCAATATATTATGCTGGAAAAATAGAAAACATTTAAAATGTCTTCTCACCTGCCTTGGACTTTGATGTCGGAGATGGCATAAAAATATCTGGACAGATTGTCTTCGTCCACCGTTGTGGCTCCTGTCGCGGGCCGTAAAAGTCTGACTCGTAAATCTGTCAATGTAAAAAAGTCCCTCAGGTTTCTGGTGGTGTCTAACTGTCCGTATAAAGACGCCATGTTGTGCAGGCGCGGGCCGGCAAACAGTGCAAAACGGTCTTTGATCTCAAACCGCACCATTTTATCATATTTCCAGACGTAACCTCGAGAATAATCTTCAGTGCAGATGATGTCCAGCAGTGTGCGTTGGGAAATCTCACGAACTGATCTTGGCTCCATGGTGAAGGCGTCCAGGCAGTCGGTGGCATAGAACTGGTACGGCTGCCACGTTCTCCCATAGTCCAGAGATTTATCCAGAACCATCTGCTCGGGTCGACCCGATTCGAAGGTGATCACTATGTCATCAGTAAGCTCGATGGTTTTGTCCCACGACAGTGTAATATTCACCTGCAGGGGTTTTGGATATTTTTTCCACGTGGTTGACTGCCAAAATGTCGTTGGGTTTCGGCCCTCAGCATCGAACATGAGCTCAGGAGGGTGAGCGAGTTCCTCTGTGTCGGCATCACATTCGTTATTGCACATGTACGGGTTCTCCTGCAGACAGCAAGGAATGTTAGAGGACAGAGTTAACAGCTATCACAGCAAACTGTGAGCGAAAAAGCTCGCCAGCCCATCACAGGGCAACGCACACCCACAGTTCACACTCACACCGAGGGACAATTCTGAAGGGCCAGACCAGACCAGCATAATATGCATGTCTTGGACTGTGGGAAGAAACTGTATTATCCAGAGGAAAACCATGTAAACACAGCAATCACATGCAAACGTCACACAAAAACACCTTCACCAAGCCCAGGACTCGAACCTAGGACCTTTCTGCTATGAGTGGACATGCGAACTACGACAGCATTTATTTTCAATATCAGAATTTTTGAAAAAAACATTTGATGTGTATATTTTTATTCATGTCTCTGAACTGTGAAGCATCATGGTCTATAAATTAAAACCTGAATGGTGTGTGTGTGTGTGTGTGTGTGTGTGTGTGTGTGTGTGTGTGTGTGTGTGTGTGTGTGAAGCTTTTTCCTCTTGTCTCACACAGAAAAATGAAATAATACAATTTATTATAATCTCTTACGGCAAATGTTATGATTTGTTTCTTTGTTTATATCACGGCTGGTCTGTAATAATCTGATAATAAGTCATGATGCATTCTGGGTATTAACAGTTTAACCCCAAATAACTTCTGTAACTTAATTTCCAGCCTTAATAAACATCTCCTTTATTCACCAATTTATTTATAAAAAAAACATTCTTAAGATCCCACCGTAATAATTCCTACTCTCTCAAAGGCACTTTAATTTTTCTTCATCCATCTGCGTTCACTCCTGATCCTTTTATTCATTTGATCTCATTCACAAAATGTTTTTCTTCATTATCACATTACCATTATGAAGAATAACACTTTTAGAGAAACATTAAATAAACACTAGCCAGTTGTTTCGTGTCAACTGAAGTGATTCATCATGGATCTGACATACATCATTCATCTGCTTTGAGAACTTTGTTTACACATCAGAGTTTAAATGTTTTATTATTGATAATAACAAGATTTATAATATTTATTAGGAGGGGTTGGCGTGATCTAATGATCCTAGGAGCTATGTTGTCGGGGGCATAATGCCCCTGGTAGGGTCACCCAAGGCAAACAGGTCCTGGGTGAAGGTCCAGACAAGGTGCGATTCAGAAGACCCCTATGCCATCTCAGAGGAAACGTTTGAAGCAGTCTCCCTTGCCCGGACGCGGGTCACCGGGGTTCCCTCCTGGAGCCAGGCCCAGGGGAGGGGCTCGAAGGCGAGCGCCTGGTGGTCGGGCTTATGCCCATGGAACCTGGCCGGGCCTAGCCCGAAAAGGAAACATGGGTCTGCCCTCCCATGGACCCACCACCCGTAGGAGGAGTTTTAGGGGTTGGGTGCAATGTGAGTTGGGTGGCAGCCAAAGGCATGGGTTCTGTCGGACCGATCCTCGGCTACTTACTCTGATCCTCGGAACATGGAATGTCACCTCTCTGGCGGGAAAGGAGCCTGAATTGGTGCGTGAGGTAGAGAGATACCGACTAGATATAGTCGGGCTCACCTCAACGCATAGCTTGGGCTCTGGAACCATCCATCTCGAGAGAGGCTGGACCTTCTTCTATTCTGGAGTTGCTCATGGGGAGAGGCAGCGAGCCGGTGTGGGTATTCTTGTTGCCCCCCGTCTCGGTGCCCAAATGTTGGGGTTCTTCCCGGTTGACGAAAGAGTAGCTCCCCTCCGTCTTCGGGCGGGGGGGACGAGTCCTGACTGTTATTTGTGCTTATGCACCTAAAGACAGTTCAGAGTATCCACCCTTATTGGAGTCTTTGTGGGAGGGTGTTGGAGAACGCTCCCTCAGGAGACTCACTCGTCTTGGGAGACTTCAATGCCCATGTGGGCAATGAAGCAGCTGGGATGAAGATCAGTACCTCCAAGTCCGAGGCCATGGTTCTCAGTCGGACAATGGTGGAATGCACCCTCCGGGTCGGGAATGAGGTCCTGCCCCAAGTAGAGGAGTTCAAGTATCTTGGGGTCTTGTTTACGAGTGAGGGAAGGATGGAGCGAGAGATCGACAGACGGATCGCTGCAGCCTCTGCTGTTAAGTGATGCCTGTACCGGTCCGTCGTGGTGAAGAAGGAGCTGAGCCGCAGGGCGAAGCTCTCAATTTACCAGTCGATCTACGTTCCAACCCTCACCTCTGGTCACGAGCTTTGGGTAATGACCGAAAGAACAAGATCACAGATACAAGTGGCTGAAATGAGCTTCCTTCGCCGGGTGGCGGGGTTCTCCCTTAGAGATAAGGTGAGAACCTCCACCGTCCGGGGAGAGCTCGGAGTAGATCTGCTGCTCCTCCGCATTGAGAGGGGCCGGTTGAGGTGGCTCAGGCATCTGGTCAGAATGCCCCCCGGACGCCTCCCTGGTGTGGTGTTTCGGGCATGTCCAACCGGGAAGAGACCCCGGGGTCGACCTAGAACACGCTGGAGGGACTATGTCTCTCGGCTTGTCTGGGACCGCCTCGGTGTGTCCCCCGGGAGAGTTGGAGGAAGTGGCTCGGGAGAGGGATGTCTGGACCTCTTTGGTTGACTAAGCGGAAGATGATGATGATGATGATGATGATGATGATTATCATTATTATAGGTTTAATCAGGAGATTTCTCGTCAAAGGAAAATCAATTTTATTTCAGACTCTTTTATGAAATGTTTACATATTTTCTGACTGCTGCATTAATCGAAGCAGCACAAAAATCAATCACACAATGAATAGCGAGTTAGATATCAATGCAAGAAATGAAAGTAAATTAAAATGCAGTGTTGAGTTTAATGATTTGTATTAGCGATATGTATATATTCATTTATTTGTTTATTTATTTGCTGAACCATCTAATTCTATGAATATTGTACAAAGCCAACTCTGGCTGAAGGCAGGGTACACCTTGAACAGCTTACAGACCATCGCTGGACCAACCAACACAACCATTCAGACACATCTATTGGCAATTTGGAACAGCCAATTTGCCTAATTTGCATGTCCTTGGACTGTGGGTGGAAACCGGGGTACCTGGATCAAACCCACAACAGACTGAAAATGCAGTCCCCCGCAACACCCTCACCAAATCCGGGACTCGAACCCAGGACCTTTTTGGTGTGTAATGGATGTGTTAACCGTTACACCACCATGCCTCCCCACATTATAGATTTTCTTAGCTTAATTAACGATAAACTTAAATGAATCAATCTGTGTGAGTCTTAATTAATTTATTTTGCCATTACAACTCATTTTACTGATCATATTTTAAAACTGATTCTAGTGACCCAATTCTTATGAATAGCCATAGAGTCAATTTCAAAATTTGTTTTAAACTCTCTCTTTAAATAAATAAAAATTTTGAATTAATTTGCTTGTGAGTCATTTTAATGATTAATTTTAAACTTTCTGTTTCTTCTGATGTGCTTAGTTTAACAACTGGAGTTTATGTTTAGTGTCAGTAAAGACATTTTACAATAAATGAGAATGAAATCTTTATGTTGATGTTTATTAACTCATTATTATCTTCAATAAATTTTTATTGTTTGATAATAAAGAAACCACCTGCGAGGGTAACGTCCGCCCGAAGGGCCTGTCCTTAATGTCCTTCACTGATTCTTCTCAGCTTCCAACATCACTGATATTCAGAAAAGACTTATATAGATTTCTTTAAAAATAATCATAAAGGTGGAAAAAAATCTCACAGCAAAACAGATATGGTGATGACATCATAACCAAAAGAAATACGATTTCACACGATTTATACACATGGATGTTATTAGCCTCCCAACATTCAGTCATAAGAGCTGTCTTCATTCGCAATTTAACACAAGTACTGGTCACAACATCAATCCAGCTAAAAACACACCAACCAACAAACTGACAAGCACAACAACCAACCAACAACCAAGCAACAACCAGACAACAAACCAACCAGCCAAAACCCCCCCAAAAAAAACAGCCAATAAGCCAGCCAACCAACAAATCAACAAACCAACAGTAATCATAATAAGACGAAGAGTGTGAGACAGAGAGAAAGTGAGACAAAGAGTGAAACAGACAGAAAATGATAAGGAAAAGAAAATGAAAAATATAAATTGATTCATTAATGACCTTAAACAATATTTTTCTTTTTTTTATATATTTCTTACCATTATTTAATTCATTATGATCAGAATGGTGTATCACTCCCATATATCACTCTCATATAACACACTGATGGATCACCCTGCAGTTGTAAAGGTGAACCTGAACTCAGAGAGAAGAATAATAACCATGTTTTTTGTTCTTCATCTCAATTCTGCAGCTAAAAATAAAATAAAGGTTACCTCCCTCCTGCACTAATCCTCTCACACTCTCCATCTTCTCTCTCTCTCTCAGCATGTGTGTGTGTGTGTGTGTGTGTGTGTGTGTGTGTGTGTGCGTGCGTGCGTGCGTGCGTGCGTGTGTGTGTGTGTGTGTGTGTGTGTGTGTGCAGGTGATAAATGAATGTGAGAGGTGATACATATTGAAAAGTAACAACGACCTATAATAATAAACATTGACTCCATCTAATAAATCAAATTATGAATAAACATTTTTAAAAATGACAATAATTTATTAATTCGTTTTTACAAATAATTTGATGTATACAGTAATTTGCTAAATGTTTTCACAGTTAAAACACACCTTCGTTATCACATCTATTACTGAAAGGTCAGTGGGGTTGATTAAATTACAGATGAAGGGCTCGTTGCATACAGAGGTACAGACACAGAGAGACAGGAACAGGATAGCAAATATGGATCATGGTGTAGAAAATAAAAATTTAATTCCTAAAATATCATAATTTTGGAGTGTAAAACATTCATTTTCTGAACTGCTTAATTCTAATTAGGGTCGCAGGGAGGCTGGTGCGCATCTCAGCCAACGCTGAGCGAGAACAGAGTACACCCTCAAGGGCTTAGGCTGCGGGGAGTGCACAGGGTGCAACCCCCCCACAGCAGGAGTTGAGTTCCACTGGACAAGAAATTATGTGTATTCACAATCTTATAAATAAACTTAATGACTGTTATTGAAGAGAAAGTCGGAGATAGATTCAGCGTGCAGTAAACCGGAAGCCGGAAGTTAACACCGGAAATGTTGTTTATACATCCATGTGTATAAATCGTGTAATGGGCACTGCACATGTGCAAACCCGAGCTGACCAATCAACAATCAACGACAAGTGCCTATCGTTGGAGTGCCTCACATATTATCAGTAAGCAATAATAGCTGAACACTGTCACTCAAACAAAGTGCAAGTGTGAGAATAAAGCACAGTTTGTTAGTACCGCCTTCGGCTCCCTGCACATGTGTTAGAACACAAACATTGACGCACAGAGAATGAATGGCTAAAATAATCATACGCCATCCAGCCTGTATCTGCAGCCTCATGCTCAGTACTTTTATAAAATTAATAGTATGTTTTTGTGCTGTAAATATGTATTAATATTTGTTTGTGCCTTTGAATAAAAAACTTTAGCTCAATTTATAAATTTATCTAGGACATGCACTTGCAGATGTAGTTTGAAATATATTTGAGAATGTTTTTGGTTGAACTATAACAATTGATTGCAGTTCACCCCTGTATAGACAGCCATTTTTAAAAGTTTATAATTCTACCCATGGGTGTACCTGGTACCCCCAAAGTGCAGAGTAAAATAATTATTAAATTGCTAAAATTATGTGAAAGATTATGTGAAAGTGTTTATAAAGTACAAATGTTTTAAAATACATTTAATTGTTTTTGTAATTGAACTGTAAATACTGTACATCCTTGTTAAATTGTAGTGTGTAGTGTAACTCTAGTGCATTGAGATCCATTAGTGTTGTATAATTGTATAACATCATTTATAAGACCTCTACGCCAATTTTAATTATGACCCAAATTATGTATATAATTAAAACAGTCTGGTGTTCAATTTGTTCTTGTGTTTCTCTATAATTATTTAAGGCTTAGGCCTATAGCCCCTGGAACTCGAGTTCCGGTCAACCAAGATGTGACCCCCCCCCCCCCCTTGACGGTCAGACCGGCCTACACCCTTGACCATAGACAGCTTGCCAGGCAATCATAGGGCAGAAACATGCTGACGGCTATGCAGCTCTCTCTTGATGAAAGTCAGCAGTGGTTCTTTTACATGAACCTCACATCATAGACAGTGCGAGACATGGCTGGCCTTTGATAACCCAGTTAGCTGCACTGGGAGGACAACAGTGTTAATTGTTGACAGTGGTGCTTGATCCCCAAGCCTTGGGATTGGTAATCCAGTATCTTAGCAGCGGGATACCACTGCCTCAGTTTAAAACACACAATAAAAAATAAACAATGTTTTTAAAAAAATCAAAAGTGCACTGACCAGAGCACAGTAGATCTCAGGCGGGTTTCCACATGTGATGTTCTCTGGCTCCATGTTCACTCTGACGTACTTGGTCATGTCAGTGGATTCTGGTTGGCACGCCATGTAATGCCACTCAAGAACATCATCTGTGTAAAGTTGTGATTTGCAGACGTCATAGTGTCCCCAGGAGGCCGGAGAGTTCTGTATTGCACGGTTAATGCACACCCAGCACACCTGCAATGCTAAAACTAATGCTAATGCAAGCTGCATGGCTGCTAAATGATAAAAAATATATACAATAACGGAAATAAAACAGGGAATCTGATCCGGGGCCAAAAAAAAAAGTTATCAAGTCATCATCAGAGAGAAGTGTGTGGAAAAAAATTGAAGTGGATAATTTATCATGCAAGTTTTCATTAGCTCCACTGTATGCAATAAATCTTAAATGATTTTGATAGTTCCTTACATTTTAGTTTTTATTCACGTTTTTTCTGTGATCTATTCAACACACACACACACACACACACACACACACAAAAAAAATATCTGAGCTTTGTATTATAGATGGAAAGACACTGTGAGCATGAAACGAAAAAAAAAAAAACCTTTTTACTTGTAAGGTTTCATCATCGCCACAATGAGGCCTTAAAAGTTTTGTTTTTTTAATTACACCCCTTTAAAAAATGTTGAAAGAAGCTGTAGTGTCGTCCTTCAGGTCTCTCACCCCTCATTATTTCCTGTGAGATGGATCACCTACACACAGAA
This sequence comes from Plotosus lineatus, assembly GCA_024760905.1. Taxonomy (NCBI): domain Eukaryota; kingdom Metazoa; phylum Chordata; class Actinopteri; order Siluriformes; family Plotosidae; genus Plotosus; species Plotosus lineatus. The sequence continues at coordinate 18,108,938 of CM045743.1, forward strand.
AA
>CM045743.1:18113939-18123939 GCA_024760905.1 Plotosus lineatus
CTGCAAACAGTTTCTCATAAACATATATCCCTCCTAATATATTCATTTATTGAATTATTTTACAAACCTGTGATGATAAACAAGATTATAAAACTCACATTGCTTGAAATTCTAATATCACATTTACAAACATCAAACAATTACTTGAACTTTCTCAACAAATTAAGTAAAATAACTGCTGTAGGTTAAATTATGAATAAAATGTTCAAACAGTTAAGTAAAAAATATTAATTATACCTGCTACTGAAAAAAAAAAAACAAATTTATTTTAAAATAAAATAATAAAAACAAAGATACTGCATCAGAAATGAACAACATTAACCTTTACACAGGCAGAAATAAATCATAAATAATCTCCCATGAATTACCCGGGAATCATCTGAATGTTTTTTTTTTTTTTTTTTTACAAATTGTGATAATGAAATCTTTTTTTTGGTTAAAAACTCATCACACATTTTTATTGTATTTACACTCTGGATTTTTCCTTCCAGATTGTTTTTTTTTGTGTGTGTGTGTGTGTGTGTGCAAATTTAACATTTAGAGATTAAAGCAGGAGGACGAAAAACACACCAACACCTGAAACCTGTTTATTTTAGTCTTTAACATTTAAAAAGTGGGACACAGTGACATATTACAGCGGAGAGTTCGATTAATCACACGGCCTTTTCTCAGGTCCACAGATGGGTTTCATCCTGAAATGCAGTAAAGGTTTTACATTTTAAACACAAGGATCAATAATTAATGACTTTAACCCCTTCGTGCCTGTCCTGCCCCATATTTCTGTCCATTCTTTTAAAATAAAGGCTGAAAACCTAAACAAGTAGGAGACCTTGTCTCACACTGCTCATAACAATTACTTTAAAAGTTCAAAGATAAACAGAAATGGTGCTAAAGAAACAACATGCGATTTACAATATAAGAATATTTCTATCATACCTCAGTTCTGACATGTGATTGGTCAGGGAGTGCTGAGTTCTGCATTGTGATTGGTCAAAAGGTGTTGAATGTTGTATAACAGCAGGTCTGACAGTAGTGCAGGCTTATATTAATGCACTATGTGGCCACAAAATTGTGCTAAATTAGTCTGCAATCAGTTCTATAACAAACAAACAAACAAAAGCAACTACAATGAACAGTACTGTTTTTTTGTACCGGCCTTTGATAAACCAGTTAGTGCGCTGGGGGGGGCAGTGACAACCTTGTGGAGAGTGGGTCTCGAACCCCCAACCTTAGGATCAGCAATCCAGCAGCACTCTTCACCACCAGGCCACCACTGTTCCCTAATGAAGCTTCTACCTCTTAATGATGAGTTTGTTTCTCAGTGTGATGTGCTCTGGTCATGAGCTCATTGTGAGTCTTAAGATGGACATCATGTTCGTGTAAATTGAGACTTTTTTACTCGTCCTGCAGCAGTAGGTTGAAACGGGTGAATATTTCCTAACACACTCAACCATTATTTACACCACACTTCTGAGTATATGTGTGTGTGTGTGTGTGTGTGTGTGTGTTTCTACACCTGATACACAGTGTGCAATATCTTTTAGTTAACTGGGTTATCAAAGGCGGGCCATGTCTCTCACTGTCTATGGTGAGAGCTTGATGTAAAAGAACCATTGCTGACTTTCGTACAGAGTAGCTGCAAAGCCATCAGCGTGTTTCCGTCACTTGCTGAGGGTTGTGTCAGGAAGGGCATCCGACTGATTATAAAAACCTATGCCAAATCAAATGTGCAAATCAGATTTTTTGCTGTGGCGACCCCTGAAAAAGGGAAAATCCAAAAAGAAAAGAAGAAGAAGAAGACAGTAGATACTTTCAGTCATAGGGCAGTGGTGGCCTAGTGGTATAGGGCACTGGATTGCTGATCCAAAGGTTGAGGGTTCGAGATCAGTTTGACTGAGTTCACTGTCTCCATCGGATCACTCATGTGGTCATCTTTACCAAACCATCAACCACATCAGTTCCACATTACTGATATTTAGCATGTACTGTATGCTCATGCTTTAGTAAGCCAACTACACCATCATTACTATTTTAGTTGTAACAGTGAAGCCCAAATAGACAGAATATGGTTTTCTGAGAGTAAAGATCTCTCCTACAAACCAAAACAATAATAATATAACATATACAGTACAGTATTGATATTCTACAAACACACTGCAGTGAAAACCTTTCATTAAATCAAAATAGTTTTATATTAAAATATCATTATTACATTATTATTAAATACTATTACGCATTATATGGAAACTATCTCTTTATCTCGTTGTTATTTTTATGTTTATTTTTTCTATCTATTGAAATTTCTGCCTATATATGTACACACACCTCTCTGTTTACCTTTCATTTATATAAATACTTTCTATATCTGTATCATGGGTGTCATCCATCTCTTTACTCCTACTCTGGTGAAACCATCTGTCTCACAGGCAGAGACTCATCACGCTCAGAGAGATGGATTATGTTTCGCTTTAGGGAAACTACCTGAGCGTTTCCTCATGTGTAAAAGTATTTATAAACTCATGTGACTAGAGAAGAAGATACTGATGATGATGATGATGATGATGATGATGGTGGTGGTGATGATGATGGTGATGATGATGATGATGATGGTAGTGATGATGATGGTAGTGATGATGATGGTGATGGTGGTGATGATGGTAAATAGAGGTGATGATGATGATGATGATGATGGTGATAGTAGTGGTGATGATGATGATGATGATGATGATGATTGTGGGGGTGGTGATGATGATGATGATGGTGGGGATGATGATGATGATGGTAATAGAGGTGATGATGATGATGATGATAATGATGGTGATATTGGTGGTGATGATGATGATGATGGTGGTGGTGGTGATGGTGATGGTAATGGTGGTGGTAATGATGATGATGATGATGGTGATGACTCAGTGGTTAAGGTTCTTGAAGATGAAAAACTGCAATCTCCATATCTGAACTTTCTGAACACTGAGACACCATAATGTATGAATCTTATTTATTATCACAACCATGTTTCACATTGCGCTCCACAGCAGGTTCTTCTCCCTCAGGATAGCAGTGATTATTAAACATAATTTATTTTTCTTTTTACACACTTCAAAGCCTCTAGTGATAAATATATTTTGAAAAATGCTGTTGAGTGTTTCTGGATCAGTTCTGCTTGTTAATTTAGGGAATGAATTGCAAGCAACAACCGTGGCTAACGTTACATATATCCATGTGTGAGCTGTAAGCCTAGCTCTATTTCACTCTTCCTTTTTTCTTTTAATTTTCTTCCTCTTCGTCTTCTTCCACTTCTGTTCCGGCTGCTTCTATTGCTCACCACAGCAGATCTTCATTCTCCATTTCCCTCCATCCTCTGTATCCACTCTCTGTCACACCAATCATCTGCAAGTCCTGCTTAACCACATCCATAAATCTCTTTAACCATCTTCTTGTCCTCCTACCAGGCAGTTCATCCTTAACATTCTTCTTCCAATATACCCTTCATTCCTCCTCTGCACAAGCCCAAACCATCTAAATCTATTCCGTCACACTTTATTTACAAACACTTCTCCCTGCATTGTTCTTCTTAGATATTAATTTATTAATTTATTAATTTATTAATTTATAATTCCGTGTATTCTCATTCCTAAGAGAGAAGAATCGCAGCATCTTGATCTCTGACACTTCCTGCTCTGCCTCCTGTCATTTACTCAGTTCTGTCATTTCCAAACCATACAGCATAGCTGGGTATACCGCTGTCTAATAAACCTTTCCCTTCACTCTTACAGACAGCCTTCTATGACAAACCACTCCATCCAGTCTTCTCCATCCACTCCATCCTGCTTGTACTCTCTCCTTCCCTTCTTGACCACCCTCAACATGGCAGTTCTTAACCAGCTTAATGGTAGAAGCCTCCTGACGTGATCTTTTACATTCTGTACATTTTCAAGAGTCTGTAGTTCTGTCCTAGTATCATGTATGATATTATCATCCTTGTCACTTTAAAACCCTAAAGAGTTCTTCATCTGTAAACCCAGTGCATAGTGTTTAAGGTTTCGGTTATTATTTGGTTATTATGGTTGTAGTGCAGGGGTCGGCAACCTTTGCCATTCAAAGAACCATTTGGACCTGTTTTCCAAAGAAAACACTCGGAGTCCAAAATATTTTTTTGACATTTAAAATCAAATAACACCGCATATAATGTTTTGTCCCCTTTTCCCTACATGTTAATATAAAAAAAAATGTGTTGCATTGATTTGAACAACTGCAGAGACAATTAAATTACAATTCTGCTTGCAACAAAATATTTAGATTTAAAAAAGACATTGACTAAAAGTTACTTTCAATGAAAATTCCATCTATTTGAGTTCTGAGGCAGTGGTGGCCTGGTGGTAAAGGTGTTGGAGTCCCAAGGTTGGGGTTCAAGCCCCACTCTCCATCAGTTGTCACTCCCCCCAGTGCAGCTAACTGGGTTATCCATGGCCGGCCATGTCTTTCACTGTCTATGGTGGACGTTCAGGTAAAAGAACCATTGCTGACTTTCAACAAGAGTAGCTGCATACCATCAATGATTTTTCTGCCCTGCAATGGCCTGGCAAGCTGACCAGGGTGTACTCTGTCCTCACCTGGAGTCAGCTAAGATGGGCGCCAGCCTCCCCGCCACCCTAATTAGAATTAAGCTGTTCAGAAAATGAATGAATGTGTTTGAGTCCTTCTTGTGTTTTTATAAAGAAAAAGAATCGCTGTCCCACAAAGGGAGGGAGGGGTGCAGCCAGATGTGTTAACAGGTTGGGTAGCCTACCTCACCATCACTCCCTTCATGCGATATTCTTTTTCTTTATTCATTATATTAATGTTGTTTTGTAGTAATTTTAACTTACAAATCCAACAACAACACAGAAAAGTATATGAAGACTTTATTTTAAGAAGGAGCCTGCTCAACATTCTTTTAAATAACATTAATGCTTAATACTGCACTGACCTACTGTTAGGGTCTTCAAGTAGCCCTAAGCAAGACTTCCCACAGATCAGTTCCTGAGAGTCACCCAGAGCTCTGGAGTGATCAGCAAAGAAAGCACAGAGACCAACCAAGATTAGGTGCTCAAGTGTTTATTCACTGATCACCAAAGTACGATAACCAGTAGTACAGGGGTTTTTATGCATAAAAATATCATGGTGTGTCAGACATAGAGACAGCGAGTCTGGGTCACGTTGTTAAGTTTATACTAGCTGAGACTACACAGGATGCCACAGGATGCCAGGTGCATGATTAGGAGAAACTTGAAGGTTAAAAGTACCTTAAATAATGAAGAATGTTCCAAAACATCCGAGCACAAACACATAGACGTGTGAATAACAAGGAGGTCATGACTATAGTCTAAGTGAATACAGACTACACAAAATATGAACCAGGTGTAAAATAACTATGATTGTAGATGGCATATGATTATGACATATGATTTTGACAGCAGAGTATATATGTTGATTATATAAGAAATCAGAAAATTCCTTTCGTCGACCCATTCTCAGAGTGAAGACTGAACCACACCGCAGTCTTTTATTTTGTCCCTGGGATGAAAGTTATTTAATTCGGAGATTGCTATGCATAAACCAAATCTCATCCACCGTCTTACTTCAGCTGTGATTTCCGTTCCTGGATTACAAACCCCGGCGGTGGACAAATCTCTCACTCGCTGCGTTGCTGGTGGGATGGCGAGAACACTCCATGCCATGAGCACAAGGATTTGAAAATACTGTTGCATGGTCCCTCCACCAACACAGCAGATCAAAAACACTGAGACTCTCAACTGATTAATGTAACTAAACTCAATTCCACAAGAACACACACACAAAATCACCCCGCTAGCACCAAATAAATATCCGCCCACACCCATAAATGTTAATTTTCATCTATGTAGTTTTCAACACTAAAAGAGCATTTTTGCAAGGTTACGCACTGGGTTCCTCTGCCTTAGGCAGATTCTCCCATCATTCAAGTAAAAACTGATTTAACTCTCTACTCCTGGTAGCCCGGAGTGCTTCGTTGTGAGTAAATAAGTAGCATTTTCATTTTGCAGTTGTTTTTGGCTATGGAGTGGTTTTTGTATATGAAGCGCGTTTGGACCTGTCATCCATCGTAAAGTACATATTCATTCATTTTGAAAGCCACAGAGCTGCATCAGAGAGGTGAAAGAGCCACATGCGGCTCCGGACCCGCGGGTTGCCGACTCCTGTTGTAGTGGATGTGACTGAGGAACTTCTGAACTTTGAGCTGTAAAACCGTTTGTATTTTGTACTTTAATTTGTAGGAGGATTCCTGTCACTGCACTACCAATGGTTATAATTATAATATGTTATATCATGAGACACTCCTCAGTGAGTTATTCTTTCACTTACAATCACACACACTCATACTATCATTCCTAACAGACGTAGGTTTCCCTGTTTCCCCCGTCACCTTCACCCTTGTATATAACTGTGGATTATGGTATGATATTACTGTGTTCTGTAAGACAAAGTGTATAGAGTCCACAGAGTGTATAGCAGTGGTGGACCCTCAGGGCCAGCTAAACAAAAAATTTCCCTAAACACTATCAGATGCACTGACTTACATTTACAACTTAAATTCGAGTAAAAATTGTATTAATTTATTCACAACACTATTCTCTTCAATTTGTACACGATACATTTCAGTACAAATATTTTACGCCCCCAATGGCTGACAAGCGGCACGGTGGCGTAGTGGTTAGCACGTTTGCCTTACAGCATGAAGGCCTGGGTTTGATTCCCAACATGGGCATTTCTGAGTGGAGTTTATGTGTTCTCCCCGTGCTTGTATAGGTTTCCTCCCACAGTCTAAAATCATGTGCTAATTGGCTGTTCCAAATTACCCATCGGTGTGAATGGTTGTGTAAGTGTTGACTCTATGATGGTCTGGTAAGCTGTCCAGGGTGTACCCCACCCTCACCCAGCATCGGCTGAGATGGTCGCCAGCCTCCCCGTGACCCTAATTAGAATTAAACAGCTTAGAGAATGAATGAACAATCGCTGACAGAGGAGGAGAAATTGACTTGGCGTGGAACATTAAAATAAAAATCTATTTTCAAGGCAGACCTTTCCAGAAAAGCTAGATATCATAAGGAGAGGTCGAGAATGGTAAGGTTTACACGTGTTACATTTTGCCAGGCACCAAAGTTATCTTAATGCTCAGTGTTAATAGCAGAACTGCACAAAATGCCTCTCTTGCTGCAATGCCACACCTTGTTATATTGTGCCGGTAAAAGATTTGGATTAAGTCCATTAAGTTCCCACTGAAGGCCCAGGTACCAAATGCATGGCCCACCGCTGGTGTATATAGTGTATATATTGTACAGAGTGTAAAACAAGTATATAGTGTATAGAATTTACAGAGTGTATAGCGTGTATGTAGTGTATAGAGTGCACAGAGTGTATAAAGTATACAACATGTATATAGTGTATAAAATTTACAGAGTGTATAGAGTGCACAGAGTGTATTTAGTGTATAGAGTGTTAAACATGTATATATTTCATAGAATTTACTGTACATGGAGTACAGTATATAGTCTATAAAACATGTACATAGTGTACAGAGTGTATAAATGTACAGAGTGTATATGGTGTATAGATTGTATAGGATATAAAGTATACAGAGTGGGATTTGGGATGGAGTGTAGATGTTAAAATTGATGCGGTGTACAAAGTCTATATATTGTATACAGTGTATAGAGTGTCCAGAGTGTACTAAGTTTATATAGGATACAGAGTGTACAGTGTACAGAGTGTATAGAGTGTACAGAGTGCAATTTGGGATAGCGCCCAGGTGTTAAAACTAATAGAGTGTATAGTGTGTATAATGTATACACAGTGTACAGAGTGTACGGAGTGTATATGATGTACAGAGTGTGTAGAGTGTACAGCGAGGGATTTGGGATGGAGTCCAGGTGTTAAAACTGAGCTCAGACTTTTCAGCACTTTACAGACTCATTGGAGCATATGTGAACTGACAGCCAGGTTCTCACTGCACATCATGAATTATGGATGAGGAGAGCGAGGAGGAAGTGTGTGTGATGATGAGCTGATGGCTGTGTCAGAAAGCATCAGTGAGAACGACAGTGCGCAAACTCTGACCTGTTACTGTGACACTCATCTCTCTAATCAGAGTGAGCAGCTGTCTGGGTCTGATGCACTACACGGGTCAACAATTCACCTCATAGCACCATAAACACCCTCATATATATATATATATATATATATATATATATATATATATATATATATATATATATATATATATATATAAAATTTTATTATTATTACTATTATTATGATTATTATTACTATACTGTGATGGCCTGGTGAGCAGTCCAGGGTATACCCCGCCCTTAACTAGAGTTGGCTGAAATGGGCCCCAGCCTCTCTGCAACCCTAATTAGGATTAACTGGTTCAAAAAATGAATGAATCAACAAATAATAATAATAATAATAATAATAATAATAATAATAATAATTCAGAAGACCTTTATGACGGAGAGACATCCAAGGAAACGGGTCACCGGGGTTCCCCCCTGGAGTCAGGCCCGGGGGAGGGGCTCGAAGGCGAGCACCTGGTGGTCGGGCTTCTGCCCATGGAGCCTGGCCGGGCCTAGCCCAAAAAGGAGACATGGGTCCGCCCTCCCATGGACCCACCACCCGTGGGAGGAGTTTTAGGGGTCGGTGCAGTATGAGTTGGATGGCAGCCGAAGGCATGGGTTCTGTCGGACCGATCCTCGACTACTCACTCTGACCCTCGGGACATGGAATGTCACCTCTCTGGTGGGGAAGGAGCCTGACCTGGTGCGTGAGGTGGAGATATACCGGCTAGATATAGTCGGGCTCACCTCAAAGCATAGTTTGGACTCTAGAACTATCCATCTCGAGAGAGGCTGGACCTTATTCTATTCTGGAGTTGCTCATGGGGAGAGGTGGCGAGTCGGTGTGGGCATTCTTGTTGCCCCCCGTCTCGGGGCCCAAATGTTGGGGTTCTCCCCAGTTGACGAAAGGGTAGCTTCCCGCCGTCTTCGGGTGGGGGGACGGGTCCTGACTGTTATTTGTGCTTATACTTCTTGGAGTTTTTGGGGGGGTGTTGGAGAACTCTCCCTCAGGAGACTCACTCATTATCTTGGGAGACTTCAACGCCCATGTGGGCAACGATAGTGTGATCTGGAAGGGTGTGATCGGTAGGTACGTCCTCTCCAGTCTGAACTCGAATGGTGTTTCATTGTTGGACTTCAGTGCTCGTCACAGTTTGTCTATCACGAACACCATGTTCGAACATAAGTTTGCCTAAAGGTGCACTTGGCACCAGGACACTTTAGGTTGCAGTTTGATGACTGACTTTCTAGTCGTGTCATCGGACTTGCGGCCGTATGTTCTGGACACTTGGGTGAAGAGAGGAGCTGAGCTGTCTACCGATCACCACCTGGTGATGAGATGGCTTCGGTGGTGCTGGGACGCTGCCTTTCAGACCTGGCAGGCCCAAGCGTGTAATAATGGTCTGCTGGGAACGTTTGGTGGAGTCCCCTGTCCGAGAAGCCTTTAACTCCCACCTCCGGCAGAACTACAACCATGTCCCAGAGGAGGCGAGAGACATGGAATTCGAATGGGCCATGTTTCTTGCCTCCATTGCTGAGGCGGCAGCCCATAGCTGTGGTTGGAAGGTCGTCGATGCTTGTCGTGGCGGTAACCCCGAACCCGTTGGTGGACACCAGCAGTGAAGGGGGCCGTCCAGCTGAAGAAGGAGGCCTATCGGGTTTTTTTAGCCTGTGGGACTCCCGAGGCAGCAGACAGTTACCGGCAGGCCAAACATGCTGCAGCCGCGGCTGTCGCAGATGCAAAATTTTGAGCATGGGAGGAGTTCAGTGAGGGCCTGGAGAGTGACTATCGGTTGGCCTCAAAAAGGTTCTGGGCCACCATCCAACGCCGCAGGAGGGGGAAGCAATTCTCCACAAACACT
>CM045743.1:18128939-18143939 GCA_024760905.1 Plotosus lineatus
AGGCAAACAGTACCTCTGACTCATGGCAGAGGGCGCTTGTGAGCCCACAGAGTCTTGATCTACTTACAATCTTCTTCATTTGTTGTTATATTTCGTTTACAATCCGCCTTAGCAAAGAACATTCACAAATCTGGACTATTAATCAAAATAAGAAGTAATAACTCAAGGAAAACCAACACAGGTGGAATAAATTTTAACCTCAAATAAAATATACGTTACATGTTTGTGTGAAGAATGTTGATATGAGATACAAAACACAATGTAGTGTCTGAAAGGAATTTCATTTATTTTAAAAAGTACTACAGATTCTAAACTACAAGGGAACACGAAATGGGACTGCATTACACCGCACATCAAACACCATACTAACTGTGTGGACAGCATGTCGCTTCTCCTCTCTTTGGTATTGATCTGATATCTGTTGTCAATCAAATGCTGAATAATAAACTCTTTTGAGTTTATTGGTATTTGTAAATCTGACTCTAACTGAATCAATGCCTCGCCAGCTGTCAACCTCACTCCACGTCACTGCTACATAATGCACTGCATGCCAATATTTAAACCGAGAGAAGCAAAGTAGAATTATATGACTATTAGTAAAAAAGGACACTAATTTTAATAAACCTATTTAAAAAGAAAAGAAAGATAGATAGTAAAAGAAAGTGGAAAATGTGTAAAAGCAAAGAGAGGGAGGAATAGGGAGGGGAGCGAGAAAGAGGGAGTGCGAAAAAGAGGGGTAGAGAGGGAAGAAATAAAGAGAAGGGAGAAAGAAGGAGAGAGGAGGGAGGGAGAAAGACAGAAAGAGAGAAAGAAATAGGGAGAGAGACAACAGAGAGGGATGGAGGGAGAGAGAATAATTGCTGAACTGTACCCATTCCTGTACCCATACTTCCTGTTTGTCACACGTGTGAAGGAGAGTTGAACAGGACTGTTGGCTCGTGAGTTTTTTTGAGAGTGATCATTGCAGTGTTATATTTCGTTATCCATCAAGGACCCCAAGAAAGTGATTCCCAGTGACACCGAAGAGAAGAAGCGGGCTCCGTTATCAATCGAAGTGAAGCAGGAGATAATAAAAAAATACGAAAGTTGGATACGGTTGAGTGAAATCGTAAAGGAGTATGGCCGAAACCCCTGAACAATCAGGACGATATTGAAGCAGAAGGAGGCATTAAAAGTGGAGATACAGTTACGGAGGCGATTGCTTTGGAACGATATTGAAGCAGAAGGAGGCATTAAAAGCGGAGATACAGTGACGGAGGCGATTATTTCGGAAAAAGCAACCGCCACATTTAAGGGCCTCGTGAAGGGTGGGGGTGAGGGTTCTTCAGACCAGCAACTCTCGGACTTTAAAGCATCACATGGATGGTTCGAGAGATTTTAAAAAAGGTTAATAATTTTCTTTTACTTTTCACACACATTTCATACATATTTCATATAAAATTGGTGTACTTTTAAAATTTTTAAAGGATTTATGGGGTAGACTTGGGAGCCTTGGAACAAATCATGCGTTTTACATGTAAAATGTACCTCTACTTACCAAAACTTCAGGTTACAAAAAAGACACCGGAATGGATTAATTTCGTAAGTAGAGGGCCGACTGTATTTGTTTATTTACATGCTGTCAGAAGACTGTGCTCTGAAGCAGGGGGCGGGGCTTGTTGCTGACATGAGATGCATATGAACAGTTCCTCAGTAAACCTTTCACTCACCAGTCGTCGTTGTTGATGGCGATGAAGCCACGATTGCCGCGACTGAACGCAATCTGATTGTTTCCGTTATCCCACCAGTTCAAAAGCGGTTCTCCGTTAACCACGTTCCGGAAAATCACCATGTTCCTGTATAGAACATTCATTAACAATGAGTTCAAAATTCTCTTCCTGTTCCAGAGTGGGCGTGGTCAGCGTGTTACCTGATCTGCCTCCACCTGTGTTCACACACCCATCCGTCACCACACGTCGAGTCTGGGTTGACAAGAACTGGCTTTGTTCTTCCATCGCTGTAACTTGGCGGTCCGATCCAATCGTTCTGGTCCTGAAACACCATAATCTCGTTTAGAGGGAATGACACTTACAATGAAATAACAGAAACACTTGACTGAAACAATTTTTAATTCGACATATAGAAAACATTTAAGGGTAAAGGTTATTTTTTTGTAAAAAAAAAGCTAAAGAAATAAAAGTAATAATATATTTAATTAAAATATCAAATTTTCCTGAATCATGATTTATTGGAAAATCTTGTTGGTAATTTTCATCAAATTATTATTATTATTATTATTATTATTACTATTATTAATATAAATAAATAAATTATAATATCAGTGTATACTATTATTGTATTATTATTATAACGAAATAAATGTAAAACATTATGCATTATTATAAATATTCTTTACTGGTTCCTGTTGGTACCTTTCCGTTGACGAACTGGCGATCCCAGCGGTAGCTGGACATCACACGGGTGAAGCCATACGGATGCGCCAGCATCAGGGCGGCAGCCATCTTATACAACCTGACAACAATAAACTTTCATTCATTCATATGAGCTATACTTCCTCAGAAGGCTAGCATTCTTCAACATCTGCAAAAAAAAAACTGCAGCGGATGTTCCCCCAGTCGGTAGTGGCAGGCGCCCTGTTTTATGCGGTGGTCTGCTGGGGGAAAATCCAGAGAAGGGCGACTCACGACTGGAAGAACTGGTGAGGAAGGCGGACTAGACAGTGTAATATTTGTGGCAGAGCGACGGGCGTGGAGTAGACTCCTTCAATTTTATATATACGCCTTCATTCAAGTTGTGTTTTTTTATAGAATAAGTGTGTTCTGTTTTACTGCAATGCTGCTGAAAAATGTGAATTACCCTATGGGATCAATAAAGTATCTACAGTATCTGTCTATCTGTCTCTCTGTCTGTCTGTCTGTCTATCTGTCCGACTTTCCGTCTTTCTGTCTGTCTGTCTGTCTGTTTGTCTGTCTATCTATCTATCTATCTATCTATCTATCTATCTATCTATCTAGCTATCTATCTATCTATCTATCTATCTATCTATCTATCTATCTTTTCTGAACCGCTTAATCCTATTTAGGGTTGTGTGGAGGCTGGCGCCCATCTCAGCCGACTCTGGCAGAAACACGCTGATGGCTATACAGCTACTGTTAACGAAAGACAGCACTGGTTCTCTTACATGCTGCTCAACACAAACTATGAGAGACATGGCTGGCCTTTAATAACCCAGTTAGCTGCACTGTGGGGACAGCAGTGACAATTGTTGATAGAGGGGCTTGAACTCTTGATCTTAGGATCAGTGATCCAGCCAACTACATAAACTTCACCACTTTATTATTAATTCAGTGAGACATGTGACAGTGAGAGACATGGCCGCTCTTTGTCTGTTTGTTTGTTTTTAACCCAGTTAGCTACATTGGGGGGGCAGTGACAACCTTGTGGAGAGTGGAACTCGAACCCCCAACCTTAGGCTCAACAATCCAGTGCCATATACCGGGGTTCCCAACCACCGGCCCGCATTTTATTTATTATCTGAGTCTGAACAATCTTTATTTTTGAAAAATATTTTATTTTGAAAAATGACTGGATTCTCTCGGTTATATGTCGGTCATTTGAACGACATCAGAGGTGAGTTGGACATGTTTCAAACAATAGCTGGGATTTTGGGTGAGACTGAGCCTGAGCCTTCATTCTTCCCACTGGTGCATGATCACATGTTTTTTTTTGTTGTTTTTGTTTTTGTTTTGTTTTTTTTTAAAGTTCAAGCTCTACTTCCCAACCAACTTTATTTCAGCTGTTGAAAAATAACATTCATGGAGTGCTATGGAGTGATAATAATAACAATAATAATAATAATAATAATAATAACAATAATAATAATAATAATAATAATAATAATAATAATAACAATAATAATAATAATAATAATAATAATAATAATAATAATAATAATAATAATAATAATAATCTATACAAATACATTGTATTTATAATATAACCAATCTATGATTGGTCCACAGTAAAATTCTCAAGCGTTGACCGGTCTGCGGTCATAAAAATGTTGGGGACCCCTGCTCTATGCCACTAGGCCATCACTGCCCTCAAAGATAAAGTGGTGTTTCATATACTGTAATTACAAACAGATAAATGTACATCATGTCATTCTATAAAGATTAGAAAACTTTATAACCCTCATAGACACTCCCATAGACCCACCCTCTGAGAATGAACTATAAAAAACACATATAACTACTGTATACAGAAACACTATTATACATATATGATATATTACTTAATCCATACAGCCAGTATAAACATAAAAAGTAATTGTGGAGTAATATATATATATATATATTTTTTTTTTTCCTTTCGGCTTTTTCCATTTCTCTGGAGTCGCCACAGCGAATCATCTGATTCGCACATTTGATTTGGCATAGGTTTTTACGTCAGATGCCCTTCCTGTCACAACCCTTTAACAAGGGACAGAAACATGCTGATGGTTTTGCAGCTACTCTTTACGAAAGTCAGCAATGGTTCGTTTACATGAACCGCTCACCATAGACAGTGAGAGATATGGCCCGCCTTTGATAACCCAGTTAGCTGCACTGGGGGGGGGGGAACAGTGACAATCCTCTGGGGACTCGATTCCCCAACCTTAGGATCAGCGACCCTGTGCCCTATCCACTGGACCACCACTGCCCCTATATATATATGTATAAAAAACACACACACACACACACACGCACACATACATACTGTATATACATAAATACATACATATATATATATATATATATATATATATATATATATATATATATATATATATATATATATATATATATATATGATTTTCTGAGTAGATCCTTCCGTAGGAGAGTGCTCAATACTTTTTGGTAGAGCAAATAACAAAAATAAAAGGACAGGACAAAGACTTTCTATTGAAACCCCATTTATCACTACAGATCTGTTTCGAGGGGTGGTGAAACCATCGTCTCTCTTCAGGTGATTATAGAAGAGAGTATATAATATAATCTTCTATAATCACCTGAAGAGAGAGGATGGTTTCACCACCCCTCGAACCAGATCTGTAGTGATAAATGGAGTTTCAATAGTCTTTGTCCTGTCGTTTTATTTTTATTGTTATTTGCTCTACCAAAAAGTACTGAGCACTCTCCTACAGAAGGATCTACTCAGAAAATCCTTTCTCTCTCTCTCTCTCTCTCTCTCTCTCTCTCTATATATATATATATATATATATATATATATATATATGTATATATGTATGTATATATATATATATATATATATGTATATATGTATGTATATATAGTATGTATTACATACCTGGCATCCCAGAAGGTGAGTATGGAACTTCCTCCAGCTCCGTGACCTCTCTGATTATCATGATTATCGATAAACACCAACGCTTTATCGGATGGCATAAAACCCCAACCTTCACCCCAGTTACTAAACACACACACACAACGTTAAGTGTACAGTGACCTAAGTGAGATTTAAAAACAAAAAGTGTATTATTTTACTTACACCAAGTATCGCAGTTTTTCGTTGTTCCATTTGCGTAAAACGGTTCCCAGTTTGGCACCGTATTTAAATTCAGTCACTCTGCCCAGCCCCTCATAGTCTGAAGCCTTGATTGGCTCTCCACCGAGGTCAATAACCTGATACACATGATCAGTAATCAATAAATAATCAATATTAAACCTTTACTTCATACACTCTGCGCTGGCACAATAAGTGCAATTTCATTTCATTTGACAAATTGCTTTATCATTTATTAGGGTCGCGAGTCTGGGTGAAGGTGGGGTACACCCTGAACAGCCAGCCAGTCCACACACACACACGCACACACACACACACACACACACACACACACAGTCACACTTACACCTCGTGAAATTTGATACAACCATTTAGACTAATGTGTGTGTTTTTGGATAGCAGGAGGAAACCAGAGTACCCAGATGAAGCCCACACAAGCACAAGGAGAACATGCAAATCCACACAGAAACGCCCTTTCCAAGATCATTGTGTAGAACAGTGGTGCAACTTCAGGGTGGCAACATTAACTTTATTTCATAGCACACACACACACACACACACACACACACACACACACACACACACACACACACACACACAGGGTTTAAAAGAGAGATAAAGAGAACCTCCTGGTAGATGAAGGGTCGGGATCCAGCAGAAAACCACTTGTTATTGAGGTTTTTGAGTCGACTGTAAACGCTGTTTAAATCTCCAGGCCACATGTGTTTACAGGCATCCACCCTGAAGCCAGCCACGCCCATATCAATCAGTTTGTTCATGTATTCGGCTACTTTACTACGGACGTAATCCTTCTCCAGTGCCAAGTCCAGCAGGCTGACCAGACGACAGTTTCTCACCTAAAATAAACAATATGTTACATTATTTACAATAGTGACTCCGCCCCAAATATACAAACACAACTGGGTTCTAAAGATTGCAGAGAAGCTGTGTTACTCATACAGCATGGTGATTAGTGAGTGTTCACTGCATTATTCATTCACTCATTTTCTGTAACCGATTAATTCCAGTTCGGCTTGCTGGGAGGCTGGCGCCCATCCCAGTCGACTACGGGTGAGGACAGAGTACACCCTGGACAGCTCGCCAGGCCATCGCAGGGCGGAAACACGCTGACGGCTATGCAGCATACTTTCGACAAAAGTCAGCAATGGTTCTGTTACATGAACCTCACACCATAGACAGTGAGAGACATGGCCGGCCTTTGATAACCCAGTTAGCTGCACTGGGGATTCACTGCATTAAAAAAGTTCAAATCAAAAACTCAACATGGAGTTTATTCTCCCACCTGTACTGCTCACACCTCGCTGAGATACATACCTGATTAACATCATGATAATTCTCGATATCCCCACTGCCCGTGTAGCATTTTCCATCATTAAAGTCCAAGCCAGAGTACGGAACCGAAGGGAAATTCTTTGTGTGGGCGTTAAAATAGGTACCACAGCTTGAGTGTTTCCCTTCTCCACCTCCGGCTCCACACATGTGATTAATCACCGCGTCCACATAGATATTCACCTGCAGTCGGGGTTTTAACACTCGATTATTCCACCATTTATTCATGTAGTGACATCAAAAGAAATTCATAATGTCTATATGAGGGCTCACTGTAACCAAACACTTCATAACATTTCATATTTACCATGGGATTTTATTCAATTAATCACATATCCCTCTACATCTTATTGTTTTTCTTTTCCTTTCGGCTTTTTCCCTTTTTCAGGGGTCGCCTCAGCGAATCATCTGATTCGCATGTTTCATTTGGCATAGGTTTTAACGTCTGATGCCCTTCCTAACACAACCCTTTTAGCAAGGAAAAGAAACACGCTGACGGCTTTGCAGCTACTCTTTACGAAGGTCAGCAATGGTTCTTTAACATGAAACTCTCACCATAGACAGTGAAAGACATGACCCGCCTTTGATAACCCAGTTCGCTGCATTGAGAGAACAGTGATAACCTGTCTTGAACCCGCAACCTTGGGATCAGTGATCCAGCACGTCACCACCAGACCACCACTGCCCTTAGAGCTTAAATAGGATTATTCAAAACAATTGTCTGAGTTTATCATCATTTTTGGTGTGTGTGTGTGTGTGTGTGTGTGTGTGTGTGTGTGTGTGTGTGTGTGTGTGTGTGTATGTGTGTGTGTGTTACCCCGACGTTGTTGCATCTGGTGATCATGTCCTTGAGCTCAGCCTCAGTACCTGACCTGGAGCAGAGGTTGTAGCTGATTGGTTGATATCTTTGCCACCAAGGATGCCAGGGGTTAGTGAGGGCGATGCTCTCCGCTGGTGGAGAAATCTCAAACAAATGAACAGTAAAGTTATGCGTCTGTGTGAGTTCTGAGACACAACACCCCAGTGATTTATTATAAAGTGTTTATAAAAGTGTTAAACCACGCTGACATTATTCAACACATTAAAGCCTTACAGAAAATACAACTAATTAAATGTAATGATGTAAAAAGAAAAAGAAAAAAAAATCAGAAAGTACACAGCGCCCCCTGTGGGACCTTCTGTAATATCACACTTATATAATATCATGCACTGTCCAGCCAAAAGAGAAAAGAAAAGAAAACCAAAGAAAGTAAAAAAGTGGCACACACGAATATGTTGCTGTTGTTTCGTCTTTAGTCTAGAACTTATCATGTAATCATCATCAGAATGTTTCAACAAACTTCATCATCACAGCATTAATTGGCATCCAGTGTGTCCTTAATAACCGATTTAATAGCTTTGGCTTCTGCAGAGTCCATGAAGTTGACAGAACTTAAGTCCAGGATAATGGTGTGAACAGGACAGAGTGGCTGGAGGAAACAATCCTCCTCAGAGTCTGACTGAGGATCTGCGATTTGTCCAATGATGTGCAAGTCCACTTGTGTCTGGGCTTCCTCCACCACTTCATGACTCATGCCTGACTCCGTATCCACTTTAACTGATATTTCCTTCTTCTGTTCGGGGTTCTGCTGGGAGACTTGCTTCTATCCACTCTTTTTCAAACTTCTCTGCTGTCATTCTCTCTCCTCCAGCAGCTGTGCAGAATCCACATCGGTTTTTTCCTTGATAGTAGCGACTACTGTTCGTAAAATAGATTGAAGAGTTGGCGTGGAAAATCTTTATTCCTGAACATTGCATCGCCGCTCACCGTCTTCAATTGATGAGGAAAAAACTGAACCACTCCATAAAGTCTTCTCCAGCACATCCAGAAAACTTTGTACAGGGTTTCGGTCAGAACTCTGCTGTGTCGGTATACAGTATATGAAAATAATTCCTCATGCTCCCTCTTTTATTATTTGAGTCCCCATTTTATATCCGTGCCGTCAGGAAAGAAAAAGTCCATTGATGTGATAATCCGCTCATTCAGTACATTCTGGTCATCAGCTGCTTCATTTTTTTTTTTTCTGCCACATTAATGTTGCTGAGCCTTGACTGGATCAACTGGAGCAATGCCACGGAGATTATATGCTGAAATCAAGGCTAACTTCCGTCCATGAAAATATTAGCCTGTGTTACATTTTTTTTTGGTCTCACAGTGTTAAAAATTTTTTCAAAAATTCCTGGATCCTGAATTTAACTCGGATCACTTTCTGAGTGTTAATTGGGTAAAAAAAATTCATAAAAATTTTATACCTATGTTTTTGTGTAAAGTTCCTACAAAATAAATAAGCAGACAGACAAACCAGCTAAAAAAAAACTGATTATGATGCTCACAATAAACTCCATGGCAGAATTAATAGCAATACCATTATTACTATTATTCATTCATTCCTTTTCTGAATTCCCTAATTAGGATCATGGGGAGGCTGATGCACATCTCTGCCGTCTCTGGGTGAGGGCAGAGTACAACCTGGACAGCTCGCCCGGCCATCACAGGGCAGAAACACACTGACGACTATGCAGCTTCTCTTGACAACAATCATAAGGGATCATTTTCATTCCTCTCACCATAGACAGTGAGAGACATCGCCAGCCTTTGATAGTTAGTTGCACTGGGAAGAACAGCAGTGATAACCCTTGATCATGGGATTTGAACCCCCAACCTTGGGATCGGGAATCCAGCACCTTACCACAAGGTCACTACTGCTATTGATAATAATAATAATAATAATAATAATAATAATAATAATGAGAGTGTGTGCTTGAGTTTCAGTGATGATGTTGAAAGTATACCTGTACTCCTCCATAGCCATTGGGAGCGAGGTACCGCTCACACTCTGCTGCGATATCCTGCCAACGCCATTCGAACAGTTGGACGATGGAGGTGCGGCCGCCTCTAGTGTGAGGGTTGTGTTGGGAAAAACTCAAACCAAACAGCGAGACCAAAATCAGAAACTTCATCCTCCCTCCTCCGACTGAGAAACTGTGGAGACATGAGGAGATCCGGTTATTTATAATTTTTATTTCAATGCCACAGGAGGTAATAATTTATATACGCCCCTCTCTCTCTCTCTCTCTCTCTCTCTCTCTCTCTCTCTCTCTATCTCTCTCTCTCACTTTCTCTCTCGCTCTCTCTCTCTCTCTCTCTCTCTCTCTCTCTCACTTTCTCTCTCGCTCTCTCTCTCTCTCTCTCTCTCTCACACACACACACACACACACACACACACACACACACACACACACACACACACACACACCTGTGAATCAACTTCACTTTCTCATGTTATATAAACACAAGGCTAAACATATCCCACATGAGAAACACGACACGTGGTTTATAAATACAGTTCAATGTCAATCACAAAATTCATAAAGGATTTTACCACAAACAAATGAGACCAAAACTGCAGAACGAAGGAGCACCTTGTTTTCTAGAGAAAATGTAGAATGAAAATTACATTCCCAACTCTCTGTTTTGGATTCAAAAATAAACTGGAGCTCATCATGTGAATCTGAGCTTTCAAGGTTAAACACACACACACACACACACACACACACACACACACACACACACACACACACACACTATTTATAATATATATTTAGAGAGAGAGAGAGAGAGAGAGAGAGAGACTTGATGCCATTTTGAACAATGCTACTTTGGCTTTAACAGCAAGGAAAGAGATAGAAGAAGTAAGAACAAGGCGAGAACTGACAAGCTGTTAAGGTTGCACCCTGCTCTTGTCTAGACTCAGCTGAGACGGGTGCCAGCATCCCCGCAATGCTTATTAGGAGTAAACAGTTCAGAAAATGAATAAGTAAGCAAAACGAAGAGTTTTGCATCAGAAAGCAGATCTGCAGGTAAAACATCTCACAAGTAATTGATAATGATGTGTAGAAAGCCATTTAAATCCATATCAGAAGAGAGTGCATTCACTTGAGTCGGAGTGGTACTGCTGTTTTTCACTGTATCCATCATGTGTTGGTGGCTGATTATAGTAGGAGTCAGTAGTTGCATGTAGATGTATTAAGTAAATGTAAACTTATTTTTCAACTATATAGGCATATGATTGGGAACATATTCTTATGAGTATGAAAAGTGATCCTGCATCAATGCCCACTACATTGAATACATAATACGTATAGCAGCATTACAGCAATATGTCTATACCGTACATGCTGATACGTGTCCATTTGTCATTTGTGTATAGCTCTATGTTATATGATATTACAGTATGTCCAAAATATACATTATGCATCCATTGTGCGTGTACAACATCCTGAACTATACTTGAATTTTAAGGTTTTTGAATCATGAGAGGTCTCCTGATGGACATTCCAAATGCAAGAGGGCAGATGCAGTACCCTCAAGGTCGGTCTAGTATGCAACGTCCACTTTGATATATAAATATACATAAATTATTAAAACAGTTTGACAAGACCAAATACGTAGATCTAAACAGAGGCATACTTTTATTCTTGGCAAACGTATTGGTTTTATATTTATGTAACTGTAGTTTTATACAATAAACTGCATTAAAATATACACCACTACTGGAATAAAATATTTGCATTTTGCACATAGCATGACTTGATGTGATAATTCCGTTGTTTTTAATTAATAAATCACAAATATTTACTGTGTAGTATGCATTCCAATAACAGTAATAAACACAATGATATTATATCATGCTATGCGCCAAGTAAGCCCACAGATCGCTTTCTACTGGCAAATATTTTTCTTTATACTCACTTTCCACACTGTTTCTAGAGAAAAACACACAAGGAACACTTTCTAAGATGGCGTCATGTTGACACCTTGAGAGATCTGTGTGACCCATCTGTGATTAGTCTCTGGGCACCCCTCTTCCTGCCATAGTCGGAATAAAGTGCGAAAAGTATCGCCATCTAGAGGCAAGAGAAGAATAATACTGTAGTGTAGTTTATCATCATTATTTAAAACAAACCACTTCACTTAATTTTACAAAAACCATATGTGCTTTTCTAACTATTTTCATTTTAAATTACTTTTTACTGTGAATTCAGAAAACCCAGGTGAGGCTTAAAGAAAAGTTTATTTATGAGTTTATAATTAAAATATTATGTAATTGTTTTACTGAGAAACTATTTAATTTGTTTTCATGCACTTCACATTACTGATGTATTAATTTATTTAGTTGTTGTTCGTTTAACAGAATAAGACAACATTCATTCATTTTATTTTCTAAACCGCTTAACACTAATTAGGGTCACGGGGAGTCTGGCGCCCATCTCAGCCGACTCTGGGTGAAGGCTGGGTACACCCTGGATAACTTCTTATGTCACCATAGGGCTAACATTCACACAGTCATTCTCACTTACACCGAGAGGTGATTTGTGCTTGTTTTTGGACTGTGCGAGGAAAACGGGGTCCCCGGAGAAAACCCACTCAAGCACAAGTAGAACATGCAAACTCCACACAGAAACACCGCAGGCTGGGAATCAAACTAAAGACCTTCTTGCTATACTAGTATACAGTAGTGAACGGAATAAGACAACCATTATTTGGATTTTTTAATAAATGCGTCCACCAGGGGGCGGCCTATACAACACTATTAAATACACATCGGGCTATGGTGGCCTGTTAGTGATGTGCTGGATTATTGATCTCAAGGCCGGGGTTCAAGCCCCACTAACATCGAGTTGTCACTGCTGTCCCCCCTGTGCAGCTAACTTTATCAAACCAGGTATGTCTCTCATAGTTTGTGGTAAAATAACCATTGCTAACATTTGTCAAGAGTAGTTGCATAGCTGTCAGTGTGTTTCTGCCTCTGCAATGGCCTGGTGAGCTGTTCAGAGTGTACTCTGCCCTCGCCCAGAGTTGGCTGACATGGGCGCCAATCTCCCCACAACCTTAATTAGAATTAAGTGATTCAGAAAATGAATAAATACAGATCTTCCATTTTACTTTTTTTCTTCACTGAAAAATAAAAGGAATAGAAAGTGGAATGGAAAGAGGCGTGTGCGAGTTTAAAATATTACAGTACTCACTGACTTAACACACTATATGTATGTGCTCTGAATGTCTCCGGTGTTTGTAAACCTACACTTTACAGAAACTCTAAACCATCATTAACTGTGTTGAAGGTTTTTATTTATAGAAACAGTGGTTTGGGGTTTTGTGTAGCCGACTGATACTTACTGTGTGGCATTACACTGATTTCCAGTACTGTATCACACTATCACACACACACACACACACACACACACACACACACACACACACAGTATATACACACATCTAACGCACATCAGGTCATGTGACTGAGAAAAGAATCATAAACATACACATCTCAACCTCATTAAATCCATTAATACTGATTGTGCACTTTACACAACCCTGTACACATCCTCTCCTACCCTCTATCCACCCCTGTATATGCCCCTGTACATGCCCTGAATATGCCCTTGTACAAGCCCTGCACCCACCCCATATACGCCCCTGTACACACCACTGTACTTACCCTGAATATGTCCTTGTACGTGCTCTATACCCGCTCCATATATTCCCCTGTACAAACCCTGAATACACACCTGTACATATCCTGTAGTAGCACCATACACGCCCCTGTACACGCCCCTGTACACGCCGCAGTACATGCCCTGTACCCACCCCATATATGTAGGTGTACACATTCCGGTACATACCCCAAATACTTCCCTGTAAACAGCCATGTACATAACCTGCATATGCCCCTATACATCCTCCTGTACACATCTTGTACCCACCCCATATATGCCCATGTACACAGCCCAGTACATACCCAGAATACACCCTGAACGATTGCATTAATATAAACCTAAACTACTATCAGAGCTGCTGTTATACAACTTTAATCACCACCAGATCTCTCGCTCAGTGTGTGTGTGTGTGCGTGCGTGTGTGTGTGTGTGTGTGTGTGTGTGTGTGTGTGTGTGAGTGTGAGTGTGTGTGTGAGTGTGTGTGTGTGTGTGTGTGTGTGTGTGTGTGTGTGTGTGTGTGTGTGAGTTTGAGTAATCATGGGCATTAACCGGATCTCTGAGTGAAACCTTATCAAACGTCTGTGGAAACAATGACAGTCTTTACAGAGAGAGAATTCCAGTCCATAAGGAAAATCTCTTCCTGCTCACAAATTGTTTCCAGATTTGATTTATTCACTCACACATGTCCTCTCTGATCTGTAACATCCACTGTACACATGCACTGTCACCTTACACACACACACACACACACACACACACACACACACACACACATGATGATCACAGATACACCCTTTTATACATTTCTACATATGTATTGTATATGTAAAGTATATGTAGAGTGTATGTAGTGTATAGAGATTATATATGTAGAGTGTATGTAGTGTATAGAGATTATATATGTAGAGTGTATGTAGTGTATAGAGATTATATATGTAGAGTGTATGTAGTGTATAGAGATTATATATGTAGAGGGTATGTGGGTATGTAATGTACAGAGATTATATATGTAGAGGGTACGTAGTGTATAGAGATTATATATGTATAGTGTATGTAGTGTATAGAGATTATATATGTAGAGTGTATGTAGTGTATAGAGATTATATATGTAGAGGGTATGTGGGTATGTAATGTACAGAGATTATATATGTAGAGGGTAATGTAGTGTATAGAGATTATATATGTATAGTGTATGTAGTGTATAGAGATTATATATGTAGAGTGTATGTAGTGTATAGAGATTATATATGTAGAGTGTATGTAGTGTATAGAGATTATATATGTAGAGTGTATGTAGTGTATAGAGATTATATATGTAGAGTGTATGTAGTGTATAGAGATTATATATGTAGAGTGTATGTAGTGTATAGAGATTATATATGTAGAGGGTATGTGGGTATGTAATGTACAGAGATTATATATGTAGAGGGTACGTAGTGTATAGAGATTATATATGTATAGTGTATGTAGTGTATAGAGATTATATATATAGAGTGTATGTAGTGTATAGAGATTATATATGTAGAGGGTATGTGGGTATGTAAT
>CM045743.1:18148939-18156439 GCA_024760905.1 Plotosus lineatus
CAATGATGGCCTGGTGGTATGGTGCTGGATTATTGATACCAAGATCAAAGGTTCAAGCCCCACTATCAGCAGTTGTCACTGCTGCCCCCCCATTGCAGCTAACTGGGTTATCAACAGCCAGCCATGTCTCTCACGTGAGATCTCACATCTCTCATTGTTGACTTTTGAAAAGCGTAGCTCCATAGTCATCAGCACGTTTCTGCCCTGTGATGTCTGGTGAGCTCTCCAGGGTGTACTCTGTCCTCGCCCAGAGTCGACTGAGATGAGCGCCATCCTCCCTGCCACCCTAATTAGGATTAAACGGTTCAGAAAATGAATTAATGAATGAACACACAAACCTGCTTCCATTCGATCAGAACACAGCACACTACTCTGATCCAGTGTGTGTGTGTGTCTTCCTCCATCTCGTTCTCCATCACATTCACCATTCATTTCTTCCTCCATCACATTCTACCTTTAACTCTCCTTCCATCACATTCTCCCTTCATCTCTCCCTCCATCACATTGTCTGTCCATCTGTCCCTCCTGTCACGCTGATTGTATATCTCCCCAACTTCCAACATAACAACTTTTAATCCAGATTACCAGTTAGACTCCCTTCTCCTCTACCCACTTATTTAATTCCCTATCTATACAAAAAAATCCTCCCATCTTCCTCTCTTTCTTCTTTATAATCTCAGGCTGAAATGTTGGAATTCATCTCAAAGTCAGAACATTAAGATTTCATGTATTAATTTTATTTATTTGGTATTTTTGTTAGGAGGTTTTATTTTTCTTTGGAAACTTGAGGTATGTTATTTTTTTCCAGTGAGGTCTTGGAACTCTGAAGATCAGATCTCCACATGAAACAAAAGTTCTGGGTTTAATCCTCCCTGTATAAACTCGACTTAGACTCTGGAAAAAAAAAAACAAATAACGTGGAAATGGAAGGCATGAAAAATCATCATCACTCAGACTGAAACAGAGGGCAATGTGCGGCTGGTACGGATTCTCATACAGCTGTCGTACACACCAATCAGATCGCTGCATTTATCAACATTCAGTATCTCAAGAATTAAAAGAAAGTGTACATTAAAGTTAAAACGAAGAGAAATTGTTCTGTTTAAAGTCCAACGCCTGATTCAGAGAGAGAACTCGGTGGAGAATTTAAGGAAACTAGAAAGCTGGCTCCGAACCAGCAGTATAAGTATAGCAGCTCATAATGAGAGACTGGACATCTTTAGAAACTTCAGTAATTCAGGACAAGAGACAAATTCGGCCAAGTGAATAACATCCCTGGATCCAGGCCTCATGTTCATCTTTCAATTATAATCTGAAGAATCCTGAATGGAGGAAGGTTTATTTTTCTTTTACTGATGTTGTTTTGCTTTTTAAACAGGTTACAGGTCAGAGGAATAAATTACTTCTTCATTTCCTGAACTGCTTAATCCCAACTAGGGTCATGGGGAGGCTGGAGCCCATCTCAGCCGACTCTAGGCAAGGCCAGGGTACACCCTGGACAATTTGCCAGACATCGCGAAAAAAGCAGTGGTTCTTTTACAGCGTCTCACAATAGACAGCGAGAGACATGGCTGGCTTTGATAACCCAGTTGGCTGCACTGGGGGACAGCAGTGACAATTCGGTGACAGTGGGCTTGAACTCACAACCTTGAGATCAATAATCCTGAACTTTTTCACAGGGCCACCACTGCACCAGGAATAAAACATATGATATGTAAAGATTCCTCAAAAAACTGACACATTCTGGGTAACTGCAACTTCTCACACAGAAAGATGTAAATAAAAGTGTTAGATGTTTGTGACTTAATGGTGGTACAAAACTAATATGGATTTTTAACACAAGTAAACAAGCAACAAACAAAAATGTGATTAATATTAAAATAAAAAACAATCAGTAGAACTCCAGGGGCTTCAGTGAAGGTGATCCTTATGGGGTTTGCATGTTCTCCTCATACTTGCAAAGGTTTCCTCCAGATACTCCAGTATCCTCCAACAGTACAAAGGCGTGCACATTAGGCTAACTGGCTGTTCCAGATTGCCCCCTGGCTGTGAGTGAGAGTGTGAATGGTTGTGTGTGATGCCCTTAGATAGACTGTTAAGCTGTTTAGATTGTACCCCGGCTTCACCTAGAGACAGCTGAGATAGGCTCCACCCTCCCTGCGCGCGTGTGTGTGTGTGTGTGTGTGTGTGTGTGTGTGTGTGCGAATATGTTCACATTTTTGCTTTTAGTGTTTAGATTCCAAATAAGACTAACTGACCTTTACCCTTTCAGTTCCTTTAGATCCATTCGACCCCTCCAACACGGATAACCTTTAACCCTGGAGACAGTAGGAGTCCATGAGATGTGTGTGTGTGTGTGTGTGTGTGTGTGTGTGTGTGTGTGTGTGCATGTCATTGTATAACATTTTTTTTTTTTTAATCATTAAGTCACATCCAATTCCCACCTATCAGATATTGCTTTCCCTATCACACGACCACCACTGATCAGGGAGGGGTGAAAGCATACACACATGACATGCAATGCTAGCCACCCGCTTCTTTTCGAACTGCGGAGCATGCACATTCGGGGACGGTCTAACACACTCAGAGGAAAAAGCACTATCCCCTGGTACGAATGAACTCCCAGATGCCCATGATTGGCTGGCAATCTCTGAGTGAAACGGAAGTGAGCGTATACCATCTCTCCCTCTCGTGAGAACTCGCGCAATTAGCATCCATGGACTCCTGGCTATGGAGCCTGTGGCATTAACCCGGATGTTCCTATAACTTCACATTCTGTTCTTATGCAGGTTAAATTTTTGATTAATTGAAGATGATCAGATCCTAGTGTTCCTTAAGATTTTAATTTTCTGGAAGTGAGTTCCTGAGAGCAGTAATAAGCTCTCTCCCTCAACACCTCTCTTTATTCTCCATCTCCAGGTTCAGAAGAAAAAAACATGTGATGCATCATGTGACTAAGAAATTGGAAAGACTGGAAACTCATTTGTCCTAAACTGTTAGTTTTAGCTCTGACTGTAACAAAACACTGACAGTGGACACTCCATACAACTTAACAAAACACAACAACATAGAATGATGAGTGGATTCATTATATTAATTGTAATTAAAGTTATGATGTCAGAGCTGCTTAGCAAAATAATCATCACCTTCTCTCCTGAACAATTGCAATCCAGAACTCGGAACCGTCTCTCCTGACCAATCACAATCCAGATCTAGACACCTTCCTTCTGACCAATCACAATCCAGATTTTAACACCTCTCCTGAGCAATCACAGTCCACAGCTCAACACCTCCTCTGACCAATCGCAATAAAGAATTCAACACCTTCTCTCCGAACCAATCACGATCCAGAACTCTGCAGCGTGGCTCTTCAAGATTCTTATTGCGACACTGCATTCTTCGCTGGACAGAAATATTTGAAAGTCATAGACTCTGACTAAGCCGAAGGGAAAAGAAACAGAAAACCTAAACCACAAAATCACAGAGCGATGAGATTTAACAAACTTCAAACCCCTGGCGTAAAGGTCACAGAGATCCAAGAACGCAAGAGCTTTTAGTCACCGCTTCAACACGACGCTTGAAACACTTCATCATCATAAAAGCGATCTGTAGCTCCTGACTTATGATTAAATGGAGTATAAATGGAGCGCAGGTCAGACGAGTTGAAGTTGAAATTAAAAGGTAGTCTGTAGACGGGTTATTTCTTTAAGCGCTCTCTTTATAGAATAATTACACCAGAGCTTTATGGAGCAACTCAGCATCGCGCGCTTTGGTTATTTAATCACATGCTTTAGAGTACACAAAGAATCTACAAATGCACAAAATTGTACACTTAGAACGCATGGAAAAAATAGTGGCCGCACTTTCTGCTTTGCTTGCAGCGCATTTTTCCCACATGAGCCAACGCGGGACGGATGGTTCAATTAAAATGAACCACTCTGGGCCTCAGGCCCAGGAAACACAGCAAGAGCTGCACGTCTCTGCTCCACTGCCAAAAAAAAAAAAAAAAAAAATACAAAGAATTTCTTTCCAGTGGTTTCCCTGAATGGAGAGTTTTTTGTGTATTAGTGGGGGGTGAAAAAGAAACCCACCCGCTGTTTAGCTGAATAAGCAGAGCTGGAGGTAGAGTCCAGGATCTGATTTTCCATTCTGTCTCCGTCTGACTGTAGTAATGTCCTGATAAATTCATAGCATAGCAGATTTATGTTCTTGCACAGGATGATATGAAACTTTATTCAACACAACCTGTTTTCAAGTGAAGAGGAAATTCAAACTCTACTTTGCTCCATTTCACATGTTTTCATCTTCATAAAGAATTGTTAATATCTGCTGGCTGAATTCTGGACTCTCATTGGTCAGAAGCTGCATGACTCAGACAGGTTTATATTAACACACTCGTCCTGATACATTATTGTTTCCTTGCTAATATGCTTCTTTACAAGGGTGTGTGTAGCACGTGCTCAATATTAACAAAATGTAATAATCATGTAATTTTTTCTTTAAAAATATGTTTATGTAATATTTATGGAAGGAGTCTCCAGTGTCAGTAAATGAGAGAGGGTGATGGATGTTTAAAGCGGGTGTAATGAAACTGATTACAGGAACTATTTTTTCTGACAGATGTGCCTCAAGATTAAATGTCGGTACAATATAAATAAATAAATGTTCGAGTCGTTCTTTAATAAAGTTGAAACTGTGATTGAAGTAAAGCATCAGGAGACAAACAGCTTTCAGTGTCTCACTGCACTCAGGGATGGTTCAATAATGATTCACTCTCCGAGGGGCGGCATGGGCATGTAGAGGTTAGCATGTTCGCTTCACAGCAAAAAGGTTCTGATTTTGAGTCCTGGGACCAGTTTGTACGTTCTCGCTTTGCTTGCCTTGGTTTCTTCTGGGTACCCAGTTTTCTCCCACAGTCCAAAGATATTAACTAGTTCCCAACTGGCCCTAGGTGTCAGCGTGAATGTGAATGGTTGTGTGTGTTGCCGTGTGACTAATAATGAGGTGTTCAGGGTGTACCTTGCCTTTTCCCAGAGTTAGCTAAAATAGGCTCCACCCACCCCACAACCCTAATAGGATTAAGTGGTTGAATAAATTAGTGAATTGGATTTACAAGCAAACCTCGGTTTCCGAAGAAAATGTGTTCTAGAAGGTTGTTTGAATAGTGATTTGTTCTAATTCCAAATCTATTTTTCCCATTACAAATAATGTAAATGATCTTAATCCGTTCCAATACGCTAGAAAAATAACTTTTTTAAAAAATAATGTTATTTCATGATGTCATTTATACATCAAATTGTATATGAAATGTGAAACAACAGGGCAAACACACAAATTTTGAATATAGAGCAGGCTAGACTTGGTAAGAAGTGCCACGACAATTCATACCCCAGCCCAAAGCTAGCCTACAGTTTGTTACGTTTTTTTGTGTAAAGGAATGCATAGAAACATTATGGAGTAATGAAATATGACGTTTTGATGTTTTGTGTTCGGCTTCTGAATTTTGTTCAACTTCTGGGACAAAAAAATTCTGAATTTTTTGGTCGTATACCGATTTGTTCGATGTGTAAAGCGTTCGAAAACCGAGGTTTGCTTGTATTTTATTATTTGAAAGTGATTAAACTTTATGATGTAAAATGTAAAGTTTTTATAAATATCATGCAGACTAGAGAGGGATTTCCTTTCGGCTTTTTCCCTTCATCAGGGGTCGCCACAGCGAATAATTCGCATGTTTGATTTGGCATAGGTTTGTACGTCGGATGCCCGTCCTGACACACAACCCTTTAGCAAGGGACAGAAAGACGCTGACGGCTTTGCGGCTCCTCTTTATGAAAGTCAGCAATGGTTGTTTTACATGAACCTCTCACCACAGACAGTGAGAGACATGGCCGGCCTTCGATAACCCAGTTAGCTGCACTGGGGGGACAGTGACAACCTTGTGGAGAGTGGGACTCAAACCCCCAACCTTAGGATCAGCGATCCAGCGCCTTATACCACCAGGCCACCACCGTCCCATATCATGCAGACTAGATATTTTATTAATAGAAGATATATAAAGATTATTATGAGCATAAATATGAGCATGTGTTCAAATATAATGCCTCCTTTACGGCGAATGAATCTGAATTGAGTCTCTTTTGGCAAAAAGGAACAAATCGTCTGAAATTATGTCATTTATCTGTTTATTTGTGTAATGTGTGCTCTGTGTGGATTTTCCCCCAAACAGTTTGAGGCTCATGCCCCACCCCCACCCCCCACCCCCCACCACCACCCTTGCGGTGTTTCTGATGGTTTTGCTGTTGTGGACGGATGATGACTGTGATTAAGGTTGGGTTTTGTTTTATACAGCCATAATCAAGGATTGGCTCAGGTCTGTTTGTTTGCCTTAAATTTAGGGATTTAAAATAAATGCACACTCGCACACTGCTTGGTTTAGAAACACGTCCTTGCGTCCAAAAAATTCGTATCCTGACTCAGAGGCACTCACATCATCACTGAACACATAAAACTGGGATTTCTTTTTGGAATTCATACATCGCATAATAAACATCATATAATTCATTTCATTGCATCATAAACATCATGTTCACATGTCCATCAGCCAAATCATTTTTAACAATGATCAAAGTTAAATATCAGAACCACAAAGATACAGCTAGTCCTCACTTAACGACGGACTCGGTTTAACGATGAGTCGGAGTAACGGCGGCCTGTTAAAAATTGTCAAATTATCAAAAGTATACTTTTACTGTTAACGACTAACAGCAGAAACAAAGCAGCTGAGTTATGAGTGTGTGCGTATGTTCGCGCATACCCAGTGTCGGCAGCATCTCCCATCCCGCCTCCCTACTCTCTCTCTCTCACACACACACACACACACACACACGCGCGAGCACGCACACACTCACTCGCTGCTCAATCGGAAGTCTACCACGCTGCTAAGTAAGAGAGTTCAAGCGATTGCTCGCAGTTATGGCTTCTCACATTCAATGGCCTATACCAGTGGTTCTTAACCTTGTTGGCGGTACTGAACCCCACCATTTTCAGATGCTTATTCACCGAACCCTTCTTTATTGAAAAATAAAATGTGATTTTTTTTTTTTTTTTTTTTTTTTTCAAATTCAAAACAGGTATATGTTTTTACTGGGGCACCAAAATGAACCGTGCATTAACATCACTGCGTTCAAAGAACAAAACCAACACAATGCATGAACTCCCCCATCACAACTACTTACATCTTTATATGAAGTGCGCATCTATGTACGCACCGCGTGTCTGTATGTGTGTTTATTTGTTTTATTCACATCTTGTGCATTATTTTTGAATGTTTAATCATTATTATAAGCATGTATAGTATTGAATATGTATTTATTGATGTTATACACACATATATATGTACGTATAAGTCAGTCAGCGGGGGTTGATACTACTTCGCAAATCATGCAGATAGTACGCTGACTAGCATCACGTTCCGCTATATATGAGAATCCATGTTGTACA
>CM045743.1:18161439-18166439 GCA_024760905.1 Plotosus lineatus
AATGTGGCTGTTCCAGCTCACCTCACATACTGTGATTTTTATCCATTTTTTAGGAGCACGTAGACTATAAAGCTCTGAACTTGAAGATGCAGAAATCCAAGTCACACTTTGAGTTATTTAAAAAAGTTATTGGACTCATTGGTGATTTTTCTCTCAGCAGGTTTATGAATGACATCAGGAAAACATTAGCTTTATTTCCTGACTTCCATTGAGTGTGTGTGTGTGTGTGTGTGTGTGTGTGTGTGTGTACGCTCACCATTTCTCCACACCAGCCTGGTTCCCACTGAAGGCCCATAAAGGGTGGGGGTAGTTCGGGGTGGGGGTTCTGCAGGGATAAGATGGAAAAAAAAAAAGTTTCTCTCCGATGTATTTAACACAGCATGCGGCACTTGAATGGTTCCGCCCGGGTTATATCTGTCTCTGGTTCTCCAGCCTGATGATGAAGAGTTGTGATGTGTGGCCTTTATTCCATGTATCTTCATATGAATTCTTACAGGAAGACCCGTGACACACATTTCACTTACTTTTAACAGACTTTAATCACAGGAAATAATCACACAGCTTTTAGATTGTTATTGAGCATCAAGTGGGCGACTCTGTGCTACCCAGAAATTTTGAACTCTTAAAGGTTCCCAGAGAGAGACAACAGAAAAACACATCAGGACCCAAATATTTTAGGGTGTTTTGTGATTAGAAGTTTAAATGGGTTAGAAGCGCTGGTTATGTCAAGTTCTCGACACTGAGCATTCTAGAACACTTTCTGATTGGGAAACTCCCTATTGTAGAATTCTACATAGAACCTTTCAGGGTGCATTGATCTCTCAAGAGACTGAATTTCTGGAGTGTACGCTTCAGGATGCTCTTGCGTTAAGTGCTAGCATTAGCCTGTTCTCTCATCCGGTAGCTGTCTGGGATTAATTCATTCCGTCAGACCACAGACTTTTCTAATGATTCAAAGTTTGGTCCTGAAGTCTCATGTTCCAGATGTGGGGAACCTCAAAGAAAAAAGGGTGGCGTGGTCAGCTCTTCTTCACATCACTCTACTTACCTAGGCGAGTCCGTCAGCAGCCACACTGTACAAGTCACTGTGGTCCAATAAAACACTCAAGTGGAACCTTCATGCTAAGTCTACACAGTGAGGCTGTATTACATCACAAAGCTCTCTGGCATCTCACATACACGCAGAGTGGTGATGCTAACCTCCGCATGGATACACACTTCACCATGCGCATATCGGAGTGCAGATTTAGGTTCTCTGGGTGAGAATAACTGTGTGTGTGTGTGTGTGTGTGTGTGTGTGTGTGTGTGTGTTAGCATAAATATATAATTAGAGAATCTTTCATTCAGCTGTGAAATCTTCATGGACTTTTGACTGTGCAACTACTGTTTTACGTTGTCTACAATATACATCGCCTAATTTATTCATACTGCCCTCTTGTGTTTAACTACAGCACTGCAATCAACTGTTCATTACTGTACTGTACTTCACATCACTTTAAAACCTCAACTCACACACAGTCTTAGCTGACAGTAACCTTCCCTGGTGGAGGAATCTGTGTAGCACCATGAACACTTTAATCCAAGAGACCAGCACAGAACCGTGAATGTTTCTCAGGTTTCTAAACTTCATTCGATATACAGTATTACAGAGAAGTGATTCGAATGAGAATCTCCTGTTGGAACTGGATATAAACCAGGTGAACATAAATTTGTGATATTTATCGTAGTAGGTAGTTGTTACGTAATGTTAACTAGAAGCTTAGAATCATTAACAGTTCTCTCAGTGAGAAACCATAAGTGTGTTTATTTTTTATGACGACAGGAAATAGTGAAAGTTTTTGTTTGGTGTTTGGAAAATGAATCATCACACTTTCAAAGCTCTTAAAGGGTTTATTGAATAAAAAGGAACATTTAAATTCCGAGAAAAGGTTACAGTACGGTTCCTTCTGGACGGTTCCTCGAACAGTTCCCCTGCATAGAAGCACTTTTTTTTTTTTTGCTAGTGTTGGCTTGTCACATAGGATGCTAACTAGCTGACCAGATAGTATTAGCTAGTGCTAACTTAAAACCTTTCATTTCTACAAATAATAATAAAAAAATTATTGCACATTTAAATGTACAGTTTGTAAAAGTCTACATTTGTAACTTCATATTACATCCAGAGGAACACCCACCATATACTGTGAGGTGCCTCCCTGGTACCAATGGATTACAGTATTAAAAGTGGAGAAAGTTATAATGAAATGTCTCCCCCTGGAGGCAGCGTCTGATGAACATTTTTGTCCCATAAAATAAGGAAGAGGAGTTTTGGGGACTTTTTAAAACATGATTCGGTGCATACCACACCCCACAAAAATCTCATCAGACTTCACACAGAACCCTTTGAGCTACATTGCACACAAATAAACATGCATTCATTTTCTGAGCCATTCATTCATTCATTTTCTGCAACCGCTTAATCCTAATTATGGACGCATGAAGGCTGATGCCCATCCCAGTCAACTCCGGGCGAGGGCAAAGTACACCCTGGACAGCTCGCCAGGCCATCGCAGGGCGGAAACACACTGACAGTTATGCAGCTACTCTTGTCAAAAGTCAGCAATGGTTCTTTTACATGAACCTCACAGCAAAGACAGTGAGAGACGTGGCCGGCCTTTGGTAACCCAGTTAGTGCACTGGGGGATTTTCTGAACCACTTAATCCTAATTAGGCGCCAACTCTGGGTGAGGGCAGCGTACACCCTGGACAGCTCACCAAGCCATTGCAGGGCACAAATAAACAAACAGAGGTAAAAATATAACGATCCGGTGGAGGAAATAGACTCACAGATCATAAGGTTCACTGGACTTTTAGGATTTCTAAAAGTTTGTAAAATGGTTTTATTTGGAAAGCACTTTTTCATTCTGAGATCTGTAGGGAACCTTTCTGAGATTTAATAGAACCCATAAAAGTTCTCATCATAAAACCAGCACTGTTAGATTTGTTGACTGTAGAAAATAAAAGCTTTTAAAGCTGCACAGCACCATTAACTCTTTAAAATAAAAGAGGCAAAGAAACAGGAAGTGAAGCGTTTACTCTTCTTTTATAACAGTCTCGAGTCATTAGTCAGAATACACACATACTCTCTCACTCGCTTTCTCACCCTCTCTCTGCCCCCCCCTCTCTGTCTCTCTCGCTCTCTGTCTCTCTCGCGCTCGCTCTCTCTAACCCCACTCTCTCTCACTCTCTCTCTCTTTCTCTCCCTATCTGTTAACCTACTGTCTCCCCATCCTGTCTCTCTCTCTCTCTCTCTCTCTCTCTCTCTCTCACCCCACTCTCTCTCTCTCTCTCTCTCTCTCTTTCCTCTCCCTCTTTCTTAACCTCCTCTCTCCCCCTCCTCCCTCTCACTCTCTCTCTCTCTCTCACACACTTATTCCCTCTCTCTCAACCCCCTCTCTTATCCCTCGTCTCTTTCCCTCCCCCTCTCTCTTACTCGCTCTCACTCTCTCTATTTCCCTCACCCTCTCTCTTAACCCCCTCTCCCTCCCTCTCTTTCTTCCACTCACCCTCTTTCTTGCCCCTGTCTTCCCCTCTCTCTTTGTCTCTCACTTCTCCCTCTCTCTATCTCTCTGTGTCCTTCCTCACCCTGTCTCTTACCCCCACTCACTCTCGCGCTCTCTTTCCCTCTCTCTCTTACCCTCTGTCACTCTCTCTCTCTATCTCTTTCTTTCCCTCTCCCCTCTCTCTAGTTCTCTCGTTCCCTTTCCTTCACCCTCTCTCATCTCATTCTTTCTCACTCACCCCTCACTCTCACTCTCTCTTTCTCTCTCATCCCTCTTCCTCTTCCTCTCTTAGCCTTTCTCTTTCACACCATCCTCTCTTTCTCACTCTCTCTCTCTCTCTCTCTCTCTCTCTCTCTCTCTCCTAAGGGACCAGTTTAAAGGGAGAGTAATAAAGACGAGTGATAACATGTAATAAGAAGTGAAATAGGTGTAAATTTTGTACCCGGTGCACTTCAGAGGAACTCGTTTTGTGCTGATTTGGGATATTGCCGGTTTTAAAAGCTTCTGTGCATGCGGTCAGACTTAACTGCCAAATCTGCACATCTGGAATATATGAGGCTTTTAGGTATGCAGACGCACTGGAAGGCATTTCTGAGGCACACAAAGAGACCTTCAGTTTATACTGGAGAATAGAGAGAAACACACACACACACACGTATATTGCAGATAAAAGTTACAGATTATTATCTGCAGTGATTTCGGGGCGTGGACCTGCACTGCTCAGGATTTTTTACAGTATTTTTATTCGCATTTAAATTACACAGGCTGAATGACCTTCAGTAGCTTCCCTGGCACTCATTTTACTTCCTGTCTGTGGTATTTACCGTCTGAACCCTCTCTATTAAACACAGACTGTAATAGGAATGTGATTTTTTTACAGTTAGTTTTAATCTTGGAGATAAAACGTGATGTGGGATGTGTGGAGGCTTTTATATCTTCAGTGTGTTCCATAAAACTGAACCCACAGCTTCACCTGGTCCTTTATATGGAGCAGGAAATGGGAGCTCAGCACTTCCTGTTTGCCAGATGGTAAAGTCAGTACACATGTTTAAAACATTTCTTCTGGTAGTTGAGAGCAAGTTTCTGCCTTACACACAGAAGACTGATCAAACCTGGGTCTAATGACTGACTGATGAAGTTCATCCGAGTCTGAGGTTTACTCTCTCACTAAATACTTTAATCATTTTATAAGGCCTCTCAATGTTAAGAATCATACAGAAATTCAAGTAAGAATGATGTGTTAGTGTTGATTAATAATAGATGAGTTTCTGATGCACCTTCAGTTCATACATCATGGTGATTCACAGTGTGAACATAACCATGACACCGCCAGTATATCCGCACTCCTTTATAAACATGATGGAAACAGAAGACCTGACGCTGCGTGGCCCCATGAGCGGAAAGTTTACATGAATAAAAGGCCCATATGGGAGTGTTATTAGGGAATCTGCTGTGTGT
>CM045743.1:18171439-18268939 GCA_024760905.1 Plotosus lineatus
CTGCGAGTTCTGTACCCGGAAGTAAAACCCATTGTATCATATCACATGTGCGAATGAGTAGCTTGAAGTAGAATACTATGTATCTATTACATGCACTAAAATATGCTTCTTAAACACATTCTATAGACAATCTTACTCATTAATTCAGTATTAATGTAGTAAAATGTAGTAATAATTAAGAAAAACTTTTCAATTTTTACTGTTATATTTATTGATGATAAAATATAAACATTATACAGCCTACGTATAAAAACACCTTTCAAATCATCCTCTGAAAAACACAGCACTCTAGTTTTCAAAAATGCCCACTAGAGGAACGTATTGCATTAGGCATGAGATGACTGAATTCAGTATTAACTGCATCAAGTCCGAGCAGCTCAGCCACGCCTCCCCCCCCCCCAGTCGAAGCGAGTAGAATTTTAGAGTGATAGAGTTAGAGAGCGTTACAAACCAAAGAAGTGGTGATGTTGATGTGAGTTAATCCTCTGGCGCAGAGGTGAGCCTGCTTTTGTTTATTGGGAGTAAATGAGAATAGTGAATTCAGGTGTGTGCTCCCCGAACAGCTCAGCCACACCCCTCAGCCGAAGGGAAGTACTGTAACCAGTTAGTTCGAGGCACAGTGCCACAATCAAAGTCCCCCAAAACACAGACCATAACAAAAAGGACATAAAAGAACAAGAAATGTAATAAATTGGATAAACAAAACAAAATGAGAAACATGCTACACCACAGTAAATAAAATATAACACACAGACATTTTAAACAGTACCTTAGGTCATGTACTGGAATAATAATTGAAAAAGACTTTAATAGTGGAGTGTTTTACAACAGTTCAGCCGATTATTCCTCTTCAGCAATGAAGTGACTTCAGAGGAAACTGTCGTTTCTTCCCGAGATAGTCTTATTTCTTCAGAAGAGACATCCAATGTCTTTACCTTTTTCTGGTGCTTAGCAGGCGTTTGAGTGACATCATAGAACTTAACTGGTAATTAAAACACACTAAAAAAGGCTCAATGCCAACTTGTCTGCGAATGAGGAAAAAGGGGCATTACATCATCTCAACCAATCAGCAGGAAGGAGGACAGCCATTGGCTGAATTTGAGTCACGTGTGAGTTGCTCGGCAGTCCGCGAATACTCAAACCATGATCGCAAACCCACGAATAGTCAAGTGCTTACTGTACACCAATTTTGTATGAAATATGTGTTAAAATTTAAAAAATTATTTATTAAACCATTTAAACATTTTATTAACATATTTATTTATTAAACCATTATTAAACATTTTTTAACACACACACACACACACTTTCTCTCTCTCTCTCTCGCTCTCTCTCTCTCTTTCTTTACCTCTTATACTGTATACACTTTCTGTGTGTTTCTCAGTCTCTCTCTCTCTCTCTCTCTCTCTCTCTCTCTCTCTCTCACACACACACACACACACACACACACACACAATACAGTACAGTACACATTAAAGGTGTATTGTATTGTCTACACATTAAATGTTTATTGTGACGCTGTGAGCTCTGCCCACAAGCAGGACGCCGGCGCATTTTAAGACGTGGAATTCAAAGCGCATTCCCTGCTCAAGAGATTGGAGGTCCAAACTCAACTTTAACTTGATTCCTTCAGGTATCGGAGGTCCAGATGAGCCGCATTTTGCTCACATGCGCCACATTTCTTAAACATTTACTGAATTAAACAACTTAAAAAACTAAACTAAAAACTAAAGAGTTAAGCTTCCTCTCATCTCTGATTGACTCTGTAGGCAGTCTGTCTCTCTCTCTCTCTCGCTCTCTCTCTGTCTCTCACACACACACACAGACACACACACACACACATGCTTGCACATACACACTCTCTCTCACACACATACACACACACACACAAAATTCTTGCCATGCCCACTCGCAATGTGCAGCTGACGGAACAATTCTATTTAAATGTTTAAATGGATGGGATGTTTTATTTAAAGCGGAATTACAGTACCTGTTTGAAAGCTCAGAGGTGCTCATTCAATATTAACTTGCTTCCTTGCGAGATCGGAGGTCTTGTCCCACGGAGCACTCTGTTTTAATATCGTGCCGAAATAATCGCCTCCGTCACTGTATTTCAGCTTTAAGGTCTCCTTCTGGTTCAATATCGTCCCGATTGTATAGGGGTTTTGGCGATAACGAAATATAACGCTGCATGATCAATCTCAAAACAAGCCAACAGTCAACTTTCGTTCACGCGTGTGACAAACAGGAAGTATGGATACAGGAAGTATGGGTAACAGCTGCCTCCTGGCCAATGGGAGGTTGGCGGGGCAGGATGCTGGGAGACAGCCAATGAGAGAGCAACTCAAGCATCGTGTGAAATTTTGATTGGCGCGTTTGAATTTTGAATGGCGCATTTGGCGCTTTTCGTAAGAGGAGGTTGTTTTCGTATCCCGGTCATGAAAACTTAGGAAAATGTTTTTCGTAACTCGGAATTTTTGTACCCAGGGGGTTTCGTAAGTAGGGGACTGACTATATATACACAGTGGTACCTCACTTTACAAAATTAATC
Organism: Plotosus lineatus; assembly: GCA_024760905.1. NCBI lineage: Eukaryota > Metazoa > Chordata > Actinopteri > Siluriformes > Plotosidae > Plotosus > Plotosus lineatus. The sequence continues at coordinate 18,173,991 of CM045743.1, forward strand.
CGTTACAGAGCCTTTTTCGTAACCTGGATTTTTCGTAGTAGAACCGCATTTTACATGTAAAACGCGTGATTCATTCCAAGGCCCCCAATACTACCGTTTAAAAATTATAAAAGCATACCTTTTTGAGGTATTTACTTCGTGTTGATCAGATCTTCTTAGCAGAGTTATAATCTTACAAATGTTTGTGCAAGGTTAAAAACCTGAGGCAAAAAAATAGTTGCAATGAGCACACTTGAAAAACTCATGAACAAGCTGCTGCTCAAGGGATCTGCGTCATCCCTCATAGCCAATGGGAGGCCAGCGGGGCGGGATGTTGGGAGATAGCCAATGGGAGGCCAGCAGGGCGGGATGTTGGGAGCTAGTCAATGAGAGAGCAACTCTTGCATTGTTTGAACTTTTTTTTTTTAATTGACCATGTCTTAGCAGAGTTATAATCTTACAAATGTTTATGCAAGGTCAAAAGCCTGAGCCAAAAAATAAAGTTGCAATGAACAATCTTGAAAAACTCATGAAACAAGCTGCTGCTCAAGGGAGCTGTGTCATCCCTCCTAGCCAATGGGAGGCCAGTGGGGCGGGATGTTGGAAGATAGTCAATGGGAGAGCAGCTCGTGCATTGTTTGAATGTTTGAATGGCGTGTTTGGCACGTGTCGTAAGGAGAACTTGTTTTGTATACAGAGACAAAAAATTTTGGAAAATGTTTTTTCGTAACCTGGATTTTTCGTTTGCTGGCACTATTGTAAAGTGAGGTACCACTGTATGTGTGTGTGTGTGTGTGTGTGTGTGTGTGTGTGTGTGTATACATATAATGTATGTACTAGTCCTTCTCAAAAAATTAGAATATTGTGATAAAGTTCATTATTTTCTGTAATATACTGATAAAAATTAAACTTTCATATATTTTAGATTCATTGCAACTGAAATATTTCAGGTCTTTTATTGTTTTAATACTGATGATTTTGGCATACAGCTCATGAAAACACAAAATTCCTATCTCAAAAAATTAGCATATCATGAAAAGGTACCCTAAACGAGCTATTAACCTAATCATCTGAATCAACCAATTAACTATAAACACCTGCAAAAGATTCCTGAGGCTTTTAAAAACTCCCAGCCTGGTTCATTACTCAAAACCGCAATCATGAGTAAGACTGCCGACCTGACTGCTGTCCAGAAGGCCATCAGTGACACCCTCAAGCAAGCAGGTAAGACACAGAAAGAAATCTCTGAGCGAATAGGCTGTTCCCAGAGTGCTGTATCAAGGCACCTCAGTGGGACGTCTGTGGGAAGGAAAAAGTGTGGCAGAAAACGCTGCACAACCAGAAGAGGTGACCGGACCCTGAGGAAGATTGTGGAGAAGGGCCGATTCCAGACCTTGGGGGACCTGTGGAAGCAGTGGACTGGGCTACAGGTGCCGCATTCCCCAGGTCAAGCCACTTTTGAACCAGAAACGGCAGCAGAAGCGCCTGACCTGAGCCACAGAGAAGCAGCACTGGACTGTTGCTCAGTGGTCCAAAGTACTTTTTTCGGATGAAAGCAAATTTTGCATGTCATTCGGAAATCAAGGTGCCAGAGTCTGGAGGAAGACTGGGGAGACAGAGATGCCAAAATGCCTGAAGTCCAGTGTCAAGTACCCACAGTCAGTGATGGTCTAGAGTGCCATGTCAGCTGCTGGTGTTGGTCCACTGTGTTTTATCAAGGGCAGGGTCAAAGCAGATAGCTATCAGGAGATTTTGGAGCACTTCATGCTTCCATCTGCTGAAAAGCTTTATGGAGATGAAGATTTCATTTTTCAGCACGACCTGGCACCTGCTCACAGTGCCAAAACCACTGATAAATGGTTTACTGACCATCTTATCTTATTACTGTGCTCGATTGGCCTGCCAACTCTCCTGACCTGAACCCCATAAACAATCTGTGGGATATTGTGAAGAGAAAGTTGAGAGACACCAGACCCAACACTGTGGATGAGCTTAAGGCCGCTATCGAAGCATCCTGGGCCTCCGTAACACCTCAGCAGTGCCACAGGCTGATTGCCTCCATGCCACGCCGCATTGAAGCAGTCATTTCTGCAAAAGGATTCCTGACCAAATATTGAGTGCATAACTGAACATAATTATTTGAAGGTTGACTTTTTTGTATTAAAAACACTTTTTTTTTCATTGATTGGATGAAATATGCAAATTTTTTGAGATAGGGATTTTTGGTTTTCATGAGCTGTATGCCAAAATCATCAGTATTCAAACAATAAAAGACCTGAAATATTTCAGTTGGGGTACAATGAATCTAAAATATAGTTTAATTTTTATCAGTACATTACAGAAAATAATGACCTTTATCACAATATGCTAATTTTTTGAGAAGGACTAGTATATGTATGTATGTATACAGACGCTCCCCGACTTACGTTCATCCGTTTTATGTCCCCCCCCCAAAAAAAGTCAAATTTTGAGTTTAGACGTACCTCTGTAGTATGCTGATGTAATGACGCTGCATTCATTATTTACAAACTACAGACTGAGTGTGTGTGTGTGTGTGTGTGTGTGTGTGTATATATATATATATATATATATATATATATATATATCTGTTATATAGCGTGTTACCCTTGTGTTAAGATGTCGTCTCTGTGATCTTTGTGTTTACAATGTTTTGCGGACTTTTGTAACCCTAAGCAAATATGGTTTGTCAGAAGTGTAAGCCTACTAGCATGGGTGCAAGTCTCATACACAGAGATGAATTAACTATCTGCTCAGATCGGCACAATCTACCATACATACTCAGTTAAGCAAAGAGAGTTGTAAAATGAAAACACGAATCCACAAATTATAGAACTTCTTCTTTTCCTTTCGGCTTTTCCCTTCAGGGGTCGCCACAGCGAATCATCTGCCTCCATCTCACCCTATCCTTTGCATCTTCTTCTCTTACACCAACGACCTTCATGTCCTCCTTCACCACATCCATGAATCATCTCTTTGGTCTTCCTCTCGGCCTTTTGCCTGGTAGTTCCAGCCTCAGCATCCTTTTACCAATATACTCACTATCCCTCCTCTGTACATGTCCAAACCATCTCAATCTAGCCTCTCTGACTTTGTCTCCAAAACGTCTTACATGTGCTGTCCCTCTGATATGCTCATTCCTAATCCTATCCATCCTCGTTACTCCCAAAGAGAACCTCAACATTTTCATCTCTGCTACCTCCAACTCTGCCTCCTGTCTTTTCCCCAGGGCCACTGTTTCTAACCCATACAACATCGTTGGCCTCAACACCGTCTTGTACACTTTTCCTTTCATTCTTGCCGATACCCTCCTATCACACATCACACCGGACACTTTTCTCCAAAATGCCTGCACACGCTTCTTGACCTCTTTTCCACACTCCCCATTGCTCTGGATTGTTGAGCCTAAGTACTTAAAATCCTCCACCTTCCTTATCTCTGCTCCCTGTAATCTCACCGTTCCTCTTTGGTCCTTGTCATTCATGCACATGTATTCTACTGTCTTAGTGAGGCTAATCTTCATTCCCCTCCTTTCCAGGGCATACCTCCACCTCTCGAGATTTTCCTGCACTTGTTCTCTGCTCTCACTACAGATCACAATGTCATCTGCAAACATCATAGTCCATGGGGAATCTTGTCTAACCTCGTCTGTCAGCCTGTCCATCACCATAGCAAACAAGAAGGGGCTGAGAGCTGACCCTTGATGCAGTCCCACCTCCACCTTGAACTCTTGTGTCACACCGACAGCACACCTCACCACTGTCTTACATCTCTCATACATGTCCTGCACCACTCTAACATACTTCTCTGCCACTCCAGACTTCCTCATGCAATACCACAGTTCTTCTCTCGGCACCCTGTCATATGCTTTCTCCAGATCCACAAAGGCACAATGCAGCTCCCTCTGACCTTCTCTGTACTTCTCCATTAACATCCTCAAGGCAAACACTGCATCTGTGGTGCTCTTTCTTGGCATGAAACCAAACTGTTGTTCACAAATGCTGACTTCTGCCCTTAGTCTAGCTTCCACTATTCTTTCCCATAACTTCATTGTATGGCTCATCAACTTTATCCCTCTGTAGTTGCCACAACTCTGCACGTCTCCCTTGTTCTTAAAAATGGGCACCAGCACACTTCTCCTCCATTCCTCTGGCATCCTCTCACTCGCTAAGACCTTGTTAAATGTTCTTGTCAGAAAATCTACTGATACCTCTCCTAGACACTTCCATACCTCCACCGGTATGTCATCAGGACCAACTGCCTTTCCATTCTTCATCCTCTTCAATGCCCTCCTCACTTCACCCTTACTAATCTTTGCTACTTCCTGGTCCTCAACAGTCACCTCTTCTACTCTTTTTCTCTCTCATTTTCCTCATTCATCAGCTCTTCAAAGTACTCTTTCCATCTTCCCAGCACACTTCTGTCATCAGTCAATACATTTCCCTCTCTGTCCTTTATCAATCTAACTTGCTGCACGTCCTTCCCATCTCTATTTCTCTGCTGTGCCAACCTGTATAAATCATTTTCTCCCTCCTTATTTTCCAACCGAGCATACAAGTCATCAAACGCGCTCTGTTTGGCCTTTGACACTGCTACCTTTGCCTTACGCTGTGTCTCCCTGTGCTCCTGTTTACTCTCTTCGGTTTTCTCAATGTCCCACTTCTTCTTAGCTAACCTCTTCCTTTGTACACACTCCTGCACTTCCTCATTCCACCACCAAGTCTCCTTATCTACTTTCCTTCCAGATGACACACCAAGTATTCTTCTACCTGTCTCCCTGATCACATTAGCTGTAGTTGTCCAGTCATCTGGAAGCACTTCCTGACCACCCAAAGCCTGTTTCAACTCCTCCTTGAAGACAACCTGACACTCTTCCTTTTTCAACTTCCAGCACTTTGTCTTCTGCTCTGCCTTTGCCTTCTTCACCTTCCTCACCATCAGCATCATCCTGCACACCACCATCCTATGCTGTTTGGCAACACTCTCACCCGCTACTACTTTGCAGTCACTGACTTCCTTTAAATTACATCGCCTGCACAAGATGTAGTCTACCTGTGTGCTCCTACCTCCACTTTTATAAGTCACCCTATGCTCCTCTCTCTTCTGGAAGAAAGTATTCCCCACAGCCATTTCCATCCTTTTTGCAAAATCTACCAACATCTGTCCTTCTGCGTTCCTGTACTGGATACCAAACCTACCCATCACCTCCTCGTCCCCTCTGTTTCCTGCACCAACATGTCCATTGAAGTCTGCCCCAGTGACCACTCTTTCACCTCTGGGGGTACTCTGCATCACTTCATCTAACTCCCTCCAGAATCTCTCCTTCTCTTCTTGCTCACATCCTGTCTGTGGGGCATAAGCACTAACAACATTGACCATCACACCTTTAATTTCTAACTTGAGACTCATCACTCTGTCTGACACTCTTTTCACTTCTAGAACATTCCTGGCAAACTCCTCCTTCAAGATGACGCCGACTCCATTTCTCTTCCCATCCACACCGTGATAAAACAGCTTAAACCCTGCTCCTATGCTTCTAGCCTTGTTACCTTTCCACCTGGTTTCCTGAACACACAGTATGTCCACCTTCCTCCTCTGCATCATGTCAGCCAGCTCTCTACCTTTTCCTGTCATAGTTCCAACATTCAAAGTCCCTACTTTCAGTCCTAGACTCATGCCTTTCCTCTTCTCTCTCTGGCAACGGACACGCCTCCCGCCTCTCCTTCTTCGACCAACAGTAGTCCAATTTCCATCAGCACCCTGTTGGTTGACGGCACTGATGGCGGTCGTTGTTAACCCGGGCCTCGACCGATCCGGTATGTGATTCTTTCTTGTGATTCGCATAGTTTATTTGGCATTTGTTTTACGCCGGATGCCCTTCCTGACGCAACCCTCTGCATTTATCCGGGCTTGGGACCGGCGTGAGGGAGAGACACTGGTTTGTGCCCCCCCCTCACGGCTGCATTGAATCCACAAATTATAGAACAATTACAGATATTTAAAGAGTGTATACTTATTTTTATATTAATATTCATTAGGCTTTGTACTTGTTCTTTGTATGCACCTCTTGAATAAAGTTTACTTACTTATACAAAAGAAAGAACGCTCCGCTTTGCTGGGAGACTGCATTAGTGCAGGCTGTGTTCTAAACGAGTTCAACGGCACCCTTGTGCATTGGAAAAGACCGGAAGTCTATATAACCCACAGCAAGTACATTACTTTTGCAAGTACACTACTTTTGGTATTGAGCGCTTCACATATTGTCAGCGTTGATTGACTGTTTTAAGCTTCATGTAAAGTAACTCGGTGTAAATAAGTGACTTATTTGAAATTAATGTTGATATTATTTGATATTATTTTACAATATTATGTTTATAATAATTGATTTAGGGGTGTTTTATGAGATACAGTAATGGTGTTTATGGATGTATAGTACAGTATGTGCGTCATACGTCACACGTCAAACGTCACTGTAACAACTTGCGTTCACTTTCGGCAGTCCGGAACCAATTAAAAACATAGGTCGGAGAGCGTCTGTGTGTATATATATATATATATATATATATATATAAAATGTATGTGTATATATAAATACACTAAAGAATGGTAATATATCTGACTGACTGTCTGGGAGGTGATGTTATCCTAAGAGGATATACATTCATCAAAACAGTACACAAAATTTCAGGGTTTGAAATCCTCAACAATTCAACTAAATATTTCCCCCAAAATATGAAGAAAGCTACAGAGCATGTTCCTGTTGATAAATGTAAAAAAAAAAAAAAACTCTTAATTTAAACCGCGAGTGAGTTTCTACAGATTACACATTACATATTATGAATTGTACATGAACTTTACCATGATTTAAAAGTGAAAATTAAATCAGTAATAATCTAGTTTTAGCTTACATTACTAATGAGTCTGTGTAGTTTATACGAAACCTCTGCTCGAGGAGACGTCCCACCGCTGTCACACTTCAAACACAGTGGTACCTCGGATATTCAATACTATAAATGCTTATAACAAACATTCAAAAATAATGCATAAGATGTAAATAATTTATAAATACACACACATACAAACACACATGCGCGCGCGTGCACACACTCAGATGCGCGTCTCACATAAAAATGTAAGTAGTTTTGTTGGGTTTTTTGTTTTTGTTTGTTTGGGGGGTTACATAATTATCCTTGTTTTGCTGCAGTTTCCTTAACTTTTCCCCTATTTTTCCTTAATTTCCTTATTTATTTATTTTTCAATTATTTTTGAAAAACCCGCGATGCACTGAAGCCACAGAAACTGAAGCACGAAGTAGCGAGGGATCACTGTATACACTTTCTCATACACACCTCGATAGACTCCCGTATACACGCCCTTGTATACCATTATACACACCCCTATACATACATGCTCCTGCTAACGCTACTCTAAATGATCTGTTACTTTGGAAACGAAAAAGTATTAGAATGACTGCATTAGCAAAATTACTTCTGTTGAATTGCTGTTATTGGGCTCCCGAGTGCCGCATTAACAAGGTGCGTGACGATTGGACATCGCAAATTTGAATCCAGGTTAATATTACAGTCATCCATAGCTGGAAGTCCATGGGAGCTAATTGGTTGAGCTCTCATGGGAGGAAGGAACGGCATAAGCTCAAGTCTCTGTCACTCACAGCGATTACCAGCCAATCATGGATGTCTGTGTGCTCATTCATATGATGGTGTAGATAGCGCTTTCCCTCCAAGTGTGTTAGACCGGCCCCAAATGGACATGCACCACAGTTTGAAAAGAGGCAGGTGGCTAACAATTCATGTCATCGTGGGGGCATGTGCATACTTTTTCCCCTTCCTGATCAGTGGTGGTCATGTGATAGGGAAGGCACTACTTGATGGGTGAAAATTGGATATGACTAAATTAGACAGAAAATGGGTTAAAAAAATAAAAATAAGGACTGCTGTTTTCGAACAAGAATCACCAATCACAATCCAGAACTCATTACATCCTGACCATTCACAGTCCAGCAATCCGCAGTGTGTTTGACATCAGCGTGGGGGTTTTATTGTTTGAACAGAAGGTTTGCAGAAAGTCCTTACTGTAAATAAGGCATAGAAATGCAGAGATTTGAAACCTCAGGTTGGCGTTTGTACAGTTCCACACAGGCTGGAGTCCAAACTGCTTCTGTTTCCAAGTTTAAAAGCCCTTTGAGTTGAAATCCTGTGGGATTTTATGGAAAATAACTTTAGTCTTTTTAAAATAAAAGTCTGTTGAAGTCTGGCTGGATTTCATTTATCTGAGAAAGATGAATTATCTCCAGGGTTTAGTGCGAGTGTGTGTGTGTGTGTGTGTGTGGTTTACTCTCCATAGCTGGACTGGGAGACTTCCTGTCTACATACTGACCAGGAGATGCATAAAGACATATTAAAACTAGATTTTATCAGCAGTCTGCTTCTAATGAGACGTTCACGACTAAAAAACTGACTCAGAATTTTACATTCTTATAGGGTGTGTATGTGTGTGTGTGTGTGTGCTTTCTCTATGGGCTGTCACAAACTACTCTGCACTGTATTTAGAACACCGTCATTTATTATATGTAGAGTTGTGGTTTAGAGTTGGATGGATAGCAAGAAACTGTCTATTAGAACTCTTAAAGGTACTGATTTTGATGGAACGTAACATCAACCAAGATTCTGAGCGAGAGAGAGAGAGAGAGAGAGAGAGAGAGAGAGAGAGAGAGAGAATGTGTGTGTGAGAGAGAAAGACAGAGAGAGAGAGAGAGAGCGAGAGAGAGAGTGTTTAAAAAGTGATTTGTGAAACAGCTCAGGATTGTGTGTTATTGGCTGGCACTCCTGTGATGTCATATCAGTACGTTTCATCAGGACCTTCTGCAGAACAGTAGCCGATGAAACCATCACCAAAACATCTTTTTTTCCTCTCTGATGATTTTTACTTGCAGAACTTACAGAAATGTGTGATTATTCCTCATAGACGTTAGCGAGTGAGTGATGTTAATTAGTTCTCTCTGTTCTCACTGCGCCAACATTACTGTTATTCTCCAAACCACACATCTCAACCTCCTCATCATCCGTGAGCTGTAATCTTCTCTCACCTCATTCTGTGTATGTGTGTCTATGTGTGTGTATGTGAACATGTGTGAAACTTTGTTTTGAGACTGACAGCAGCTGTCTGCCCCTCCCTCACACATTGGGGTTAATCCCGCTGTAAATCTGTGCTGTTTAACTTTGTGACTGTTTGATTGATGGACACAAATTATCAGTTAGTGCTGGATGAAAAGAGCAGCTGCGCCTTAATCACAACGACACAGAACATCTCATAAAACACGGTGCCTGTGGAGTGATAACGGCGAGGGGTGGATCACGAATTTCACATTAAACTCACATCATCTGTTTAGAGTTTAAAAGAACTCGCACTGAAAACATGAACATGATAAATAAACCACTTCTGATGGAAATCAAGTAAACCTGGACTTGGATGATACAAAAATCCTTCATACATTTACAGGTCAGGATAAAACGGATTTACAATCAGAAAGACGCAAAAAATATGCTTAATTCCAGAGAACTGAAATTATTGAAACCTCCTAATATCAGGCCCCCTCCATCATCACCCTCTCCAACATCTCCGATGTCTAAAGTGCCCCAAATGCCTCAAGCATCCCGTACACCCCCAATATCCCGAAAGCACCAACATACTCCATGTCCCCAGCATCCCAATACAACAGCATACCCAACATCCCTCCTGACCCAAATGTCCGCAACATCCTAATGTTCCTAATGCCCCAACATCCCAACATCTCCCAGCGCTCCCAGAATCCTCAGCACACCCAACATCACAAAACCCTCAATGTCCCGAACGCCCCCAATGCCCTCAGTGTATCCAGCACCTCAACTTCCCCAATGTCCCAATGCACCCTGAACAATTACAATCCAGAACTGTGTGTGTATGTGTGTGTGTGTGTGTGTGTGTGTGTGTCCATCCAATCTGTTAACACAATCAAACCTTCATGTGTTTAGTTGTAAGTCTGTTGGGTTTTTACACCCGAGCCTAGTGGCTTAGCCTCGTGGCTCATCAGGCCGGTACTTATCCCCGGTTTCCGTAGCGTGAAGCGACCAGGAGTTCAACTTCCCCTGGATGGGACGCTAGTCCATCGCAGGTTACTTTCCCAGTATGTTTTACTGGTACTCATTTATACTGCTGGGTGAACAGAGGCACACTTGTGGTTGACACCTTGCCCAGGGCTTAGCACAGTGAGGGTCTCAGTGGGATTCGAACTCACAACCTCCTGATCATGAGCGCAGCACCCTAACCACTACACCACCAGCCCCAATGTGTTTCATTGTGATTCTGTTAAACTTTCCCTATTGATGCTGAATAAAGTTACATCATCTTTCCCTTGCAGCTGTCTGATGCTCCTCCTCCTGTTCACGCACCTTGTTCATTCTACCCTGTTCACTCCGTCTTGTTCACTCTCGCTTGTGTGCATTCCCTAGTTGATCCTCAGCTCTGTGGTGGACTAGGGGGCAGGCTCATGGTAGATGAGTGACAGATGGGGAGTCGATATCTCTCACCGTGTCATTGCAAGACTTTCCATTGCATTTAATTCCAACTTGGACATTTTCCCACTTTCCAGGTTTCAAGACATTATTGACTTTCCCGAGGTGCCTGCAGAATTTCTTTAAATTTTCCCCCCGAATTAAAAGAACTTGCTCTTTCTCAAGTGTCAGTTTTAAGTTTGGCAGTGCCGTCTCTGACACGTTTCCCCCTGATTTTTATGCAACTTTAAATTTAACTCCGATTTATTCATGAAACTTTAGTTCATATTCATTCTTTCATTCAATCATTCATTTTCTGAAATGCTTAATCCAGCTTGCTGGGCCTTTGCAGGGCAGAACCAGGCTGACGGCTGTGCAGTTACGTGTGATGAAAGTCAGCGATGGTTCTTTTACACGCCTCTCAACACAGACAGTGAGAGACATGGCTGGATTTTGTTAGCTGTTAGCCCCAGTTAGCTGCACTGGGGACTTTACTTCATATGTTCCGATTAAAATCTGTGCAAACCCTGAAGCCCTGAAGATGACTGAGTGGCCCGGGGGAAATTCAAGGGTTTTAATCCATTCACACCACAGCGGTTGATAATTATAACAAACTTTTATTTATTTAAGGTGGCAGTGGTGGTCTGGTAGTAAGGTGCTGGATTACTGATCCCAAATTCAGGGGTTCAAGCCCCACTGTGAACGGTTGTCACTGCTGTCCCCCAAGTGCACCTGACTGGGTTATCAAAGTGAACTTCGGCCATGTCTCTCATTGTCTCTGGTGAGAGGTTCATGTCAAAGAACCATTACTGACTTTCGTGAAAAGGAGCTGCATGTCTACCTGCATATTTCTGTCCTGTAATGGTCTGGCAAGCTGTCCAGGGTGTACTCTGCCCTCGCCCAGAGTCAGCTGAGATGGGTGTGGTTCAGAAAATGAGTGAATTTATTCAAGAAAAATCGCATTATATTTAGAGTGATGCTTAAATTGAGTGGCTTCTTTATCTTATTTAATTTATGCTTAATTTAATTTTAGTTTATGTTCTTGTAGTTGATTAATTTTTTAATTTTGTTGTTATTTCCAGCGGAGCCGGTGGATGTACTCAAGGTTTTAAACTTTCGCAGTTCTCCAGAGGGAGTAACGAAAACACCGGGTCTGTGTCCCATCAGGAGAGGATCCAAACCTGATGTGGCTTACAGAGTGGACAAGACAGCAAAAATCAGCACCGCAACCAAAAAACTCTTCCCAGGTAATAAAACAAACAAACTGAAACTGGCCCTCTGTAAACAAGCAAACAAACAAACAAATATCAGTATTTAAGAACTACACACGTTTTAAAAACGTTTTAAATTTAAAAAGGAAATACTGGGATCCCTCACTTTCAGAGGTTACTCATTCTCTCTCTCTCTCCCTCACACTCATTCTTTCTCTCTCTTTCTCCCTCACACTCATTCTCTCTCTCTCTCTCTCTCTCTCCCTCACACTCATTCTCTCTCTCTCCTGCACACTCATTCTCTCTCTCCCTCTCTCCCTCACACTCATTCTCTCTCTCCCTCTCTCTCCCTCACACTCATTCTCTCTCTCCCTCTCTCCCTCACACTCATTCTCTCTCTCTCTCTCCCTCACACTCATTCTCTCTCTCTCTCACACTCATTCTCTCTCTCTCTCGCCCTCACACTCATTCTCTCTCTCTCTCCCTCACACTCATTCTCTCTCTCTCTCTCTCGCCCTCACACTCAATCTCTCTCTCTCCCTCTCACTCCTTCTCTCTCTCTCTCCCTCACACTCATTCACTCTCTCTCCCTCACACTCACTCACTCACACTCCCGCACACTCATTCTCTCTCTCTCTCTCCCTCACACTCATTCTCTCTCTGCCTCCCTCACACTCATTCTCTCTCTCTCCCTCACACTCATTCACTCTCTCTCCCTCTCACTCTCTCACTCTCTTCCTCTCTCTCCCTCTCTCCCTCACACTCATTCTCTCTCTCTCTCTCTCCCTCACACTCATTCTCTCTCTCTCTCCCTCACACTCATTCTCTCTCTCCCTCACACTCCTCATTCACTCTCTCTCCCTCACACTCATTCACTCTCTCTCTCTCTCTCTCCTCACACTCATTCACTCTCTCTCTCCTCACACTCCTCACTCATTCTCTCTCCTCACACTCATTCTCTCTCTCCTCACACTCATTCACTCTCTCCCCATCTCACTCATTCACTCTCTCCCCATCTCACTCATTCACTCTCTCCCCATCTCACTCATTCACTCTCTCCCCATCACACTCATTCTATCTCTCTCCCGCACACTCATTCTCTCTCTGCCTCACACTCATTCTCTCTCCCGCACACTCATTCTCTCTCTGCCTCACACTCATTCTCTCTCTCTCTCTCCCTCACCCTCATTCTCTCTCTCTCTCTCCCTCACACTCATTCTCTCTCTCTCTCTCTCCCTCACACTCATTCTCTCTCTCCCCCTCTCCCTCACACTCATTCACTCTCTCTCCCTCCCTCACACTCATTCACTCTCTCTCTCTCCTCACACTCATTCACTCTCTCTCTCTCCCTCACACTCATTCCCTCTCTCTCCATCTCTCCCTCATTCTCTCTCTCCCTCACACTCACTCACTTTCTCTCTCCCTCACACTCTCTCTCTCTCCCTCACACTCATTCTCTCTCCTTCAGACTCATTCGCTCTCTCCGTCACACTCATTCTCTCTCTCCCTCACACTCATTCACTCTCTCTCCCTCCCTTACACTCATTCACTCTCTCTCTCCCTCACACTCATTCACTCTCTCTCCCTCACACTCATTCGCTCTCTCTCCTTCACACTCATTCGCTCTCTCTCCTTCACACTCATTCACTCTCTCTCCTTCACACTCATTCTCTCTCTCTCTCTCCCGCACACTCATTCTCTCTCTCCCGCACACTCATTCTCTCTCTCCCTCACACTCATTCTCTCTCTCCCTCACACTCATTCTCTCTCTCCCTCATACTCATTCACTCTCTCTCCATCTCACTCATTCTCTCTCTCTCCCTCACACTCATTCTCTCTCTCCCTCATACTCATTCACTCTCTCTCTCCCTCAAACTCATTCTCTCTCTCTCCCTCACACTCATTCTCTCTCTGCCTCACACTCATTCACTCTCTCTCCCTCACACTCATTCACTCTCTCTCCATCTCACTCATTCACCCTCTGTCCCTGACACTCATTCACTCTCTCTCCCTCATACTCATTCTCTCTCTCTCCTCACACTCATTCACTCTCTCTCCCTCACACTCATTCTCTCTCTCCCTCAAACTCATTCTCTCTCTCTCTCTCTCCCACACACTCATTCTCTCTCTCTCCCACACACTCATTCTCTCTCTGCCTCACACTCTTTCACTCTCTCTCTCCTCTCACACTCATTCTCTCTCTCCCTCACACTCATTCACTCTCTCTCTCTCTCCCTCACACTCATTCACTCTCTCTCCCTCACACTCATTCTCTCTCTCTCTCTCTCCTCACACTCATTCTCTCTCTCTCTCTCTCCCTCACACTCATTCTCTCTCTCTCTCCCTCCCTCATACACTCATTCTCTCTCTCTCTCCCTTACACTCATTCTCTCTCTCTCTCCCATACACTAATTCACTCTCTCTCCATCTCACTCATTCACCCTCTGTCCCTTACACTCATTCACTCTCTCGTTCACACTCATTCACTCTCTCTCCCTCTCACTCATTCACTCTCTCTCCCTCTCACTCATTCACTCTCTCTCTCCCGCACACTCATTCTCTCTCTCTCTCTCTGCCTCACACTCATTCTCTCTCTGCCTCACACTCATTCTCTCTCTCTGCCTCACACTCATCCACTCTCTCTCTCCCTCACACTCATTCACTCTCTCCATCACACTCATTCACTCTCTCCATCACACTCATTCTCTCTCTCTCCCTCACACTCATTCACTCTCTCTCCCTCCCTTACACTCATTCACTCTCTCTCCCTCCCTTACACTCATTCACTCTCTCTCTCCTTCACACTCATTCGCTCTCTCTCCTTCACACTCATTCGCTCTCTCTCCTTCACACTCATTCTCTCTCCGTCACACTCATTCTCTCTCTCCCTCACACTCATTCTCTCTCTCCCTCACACTCATTCTCTCTCTCCCTCACACTCATTCTCTCTCTCTCCCTCACACTCATCCACTCTCTCCCCATCTCACTCATCCACTCTCTCCCCATCTCACTCATTCACTCTCTCCCTCATACTCATTCACTCTCTCCTTCACTCATTCACTCTCTCTCTCTCTCTCCCTCACACTCATTCACTCTCTCTCCCTCACACTCATTCACTCTCTCTCCATCTCACTCATTCACCCTCTGTCCCTGATACTCATTCACTCTCTCTCCCTCATACTCATTCACTCTCTCTCCCTCACACTCATTCACTCTCTCTCCCTCACACTCATTCTCTCTCTCCCTCACACTCATTCTCTCTCTCTCCCTCACACTCATTCTCTCTCTCTCCCTCACACTCATTCTCTCTCTCCCTCACACTCATTCACTCTCTCTCCCTCACACTAGTTCTCTCTCTCTCTCCCTCACACTCATTCACCCTCTGTCCCTGATACTCATTCACTCCCTCTCTCCCCCTTACACTTAATCACTCTCTCTCCCATACACTAATTCACTCTCTCTCCATCTCACTCATTCACCCTCTGTCCCTTACACTCATTCACTCTCTCGTTCACACTCATTCACTCTCTCTCCCTCTCACTCATTCTCTCTCTGCCTCACACTCATTCTCTCTCTCTGCCTCACATTCATTCTCTCTCGCTGCCTCACACTCATTCTCTCTCTCTCTGCCTCACACTCATTCACTCTCTCCCCATCTCACTCATTCACTCTCTCTCCCTCTCACTCATTCACTCTCTCTCCCTCTCACTCATTCACTCTCTCTCTCCCTCTCACTCACTCTCTCTCTCTCCCTCACACTCACTCACTTTCTCTCTCCTTCACACTCACGCTCTCTCTCTCCTTCACACTCATTCTCTCTCTCCCGCACACTCATTCTCTCTCTCCCGCACACTCATTCTCTCTCTCTCTCCCGCACACTCATTCGCTCTCTCCCGCACACTCATTCTCTCTCTCCCGCACACTCATTCGCTCTCTCTCCTTCACACTCATTCGCTCTCTCCCGCACACTCATTCTCTCTCTCTCTCCATCACACTCATTCTCTCTCTCTCTCCATCACACTCATTCTCTCTCTCCATCACACTCATTCATGCTCTCCCTCAGACTTATTCACTCTCTCTCCCTCTATCACTCATTCACTCTCTCTCCCTCTATCACTCATTCACTCTCTCTCTCCCTCACACTCATTCACTCTCTCTCGACCTCATACTCATTCACTCTCTCTCCCTCTCACTCATTCACTCTCTCTCCCTCACACATTACTTCTGTCTCCCTCACTCTTCCTCACATTCATTAACTCTCTCCCTCACACGCATTCACTGTCTCCCTCGCATATTCATTCTCTCTCCATCACACTCATCCATTCTCTCTCCTTCACATTCATCCACTCTCTCTCCCTTACATTCATTCCCTCTCTCCCTTACACTCATTCACTCTCTCCATCACACTCATTCTCTCTCTGCCTCACACTCATTCTCTCTCTCTCCCTCACGATTATTCACTTTTTCTGGCTCACAATCATTCACTCTCTTTCTCCCTCACACTCATTCACTCTCTCCCTCGCACATTCATTCTCTCTCCCTCACACTCATTCACTCTCTCTCTCCCTCACATTCATTCACTCTATTTCTCCCTCACACTCATTCTCTCTCTCTCCCTCACATTCATTCACTCTCTCTCTCCCTCACACTCATCCACTCTCTCTCCCTCACACTCAATCTCTCTCTCGCCCTCACACTCATTCTCTCTCTCTCCCTCTCACTCATTCTCTCTCTCTCTCCCTCACACTCATTCACTCTCTCTCCCTCCCTCACACTCATTCACTCTCTCTCTCTCCGTCACACTCATTCTCTCTCTCCCTCACACTCATTCTCTCTCTCCCTCACACTCATTCTCTCTCTCTCCCTCACACTCATTCACTCTCTCTCTCTCTCCTCATTCTCTCTCTCTCTCTCTCCCGCACACCCATTCTCTCCCTCTCTCCCGCACTCTCATTCTCTCTCTCTCTCTCTCTCTCTCTCCCTCACACTCATTGTCTCTCTCTGTCACACTCATTCACTCTCTCCCTCACACTCATTCACTCTCTCTCTCTCCCTCTATCAGTCATTCACTCTCTCTCCCTCATTCTCCTTCACTCTTTCCCTCATACTCATTCACTCTCTCTCCCTTCACTCATTCACTCACTCTCTCTCCCTCACACTCAATATCTCTCTCTCTCTCCCTCACACTCAATCTCTCTCTCTCTCCCGCACACTCATTCTCTCTCTCTCCCGCACACTCATTATCTCTCTCTCCCGCACACTCATTCTCTCTCTCCCGCACACTCATTCTCTCTCCCGAACACTCATTCGCTCTCTCTCCCGCACACTCACTCACTCTCTCTCCCGCACACTCATTCTCTCTCTCTGCCTCACACTCATTCTCTCTCTCTGCCTTACACTCATTCTCTCTCTCTGCCTCACACTCATTCACTCTCTCCCCATCTCACTCATTCACTCTCTCCCCATCTCACTCATTCACTCTCTCTCCCTCACACTCATTCTCTCTCCATCACACTCGTTCACTCTCTCTCCCTCACACACTCATTCACTCTCTCTCCCCTCATACTCATTCACTCTCTCTCCCTCACACTCATTCATTTTCCCTCCCTCACACTCATTCATTTTCCCTCCCTCACACTCATTCACTCTCTCTCTCCCTCACACTCATTCTTTCTCTGCCTCACACTCATTCACTCTCTCTCCCTCACACTCATTCACTCTCTCTCCCTCACACTCATTCACTCTCTCTCCCTCACACTCATTCACTCTCTCTCCCTCACACTCATTCACTCTCTCTCCCTCACACTCATTCACTCTCTCCCTCACACTCATTCACTCTCTCTCCCTCTCACTCATTCATTTTCTCTCCCTCATACTCATTCACTCTCTCTCTCCCTCACAGTCATTCACTCTCTCTCCCTCACACTCATTCACTCTCTCCCTCGCACATTGATTCACTCTCCCTCACACTCACCTACTCTCTCTCCCTCACACATTCATTTTCTCTCCCTCATACTCATCCACTCTCTCTCTCCCTCACACTCATTCACTCTCTCACTGACACTCATCCACCCTTTCTCCCTCACACTCATTCACTCTCTCTCCCTCACACTCATTCACTCTCTCTCCCTCACACTCATTCACTCTCTCTCCCTCACACTCATCCACTCTCTCCCTCGCACATTCATTCTCTCTCCCTCGCATATTCATTCTCTCTCCCTCGCATATTTATTCTCTCTCCCTCACACTCATCCATCCGCTGTCCCTCACACATTTATTTTCTCTCCCTCACACTCATTCACTCCCTCTCCCTCACACATTCATTTTCTCTCCCTCACACTCATTCTCTCTCTCTCTCCCTCACACTCATTCACTCTCTCTCCTCCACACTCATTTCTCTCTCTCTCTCCCTCACACTCATTCTCTCTCTCTCACACCACACTCATTCTCTCTCTCTCTCTCACACTCATCCATTCTCTCTCCCTCACACTCATTCAGTCTCTCTCCCTCACACTCATCACTCTCTCTCTCCCTCACACTCATCCACTTCTCTCTCCCCTCACACTCATTCTCTCTCTGCCTCACACTCATTCACTCTCTCCCCATCTCACTCATTCACTCTCTCCCCATCACACTCATTCTCTCTCTCTCCCGCACACTCATTCTCTCTCTGCCTCACACTCATTCTCTCTCTGCCTCACACTCATTCACTCTCTCCTTCACTCATTCACTCTCCCTCACGCTCATTCACTGTCTCCCTCGCACATTGATTCACTCTCCCTCACACTCGTTCAGTCTCTTTCCCTCACACTCGTTCAGTCTCTTTCCCTCACACTCATCCATGCTCTTTCCCTCACACTCATCCATTCTTTCTCCCTCACACTCATCCACTCTCTCTCCCTCACACTCATCCACTCTCTCCCTCACACTCATTCACACTCTCTCCCGCACACTCATTCAGTCTCTCTCCCTCACACTCATTCAATCTCTCTCTCATACTCATCCATACTCTCTCCCTCACACTCATCCATTCTCTCTTCCTCACACTCATCCACTCTCTCTCCCTCACACTCATCCACTCTCTCTTCCCTCACACTCATCCACTCTCTCTCCCGCACACTCATCCATTCTCTCTCCCTTCGCACCTCATCCATTCTCTCTCCTCTTCGCACTCCATCCACTCTCTCCCCTCGCACTCATCCACTCTCTCCCTCACACTCCATCTCACTCTCTCCCCTCACACTCATTCACTCTCTCCCTCACACTCCATTCACTCTCTCTCCCTCACACTCATTCTCTCTCTTCTCCTCACACTCATTCACTCTATCTCCCTCTCACCTCATCCACTCTCTCTCCCTCACACCCATCCATTCTCTCTCCCTCACACTCATTCACTCTCTGTCCCTCACACTCATTCACTCTCTCTCCCTCACACCCATTCCCTCTCTCTCCTCACACTCATTCACTCTCTCTCCCTCACCCCCATCCCCTCTCTCCCTCACACTCATTCACTCTCTCCCTCATACTCATTCACTCTCTCCCTCACACTGATTCACTCTCTCCCTCATACTCATTCACTCTCTCCCTCACACTCATCCACTCTCTCTCCCTCACACTCATCCACTCTCTCTCCCTCACACCCATCCACTCTCTCTCCCTCACACCCATCCACTCTCTCTCCCTCACACCCATCCACTCTCTCTCCCTCAGACCCATCCACTCTCTCTCCCTCAGACCCATCCACTCTCTCTCCCTCACACTCATCCACTCTCTCCCCATCTCACTCATCCACTCTCTCCTTCACAATCATTCACTCTCTTTCTCCCTCACACTCATCCACTCTCTCTCGCTCACACGGTAATTCTCTCTCCCTCACATTCATTCCCTCTCTCCCTTACACTCATTCACTCTCTCCATCACACTCATTCTCTCTCTCCCTCACACTCATTCTCTCTCTCTCTCCCTCACACTCATTCACTCTCTCTCCTCACACTCATTCTCTCTCTGTACCTCACACTCACCCACTCTCTCCCTCACACTCATTCACTCTCTCTATCTCACACTCATTCACTCTCTCCCTCATTCTCATCCACTCTCTCTCCCTCACAGTCATAAACTCTTTCTCCCTCACACTCACTCATTCCACTCTCTCTCCCTCACACCCATACACACTCTCTCTCCCTCACACTCATTCAGACTTGCTCTCATTCCAGACTCTCTCTCCCTCACACTCATTCAGACTCTCTCTCCCTCACACTCATTCAGACTCTCTCTCCCTCAAACTCATTCACTCTCTCTCCCTCACACTCATTCACTCTCTCTCCCTCAAACTCACTCATCCATTCCCTCTTCCTCAAACTCATCCATTCTCTCTCCGTCACACTCATCCATTCTCTCTCCCTCACACTCATCCATTCTCTCTCCCTCACACTCATCCATTCTCTCTTCCTCACACTCATCCATTCTCTCTCCCTCACACTCATTCCTTCACTCTGTCTCCCTCACACTCATCCTTTCTCTTCCTCACACTCATTCACTCTCTGTCCCTCCACTCATTCACTCTCTCTCTCTCCCTCACACCCATCCCCTCTCTCCCTCATATTCAAACACTCTCTCTCCCTCACACTCATCCACTCTCTCTCCCTCATACTCATCCACTCTCTCTCCCTCATACTCAGCCACTCTCTCTCATACTCATCCACTCTTTCTCCCTCACACTCATCCACTCTTTCTCCCTCACACTCCTTATTCTCTCTCCTCACACTCATTCATTCTCTTTCCCTCACACTCATTCATTCGCTTTCTCCTCAAACTCATTCACTCTCTCTCCCTCACACTCATTCAATCTCTCTCCCTCACACTCATTCACTCTCTCCCTCACACAATCATTCTGTCTCCCTCACACTCAACCACTCTCTCTCCCTCACACTCATCCATTCTCTCTCCCTCACACTCATCCACTCTCTCTCCCTCACACTCATCCACTCTCTCTCCCTCACACTCATCCACTCTCTCTCCCTCACATTCATTCACTCTATTTCTCCCTCACACTCATCCACTCTCTCTCTCCCTCACACTCACTCACTCTTCTGCACACTCACTCACTCTCTCTCCCGCACACTCACTCACTCTCTCTCCCACACACTCACTCACTCTCTCTCCCGCACACTCACTCTCTCTTCCGCACACTCATTCTCTCTCCCTCACACTCATTCTCTCTCTCTCCCTCACACTCATTCTCTCTCTCTCTCTCCCTCACACTCATTCTCTCTCTGCCTCCCTCACACTCATTCTCTCTCCCTCGCACTCATTCTCTCTCTCTCTCCTGCACACTCATTCTCTCTCTGCCTCACACTCATTCTCTCTCTCTGCCTCACACTCATTCTCTCTCGCTGCCTCACACTCATTCTCTCTCTCCGCCTCACACTCATTCACTCTCTCTCATCTCCCTCACACTTATTCACTCTCTCTCCCTCACACTCACCTCCTCTCTCTCCTTCACACATTCATTTTCTCTCCCTCATACTCTTCCTCTCTCTCTCCCTCGCACCCATCCACTCTCTCTCCCTCGCACCCATCCTCTCTCTCTCCCTCACACCCATCCACTCTCTCTCCCTCACACTCATCCACTCTCTCCCCATCTCACTCATCCACTCTCTCTGCCTCACACTCATCCATTCCCTCTCTCCTCAAACTCACTCATCCATTCTCTCTCCATCACACTCATCCATTCTCTCTCCCTCACACTCATCCATTCTCTCTCTCTCTCTCACACTCATCCATTCTCTCTCTCTCACACTCATTCACTCTCTATCCATTCACTCTCTCCTCACACTCATTCCTTCACTCTGTCTCCCTCACACTCATCCTTTTCTTCCTCACACTCATTCACTCTCTGTTCCTCCACTCATCCACTCTCTCTCCCTCATACTCATCCATTCTCTCTCCCTCACACTCATTCACTCTCTCCCTCACACAATCATTCTGTCTCCCTTACACTCTACCACTCTCTCTCCCTCACACTCATCCATTCTCTCTCCCTCACACTCATCCATTCTCTCTCCCTCACACTCATCCATTCTCTCTCCCTCACACTCATCCACTCTCTTCCTCACACTCATCCACTCTCTTCCTCACACTCATCCATTCTCTCTCCCTCACACTCATCCAATCTCTCTCTCTCCCTCACACTCATCCACTCTCTCCCTCACACTCATCCACTCGCTCTCCCTCACACTCATTCACTCGCTCTCCCTCACTCGCTCTCTCTCTCCTCACACTCATTCACTCTCTCTCCCTCACACTCATCCATTCTCTCTCCCTCACACTCATCCATTCTCTCTTCCTCAAACTCACTCATCCATTCTCTCTCCGTCACACTCATCCATTCTCTCTCTGCCTCACACTCATCCATTCTCTCTCTCACACTCATTCTCTCTCTCTATCCCTCACACTCATTCCTTCACTCTTTCTTCCTCACACTCATTCACTCTCTGTCCCTCCACTCATCCATTCTCTCTCCCTCACACCCATTCTCTCTCTCCCCTCACACTCATCCACTCTCTCTCTCCCTCATACTCATTCTCTCTCTCTCTCTCCTCACACTCATTCACTCTCTCCCTCACACAATCATTCTGTCTCCCTTACACTCAACCACTCTCTCTCTCCTCACACTCATCCATTCTCTCTCCATCACACTCATCCATTCTCTCTCCCTCACACTCATCCATTCTCTCTCCCTCACACTCATCCATTCTCTCTGTCACACTCATCCATTCTCTCTCCCTCACACTCATCCACTCTCTTCCTCACACTCATCCATTCTCTTTCCCTCACACTCATCCAATCTCTCCCTCACACTCATCCACGTTCTTCCTCACACTCATGCACTCTCTCTCCCTCACACTCATTCACACTCTCTCCCTCATCTCCCTCACACTTATTCACTTATTCTCTCTCCCTCACACTCATTCACTCGCTCTCCCTCACACTCATTCACTCGCTCTCCCTCACACTCATTCACTTTTTCTCCCTCACACTCATTCACTCTCTCCCTCATACTCATTCACTCTCTCCTTCACTCTCTCCTTCACACTCATCCACTCTCTCTCCCTCACACTCATCCACTCTCTATCCCTCACACTCATCCACTCGCTCTCCCTCACACTCAACCACTCTCTCTCCCTCACACTCATCCATTCTCTCTCCCTCACACTCATCCATTCTCTCTGTCACACTCATCCATTCTCTCTCCCTCACACTCATCCACTCTCTTCCTCACACTCATCCACGTTCTTCCTCACACTCATGCACTCTCTCTCCCTCACACTCATTCACACTCTCTCCCTCACACTCATTCTCACACTCTCCCTCATCCCCCTCCCACTTCTTCACCCTCTCTCCCTCCCACTCAACCATCCTCTCTACCTCACACTCATCCATTCCCTCTTCCTCAAACTCACACTCATCCATTCCCTCTTCCTCAAACTCACTCATCCATTCTCTCTCCCTCACACTCATCCATTCTCTCTCCCTCACACTCATCCATTCTCTCTCACACTCATCCATTCTCTATCCCTCACACTCATTCCTTCACTCTGTCTCCCTCACACTCATCCTTTTTCTTCCTCACACTCATTCACTCTCTGTCCCTCCACTCATCCATTCTCTCTCCCTCACACCCATTCTCTCTCCCTTACACTCATCCACGCTCTCTCCCTCATACTCATCCATTCTCTCTCCCTCACACTCATTCACTCTCTTCCTCACACCCATCCACTCTCTCTCCCTCACACTCATCCATTCTCTATCCCTCACACTCATTCCTTCACTCTCTCTCCCTCACACTCATTCAGTCTCTCTCCCTCACACTCATCTACTCTCTCTCTCCCTAACACTCATTCACTCTCTCCCTCGCACATTCATTCTCTGTACCTCACACTCACCCACTCTCTCTCCCTCACACATTCATTTTCTCTATCTCACACTCATTCACACTCTCTCCCTCACACTCATCCACTGTCTCTCCCTCACACCCATCCACTCTCTCTCCCTCACACTCATTCAGTCTCTATCCCTTACACTCATCCATTCTCTTTCCCTCATACTCTTCCATCCTCTCCCTCACACTCATTCACACTCTCTCCCGCACACTCATTCAGTCTCTCTCCCTCACACTCATTCAATCTCTCTCTCATACTCATCCATACTCTCTCCCTCACACTCATCCATTCTCTCTCCCTCACACTCATCCACTCTCTCTTCCCTCACACTCATCCACTCTCTCTCCGCACACTCATCCACTCTCTCTCCGCACACTCATCCATTCTCTCTCCCCTTCGCACCCTCATCCATTCTCTCTCCTCTTCGCACCCATCCACTCTCTCCCCTCGCACCCATCCACTCTCTCCCCTCGCACCCATCCACTCTCTCCCCCTCGCACCCATCCACTCTCTCTCCCTCGCACCCATCCACTCTCTCTCCCTCGCACTCATTCACTTTCTGTCCCTCACACCCATCCACTCTATCTCCCTCACACCCATCCACTCTCTCTCCCTCACACCCATCCATTCTCTATCCCTCACACTCATTCACTTTCTGTCCCTCCACTCATTCACTCTCTCTCCCTCACACCCATCCCCTCTCTCCCTCACACTCAATCACTCTCTCTCCCTCACATTCATCCATTCTCTCTCCCTCACACTCACCGACTCTCTCTCCCATACACTCATTCTCTCTCCATCACACTCATTCACTCTGTCCCTCATACTCATTCACTCTGTCCCTCATACTCATCCACTCTCTCTCCCTCACACTCATCCACTCTCTCCCCCTCACACTCATCCACTCTCTCCCCCGCTCACACTCATCCACTCTCTCCCCCTCACACTCATCCACTCTCTCCCTCACACTCATCCACTCTCTCTCCCACTCACACTCATCCACTCTCTCTCCCTCGCACCCATCCACTCTCTCTCCCTCGCACCCATCCACTCTCTCTCCCTCGCACCCATCCACTCTCTCTCCCTCACACTCATCCACTCTCGCTCTCCCTAACGCTCATTCAGACTCGCTCTCCCTCACACTCATTCAGACTCGCTCTCCCTCACACTCATTCACTCGCTCTCCCTCACACTCATCCACTCGCTCTCTCCCTAACGCTCATTCACTCTCTCCCTCGCACATTCATTCTCTGTACCTCACACTCACCCACTCTCTCCCTCACACATTCATGTTCTCTATCTCACACTCATTCACAGTCTCTCCCTCATTCTCATCCACTGTCTCTCCCTCACAGTCATAAACTCTTTCTCCCACAGACTCATCCACTCTCTCTCCCTCACACCCATACACACTCTCTCCCTCACACTCATTCAGACTTGCTCTCATTCAGACTCGCTCTCCCTCACACTCATTCAGACTCGCTCTCCCTCACACTCATTCAGACTCGCTCTCCCTCAAACTCATTCACTCGCTCTCCCTCACACTCATTCACTCGCTCTCCCTCAAACTCACTCATCCATTCCCTCTTCCTCAAACTCATCCATTCTCTCTCCGTCACACTCATCCATTCTCTCTCCGTCACACTCATCCATTCTCTCTCCCTCACACTCATCCATTCTCTCTTCCTCACACTCATCCATTCTCTTTCCCTCACACTCATTCCTTCACTCTGTCTCCCTCACACTCATCCTTTTTCTTCCTCACACTCATTCACTCTCTGTCCCTCCACTCATTCACTCTCTCTCCCTCACACCCATCCCCTCTCTCCCTCATATTCAAACACTCTCTCTCCCTCACACTCATCCACTCTCTCTCCCTCATACTCATCCACTCTCTCTCCCTCATACTCAGCCACTCTCTCTCATACTCATCCACTCTTTCTCCCTCATACTCATCCACTCTTTCTCCCTCACACTCACTTATTCTCTCTCCCTCACACTCATTCATTCGCTTTCCCTCACACTCATTCATTCGCTTTCCCTCAAACTCATTCACTCGCTCTCCCTCACACTCATTCAATCGCTCTCCCTCACACTCATTCACTCTCTCCCTCACACAATCATTCTGTCTCCCTCACACTCAACGACTCTCTCTCCCTCACACTCATCCATTCTCTCTCCCTCACACTCATCCATTCTCTCTGTCACACTCATCCATTCTCTCTCCCTCACACTCATCCACTCTCTTCCTCACACTCATCCACTCTCTTCCTCACACTCATCCACGTTCTCTCCCTCACACTCATCCACACTCTCTCCCTCATCTCCCTCACACTTATTCACTCTCTCTCCCTCATCTCCCTCACACTTATTCACTCTCTCTCCCTCACACTCATCCACTCGCTCGCCCTCACACTCATCCACTCGCTCTCCCTCACACTCATCCACTCGCTCCCCCTCACACTCATTCACACTCTCTCCCTCATCTCCCTCACACTTATTCACTCTCTCTCCCTCATCTCCCTCACACTTATTCACTCTCTCTCCCTCACACTCATCCATTCTCTCTCCCTCACACTCATCCACTCACTCTCCCTCACACTCATCCACTCGCTCTCCCTCACACTCATCCACTCACTCTCCCTTACACTCATCCACTCGCTCTCCCTCACACTCATCCACTCGCTCTCCCTCACACTCATTCACTCGCTCTCCCTCACACTCATCCATTCTCTCTACCTCACACTCATCCATTCCCTCTTCCTCAAACTCACTCATCCATTCTCTCTCCATCACACTCATCCATTCTCTCTCCCTCACACTCATCCATTCTCTCTCTCTCACACTCATCCATTCTCTCTCTCTCACACTCATCCATTCTCTATCCCTCACACTCATTCCTTCACTCTGTCTCCCTCACACTCATCCTTTTTCTTCCTCACACTCATTCACTCTCTGTTCCTCCACTCATCCACTCTCTCTCCCTCATACTCATCCATTCTCTCTCCTCACACTCATTCACTCTCTCCCTCACACAATCATTCTGTCTCCTTACACTCAACCACTCTCTCTCCCTCACACTCATCCATTCTCTCTCCCTCACACTCATCCATTCTCTCTCCCTCACACTCATCCATTCTCTCTCCCTCACACTCATCCACTCTCTTCCTCACACTCATCCACTCTCTTCCTCACACTCATCCATTCTCTCTCCCTCACACTCATCCAATCTCTCCCTCACACTCATCCACTCGCTCTCCCTCACACTCATCCACTCGCTCTCCCTCACACTCATTCACTCGCTCTCCCTCACACTCATCCATTCTCTCTTCCTCAAACTCACTCATCCATTCTCTCTCCGTCACACTCATCCATTCTCTCTGTCACACTCATCCATTCTCTCTCCCTCACACTCATCCATTCTCTCTCTCTCACACTCATCCATTCTCAATCCCTCACACTCATTCCTTCACTCTGTCTCCCTCACACTCATCCTTTTTCTTCCTCACACTCATTCACTCTCTGTTCCTCCACTCATTCACTCTCTCTACCTCACACCCATTCTCTCTCCCTTACACTCATCCACTCTCTCTCCCTCATACTCATCCATTCTCTCTCCCTCACACTCATTCACTCTCTCCCTCACACAATCATTCTGTCTCCCTTACACTCAACCACTCTCTCTCCCTCACACTCATCCATTCTCTCTCCCTCACACTCATCCATTCTCTCTTCCTCACACTCATCCACTCTCTTCCTCTCACACTCATCCATTCTCTCTCCCTCACACTCATCCAATCTCTCCCTCACACTCATCCACTCGCTCTCCCTCACACTCATTCACTCGCTCTCCCTCACTCGCTCTCCCTCACACTCATTCACTCGCTCTCCCTCACACTCATCCATTCTCTCTCCCTCACACTCATCCATTCCCTCTTCCTCAAACTCACTCATCCATTCTCTCTCCGTCACACTCATCCATTCTCTCTCCCTCACACTCATCCATTCTCTCTCTCACACTCAGCCATTCTCTATCCCTCACACTCATTCCTTCACTCTTTCTTCCTCACACTCATTCACTCTCTGTCCCTCCACTCATCCATTCTCTCTCCCTCACACCCATTCTCTCTCTCTTACACTCATCCACTCTCTCTCCCTCATACTCATCCATTCTCTCTCCCTCACACTCATTCACTCTCTCCCTCACACAATCATTCTGTCTCCCTTACACTCAACCACTCTCTCTCCCTCACACTCATCCATTCTCTCTCCATCACACTCATCCATTCTCTCTCCCTCACACTCATCCATTCTCTCTCCCTCACACTCATCCATTCTCTCTCCCTCACACTCATCCATTCTCTCTGTCACACTCATCCATTCTCTCTCCCTCACACTCATCCACTCTCTTCCTCACACTCATCCATTCTCTTTCCCTCACACTCATCCAATCTCTCCCTCACACTCATCCACGTTCTTCCTCACACTCATGCACTCTCTCTCCCTCACATTCACACTCTCTCCCTCATCTCCCTCACACTTATTCACTCTCTCTCCCGCACACTCATCCACTCGCTCTCCCTCACACTTATTCACTTATTCTCTCTCCCTCACACTCATTCACTCGCTCTCCCTCACACTCATTCACTCGCTCTCCCTCACACTCATTCACTTTTTCTCCCTCACACTCATTCTGTCTCCCTCACACTTATTCACTCTCTCTCCCTCACACTCATCCATTCTCTCTCCCTCACGCTCATCCACTCGCTCTCCCGCACACTCATCCACTCGCTCTCCCTCACACTCATCCACTCGCTCTCCCTCACACTCAACCACTCTCTCTCCCTCACACTCATCCATTCTCTCTCCCTCACACTCATCCATTCTCTCTCCCTCACACTCATCCATTCTCTCTGTCACACTCATCCATTCTCTCTCCCTCACACTCATCCACTCTCTTCCTCACACTCATCCACTCTCTTCCTCACACTCATCCACGTTCTTCCTCACACTCATGCACTCTCTCTCCCTCACACTCATTCACACTCTCTCCCTCACACTCATTCACACTCTCTCCCTCATCTCCCTCACACTTATTCACTCTCTCTCCCTCACACTCATCCATTCTCTCTACCTCACACTCATCCATTCCCTCTTCCTCAAACTCACACTCATCCATTCCCTCTTCCTCAAACTCACACTCGTCCATTCCCTCTTCCTCAAACTCACTCATCCATTCTCTCTCCCTCACACTCATCCATTCTCTGTCCCTCACACTCATCCATTCTCTCTCACACTCATCCATTCTCTATCACACTCATTCAGTCTCTATCCCTCACACTCATCCCTTCACTCTGTCTCCCTCACACTCCTCCTTTTTCTTCCTCCCACTCACTCACCCTCTGTCCCTCCACTCCTCCATTCTCTCTCCCTCACACCCATTCTCTCTCCCTTACACTCATCCACTCTCTCTCCCTCATACTCATCCATTCTCTCTCCCTCACACTCATTCACTCTCTCCCTCACACAATCATTCTGTCACCCTTACACTCACCCACTCTCTCTCCCTCTCACTCATCCATTCTCTCTCCCTCACACTCATCCATTCTCTCTCCCTCACACTCATCCACTCTCTCTCCCTCACACTCATCCACTCTCTTCCTCACACTCATCCACTCTCTTCCTCACACTCATCCATTCTCTTTCCCTCACACTCATCCAATCTCTCCCTCACACTCATCCACGTTCTTCCTCACACTCATGCACGCTCTCTCCCTCACCTCATTCACACTCTGTCCCTCATCTCCCTCACACTTATTCACTCTCTCTCCCTCACACTCATCCATTCTCTCTCCCTCACTCTCATCCACTCGCTCTCCCTCACACTCACTTATTCTCTCTCCCTCACACTCATTCACTCGCTCTCCCTCACACTCATTCACTCGCTCTCCCTCACACTCATTCACTCGCTCTCCCTCACACTTATTCTCTTGCTCTCCCTCACACTCATTCACTCGCTCTCCCTCACACTCATTCACTCCCTCTACCTCACACTCATTCACTCGCTCTACCTCACACTCATCCACTCTCTCTCTCCCTCTCTCTCTCCCTCGCACTCATCCATTCTCTCTCCCTCACACTCATTCACTCTCTCCCTCACACACTAATTCTGTCTCCCTCACATTCCCCCACTCTCTCTCCCTCACACATTCATTTTCTCTCTCTCAGTCATTCACACTCTCTCACTCACACTCATCCACTATCTCTCCCTCACACTCATCCACTCTCTCTCCCACAGACTCATCCACTCTCTCTCTCTCTCTCACACCCATCCATTCTCTCTCCCTCACATTCATTCACTCTATTCCTCACATTCATTCACTCTCTCTCCCTCACACCCATCCACTTTCTCTCCCTCACACTCATTCAGTCTCTATCCCTCACACTCATCCATTCTATCTCCCTTACACTCATCCATTCTATCTCCCTCACACTCATCCATTCTCTCTCCCTCACACTCATCCATTCTCTATCCCTCACACTCATTCCTTCACTCTGTCTCCCTCACACTCATCCTTTTTCTTCCTCACACTCGTTCACTCTCTGTCCCTCCACTCATCCACTCTCTCTCCCTCACACCCATCCCCTCTCTCCCTCATATTCAAACACTCTCTCTCCCTCACACTCATCCATTCTCTCTTCTTACACTCATCCACTCTCTCTCCCTCACACTCATCCATTCTCTCTCCATCACACTCATCCATTCTCTCTCCTTCACACCCATCCACTCTCTCTCCCTCACACTCATTCAGTCTCTATCCCTCACACTCATCCATTCTCTTTCCCTCACACTCATCCATTCTCTATCCCTCACACTCATTCCTTCACTCTGTCTCCCTCACACTCATCCTTTTTCTTCCTCACACTCATTCACTCTCTGTCCCTCACTCATTCACTCTCTCTCCCTCACACCTATCTCTCTCCCTCACACCCATCCCTCTCTCCCTCACACTCATCCATTCTCTCTCCCTCACACTCATCCATTCTCTCTCCCTCACACTCATCCATTCTCTCTCCCTTACACTCATCCACTCTCTCTCCCTCACACTCATTCACTCGCTCTCCCTCACTTTCATTCACTCGCTCTCCCTCACACTCATTCACTCGCTCTCCCTCACACTGATTCACTCGCTCTCCCTCACACTCATTCACTCGCTCTACCTCACACTCATCCATTCTCTTTCCCTCACACTCATCCATTCCCTCTTCCTCAAACTCATCCATTCTCTTTCCCTCACACTCATCCATTCTCTATCCCTCACACTCATTCCGTCACTCTCTCTCTCTCTCTCTCTCTCTCCCCCTCACCCCCATCCACTTTCTCTCTCCTCTCTCTCTCCCTCGCACTCATCCACTCTCTCTCTCCCTCATACTCATTCACTTTCTCCCTCACACAGTAATTCTGTCTCCCTCACACTCCCCCACTCTCTCTCCCTCACACATTCATTTTCTCTCTCTCAGTCATTCACACTCTCTCCCTCACACTCATCCACTATCTCTCCCTCACACTCATCCACTCTCTCTCCCACAGACTCATCCACTCTCTCTCTCACACCCATCCACTCTCTCTCCCTCACATTCATTCACTCTATTCCTCACACCCATCCATTCTCTCTCCCTTACACTCATTCAGTCTCTATCCCTCACACTCATCCATTCTATCTCCCTTACACTCATCCATTCTCTTTCCCTCATATTCTTCCATTCTCTCCCTCACACTCATTCACTCTCTCTCCCTCACAATCATTCACTCTCTCTCCCTCACACCTATTCCTTCACTCTGTCTCCCTCACACTCATCCTTTTTCTTCCTCACACTCATTCACTCTCTCTCCCTCACACCCATCCCCTCTCTCCCTCATATTCAAACACTCTCTCTCCCTCACACTCATCCATTCTCTCTCCCTTACACTCATCCACTCTCTCTCCTCACACTCATCCATTCTCTCTCCGTCACACTCATCCATTCTCTCTCCGTCACACTCATCCATTCTCTCTCCGTCACACTCATTCACTCTCTGTCCCTCACACTCATCCATTCTCTCTCCCTCACACTCATCCATTCTCTCTCCCTCACACTCATCCATTCTCTCGCCCTCACACTCATCCATTCTCTCTCCCTTACACTCATCCATTCTCTCTCCCTTACACTCATCCACTCTCTCCCCCTCACACTCACTTATTCTCTCTCCTTCACACTCATTCACTCGCTCTCCCTCACACTTATTCACTCGCTCTCCCTCACACTCATTCACTCGCTCTCCCTCACACTCATTCACTCGCTCTCCCTCACACTCATCCATTCTCTCTCCCTGACATTCATCCATTCCCTCTTCCTCAAACTCACTCATCCATTCTCTCTCCGTCACACTGATCCATTCTCTCTCCCTGACACTCATCCATTCTCTATCCCTCACACTCATCCTTTTTCTTCCTCACACTCATTCACTCTCTGTCCCTCCACTAATTCACTCTCTCCCTCACACCCATCCCCTCTCCCTCACACTCATCCACTCTCTCTCCCTCACACTCATCCATTCTCTCTACCTCACACTCATCCATTCTCTCTCCCTCATACTCATCCATTCTCTCTCCCTCACACTTATCCATTCTCTCTCCCTTACACTCCTCCACTCTCTCTCCCTCATACTCATCCACTCTTTCTCCCTCACACTCACTTATTCTCGCTCCTTCACACTCATTCACTCGCTCTCCCTCACACTCATTCACTCGCTCTCCCTCACACTCATTCACTCGCTCTCCCTCACACTCATTCACTCGCTCTCCCTCACAATCATTCACTGGCTCTCCCTCACAATCATTCACTCGCTCTCCCTCACACTCATTCACTCTCTCTCCCTCGCATTCATCCACTCTCCCTCACACTCAATCACCCTCTCTCTCCCTCACACTCATCCACTCTCTCTTCCTCACAGTCATCCATTCTCTCTACCTAACACACACCCATTCTCTCTCCCTCACACACATCCATTCTCTCTACCTCACACTTCTCCATTCTCTCTCCCTCACACTTCTCCATTCTCTCTCCCTCACACTCATCCACTCTCTCTCCCTCGCACTCATCCACTCTCTCCCTCGCATTCATCCACTCTCTCTCCCTCGCCTTCATCCACTCTCTCTCCCTCACACTCATCCACTCTCTCACCCTCACACTCATCCACTATCTCTTCCTCATACTCATCCAGTCTCTCTTCCTCACATTCATTCACTCTCTCCCTCACACATTCATTTTTCACCCTCACACTCATCCACTCTCTCTCTCCTCACACTCATTCACACTCTCTCCCTCATCTCCCTCACACTCACTCACTCTCTCTCCCTCACACTCATGCACTCTCTCTTCCTCACATTCATTCACTCTCTCCCTCACACATTCATTCTTTCACCCTCACACTCATCCACTCTCTCTCCCTCACACTCTCTCCCTCATCTCCCTCACGCTCACTCACTCTCTTTCCCTCACACACACACACTCACACACACACA
Organism: Plotosus lineatus; assembly: GCA_024760905.1. NCBI lineage: Eukaryota > Metazoa > Chordata > Actinopteri > Siluriformes > Plotosidae > Plotosus > Plotosus lineatus. The sequence continues at coordinate 18,207,257 of CM045743.1, forward strand.
CACACACACACACACACACACATATATATATATATATATATATATATATATATATATATATATATATATATATATATATATATATATATATATATATATATATATATATATATACATATATATATATTTGTGTGTGTGTGTGTAGCTGTCTCTGCAGCTCTCCAGCTTCCCCTAGTCTTTTAATTATATTCGGAACATATTTAATGTGGGGCAGTGGTGGTCTATTGGTATAAGGCGCTGGATCGCTCATCCAAAGGTTGGAGGTTCAAGTTCCACTCTCCACAAGGTTGTCACTGTCCCCCCAGTGCAGCTAACTGGGTTATCAAAGGCCGGCCATGTCTCTCACTGTCTATGGTGCGAGGCATGTAAAAGAACCATTGCTGACTTTCGACAAGAGTAGGCTGCAAAACTGTCGGCGTGTTTCCGCCCTGCGATGGCCTGGTGAGCTGTCCAGGGTGTACTCTGCCCTCGCCCGGAGTTTGCTGGAATGGGCACCAGCCTTCCCGCGACCCTAATTAGGATGAAGCGGCTACAGAAAATTAACATATTTAATGTTCTCAGTCGATAAAAAAGATTGATTTACACATTTATTCTGATCAGAATCTTGTTAATGAAACATGACGAGGCAATGCAGAGTGTTCAGGTGATTAAACCTCGTACTCCACAGGGAGTGAGAGCGAGAACGCTGCTTGGTAAATTAAACCACGTTTACTGGGAGATTAATTGTCAGTGAATATTGCACTTATTGCTCCTTCCTGTCTGCCGCACGTATAAATCAGAATCACAACATCCCACACTCATCTGTTGGACTTCCCTAACAGCGCATCAGTGGTTGATGTCGGATATTCCTGTTCTACAAACATCAATCTGTTTTTATTGTTATTGTTGGTGATAACATGGCATTACGCACATGCTGTTCTGTCTGTTTCTAGCAGGAGAATTTCCTGAAGATTTCTCCATTCTCATGACCATAAAACCCAAAGTTGGAACTCAGACCTTCCTCCTATCAGTGTACGATAATAAAGGACTGCAGCAGCTCGGCGTGGAGATCGGACGCGCTCCCATCTTCCTGTATGAAGATCAGCATGGAAAACCTGCGCCCGAGAATTATCCGTTATTTCGAAACATCAACCTCTCTGATGGAAAGTAAGAAAATGTGATTGAGATGCATTCAATACAAACATTACATCATTAATTTAATCAAACACTAATGCTCCAATGCTCCAACACTCCACCACGCTATCACTCCATTACTCTGACACTCTACCATCGCATCACTCAATCATTGCATTACTTCATCACGCAACCAACTTTACATAACTCCAGCACTCCATCTCCTCACCTTTACATCACTCCACCAACTTTACGTCACTCCACATTTACATCACTTTATCACTTCACTATTGTATCTCTGCATCCTGAGTATGTCTGTGTCCTGATTATGTCTGTGTTCTGAATGCTTCTGTGTAAAGTAGTGCGTCCTGTACAGTTGGTGAGGATCAGTGAAGGAGAGCATTGGATCTGTGTTGAATCAGACATAAACAGTTATGTCGGCATTAGAGCCCCGGCTTTGTGGTGAAGGTTCCTGGTCGTCAGGATGTTTATTGTGGAACATGCTCGGTTCTCTCCTGGTGTTTTGTTGTGCCTCCAGCCTTGCAGCTTGCTGTGGATTTTCGGGATGTCTAAGTGCCGATGTTGGAATGCTTTTGTGGATTTTGGACTGGATTATTGCAGCAAATTTCCACCCTGCAGCCTGGAACCATTTCCCAAGCCATGATTTGTTGAAACGTGATTTGTAGTTGAGGGATTGGAAAATGTTGGTGAAAGAGAATAAATACTCGCAGCTGGAGAATCAATTACTACTTCAGCAATCAAACTGATTACTCTATTGATTACTGATTACTTCCTGTCATGATATCCAGGTATCAACTCCTCCCAGCACACACATCACTCTATAGGTGAGTAGTTATTATCTATAGTTGACCTGGTGTGTGCTGCACAGTATGTTTGCACTGCTCTGCTACTGTGCTGATAAGATGTGGGAGTTGGCTGTTCTCCATACAGCAGAAACACCGACATTGGTTTCAGTTGTTGGTTTATATTCAAAGTAGTATTCAAACACAACTACAAAGTCACATGGAAGTGGAGTTTGTCTGTAACAGATTTACAGATTACAGATAATAGATTTCTCAGTTATTTACAGTAGTGATCATGAATTTATGCACTTCTTTGTTATGTGATATTCACTCAAGTGGGGAACCATCATGACTAGCACAAACAGAGGGATGTGGACAGTGATGACTAAATAGGAATGTTCATGGTAATATAATATAAGGACAATAGTATCTCTGTGACAGTTCCTGGGAAAATATAAAAAAAGAAAAAAAATATATATACAGGGATTCCTCACTTTCTGCGGTTAATTGGGACCGAGATCCCCCAGCAATCACCAAATTCCGTGAAGTCGGATGCCCCCCCCGACTGACGTATATTTACATGCATATGTGTATATAATAGCAATACAGTAAATGCATATTCAACACTCTTAATGCTTATAAAAATTAAACATTAAAAAAATAATGCAAAAGATGTAAATAAACTATAAATACACACACATACAGATGCGCATGTGCATGCACTCAGATGCACACCTCACAAAAATGTAATCAATTTTGATGGTAGGTTTTGGGTTGTTTTTTGTTTTGTTTGTTTAGGGTTCTTTTTTGCAAAATTGGCCTTGTTTTTGTGAAATTTTTAAATTTAATTAATATATAAAATAAAATAAAAAAACAATGCATTGAAGCCGCATGAATTGAAGTGTGAAGTTGCAAGGGATCACTGTACTATGTGTGTGCGCGCGCGCGCGTGTGTGTGTGTGTGTGTGTGTGTATATATATATATATATGTCGAGGGAGGAACTGTGGTATTGCATGAGAAAGTCTGGAGTGTCAGAGAAGTATGTTAGAGTGGTGCAGGACATGTATAAGAGATGTAAGACAGTGGTGAGGTGTGCTGTCGGTGTGACAGAAGAGTTCAAGATGGAGGTGGGACTGCATAAAGGGTCAGCTCTGAGTCCCTTCTTGTTTGCTATGGTGATGGACAGGCTGACAGACAAGGTTAGACAAGATTCCCCATGGACTATGATGTTTGCAGATGACATTGTGATCTGCAGTGAGAGCAGAGAACAAGTGCAGGGAAATCTAGAGAGGTGGAGGTATGCCTTGGAAAGGAGGGGAATGAAGGTTAGCCTCAGTAAGACAGAATACATGCGAATGAATGACAACTACTCAACAGGAACGGTGAGGTTACAGGGAGCAGAGATAAAGAAGGTGGAGGACATTAAGTACTTAGGCTCAACAATCCAGATCAATGGAGAGTGTGGAAAAGAGGTGAAGAAGCATGTGCAGGCAGGTTGGAATGGTTGGACAAAAGTGTCTGGTGTGATGTGTGATAGGAAGGTATTGGCAAGAATGAAAGGAAAAGTGTACAACACGGTGTTATATGGTTTAGAAACGGTGGCCCTGGGGAAAAGACAGGAGGCAGAGCTGGAGGTAGCAGAGATGAAAATGTTGAGGTTCTCTTTGGGAGTAACGAGGATGGAACGAGTTTTGTACAGATAGTGAGTATATTCGTAGTAGGATGCTGAGGTTGGAAATATCAGGCAGAAGGCCTAGAGGAAGACCAAAGAGACGATTCATGGACGTGGTGAAGGAGGACATGAAGGCAGTTGGTGCACGAGAAGAAGATGCAGAGGATAGGATGAGATGGAGGCAGATGATTCGCTGTGGCGACCCCTGAAGGGAAAACCAAAAGGAGAAGAAGAAGAAGATATATATATATATATATATATATCTTCTTCTTCTTCTTTTCCTTTCGGCTGTTCCCTTCAGGGGTCGCCACAGCAAATGATCTGCCTCCATCTCTCCCTATCCTCTGCATCTTCTCTGCCTCAACGACCTTCATGTCCGCCTTCACTGCATCCATAAATCTTCTCTTTGGTCTTCCTCTGAGCCTTTGCCTGATTCAACCTCAGCATCGACAATATACTCACTATCCCTCCTCTGTACACATGTCCAAACCATCTCAATCTAGCCTCTCTGACTTTGTCTCCAAAACATCTAACATGTGCTGTCCCTCTGATGTACTCATTTCTGATCCTATCCATCCTCGTTACTCCCAAAGAGAACCTCAACATTTTCATCTCTGCTACCTCCAACTCTGACTCCTGTCTTTTCCCCAGGGCCACTGTTTCGAAAACCATACAACATTGCTGGCCTCATCACCGTCTTGTACACTTTTCCCTTCATTCTTGCCGATACTCTCCTATCACACATCACACCGGATATTTTTCTCCAACCATTCCAATCTTTCCACACTCTCCATTGCTCTGCATTCTTGAGCCTAAGTACTTAAAATCCTCCACCTTCTTTATCTCTGCCCCCTGTAACCTCAAAGTTCCTCTTGGGTCCTTGTCGTTCACACACATGTATTCTGTCTTACTAAGACTAACCTTCAATCCCCTCCTTTCCAGGGCATACCTCCACCTCTCTAGATTTTCCTCCACTTGGTCTCTTCTCTCACTACAGATCACTATGTCATCTGCAAACATCATAGTCCATGGAGATTCTTGTCTAACCTCATCTGTTAGCCTGTCCATCACCATAGCCAAACAAGAAGGGGCTGAGCGACCCTTGATGCAGTCCCACCTCCACCTTGAACTCTTCTGTCACACCGACAGCACACCTCACCACTGTCTTACATCTATCATACATGTCCTGCACCACTCTAACATACTTCTCTGCCATTCCAGACTTCCTCATACAATACCACAGTTCTTCTCTCGGCACCCTGTCATATGCTTTCTCCAGATCCACAAAGGCACAATGCAGCTCCTTCTGACCTTCTCTGTACTTCTCTATTAACATCCTCAAAGCAAACACTGCATCTGTGGTGCTCTTTCTTGGCATGAAACCAAACTGTTGTTCACAAATGCTGACCTCTGCCCTTAGTCTAGCTTCCACTATTCTTTCCCATAGCTTCATTGTATGGCTCATCAACTTTATCCCTCTGTAGTTGCCACAACTCTGTACATCGCCCTTGTTCTTAAAAATGGGCACAAGCACACTTCTCCTCCATTCCTCTGGCATCTGCTCACTTTCTAAGACTTTGTTGAATATTCTTGTCAGAAAATCTACTGCTACCTCCCTAGACACTTCCATACCTCAACTGGTATGTCATCAGGGACCAACTGCCTTTCCACTCTTCATCCTCTTCAATGCCCTCTCCTCACTTCTCCCTTACTAATCTTTGCTACTTCCTGCTCCTCAACGGTCACCCCTTCTACTCTTTTTTCTCTCTCATTTTCCTCATTCATCAGCTCTTCAAAGTACTCTTTCCATCTTCCCAGCACACTTCTGTCATCAGTCAATACATTTCCCTCTCTGTCCTTTATCACTCTAACTTGCTGCACGTCTTTCCCATCTCTATTTCTCTGCTGTGCTAACCTGTAGATCATTTTCTCCCTGCTTACTGTTCAACCTATCTGCACAAGTCATCATACGCCCTCTGTTTGGCCTTTGACACTGCTACCTTCGCCTTACGCTGTGTCTCCCTGTACTCCTGTTTACTCTCTTCGGTCCTCTCAATGTCCCACTTCTTCTTGGCTAACCTCTTCTTTTGTACACACTCCTGCACTTCCTCATTCCACCACCAAGTTTCCTTATCTACTTTCCTTCCAGAGGACACACCAAGTACTCTCCTACCGGTCTCCTGATCACATTGGCTGTGGTTGTCCAGTCCTCTGGAAGCACTTCTGACTACCCAAAGCCTGTTTCAACTCCTCCTTGAAGACAACCGACACTCTTCCTTTTCAGCTTCCACCACTTTGTCTTCTGCTCTACCTTTGCCTTTTTCACCTTTCTCACCATCAGTGTCATCCTGCACACCACCATCCTATGCTGTTTGGCAACACTCTCACCCACTACTACTTTGCAGTCACTGACTTCCTTCAAATTACATCGCCTACAAGATGTAGTCTACCTGTGTGCTCTTACCTCCGCTTTCATAAGTCACCCTATGCTTCTGTTTCTTCTTGAAAGTATTCACCACAGCCATTTCCATCCTTTTTGCAAAATCGATCAACATCTGTCCTTCTGTGTTCCTGTCCTGGATACCAAACCTGCCCATCACTTCCTCGTCCCCTCTGTTGCCTGCACCAACATGTCCATTGAAGTCTGCTCAATGACCACTCTTTCACCTCTGGGGTACTCTGCATCACTTCATCTAACTCACTCCAGAATCTCTCCTTCTCTTCTAGCTTACATCCTGCCTGTGGGGCATAAGCACTAACAACATTGACTATCACGCCTTCAATTTCTAACTTGAGACTCATCACTCTGTCTGACCTCTTTTCACTTCTAGAACATTCTGACAAACCCCTCCTTCAAGATGACTCCTACTCCATTTCTCTTCCCATCCACACCATTATAAAACAGTTTTAAACCCTGCTCCTAAGCTTTTAGCCTTTCTACCTTTCCACCTTGTCTCCTGAACACACAGTATGTCCACCTTCCTCCTCTGCATCATGTCAGCCAGCTCCTATCTTTTCCTTGCATAGTTCCAACATTCAAAGTCCCTACTCTCCAGTCCGAGGCTCACGCATTTCCTCTTCTCTCTGCCCTCACGGACACGCCTTCCGCCTCTCCTTCTTCGGCGTCTTCGACCAACAGTAGTCCAATTTCCATCAGCACCCTGTTGGTTGACAGCACTGATGGCGGTCGTTGTTAACCTGGGCCTCGACCGATCGGTATGAATTCTGTATTGATCATTTGCATTTTTTTGGCAGAAGTTTCGCGGATGCCCTTCCTGTCGCAACCCTCTGCATTTATCCGGGACTTGGACCGGCATAGGAGAGACACTGGTTAGTGCCCCCGCCCCATGGCAGCTTTATATATATATATATATATATTTATATATTTATATATATATATATATCTATTTTTTTTTTTTTTTTTTTTTTTTTTTTTTACACAAAAAAGTTAAGGATATTGGTTAATAAAAAAATGAAATTAAGGCCAATTCACAAAACCGCAAGAAATATCTAGAACATTTCCAAATATCCTTAACCTTTTTGTGTAGTGTGTTTTTATATATATATATATATATATATATATATATATATATGTCTATTATGGGCAGTGGTGGCAGTGGTATAGGATGCTGCACAAGGGTGCCCAGTGCTGCTAACTGGGTTATCAAAGACCGGCCATGTCTCTCACTGTTTATGGTGTGAGGTTCATGTATATGTATATATGTGTGTGTGTGTGTGTGTGTATATATATATATATATATATATATATATATATATATATATATATATATATATATATATATATATATATATATATGTATGTATATATATAAGAGAGAGAGAGAGACAGTTACAGATAAATGGGTCTAATTATAATTATTTTAACAAAATAATCCCAGATTTTCTGCAAAACCTCTATTTTGTGATGTGTTTGTGATGCGTGTTGATTTAGTCACTGTTTATTATATTTGTTCCTAGCAATAAATAATTATTAATCATTTCTTCCTTGTCTTCCAATTTAATAATTTCTGCATGTGTTGTACGTCAAGACCTGCAGCTACCTTGAACCTTTATTTCTTTATAAACAGCAAATGTGAAGGGAAATGTATGAAATGTTCCATTACGTGGGGCTTTATGGAGTGCGGTGATTAGCGGGTGAATTTTCCATGTTGTCAAGTGGTGCTGCACTTAATTCTGCTCTGATTGGGATGTTTTGGTTGGTTGGAGATGTTACTGAGTCTCATAAGTTCCAAAGCAGGAACTGTTCTATGATTATGGATGGATTTTAAGTAATTCTGCTTTGTTTATTGTTTTCAAAACGTTGTGATATGGAAGGGCGGCAGCCATTTTCTGATTCTTTTAGAGGTAGTCTAAATTCGGTGTCCTCTCAACTACTTCTTAATTCTTCCAGCTGTACTGGGGCTGGTAGTGCTTGAGTAGCTATGAATTACTTCTAATAAAAAAGGAGAAATCCCGAAGAACTGACACACCCGATATTTTTGAGTTTCTCCTAAATCCATCAGTTAGTAATTACTGAGGACATTTTGTGAAGATGAGTCCTGATCTCAACACCATTGAGGAACATGTACAAAGCTACGTAAATCAACTCCGAATACAAAGAACTTTCTCTTTAAATATATTCGCACAACTTTCTAGTTCGAGTCCTTCATGACTTTGAATGTGCACTTAAAGTTAAAACTGCTTATTTCTGTGTGCCGCATATATCAGTCCTCTTTTATTTCTCAGACTTCTTTTAGTTTTTGATTAGCAATCATCTCATCTAATGTGAGCATGAATGTTACCTGTGTGTAGGTGGCACCGTGTGGCAATCAGCGTGGAGAAGAAGTCCATCACCATGATTGTTGACTGTAAGAAGAAGATCTCCAGACCTCTGGGCAGAAGTGATAAACCTGTGATCAGCACGGATGGCATCACTGTGTTTGGTACGAGGATCCTGGATGAGGAAGTGTTTGAGGTAAGAAGTGTGGGTTTCCGTCGTTCTGCGTTTGTGCAAACGTTCAGGTATCAAGCATGACCCGGAAAAGCTGACAGACAGGTTCTTCAGTCAAGGAAAAACCTGGAGACTGGATGAGAACCAGGAACTGATTTTACATTAATGTCTCCTTTACATCAAAATATTCAACATTTCAATCTTTCATATGCTCATCTGAAGAGTTGAGGAAAACCCCACTATGTGCCTTGTGTGATGGTGGATTAACGCACTCCTTTAAACTATATACACTCTGACTCTCTCACACTTAATCGTTTGTCAAACTGCTTAATCTTATGAGGGTCTGGGGAAGCCGGCGCTTCAGCCAACACTGGGTACACCCTGAACAGCTCACCAGTCCACCCCAGAATTAACGCACACAAAACTATTCTCACACACACGCACAAACATATACGCAAACATGGGGAGAACATGCACACTGCACACAGAAACATCCGAGCATGGGTGTTTCCAGGACCTTCTTGCTGTGAGGTGGACGTTATAACCACTAGATCACTGTTTAATATGTCAGACAGTACTGTGCGTTATAGATACTGTAGTGTCAGCTGTGTAACATCTGGGGTTATTTACTGTCCATGGTGGAGATGTTCATCTCATTCAGTTAACCTTTTAATTATGAGTCAGAGTCACTCCTTTCTTATTGAGACTCAGAATCGTCTAATAATTCATTAGATGTGTGTTTGATTCAGTAATCTTTTAATCATAATCAAGAGATGCTTTTTTTCTTATTCAGCTTTCATCACTTAATATTTGACTCGGTGAATCTTTGGGTCACATGATAATCCAGCCCGGCAGTAGTGGCCTCGTGGTAAAGGTGCTGGATCACTGATCCTAAGATTGGGGGTTCAAGTCCCACTCTTAACGGGTTGTCACTTATACCCCACCCCACCCCCAGTGCAGCTAACTGGGTTATCCAAGGCTGGCCATGTCTTTCACTGTCTATGGTGTGAGGTTCATGTAAAAGAAAAACCATTGCTGACTTTCGATAAAAGCAGCTGCATAGATGTCAGTTTGTTTCCGCCCTGAGATGGCCTGGTGAGTTGTCCAGGGTGTACTCTGCCCTTGCTCGGAGTAGGCTGGGATGAGAACCAGCCGACTCAGGGTGTACTCTGCCTTCGCCCGTAGTCGGCTGGGAAGGGCACCAGCCTCCCAGCGACCCTATTTAGGATTAATCGGTTACAGAAAATGAATGATAATCCAGGAGGATGTGTACTGTAGCCGATCCATGTAACCGAGCAAACTGATCCATGAATCTCAAAAATAGTTTAACTAAACTGAATCAAATGTGCAAAGTCGCTAAAAAGAAACTATTCACCTGTGTATGTATATATGTATATATGTATATATGTATGTATGTATGTATGTATGTATATATATATATATATATATATATTTTTTTTTTTAATAATTTCTTGAATCTTTGTCATCATCATCATACTGTAATTTCTCTTTATTTTGCAGTTATTAGCAGTTTAAAACTCTGCTCTCTTCAGGAGAACACTCAGTACATGTGGACTGAAAAAAGACAAAATGATTTACGGTTGTTGGTTCGAGGGTTTTCGCTTTAATCTCTTACTGACAGGACATGCTAATATCAAAAATGTGTGTGATGATTTACACACGCATGCTTCACGCACCATAGCAAATCACAGACTGAAAGCTTCACTTCACCGTTGGATACGTTATCCATGGACATTTTGAGCAAAAAATTATTTTGAGTAAAGATACAAACTTCATCAGATCAGTTTTCTTCTGACAGAGAAGAATGGAAGGGACTCTGATCACTCCGTAATAAAAAAAATCTGAATAATTAAAAGGATTTTCAATAACGACTCGTATTATTGTCAAGTTTTAGTTTTTGCAAACTCCTTCCGAAATTCCCAATACATAAACAGAAATTAGCGGCTAGCATATCCTGAATTGCTTGCCTGCTTCCAATATACAAGCAAAGTCATAAACACTAATCTTTGAAAATGTTCATTACAAAATAAACAAATAAAATGTATTAAGCTTCATCTCATGCGCGATTCAGATTAATCAAGAACAGAGATCGCATCCTGGCTGTGTGCATGCTGTGCTTTTGTTCACATGATATTTCAGCATAGCATATTTCACAGAATGGAGGATAAAACAATGCTGATCAGGACTAGTAACGATTTTAGACAGTGCTAACACGTACTGTGATTGCCTGGCGAGCTGTATAGGTTGTACCCTGCCCTCACCCAGAGTCGGCTGAGATGGGTGCCAACCTTCCCATGACCCCAATTAGGATTAAGCAGCTTAGAAAATGAATGAAGGATGAATATACAGTGCTGTGCAAAAGGTTGAGGTTTTGATCTTCTGACAATAAGGAAGGAAGAAGGGCAGATATAGATGAGGGGATAGACAAACGGAAGAATTCAGGCTTACCGCAGCATTAGGGTGGTTCCTGAAGGTCCAGGAGCTCCATCAGCACTGGGGATACCAGGATGGCCCTGAGCGAGCGAGAGAACGAAAGAGAGAGAAAGAGAGAGGGAGAGTGTGAGATAGCAAAAGAGATTAAAATACTGTAGATGTGTGGTTGGGGGGTATGTTTGTGAGTGTGTGCATGTACAGTGCTGTGCCAAAGTTTTTGCCCCTGACTGATTTTTTTTTATTTTATTTTTTTACTTTTTTTTTTGTTAAGAGAAGAATTCTATCCAAACCTACATGAACCTTTGTGAAAAAGTAATTGCCCCCCTGTTAAAAGATGAGGTCATTGTGATTAATCCTATTATTGGTGAAAACTGAGTTCAATTTCATGTCCACACCCAGGCCTGATTGCTGCCAGACATTTGCAATCAGGAGATCCATAAAACATAATATTAACAGAAAAACTGTCTGACAAGGTGAGGTAGGCCATACATCACCATGCCGCAATCCAGTGAGATTCAAGAGCAAACCATAATAGAGATGTCTCAGTCTGGGAAATGATTCAAAGTCATTGGTAAATCTTTGGGACTCCAGCAGACCACTGTCAGAGCCGTTATCCATAAATGGAGAAGGCATGGAGCAGTGGTGACCCTTCCCAGAAGTAGCCGACTTACCAAAATTACTCCAAGAGCACGGCGCAGACTAACCATAGAAGTCACAAAGGATCCAAAAACCACTTCTAAACAACTACAAGCCTCACTTGCCTCAGTTAAAGTCAATGTTCATGCCTCCACTATCAGAAAGACACAAGCCAAAAATGGCATCCATGGAAGCGTTCCGAAGCGAAAGCCACTGGTGACAAAAAAATATATATCAAGGCACAACTTGCTTTTGCCAAGAATCATCTTGATCATCCCCAAAGCTTTTGGGAAAATGTCTCTGGACTGATGAAACTAAAGTTAAACTTTTTGGGAGAAACGCATCCCGTTACATCTGGCTCAAAAGCAACACTGCATTTGATAAAAAAGAACTTTGTGCCAACAGTGAAACATGGTGGTGGAAGTGTGATGATCTGGACCTGCTTTTCTGCTTCAAGGCCTGGACGACTTGTCATGATTGATGGAACCATGAATTCTGTTTACTGCCAAAAAATCCTGGTGAAGAATATTGGTCCATCAGTTCGAGACCTCAAGCTAAAGCGCACCTGGGTTGTGCAGCAAGACAATGATCCGAAGCACACCAGCAAGTCCACTTCTGAATGGCTGAAAAAGAACAAAATGAGGGTTTTGGAGTGGCCTAGTCAAAGTCCTGACCTGAACCCTATTGAGATGCTGTGGCATGACCTTAACGGCTGTTCATGTCTGAAAACCATCCAATCTGGTTGATCTTAAACAATTATGCAGAGAAGAGTGGGCCAAAATCCCATCACAGTCGTATGAAAGACTCACCGACTCTTAATGCAAACGCTTGACTGCAGTTATTGCTGCAAAAGGTGGTTCAACCAGCTATTAGGTTTAGGGGCAATTACTTATTCACACGGGACCTTGTAGGTTCAGATGGGTTTTTCCCCCTGAATAAATACAATTTGGCACTAAAAACTGCATTTTATGTTTACTTGTGTTTTATCTTTGTATGATATTTAGGTTTGCTTGATCGGAAATGGATGACAGTGACAAATATACAAAAATTGGCAGAAATTGGTCAGGGGGCAAAAATGTGTGTGTGTGTGTGTGTGTGTGTGTGTGTGTGTGTGTATATATATATATATATATATATATATATATATATATATATATATATATATATATATATAGAGGATTTTCTGAGTAGATCCTTCCGTAGGAGAGTGCTCAATACTTTTTGGTAGAGCAAATAACAAAAATAAAAGGACAGGACAAAGACTTTCTATTGAAACTCCATTTATCACTACAGATCTGTTTCGAGGGGTGGTGAAACCATCCTCTCTCTTCAGGTGATTATAGAAGAATGATAATGATTCTATAATCACCTGAAGAGAGAGGATGGTTTCACCACCCCTCGAAACAGATCTGTAGTGATAAATGGAGTTTCAATAGAAAGTCTTTGTCCTGTCCTTTTATTTTTGTTTATATATATATATCAGTGCTTCTCAAATAGTGGGGCGCGCCCCCCTGGGGGGGCGCGATGGGATGCTGAGGGGGGCGCATGTGACCCAGGAGAACATGCTTTTTTTCCGCCGTACTACAAGAAAGTGTAATTGCACATCCACTCCAGTAGTTGGCAGTGGCGCCCTCATTGCCCATTGTGCGCAGCAAGTACAGGTCCCAGCTAAACATTGAGCAGGAGCTGAGAGTTGCAGTGTCATGCTTCAAACCTCGCTTTGAGAAGCTGTGCGCTGCAAAACGTGCTCATTGTAGCCATTAATCTTTGCTTCCTCATTTTGAGAAAAAAAAATCAGCACAAAGTGTTGTATTTGTTCTTATTTTGTAGGTTAAAGTGTATATGTATTGTGCTCCTGAGTTAATGTTTCTGAAGTCAATTTGAATTAATTATTTATTGATTTTATTTTCAGCAACAAATGGTGTGTAAGTTTGTCATAAATGTAACAAGGATATTATTATTTTTAAATTTAAGGCAAATTGATGCACTTTCTTTTACAGACTAATAAAAAATGTTAAAAAAAGTTATTCTTGTAAGTGAACTATATCTCTTTCTTTTTGTTTTATTTATGTTAACAAGGATACGATATAATGAAGAGATATACCTGTAACTATATTATAGAAAAAAGTTATAATTTATAGTTGCGGCGGAAAGTGGGTGGTGGGGGGGCGCGAATTGTTTTCTTCTTGCTAGGGGGGGCGTAACAGAAAATAATTGAGAAGCACTGATATATATGAACAATTGATTTAGCACTTTAAGAAAAGAAAATCCAAATTAAAAATTTGAAACCGTAGTATTTATTTATTACTTTATAATTATTATTTTTATTTATTTTATGTGTGTGTGTTATATCTGGCTTATTATTCTTAATTTTCCTTTATTTTGATTTGGATCTTATTTCATTCTCTTCAGTTTTTGCAGTTTTACGTTTTGTAGTCTAAAAATTCGAGTTCTGATTCTGAGGATACTTTTATAGTTATATTGAAGTTTATGGGCTTTGCTGCTATTTTTTGGTACCACAAAAGTATAAAAATAAAAAAAAATGTCCTCAGTAATTCGCTCCATCTGTTTGTCCTTAATTCTTTTTTTTTTCGTTTGTAATGAACAAGGCTTAAACGACTCTCCACTACGTAACTTCAGCGCAGCCACAGGACAAAGAGTTCTTTCAGTCATGTTGAGTTGCTGTTCCAGGACTGATTTATAACATAAACACCTCAACAAATCTCTGTTCCTCTGATAGTGTGTGTGTGTGTGTGTGTGTGTGTGTGTGTGTGTGTGTGTGTGCTCGTGCATGCTTGTGTTTGTGGCTAGGCTCACAAAAAAAAGTGTAATATCATTCTGATATTCAGATGTATGTTTGAATTTCTGCACACATTCAGCATTGTGATAAACACAGGTGGATAAAATGATTCTGTTGATTGACATTTAAATGTCCTGTGAACTTCTGTGTTTGGACAAAGGTGAAATGAGAGCACTCTGTCTCTCTGTGTGTGTGTGTGTGTGTGTGTGTGTGTGTGTGTGTGAGTGTGAGAACTTGCATATGGTATAAACAGGTGTGAGTTTGAAAGTAAGCGAGTGTCTGTGGCTCAGGAGGAAAATATGATCGTGAAGTCTGTGTGTGTGTGTTTCTGGGCCAAAGATCCAGAGATGTTTAAGAGATACTGTTCAAAGTAAACCACATGGGACAGAAACCTCAACTCTTTGTTCTATGAAGAAACATCTTTAGCACTGGTTTCTGACTGGTCAAGTGTTAGTGTTAGGATTAGCAGTAGTGTTAGTTTTGGAGGTGGATGTTAAAGGTAGTGTGTGGGGTAGTGTTAGTTGTTAGAATGAGGGGTAGTGTTAGGGGTAGTGCTGGGGTAGTGTTGGGGTAGTGTTAGTGGTAGTGCTGGGGTAGTGTTAGTTGTTAGAATGAGGGGTAGTGTTAGGGGTAGTGCTGGGGTAGTGTTAGGGGTAGTGCTGGGGTAGTGTAGTGGTAGTGCTGGGGTAGTGCTAGTTGTTAGAATGAGGTGTAGTGTTAGGGGTAGTGCTGGGGTAGTGTTAGTGGTAGTGCTGGGGTAGTGTTAGTTGTTAGAATGAGGGTAGTGTTAGGGGTAGTGCTGGGGTAGTGTTAGGGTAGTGCTGGGGTAGTGTTAGGGTAGTGCTGGGGTAGTGTTAGTTGTTAGAATGAGGGGTAGTGTTAGGGGTAGTGCTGGGGTAGTGTTAGGGGTAGTGCTCGGGTAGTGTAGTGGTAGTGCTGGGGTAGTGCTAGTTGTTAGAATGAGGTGTAGTGTTAGGGGTAGTGTTAGTGGTAGTGCTGGGGTAGTGTTAGTTGTTAGAATGAGGGGTAGTGTTAGGGGTAGTGCTGGGGTAGTGTTAGGGGTAGTGCTGGGGTAGTGTTAGTAGTGCTGGGGTAGTGTTAGTTGTTAGAATGAGGGGTAGTGTTAGGGGTAGTGCTGGGGTAGTGTTAGTTGTTAGAATGAGGGGTAGTGTTAGGGGTAGTGCTGGGGTAGTGTTAGGGTAGTGCTGGGGTAGTGTTAGGGGTAGTGCTGGGGTAGTGTTAGTTGTTAGAATGAGGGGTAGTGTTAGGGGTAGTGCAGGGGTATTGTTAGGCGTAGTGCTGGGGTAGTGCTAGTTGTTAGAATGAGGGGTAGTGTTAGGGGTAGTGCTGGGGTAGTGCTAGTTGTTAGAATGAGGGGTAGTGTTAGGGGTAGTGCTGGGGTATTGTTAGGCGTAGTGCTGGGCTAGTGTCAGGGGTAGTGCTGGGGTAGTGTTAGTTGTTAGAATGAGGGGTAGTGTTAGGGGTAGTGCTGGGGTATTGTTAGGCGTAGTGCTGGGGTAGTGCTAGTTGTTAGAATGAGGTGTCGTGTTAGGGGTAGTGCTGGGGTAGTGTTAGTGGTAGTGCTGGGGTAGTGTTAGGGGTAGTGCTGGGGTAGTGTTAGTTGTTAGAATGAGGGGTAGTGTTAGGGTAGTGCTGGGGTAGTGCTAGTTGTTAAAATGAGGGGTAGTGTTAGGGGTAGTGCTGGGGTATTGTTAGGCGTAGTGCTGGGGTAGTGTCAGGGTAGTGCTGGGGTAGTGTTAGTTGTTAGATTGAGGGGTAGTGTTAGGGGAAGTGCTGGGGTATTGTTAGGCGTAGTGCTGGGGTAGTGCTAGTTGTTAGAATGAGGGGTAGTGTTAGGGGTACTGCTGGGGTAGTGTTAGGGGTAGTGCTGGGGTAGTGTCAGGGGTAGTGCTGGGGTAGTGTTAGTTGTTAGAATGAGGGGTAGTGTTAGGGGTAGTGCTGGGGTATTGTTAGGCGAAGTGCTGGGGTAGTGTTAGTTGTTAGAATGAGGGGTAGTGTTAGGGGTAGTGCTGGGGTATTGTTAGGCGTAGTGCTGGGGTAGTGATAGTTGTTAGAATGAGGGGTAGTGTTAGTGTTAGGGGCTCACTCACGCACGCACATCTTTTTCTTTTTCACGTTGAGATATGCATGTTCATGTGTATGTGCGTGTGCGGGTGTGTGTGCGTGTTGTGCACTGATGGGAAACACATTGTGTGGTTTGATGGTCCCCAGTAGAAAGATAATCTCCCAGAGTTTCTGCTGCTGTTTGTAGAAGATTCTCTGGAGAGTAAATGTCTGTATTTCTGTTATGGAGTGTTTTTTATTTTCTCCTCCATGTTATAGTAAATAAAATCACTCAGCGCCTTCACCTGAAAGGAGCATCACCATCCCTTTGCACCGATTAAATATTTAGATCAAAATTTCATAAGCGTGGATTACTTCCATGTTTATGGTGCTCAGTTACATGAAATGTTTAACTGTGTTGTTTTGGTTTATAACCCGCACTGTTTCCTGTCAGTCAGAATGGACTCCAGGTTCCAGAGTTTAACAAGGCGCAAACACTAAAAGGCAACAGTGGGGTAACAATTCAACGTGTACCCACATCAGGGACTCAATGCCAGCACCATCTCAACCAATCAGCAAAGCAACGCTTTTGACGCCTTCCAGCTTCACCAGACACATAGTGTGACTGACTTTCCTGAAACGGATTTTTATTTTATTTAATGACTTTATTTCAGTAAATAATTAATTAAATGTGTCATAATTTCATCAAGTGCAGGGAGGAAGAGAACACTTTGTGTTGTTGTGTCATTACACTTACATTTACTTTATGCTATATTTACTTTATGCTATTAACAATATAAACCTTCATAACTGTTTCCAAACTTAATGAGAATCTCATCTGTTAAACACATCTGGACCTGCTGTTCATGAGCGTTCTTCAGCTACAACTCAATTAAAATCCACACGTCCACCTCACAGCAAGAAGGTCTTGGTTTCGAGTCCCTGGCTCACTGAGGACATTTCTGTGTGGAGTTTCCATATTGTGTAGGTTCCCTCTGGGTACTCCAGTTTTCTCCTATAATCCAAAGACTTTACACTTTTCATCGGCTGTTCCAGATTGCCCCTAGGTGTGAGAGTGAGTGTTAATTGTTCTGTGTACTTCCTGGCTATGGACTGGTGAGCTGTTCAGGATGTACCCCACCCTCACCCAGAATCAGTTGAGATAGGCTCCGCCCTCTCTGTGACCCTAATAAAGGATAATGAATGTGTGAGAGGGTGAGTGGAGCACTCGAGGAAGAGCTGGTGATTTGCTGTGTGTAATGTTTACACTCCAGCACACAATCTGAATCTGAGATGTGAGGAATAAACGCGGAGCATCTCAGTCTTGTGTCTAGGTTTATATCTGACAGGCTGCATTTAATCAAATCGGAAATGAAGTGTGGTGTGAATTAAATCCTGCGAGTTTTCTGTCAAAACAAATCAGAGTTTGTGCTGTGAACTTAAACACGTCTTGGATTCCGTCTGGCTTTCAAATCGTCCCTGAAAATGCTCATCTTTAATTAACATGGAAATGACGATGTGCACCAACACGTGTCGCATTCCAAACCAAACCTGCGCACGATCTGCGAGTCGAT
Source organism: Plotosus lineatus (assembly GCA_024760905.1). Lineage (NCBI taxonomy): Eukaryota > Metazoa > Chordata > Actinopteri > Siluriformes > Plotosidae > Plotosus > Plotosus lineatus. The sequence goes on from CM045743.1 coordinate 18,225,325, forward strand.
ATTATGACGAAGTGCTGGGGTTTTAGATACAATCCTGAAAATTAATTCTGCAATTGTTTCAACTGTTACATAGAGCATAAAGCACACAGGAACCTACCACAACAACTCAGGAGCAGTGTGTGCATGAGTGTGTTCCTGTGGGTGAGTGTGTGTACGTGAGTGTGTACATGAGTGTTTGCCCGTGTGTGTGTACGTGAGTGTGTGCCTGAGGGTGAGTGTGTGCACATGAGTGTGTGCACGTGAGTGTGTGCCTGAGGGTGAGTGTGTGTACATGAGTGTGTGCGCGTGTTTGTGCACGTGAGTGTGTGCACGTGAGTGTGTGCCTGAGGGTGAGTGTGTGCACGTGAGTGTGTGTACGTGAGTGTGTGCCTGAGGGTGAGTGTGTGATATTTTCCTCTGATTTGATTTGTTTGATAAACGAAGAGAAACTGTTTATTCTTGATCTTTCTTCAGTTTAAACTCGGGTTGTGTTCATTCTTTTATTTTGAGCATCTACAGTTTCACCTCTAAATGTGTGCGTGATGGACTTGGTTGGTTTTCCAGTAAATTTACTGTATTGTCTTTTTCTGTGAAACTAAATATAAATTATTCTTGAACAAAGTGACAGACTGCTACAGCGAGAGAAGGAGACAGTGATTATTATCCTTCTATTCTTAGAAAAGGTCATTTTCCGTCTTCATCGTTTTAATTTATCTGTCAAGCATCACAACAGAAAAATATTAGAAAATAAACATTGTAAAAAATATAAAAATAAGCTGTTTTATTATTTATATTTCTTATATTTATGTACACGTGTTTGTTTACACTGCACTACTCACTCACTCACGCCACGCCCATGCTCAGGCTTGCTGTTCCACACTGCCCCACATTGGCCCACGCTACACCACACTGGCTCATACTACCCCACACTGACCCACAGGAGCCGGTGCTACCCCACACTGTCCCACGCTTCCCCACACTGGCCCAATATCTGTGTAGTCCTGCAGTTCTTTCAGCTCCTCATTGTATGATATTTATTATTAGTAATTTCATTTTTCAGAAATGACAAAAGCATGAAATAAAGCTCAGCATTCTGCTGTGTGGATCTTATTTGATTTGATTTTTTTTCATGATAAAGTTGGTGCTCACTTCAAGGGTGCAGACCGTGTTCCTCTGTGGTCCATTGAAACTCAAAATGTTTTACATTTCAGGAAATCTTAAATATTTTTAAAACCAGTATTCATTTTTTTCCTCATAAGTTTATTGGCAGAAGAAATCCAGAGAAGCTTTAATCAAGTGAAGACTAAAAGAATGATGTGAACTGAAACAGGAAACTAACATCTCCCAAGTTGTCTCTTTAACTCTGTCTCTTTAACACACACACACACACACACACACACACACCCCGCTCCTTTAGCTCTCTGGTCATTCGGAATGTGGACGAATCTCCAGCATATTATCCCACTATGTTCCTCCTTGGTCTGCTACCTGACCCCACTGACCTCCCCTAACACCCATACACACACACACACACACACACACACACACACACACACACACACACACACACAAACAACCCATGGATGCATGCAAGTGCGCAGGCACGCACACGCACACAAGACACACACACACACACACACACACACACACACACACACACACACACACACGTATACACACACACACACACACACACACACACACACACACAAAAAAAGAACATGGACGCATGCAAGCTCGCAGATACACACACACACACACACACACACACACACACACACACACAAAAACATGGACGCATGTAAGCACGCAGGCATACACTACACACACTCCCAAACACACACAAAAAAACACAAATGTGTGCACGCTCGCAGACACACACACAAACACACAAGCACACCTTCTTGCTTTCTCACACTCAAGTCACTGTCTCACTTGCAGGACTTACACTTGAACCTCAGGAAATAAGGTTTTCTTTCTTCAGCACACAGGAGAACCTCAGAACGTAATCAGGAGGCAGATGTTCAGTTCAGACGTGACTGCACTGTCAACATATACACAAGGAACATGGAGTCAGAAACTCCCATCTGTTTATTATGAACATCTGGAACTGTGAAAGTGTTTTGTGGGAATTTTTTAAATGTTAAACAGTGTTTATATGGAGAATGGATTCTGCACTAGTGTCTGAGTTCTGCATTTAAAAGACAGAAATTTCAGTTTATCTTCTATTCTCTTCTACTCTCTCCTCAGTCATCCCTCCATTTACTACTCCACTTGTTCCTCTATTCACTCACCTGCATGTTCTTCCACTTTCACTTATCACTCCACGATAAAATAATAATAATCTCTTTATTATTCAGAGTAATAGCGATTATTCTTTTTCACCTCCATAGTTTTTATTACTATTAAAATCAGATTGACACCCAGAGAAGTCTTCCTTTTTTCCCTTCGACTTTTTCCCTTTCTCAGGGGCTCCCACAGCAAATCATCTGATTTGCATGTTTGATTTGGCATAGTTTTTTTTTTTTCGTCAGATGCCCTTCCTGACACAACCCTTTAGTGAGGGACAGAAACACGCTGACGGCTTTGTAGCTCCTCTTTATGAAAATCAGCAATGGTTCTTTTACATGAACCTCTCACCATAGACAGTGAGAGACATGGCCCGCCTTTGATAATCCAATTAGCTGCACTGGGGGGGACAGTGACAACTTTGTGGAGAGTGGGACTCGAACCCCCAACCCTAGGATCAGCGATCCAGTGCACTTGACTAGCTCTGCATTGTACACTTATTACACACCGACTTCCACAATATCCATTAAAAGTCATTTTATTGTTTCATTTGTTTTAGTGAGTACAGTAACTGACCAATCAGAATCGAGTATTCAAATGATCAGAGTTTCAACAATTGGATTTTTTTCAGTAAGCACTTGTAGTTGATTTTTGATAATCATTTTATTAAACAAAATTTAAATGACTTTTTCCTCCGTCTATGAAGCTCAATTTATTAATCTGTCAGAATAAAAGAAGATAATCACGCATGGTGGATATAAAGTTTTCACTTCATGATAACCTGATTCAGTTTCTGTAAGTGTTATTTAGTGTTAGCGGTGATGAGGGTGGTGGTGGTGGCCTGTTGGGGAAGGGCACTGGATCACTGATCCTAAGGTTGTGGGTTCGAGTCCCACTCTCCACAAGGTTGTCACTGTCCCACCAGTGCAGCTAACTGAGTTAGCAAAGGCGGGCCATGTCTGTCACTGTCTATGGTGTGAGGCATGTAAAAGAACCATTGCTGACTTTCGTAAAGAGTAGCTGCATAGCCGTCAGCGTGTTTCTGTCCCTTGCTACAGGGTTGTGTCAGGAAGGGCATCCGACGTTAAAGCCTATGCCAAATCAAATACGCGAATCAGATGATCCGCTGTGGCGACCCATGAAAAAGGGGGGAAAAAAAAACGAAAAGAGAAGAAAAAGTGTTAGATGAACGCAGTGGAAATCTTTATGAAACTGATTTGGGTTCTAATGTCCACTTTACATTATAGAGTAAATCTCTTTCTCCCTTTTTGTAGCTCTGCTGTTGTGACCCAGTTATGTGTTCAGAGTTCTGGAACTCAACTCAGCCGACATGTGATAGCTCCTGTTAAAATTCTACACAAGAAGGAAAAGAAGTGCATGTTTAAATGTTCATTTTATTCTAACTTTCTGAAACCAACAACATTAATTATACATGAATAATATTCACACAATGCTAAAGCGACTGTTGCTTCTTGCTGACTGCTCTTTTACTCTGAGAGGTGTCAGAGAAATTTAACGCTAATTTTAAATTGTATTGGTGTTTGAAAAATAAAAGATACACAGGAAGACGTCGTCACAGAAACAATGAGTTTAGCTCCACTGCATTTCTGCAGTGTGTTTGCTAGATGAATGAAATAAGGACTGTGCAGAAATTAAAATTCAGATTCTGTGGGTTTTTTTTTTCAGGGCGATATTCAACAGCTGCTGTTGGTCGAAGACGCTCGAGCTGCGTATGATTACTGCGAACATTTTAGTCCCGAGTGTGGTACGCCGCACCAGGAAACGCCACAGGCTCAGGAACCCGAGGTCGAGGAGGAGGTGGTGAGTATAAATTAAAAAAATTAAAAAAAAAAAGTAAATGAATAGAAACTTAACTACTGAGAAAGATGCATTGAAAATTTCTTTAATTCCAGACCTTCACTTTTTTCCGGAGTAGCTTGTGTTAGCTTGTGATATTAAATAAACTACCTAAGTTTATGATAAGGAAATTAATTGTGTTTAATAAACATGGCCAGCTGACTCATGACTATTAAGTATAACCGGTTGTATAGGATTACATGGCTAATTATAAATAATTAAAACGTTAACAGGGCCAATTTTATAATTACAATAAATGTAATAATTACGTAAGTAAGAAGTATATACATGAAATGGCTGCTGAAGGTGATGGAATATGTATAGTAATTATAATTATAAAATTTTGTAATCTGCAATAGCTGGGTGAGCTGTCCAGGGTGTACTCTGCCCTCGCCCAGAGTCCGCTGAGATGGGCGCCAGCCTTCCTGTGACCCTAATTAAGATTATGCGGTTCAGAAAATTAATGAATGATAGTTTAGAAATAATAATAATAATAATAATAATAATTCATCAAATTAAACTTTTCTATAAAAACATTAACTGATTTAATCATTTAACTTATTAATAATATATTGGAGTTAAACAAGTGTGGAATTAAATGATCAATGTTTGTGGTATTAAATCAGTTATAAATCTAAATTAAGATTTTATGAAATAAATCGAAAGGTTTTTTTATTTTCGTATTAGTAACTGAAACACACCACTCAATCCATTGGCATTTGTAAAAATTTTCCAATGATATTTCAAAAGAAAAACTCATGATCTCACGCTGGAAACATTTCCTGGAGAGTAACATAGTGGTATATTTCACTTAATGACTTGAGCAGGCCGCGACTCCCTCCGTGACTCCCTCTGCGGGAACGCTCAGTTTTTCCCCTGCAGCAAATACGGAGCACGATACCTGGAAAAGTAGAATTATTCAGCACACGCCTCTAACACAATGATAAACCATCAGCAGAAGTCGAAGAGAAAATGAAGTTCTGGGGGATGGAACTGTACAAAACACACGGCCAGATTAACCGAGGAGAAAAAAAAGCTTTTTATTGTGATTAAGGGAGCGTTCAAAATAAAATGATTGAATGAAACAGACACGGAAATGAGCTGTGTAGAGTCCTCAACAAATTCAATACAACACTTCTGATTTAAATTCAGGATTCAGAACGTCAAACTGCAATGAACTTCAACTCAGAAATCATCTCTCAGCTCCAGTTCACGCTCTGTCACTCTCTTTCTCTCTCATCACTCTTTCTCTGACTCTCTCTCACTCTCACACTTACTCTCTCTTTATCTTTCACTCACTCGCTCACATTCTCACTCACTCTTTTTTTTGACTCGCATTCACTCCTTCACACTCTTTCTCTCTTTTTTCGGTCTGGGACAGGAAGTTGTGATAGAGTTAAAATGAGAGGTGGTTAAGTGGAGTGTGAATGTGAAACTGATTATTTGTTTATTCATCAGTATTACTCTGAATATCCGGAATATTACGACTATAGTGAGCCAAACTTCAAAACCACTGACGTCCCTGTGGAGGAAACCAAAACGGACAACAAGGTAATACACGCTCATTAATATTAATCATACAAAACATACAGAGTTGATGGGGTGGGTTTAATTCAGGTGTACATGGTCGTGTGTGTGTGTGTGTGTGTGTGTGTGTGTGTGTGTGTGTGTGTGTGTGTGTGTGTGTGTGTGTGTGTGATCTGTCAGCCTAGTACAGGGGATGTGGAGTACTACACTGAGTCTGAGCTGGATTATGGCATCGTGGATGGATCTGAACCACAAACCACCTCACCACCTGTTACTGCTGAGGTCTATTCTCTCTTTCTCTCTCTCTCTCTCTCTCTCTCACACACACACACACACACAGACACACAGACACACACTCACACACACACTATTAGTACAGTAATATATCCAGCAGTAGTGAAGGAGGAGAACTTTATTTCAGGCTTCACTCTCTATCCAGATTGATCTTAATTTAATGCACATATTTGTAATGAAGAAAAAAGATCTGCTCTGACATTTAATGAACTAAATGCCTAAAATCAGGGACAGGAACTTAAAAATCTCACTAAACAATTCATAATAAAATATTCTGATAAATTTAATGTAAAAAAAAAAACATACATATGAAACTCTGACCTTTTGACTTAAATACACATGTACAGTAAAAAACAACACACACACACACACACACACACACACACACACACACACACACACACACACACACCCACACACAATAACACAGAGTCCACACACCCTTCACTAAGACTGACCCACAAAGGTCATGTAAATATATAAATCTTTATAAATGGCTTTGTTAGTGATGAATTATACAGTTATGATAAATGTTACAGTTAAATAATAGAAAGGACTTCCTGTGTTTAGGAAGTGGTGTATGAGGAGGAGATTGTGGATGATTATATCACCGGAGAGGAGCAGGTAGGCGTCGACTCTGTGCCAGAGGAAAAGTTTGCTGTGCCTGAGGAAACTAAAACCCCAGAGGCAGTAGAAGGTGACATCACACCCTTAAAAGAATATGACAGTATAAGTGAGTTTGAGACGAAGGAACTGGACCCGAGTCAGTATGAAGAGTTCTACGACTACGGGATGATGACACCAGGTCCTGACTCCACCCATGAATATGAGGTGGAGATGCCGGCACAGACCGGCCAATCAGAGGGCGTAAGTCTTCGAGAGACACACACACACACACACACACACACACACACACACACACACACACACACACACAGGATTCTTGGCGCCTGTAATTATTCAAGTGGTTAAATGGTCCTGTGGGACAGAAACCTCTGGGATTACAGTACAGGGAATTTTCTCATGAGTATTTAAGAGCCACAGAAAGCTCATTACAGACTGTTTACACATCAATGAACACTTTATACACAAACACACATGCACACACTTTATACACACCAAAAACATCCAAAAGAGTAAAAAAATTGAAATGTAACAATGTGTGTGTGTGTGTGTGTGTGTGTGTGTGTGTGTGTGTGTGTGTAGAGAACTGCCAGTGGTTATGGAGGTGAGAAAGGACAGAAAGGAGAACCTGCTGTCATTGAACCGGTTAGAAAATAATGTTTGATATTTTTATATTTATATAAACTGTAGATGAGTTTTCAGGTTGCAGGAATGTTCAAGACAGACGATTGATCAAGTGGGGACTAGTATCTCACTGGTCTCAGAAAGAACAGTATGATTGCCCTCCGCCCATTTTCTCCCTAATTTAGTCCTATCCAATTCCCACCCATCAAATACTCCCACTTTATCACACAACAGCCACCAAACAGGGAGCACACGCCCCCTCAGTGAATACAATGCTCGCCACTCATCTCTTTTTGAACTATTATGTATCTGGCTGTAGTCTAACACACCCAGAGGGAAAGTCCTATCTGCCCCCTCATATGAATGAGCTCTCAGACACCCATGATTGGCTGGCGATTGCTGTGAGTGACAGGGCAAGGGATCCCTCCCTCCTGTGAGCCAGTTAGTTGCCATGGACTCCCGGACACAGATGGCATTTTGTAAATGGCTCAGTCCTGAAGACGTTCTTAAGTCAGCAACACTGTGACAACCACCAGGCACTGACACTGGAGACTCCTTACCAAGATGATCAATCAATCAATAAAGTCTCACCAAATATGGAAAAGATATGAAAGTATTTTTGATTTAATTGATGTTTTCTTAATTAATTAAAATGGGGTATACTGTAAATGTTTCACTTTGGCTCCATTTAATGTAATTTCATTTGTAGGGAATGTTAGTAGAGGGACCACAAGGGCCACCAGGAACCGCGGTAAGTGTGAACACACACACACACACACACACACACACACACACACACACACACACACACACACACACACACACACACACACACACCCCACACACGAGCACACACACACACACACACACACACACACACACACACACACACACACACACACACACACACACACACACACACACACGCTACTTGTTAAAGAAAGTCAGTGAATCTTTTGTGTGTGTGTGTGTGTTACAGGGTCCTCCAGGCTCTCCAGGTGTTCAGGGTGCTCCTGGTCTCCGTGGTGATCCTGGTGATAAAGTAAATATAAAGTTTGTATATGTAAAGTTTATATTTTCAGAAATACAACATTTATTACACATTAGTAACACAGCATGCTTCTCAACACCTCACAAACTACAGCCATGGGGGTTTACATTCAAACTCCATATCTGTACATCAATACTCACATCATATGCCCTCGGAGGCATACATTTACCTGAGCTGAAGCCCTGCCTACTTTTTCAGATGATTATCACTTTCAATTGTGTTTCTTCTTATTTAAAAAAGAGCTGGGATTTGATTTTGTAAGCTTATGTATTTCCTTTTTAAAGAGAAAGTAAGAGTGACACACACTACTGATTTACACAACAGCCAGTATGGTTTGAGGTTCACCATAACACACCTCCTTCCAAGTCTTTTTAAGTATTACAGCATTTCTCATTCATGCCAGTCTGCTTTAACCAGAAACTCAATTCTATACAACAAAGTGTGTGTGCAAAATCTTTCAGAATAAAAATGTGAGTAGCGGTGATGATGATGCTGATGCTGTTGGTAGTGGTGATGATGATGCTGATAGTAGTAGTGATGCTGATGGTGACAATGGTGATGTTGATGGTAGTAGTGATGATGATGTTGATGATTTTACTGATGGTGATAATGGTGATGCTGATGGTGATAATGGTGATGCTGATGGTAATGATGATGCATCACCTTGAAACAATTCCATAAAACATCATTAGAACATCAGAATGGCATGAAGCTTAAGCTTTTGAAAGGAAGACCAAAATCTAAGCAGTAATTCAGCAGGGTGGATGCCCCTCTCTGGCCTATGCCAGATTTTGGATGGTATTTAAACTTGTTTTGATTCATCAATACATGTAAATGTGAAGGCAGGCCTGTTTATTGTACCTCTTTGCACTCCAACCCAAAATAATTCTGAACTGCCCAATAGCAGGGTGAGAGATTTCACTTCATGAGCTGTGGCTTCTGCTTCAAATTGTAACATGTATTTTCTGTTGGAAGTCGGAGACAGAGCTTGGTACGGCTTGGTAACAACAGATCAAGTTTGTTCCCGGTGAGGGTTAGAGTCCATCAAGACTGTCCTTTGTCACCGATTCTGTTCATAATATTTATGGATAGGATTTCTTGCCACAGCCGAGGCACTGGGGAGTTCTGGTTTGGTGGCCATGGAATCTTGTCACTGCTTTTTCAGATAACATTGTCCTTGTGGCTTCATCAAGCCGGGACCTCCTGCTTTCTCTGTCATGATTTGCAGCCAAGTGCAAAATGGCTGAGATGAGAATCAGCACATCCAAGTCTGAGGCCATAGTTCGCAGCCGGAAAAGGCTGTAATGCACCTTCCTAATCCAAGTGGAGGAGTTTAAGTATCTCGGGGCCTTGTCGGTGTAGCCTCCGGTGTAAAGGGAGCTCATACTGGTTCGTCATGGTGAAGTGGGAGCTGAGCTGAACTCTCAGAACTCAATTTAGCATTTGATTTTCATTCCATCCATCACCAGTGCTCATGATTTTTTGCATAGAGATCGAAAGAACAAGATTGCAGATAGAATGGAATAAAAATGAGCTCTCTTGGCAGGGTGTCAGGGCTTTACCTTAGAAATAGGTTGAGAAGCTCAGTTATCCAGGAGAAGCTCGGAGTAGAACCGCTGCTTCTCTGTGTTGAAAAGAGCCACTTGAGGTTGTTCGGGCATCTGGTTAGAATGCCTCGTGAACGCCACCCTGATGTGGTGTTTCAGGCATGTCCAACCGGGAAGAGACCCCGGGATTGATCCAGAACATGGTGGAGAGACTATGACTCTCGGCTGGTCTGGGAAGACCTTGGTGCCCCTAGAAAAGCCGGAGGAAGTCACTGGCGAGAGGAATGTCTGGATTACAGTTTTGGATGCTGCCTCTGTGACCTGACCCCGGATTAAACAGAAGAAGCTCATGATGATGAAAATGTATTTTCTAGTGTTTTCCTTATTAAATTAATTCAACAGTGTTCTGCCGTTCTCTTTCATCTGTTCATTTCTGGCGCACATGTTTTGTTTTGGCAATGCCATTTTGAAAAGCAGTACTAGTATCGCATTATATTTTGTACATACCTGAGTTCCTCACGTTTGGTTGTGTGTTTTATAATCCCAGTCTTCTGCTCTGTGGAGGGTTTAGTGAAGGTGTTTAGAGCTGACTGTTCTGATTTATGCTGCAAATGGACTGAAACCGGATGTCCTGCTTCCATGATGATTCCTTACAAACTATGTACATGTGTGTGATACTTGGTTGTATTTCTTTTCTCGGGAGATTGAATTGACCGTGTCTGTCTGTGAATGATTATAAAGATCATTTAAAAGAATGTTCATTCTATTGTGGATTTCACTTTGGATTCCAATTCCTATTGTCCTAGTACAAAGGTCTAACACAATCCTCCAGAATCAATAAAGTACAGTCGGCCCTCTACTTACGAAATTAATCCGTTCCAGAGCCTTTTTCGTAGCCTGGAGGTTTCGTAAGTAGAGTTCCGTTACATGCCTCACACCATAGACAGTGAGAGACATGGCCAGCCTTTGATGACCCAGTTAGCTGCACTGTGGGGACAGTGACAACCTTGTGGAGAGTGGGACTCGAACCGTGAGGCATGAAAAAGAACCATTGCTGACTTTCGACAAGAGTAGCGGCAAAGCCGTCAGCGTGTTTCCGCCCTGCGATGGCCTGGCGAGCTGTCCAGGGTGTACTCTGACCTTGCTCAGAGTCGGCTGGGATGGGCGGCAGCCTCCCCGTGACCCTAATTAGGATTAAGCGGTTACAGAAAATGAACTGATGATATTTAGACAGCACACTCTTCTTCATGTTGCGAATTTTCTTGTTTTCTATGTACTTGTAAAACCAAGATTTAAAAATGTACACTTTTGATGTTGGCGTGAGGGTCTTGTACACTTATGAAAATGTTTAACCATGGCTTATCATCATAAATGATTTTTATTATTATTATCTATTCATTTTCTGAACTGCTTAATCCTAATCAGGGTCGCCGGGAAAACAGGCACATAACCATTCACACTCACACCTGTGGTGATTTGGAACAGCCAATTAACCTTTTGGAGTGTGGGAGGAAACCGGAGTACCCGAAGGAAACCCACGCAAGCAAAGGAAGAACATGCAAACTCCACACAGAAATACCTGAGCTCGGAATCAAACCCAGGACCTTCTTGCTGTGATGTGCTAACCACTACGCCAATGTGGCGCCTGTTATTATTATTATTATTATTATTATTATTATTATTATTATTATTATTATTAATAATAATAATAATAATAATAATAATATTACATGGTGAATATAGCACAGAGACTCACTTACATCATGAGCTAAAAATATTTCTGTTTGTAGCCATTTCTTTGTGGGTGGAGTCATTCAATCTATGTCCGTTTTCCTGCGGGAAGATTTTTGTGAGTTCTGTGTTTCCGGCATCTGTAAATCAACGGTATTGTTAAGCTCTGATTGGTTGAATCTTGTCGTGTGGAAATTCAGCTCAGTTGTCGCCTCTCATTGCTCATCATTATTGCTACATGTTTACATGTCACTTGCAGTATATGCGTTATGCAAAGCTGAGTGTTGCCATGGTGACGTAGTGCTGTAGGGGTATTACTGGGAGAAAAATGGTATCACTATTTTCACTGATAACGCTGAATATAAAAACAAGTTTCATCTTTTAGCCCCCACACATCCCCTTTCATTCCATTAGTGTATCCATTTTACACACGCAAATACACATACGCAAACGCACACACACACACACACACACACACACACACTCACACACACACACACACACACACACACACACACACTCACAAACATGCACCCACACACACCCTCATATCTGTTTTAATCGCTTTTGCTATCTTGCGCATTCTCTCTCTCTCTCTTTCTCTCTCTCTCTCAGGGCCATCCTGGTCGTCCTGGTATCCCCGGTGCTGATGGAGCTCCTGGACCTTCAGGAACCATTCTAATGCTGCCGGTAAGCCTGACTGTACACTTTTTCCTCACTCTTACCATTTGTCTATCCCCTCATTTATATCTGCTCTTCTTCCATCCTTGTCAGAAGATCAAAAACTCAACCTCTCTATCTTCATGTGTGTGTGTGTGTGTGTGTGTGTGTGTGTGTGTGTGTGTGTGTGTGTGTGTGTGTGTAGTTCCGTGCAGGAGGTGAGGCTTCCAAGGGTCCAGTAGTGACAGCGCAGGTGGCTCAGGCTCAGGCCATCCTGGCTCAGGCCCGGGTATGATCCTCTTCTTGAACATTACACAATCACAGTGCTAAACACTTGTTCATGGATATCACATTCTCTCGTGATGTGCACTGAATGTAAAAGTGCTTGTGATGCATAAACCAATCAGAGTGTTCCTGGGTTCTGATTGGCTAGTGTATGTCCACAGCTGGCGATGAGGGGTCCCCCTGGTCCTGTGGGATTAGCTGGCAGAGGTGGCGCAATGGTGAGGGTTTGAGGATACACACACACACACACACACACACACACACACACACACACACACACACACATATTTTGGTTCTGCACTCCATGCAAACAAATATGAACTGTGTGTGTGTGTGTGTGTGTGTGTGTGTGTGTGTGTGCACATGCTTTAGGGTGCTCCTGGAGCATCTGGTCTTAAAGGAGACAGTGGAGATTCGGGTCCAGTTGTAAGTAACACTTTTTATAAAAGTCTGATTTTTACTAAAGGGGAAAGAATTGAGGATATATAATATAAATATAAAATGGAGGAGGGGTTTTATGGGTAGTAAAGGATTATGATTATGGTGTGGGGTTCTAGGGGTAGTAGAGTCCGGAGATGGGGTTTTACAGGTATTAGAATCAGGAGGTTAAATGATAAATCAGACGACAGCGGCTCACTCCCATCCTGTATTACCGCTGCATTTGTAAATGCAATGCATTCACCTCGCCATTATCTCTAAGCCCATTCAGTACGTGTTCCCTGTGAATAATGAATGATGTTTGTTTTTTCAGGGACCGAGAGGACTGCAGGGTCCCACAGGGCCTCCAGGGAAACCAGGCAAAAGGGTAAGAGCCGGGAGGAAAAGCCGAGCATGTCATTACAGAGTGTTAAATTTCGCTCCATCATCCTGACAGCATGGTGATTAGCAGGAAAACAGTGAGTCTGAAATAGTTTGAAAGTGTAACAAGGGGGACGTCCATCAGGGGTGACACTCCCGCGAGTTCTCTCCTAACGCGCTCATATACTGCTTAAAATATAATCTCCAATTTCACAGGTAAACACATTGTTTGCAATAACTGTAGATCCTGCTGAAAAGTGCTGATCATCATAATAAAATGTCAGACAGTAAATAGCCCCACCCAGCCAGATGGAGTAGACGTCCTGGAAATCCCGGCGGTGATATCGCAAAGGAATTTAAAATACGTTTGGAAAACTAATCATTGTCTTAACTGCTTGAGAGAAAACCGCTGGCTGTTCAGAATTACAGTCATGAAAATATTTTAGTTTAATAAAAAATAAAAGCCTATGAGAAAGGGGGGGGACGAGAGAGTGGATGAGAGAGAGAGAGAGAAGGGACGAGAGAGAGTGGATAAGAGAGAGAGAGAGAGAGAGAGAACTAGAGTGGATAAGAGAGTGATAGAGAGGAAGGGAGGATGGGAAAGTGTGGAAGAAGAAGAGAGAGTGATAGAGAGGAGTGAGAGAGTGGTTCATAGTCTTTGCATGGAACTAAGCAACGGATTGTTTCTGGATTCATGAAAAGTAGCGTACAGTATATTACATAGAACACTTAGCTTTCCATATTTTTTCCGCTGTGGTTGGTTAGTGTTTCTCTGATTGACAGAAACAAAAAAATGCTATTAAAGGTTCTTCTCAGTTGGCTCACCAATTAGTCCCCACCCACCATTCGGCTGCGTCCTCTGATAGGAGGAACATTTACACATGCTGCTCTTCATACTGCTGCATGTGGGGTGTAACACACTTGGAGGAAAACACTCTCATACACAAACGCACTAGTATCACTGTGATTGACAACCCCCCCCCCGAGAAAACGGCCAATCTCTCAGTAATGGTATGAATTGCATGAGTTCGGATCTGAATCAAGTTTTTGAAATGATGTTGATGCTAACTTCTCAGCTCTTTTGTAAATCCTGATCAGCATTCTCGCTAGCGTGTTCTGCATTGCTCTGAACATTTTACTCATGTTGAGACATCACTTCCTGTTCCTGATGTATTGAGAATAAATAATGATTTCATGAATTCGTTTTAGGGTCGTCCAGGCACTGACGGAGCAAGAGGAATGCCTGGAGAAGCAGGAGGAAAGGCACGTTTATTCCTTTATTCACTTCATCCTTTCTCCTCGTAACACAGTGATCTGTAGGGTTCCTGGAGGTTACCTAATGCTGAGTCTGTGGTTTTACAGGGGGATCGCGGCTTTGATGGGCTTCCAGGTTTACCTGGAGAGAAAGGGCACAGGGTAAGTCAAAACACTATTATTATTATTATAATTATTATTAATTATTATTATTATTATTATTATTATTATTATTATTATTATTATAAATAAATAAATAAAATTTTCACCCCTCAGGGTGAGGCTGGCCCAATTGGATCCCCAGGACCTCCTGGAGACGATGGGCATAGAGTGAGAAATTTTACATATCACACATTTATTAATTGGTTGGTTTATTTATCTGTTTACTAATGTGTGTGTGTGTGTGTGTGTGTGTGTGTGTGTGTGTGTGTGTCAGGGTGAAGATGGACAGATCGGACCAAGAGGGCTGCAGGGTGAAAGTGTAAATTTCATCATCTTGAATACAATTTACTAATTATTCTATTATCTATCTTTCCATCCATCCCTCTATTCATCCCTCCCTCTTTTTCTCTCCATCCATCTATCCATCCATCAATCCACCCTTCCCTCTATCCATCCATCCCTTTCCCCCTCTCTTTCTCCATCCATCCATCCCCCGCTCTCTCTTTCTCTCTATCCATCCAGCCATCTATCCATCCGTCTCAGCATAAATCCATTCCTTTTTTTCCATCCATCCATCCTTTTCCCAGTCTCCTTCCATCAATTCACTCTCTTCATCCACCCACCCCTTCCTCTCTCCCTCCATCTATCCATCTGTCCATCACTCTCACCATACATCCATCCCTTTTTGCATCCATCCATTCTGCTCTCTCTACATCCATCCTGCTCTCCCAATCCATCCATCTATCCATCCCAATCGCTCCATTCATCCATCTATCTCTTTCTCTCTCTCCATCCATCTATCCCTCCCTCTGTCTCTCTCTCTCTTCTCTTTCTCTCTCTAGACCCATGCATCTGTCCATTTTTCTCCGTACAACCATCTATTTCTCTTTCTCTCCATCCATTGGTATAATCAGAGTGTTTTTATTTTACAGTAATAAATTATTTGTTTAGTTTTTTGAATATGATTTCAGGGTCCTAGAGGTTTACTCGGCCCACGTGGATCTCCAGGCTCTAATGGTCAACGTGTAAGTTCTCTGTGTTCTCCACGTTCCTTAGTTCTTTATGTTCTCGGTGTTGTTTATCTTCTGTACATTCTTTATATTCTCTTCAGTTGGTATTTTTTGACAGAGAGTACTGGGTGTGAATCTCGTGGTCTTGTGTCTTCTTTTGTGTTCACATGCAGGGTCTTTCTGGACTGGATGGGCCGCCAGGTCCTAAAGGCAACATGGTGAGATGTTCCTGTGTTTCGAAGACTTTTTATTCTTTAAAGTTTCTGTTGTTGGTTTAATGTTAAATGAAACAAGATTTGTTTTTTTTTTTATAGAAAACCTTCCAGTGGAAACTTTGAACTTTGGATTCTGTTTTCATTTTATATTCTTTCATAATATTTATTCACACGTCACAATTTGACAATTAAAAACAGTTCCGGGTCACACCTGAAGAAAACATGGTGTTCAGACATGTTCTTAATCTGCGCTGCATTCTCACTCCTTTCTCACTCCTTTCTCACTCCGTTCTCACTCCGTTCTCACCTCTCTCAGACCCAGCCTGAGATTCTGCAGACAGTAGAAATCGACTGTTGGACTTTATCCTGCTGTGGGTTTTTAGGTTCTCACAGAGGTTCCTGACTGATGTGTAAAACAAGCGTAACTGAGACACTGCTGATTGGAGCCTTTGACCTTTGATGCTTGATTAGTGCTCTATTAGCTGGTCTGACCTTTAACCTGGAAGTGCAGCAACGCAGAATCAACCCCTTGTGTGGGAGTGAAAGGCGTTTAGACAGAACAGAATTGAAACGAACCGTAGAGAACCTTATCTGGTACCCGGCGTTTAACACTTTAAATGTACTTCCCGATAGTGAGGATGTGAGTGCTGTGCAGGTGTTTATCACTTTGTTGATATGTAAGAATCAATAAATAATGTTTACTGATGAAGAATGACAAATATATATATATATTTTTGTCTCTCAGGGACCACCAGGAGAAGTCGGACCGCCCGGTCAACAAGGAGTCAGTGGTCCACAGGTACAGCTCTATCTCCCTCTCTCTCTCTCTCTCTCTCCCCCTCTCTCTCTCTCTCTCTCTCTCTCTCTCTCTCTCTCTCTCTCTCTCTCTCTCTCTCTCTCTCTCTCTCTCTCTCTCTCGCTCTCCTCCCCCTCTCTCTCTCTCTCTCTCTCTCTCTCTCTCTCTCTCTCTCTCTCTCTCTCTCTCCTCTCTCTCTCTCTCTCTCTCTCTCTCTCTCTCTCTCCCCTCTCTCTCTCTCTCTCTCTCGGGCGCCCTCTCTCTCTCTCTCTCTCTCTCTATCCCTCTCGCTCCCCCTCTCTCGCTCTCTCCCTCGCGCTCTCTCCCTCGCCCTCTCTCTCTCGCTCTCTCTCTCGCTCTCTCTCTCTCTCACTCTCACTCTATCATTCTCTCGGTCACTTTCTCTATCAGTCTCAATCTCTATTACTCTCTCACTCTCATTCTCTTTGCCTGTCAATCACTCTCACTTTGTCAATCACTCTCACTTTGTCTATCACTCTCACTCACTGTCATACTCTATCACGCTCAAGCACACTCACTCTCTATCACTCTCACTAACTCTTACTCTTTCTGTCTGTCACTCTCACTCTCTATCACTCCCTCTGTGTCACTTTCTTTGTCAGACTCACTCTCTATTACTATCTCACTCTCTGTCTCTATCACTCTTACTCTTTCTATCGCTCAATATATATCACTCTCTCACTCACTCTATCACTCTCATGTTCACTCTTTTTGTCTCTGTGCATCACTCTCAGTCAATCTTATTCTCTTTCTTGCTCACTCTCACTCACTCTATCACTCTCTCTCTCTCTATCACTGTCTCTCTCACTCTGTATCACTCACTCTTTCTCTCCATCACTCCATCTCACGCAATGTCTTTCTCTATCACTTTGTCTCTCCCACTCTCGCTCCGTCATTCTCTCTTCATCACTCTCTCTCACTCACTGTCTATCTCTCACTTTCTATAATTCTCTCTCTTTTTTATTCTGTCTTCTACTTTTTGTTTTCTTTCTTTTTCTGTCCTCATCCTTTGGTAATCACTCATTCACCTCTGGGGCTTTTGCCATCTGGTTTTTCATCTTTTTTGTTTTTTCTGTCTGCCTTAAGATTTCCTTCAGAGATAGAAGGACAGATGGACAGCCTGATGAATGTTAATTTAAGAGAGAAAGAGACAGAGATGAAATATGAGATAGATGTGCAGAGTGACCTAAAGATGAATAGGTCAAAGGTCATGCTTTTTTATGTAATTGGAGGGTGATCATTTTGCTCCAAACAGTGGTGCTCATAACACCCATCTGCATTATACATCTGTGTAGTGAGTTGTCTGCACGGTGGATCATCTGTTTGGTGAGATTTTTGCGCAGTGCGTTTCGTCTGTGTGGTGGCTCGTCTGTGTGGTGGGTCGTCTGTACGGGTGGTAATCTGTGTAGTGGGGCGTCTACCTACTGGCTCATCTGTGTGATGGCTTGTCTGTGTCGTGGTTCATCTGTGTACTGGAACATCTGCATGGTGGCTTATTTGTGCGGTGGGTCGTCTCTGTAGTGGCTCCTCTGTGTAAGGGCTTGCTTGCTTGGTGGGTCGTCTGCAGAGAGCATTTTATATTTTACCGCATTCAGTATGAAATGCATGCCTTGACTGCAGAAAGGCTCGTCCGAGTACAAGTCGCCAGTTCATATGGATGTTGGTGAGATTTGTTTATCTGGGGATCTCGTGCGACATGTCGAGAGCACATCAAACACACTCTGATATCTGCACAGTCTGAATCATACGGTGTGTAAAACTGAGTGTCAATGATGTGTTACAGGGTTTACCAGGACCTCAGGGCCCAATCGGACCTCCTGGAGAAAAGGTGAGTACACAGAGAGAGAGACAGACAGAGAGAGACAGAGAGAGAGAGAGAGAGAATGGTTAGAAAGCCAGGAGTC
The DNA here is from genome assembly GCA_024760905.1 of Plotosus lineatus. NCBI lineage: Eukaryota > Metazoa > Chordata > Actinopteri > Siluriformes > Plotosidae > Plotosus > Plotosus lineatus. The sequence continues at coordinate 18,243,953 of CM045743.1, forward strand.
TGTTAGATCATTTGAGGGATCTATAGTAACACAAAGGGGGCTTCTCTCACTCACACACACACACACACACACACACACACACACACACACACACACACACACACACACACACAGACTCTATTAAGCATGACATTCCATGTGCAGACAGATTTGTGTGTTTTTCTGAATTTAATTCAAGAAGTGAAAAGAAACCAATGAAATGATTCTCATCCCTGATCAGAGGAATTATTATATACACATGATTATAGATTATAATTTATATTACATATAACCTAGTACTGCTGTGATTGTTGTTGTTCTCTCACTGTGTGTGATGTGTCTCTGTGTTCAGGGGCCTGCTGGGAAACAGGGACTGCAGGGTTTAGCCGGAGCTGATGGACCTCCTGTAAGTTCCCGTCTCACTCTCTTGCTTGCTTAAATGTTCTCTGTCACTCTAAGATCACTTCTTTTCATTTATTTTGTAATTTATATACAATAGACAATCAAATACCAGCACAGCTCTGTAACACTAATTAATATACAGACAGATAAACAGACAGACGGACGGACAGATAGGTGATGATTGTATTTATTGCTGTTTTCCATAACAGGGTCATCCTGGGAAAGAAGGCCAGGCTGGAGAGAAAGGCTCTGTTGTGAGTGTTTCCCATTTCCTGTAATTAACAGTGCATTAAACACACACTGCTTTTAAATGCACCGTTCTCTCCATCAAACATCTTAAAATTCAATAACTCATAATTATTATATACTTCTTTAGGGTCACCCCGGGCCTCAGGGATCTATTGGTTACCCCGGACCACGAGGAGTCAAAGTACTATTATTCTTCATTATACTTATTACATACAGTATTTTATATGCTATTGTTGATAAAAAAGAAATTATTTTAAAATGTCTGATTTTACATGTTTAGGGACAGATTGTTATAGATAAATATCAATATAAAATGTATTTGAGTGGATGTAACAGCTTTGTATTTGTTGTTTAGGGGGCTGAAGGAGTTAGAGGGTTAAAAGGTGGTAAAGGAGAGAAGGTGAGCAAACATTCTTCAACTTCTGATCATTTACTTTATTTCTTTCATCAACAATTAAATTGATCAATTTGACAAAACTCCATATAATAACATATCACTTCTTCACTTATAGAAGAATATAAAAGTTAAAAGAATGTATTTTCCGTTGTTAGATTAGTGATTATAAAATTGTAATTATTCTGCAGTTAAACATTTTATATTCCCTTTAAATCAGATGTAAAACAAGCACAAGCATTTCAGCTGAACACCACAAGGTGTCACTGTTTCCTTAAATCCAGATTATAGTCTTTATTTTTATAAAACTTTCATCAGTTCATTTTCTGTAACCGCTTAATCCTAATTAGGGTCGCGGGGAGGCTGGTGCCCATCCCAGCCAACTTCGGGCGAGGGCACAGTACACCCTGGACGGCTCGCCAGGCCATCGCAGAGCGGAAACACGCCGACGGCTTTGCAGCTACTCTTGTCGAAAGTCAGCAATGGTTCTTTTACATGCCTCTCACCATAGACAGTGAGAGACATGGCCCGCCTTTGATAACCCAGTTAGCTGCACTGGGGAGGACAGTGACAACCTTGTGGAGAGTGGGACTCGAACCCCCAACCTTTGGATCAGCGATCCAGCGCCCTATACCACTAGACCACCACTGCCCCCCTTTATAAAACTTTGTGCTCAGATTATAATGCTGTAAAAATATTCATCATAAGTAATGCCATGAATTGCCAGTACAAAAACAACACTTTTAAATAATATGACTTTTTACTGCTTATTTCCTTTCAGGAATATATTATAGTTTATCATAATTTTATTAACTTTTTTATCAATAATATAAGTAATATTTCATTTTGTAATGAATTGAAAAGTGATGTTGAGTGCAGATTTGGTATGAAAGTTATGAATCTATTACAATTAAATGATTATTATTAGTAGTTCTAGGACCATTTCCCATCTCTAGATGTCAGTATTGTGCTTCTGTTCTAAATAATTACAGAACTACAGAATGAATAGAGTAATGGTTCAGTTCAGTTCATTTTCTCAAACCGCTTAATCCTAATTAGGGTCGTGGGGAGGCTGGTACATATCTCAGCCAACTCTGGGCGAGGGTGGTGTACATCCTAGACAGCTTGCCAGGCCATTGCAGGGCCAACGCTCACACAACCATTCATACCATCCAGTCTATAAAGTTGCTCCATTCTTTTCTTTTATTGTTTAGTAATTTATACTATTTATGTATCTATTTATTTATTTACTTATATAATATATATGTACGTGTGTATGTTTGTACTTGTATCTATTTTTGCACCCCCTACTGATAGTACCTCAAGAGCCTGTAACAGTGAATTTCTCCATTGTGAGATTAATAAAGCTGTATCTTATCTTATCTTATCTTATACTCACACGAGCACCAAGGGGTGATTTGGAACAGCCAATTAACCTACTGTGCATGTTTTTAGACAGTGGGAGAAAACTGTCATACCCTGAGTAAACCCACACAACCACAGGAAGAACATGTGTCACTGTGCCGCCTGTGCTTAACATGTTTTCATTATTTTTATTTTTGTTATTTGTTTAGAAAAACCAATATCTGATGTTGGTAAATGATGAATTTCTGTGGTTTGCAGGGTGAAGATGGTTTCCCAGGATTTAAAGGTGATATGGGACTCAAAGGGGACAAGGTGAGTGATGTTCATATAAAGTGCCTCACAATGTATACACTCTTAAATTCAGTATATAAATTATTTTGTCATTTACAATATTTATTTCCGAAATGAATGTAGGGATTTATGATATAAATACTTTTAGGATATTTTTGTCACTATAAAAAAACAAGCTGTGTGAGAGAGAGAGAGAGAGAGAGAGAGAGAGAGAGAGACTTAAGAAATACAGTACAGTACTGTACTGAGTATCTGCCTATAATGCAGAAACCAATTGTGAGATCTTTTTAACCACCAGAGGGCGACAGAACAGTAGATCATGTTATAGCTGTGTTATTTAGCGCATTGATGTACATAATCATTATGCTATACTGTATAGACAGCCATGATCTGCCAAAGCCTCTCAGCACAGGAATCAGATCTCTGCTTCTCTGTCTCGGCCTGTTGGACTCATCTGTTCACCTCTCAAACACAATTTCTTGGTTTTAAATTCTTGCTAGCAGAACACAGAGATCTCGTTTAACAGAACACTCAAGTGTAAAAACATTTTAGTGAAGAATACACAGTCCAAAAATAGCTTTGTATAATGAACCAAGAGTTGTTCATCACATGACCTGGTTACCTCATTGGCATTCAAATCAGGATTATGATTTAGAAAGGAATGAATTTCATTATTTAGTTTATATTTTTAGGGAGAGACTGGAGTGATCGGACTGAGGGGAGAAGATGGACCTGAGGGACCCAAGGGAAAATCTGGACCAACTGGAGAACCTGGATCTATGGGATTGGCTGGAGAAAAGGTAAACAATCTTTCCGTAAATATAGTGAGTTTATATTATTCCATAAGCATATATATATATATATATATATATAAAACACTGTATATATGTGTTGTGTGTGTGTGTGTGTGTGTGTGTGTGTGCAGGGTAAACTGGGAGTCCCAGGATTACCAGGATATCCTGGACGGCAGGGTCCGAAGGTATCACACCTGAGCATCATCAGACCCGTTCACTCTGTCAATCATTACAACTAAAGTTTGATGTTCTACATCATCCCACAGGGATCTACTGGTTTCTCCGGTTCTGCCGGAGCTAATGGAGAGAAAGGAGGACGTGGTCTCGCTGGTAAAGCAGGGCCGAGAGGACAGCGCGGTCCAACGGTACACAAACATAAAACACACTGAAATCAAAAGCATTCTATGGCAAAGGCTAGCTTAAATAGCAGCTAATGCTAATGATAGAAATGGTGATTCTTTCAGGGTCCTCGTGGTAGCCGAGGAGCGAGAGGACCAACGGGAAAACCAGGAGCGAAGGTCAGAATGTTCACTAAACTCTCAAAACTGGGGTTAATTTTATTAAGGAACAATTTAATGATGGGTGCAGAAGCTCCTGACCTTCTTCTCCATTACAGGGAACATCGGGACATGACGGTCCTGCTGGAGGTCCTGGAGAGCGAGTGAGCACCTTTACCCTCACTGCAGGTTTTATGCATCAGTTCATCAGATCTTGCTTCACTTTTTAATTTCCTGTTTTTTCTTTTTAGGGACTTCAAGGAGCTCAAGGGCCTGTTGGATTGCCAGGACCTAAAGGTCCACCTGTAAGTTCATTTATTTATCATTACAGTACACATCACTATGCTGGCAAGTCTTCATGCTTCTCATTAGTGCTGTTATAACACAGAGGAAGAAAAGTAAATAATCTGTAATAATTATTGAGAATCACTGATTAGTGTGAAAGAATAAAGTAAAGTTGTAATGAAACAGAAAAAGAGTTTTGTGATGATGCAAACTTTAGCATAGTTTATGTTAAATATGAAAAAAACAAAAAACTATGTTCACAGGGACCTCCTGGTAAAGACGGACTGCCAGGACATCCCGGACAGCGAGGAGAAACTGTATGTCACCTTCCACCTTACCTCATAATGTCCTGCTCATGCTCATTAACAATATCATGCTAATTTACACCGTGCTGCTCGGTGCCAGTTGTTTACGAACAGATTAAAGTTCACAGTTTATCCTGAAAGGTTTTTATAAATAAACCGGATTCCAGATTTTTCGGCCTTTACTTTTACACACAGACTCGCACATTTTATTTGGCATTGGTTTTACGCTGGATGCCCTTCCTGACGGATAGTGGAAGCTAGACTAAGGGCAGAGGTCAGCATTTGTGAACAACAGTTTGGTTTCGTGCCAAGAAAGAGCACCACAAATGCAGTGTTTGCTTTGAGGATGTTAATAGAGAAGTACAGAGAAGGTCAGAAGGAGCTGCATTGTGCTTTTGTGGATCTGGAGAAAGCATATGACAGGGTGCCGAGAGAGGAACTGTGGTATTGCATGAGGGAGACTGGAGTGGCAGAGAAGTATGTTAGAGTGGTGCAGGACATGTATGAGAGATGTAAGACAGTGGTGAGGTGTGCTGTCGGTGTGACAGAAGAGTTCAAGGTGGAGATAGGACTGTATCAAGGGTCATCTCTGAGCCCCTTCTTGTTTGCTATGGTGAGGACAGGCTGATAGACGAGGTTAGACAAGATTCCCCGTGGACTATGATATTTGCAGATGACATTGTGATCTGTAGTGAGAGCAGAGAACAAGTGCAGGAAAAACTAGAGAGGTGGAGGTATGCCCTGGAAAGGAGGGGAATGAAGGCAGGGGAGTGAACGACAAGGACCCAAGAGGAACGGTGATGTTACAGGGAGCAGAGATAAAGAAGGTGGAGGATTTTAAGTACTTAGGCTCAACAATCCAGAGCAGTGGAGAGTGTGGAAAAGAGGTGAAGAAGCGTGTGCAGGCAGGTTGGAATGGTTGGAGAAAAGTATCCGGTGTGATGTGTGATAGGACAGTATCGGCAAGAATGAAAGGAAAAGTGTACAAGACGGTGTTGAGGCCAGCGATGTTGTATGGTTTAGAAATGGTGGTGCTGGGGAAAAGACAGGAGGCAGAGCTGGAGGTAGCAGAGATGAAAATGTTGAGGTTCTCTTTGGGAGTAACGAGGATGGATAGGATCAGGAATGAGCACATCAGAGGGACAGCACATGTAAGATGTTTTGGAGACAAAGTCAGAGAGGCTCGATTGAGATGGTTTGGACATGTACAGAGGAGGGATAGTGAGTACTAATATATTGTTAGTAGGATGCTGAGGTTGGAACTACCAGGCAGAAGGCCCAGAGGAAGACCAAAGAGACAATTCATGGATGTGGTGAAGGAGGACATGAAGGCAGTTGGTGTAATAGAAGAAGATGCAGAGGATAGGGTGAGATGGAGGCAGATGATTCGCTGTGGCGACCCCTGAAGGTAACAGCCAAAAGGAAAAGATGAAGAAGAAGAGGAAGAAGACTTTTACACACGGAGATTATTCCAGATTCTCTGAATCTTTGAATGATGTTCTGCACTCTAGATGATGATAACTTCAAACTTTTGCAATTTTTCGCTGTGAAACGCCTTTCTGATACTGCTGTACTATCTTTCTGTGCAACATTGGGGAAATTGGTGATCCTCGACCCATCTTCGCTCCTGAGAGACACTGCCACTCTGAGAAGCTCTTTTTGTACTCAATCATGTTGTCAATGGACCTTATTAGGGGTAATTGGTCTTCCAGCTCTTTATTGAGTGCAATTGACTTTTCCAACCTCTTATCGCTACTTGTCCCAACCTTTTTGAGATTTGCTGACACCATGAAATATAAAATCAACATATATTTTTCCCTTAAAATTATAACATTTTCTCAGGATAAACTTTTGACCCTGTCATCTATATTCTATTTGGAATAAAATATTGAAATTTGGCACTTCCACATCATTTCATTCAGTTTTTATTCACTATTTTATAGTGTGCCAACTTTTTTGGAATCCGGTTTGTAATGAAATTTTCCTATCAAACTTCAATTTACACTGAAATGATTGTTGTTAGCTAACATTAGTGTGCATTGTGATGGAAGTGCATTTCATAACTGCTAGTATGATATGTTCGTTCAAAATTTCAGCTCATAAAAAATCATAAAGTTCTCAAAGGTGTTAATTTAAATCTAAATTTATTTGTGGATGAAAGGGTTTTCAAGGGAAAACGGGTCCACCCGGTCCTGGAGGAGTCGTCGGTCCACAGGTAACCACGACTACGACACTAATTTTCTACAATAATACATTAAATGTATCTCCCAGTAGTTTTATTTCCATCTTTCTGCACAAAACAAGACTTATAAGCAAATAAAAATACTTAAATAAGCATGATTAAATGTAAGGATATATAATATGTTATAAACAATTATTAATAAAATGTTAACGCATTTAAAATGTCATAAGTATTTTGTATTAATAAAACCGGTGCGTGTGTACGGGGAAGGGTCCTACAGGTGAAACTGGACCTGTGGGTGAGAGAGGACACCCCGGATCCCCAGGACCCCCCGGAGAGCAAGGTCTTCCTGGAGCGGCTGGTAAAGAGGGTGGGAAGGTAAAAAAAAAATATTATTATTTTAAATTCTTATTAATAGAAGTAAAAAATTTCCAACAGTCCTTTTCTCTGTAAGAGCAACTCTCATGATTTGAATATAAAAATATTTGTACATAAATATATTATTTATTCCCTCATCAGGGTGACCCTGGCTCCCAGGGCCCTGCCGGAAAGCCCGGTCCTGCAGGTATCCGAGGATTCCCGGGACAGAGAGGTCTTCCTGGAACATCGGTAAAAAAAATGAAACCCTAGAAAGTCTTTATAGAATAAACCAGAAGAATTTTTAATATGGAGTGATGTTTATGCCTCTCTTTGAATGACGAGGTGAGGATGAACATCACACACACTTTGGATCCCCTCATATACATGTGCGTGTTACTGTTATAGAGCATAAAAATCATATCTGTAGCTTTAGTAAACATCACCTTGTAGAAAAGTGAGAATGTTGTGATTAAAGAGAAAAGAACCATCAGACAGAAATTATCATTTAAAGATGAGTTAGTTCAGGTGTCAGTCAGTGCTGAGTTCATTCATCAGCACAGAAGGAAAAATAAGATCAAAAGTACTGAATTTAAATTGCAATTTAAATGACTGTTGATTCTATATCGAGCCACTGGATATCAGCAACCATACATTCTGATTGGATAATCAGAAACTGCCAGAATATCACTTCATATAAGTTTCGTAGCTACATCACTATAGAAAGACATTGCAGTAGTGGTGATCCATGGTAACACCTGACACCAGCTCCAAAGAATTCAACAAATGGCAAACAAACAAAAAAAACACAAGGGTGCTTCATTTTTATTTTAAATATTAAAATTGTTCTCCATCAATCATGATGTTCCTTACAGTAGGTCAGTAACAAGATGCTGATTCACAGCATTGTCACAACCAGAACTGATAAGCGCGAGCATGCTAACACTAGCCAGAGAGCTTTTCCATTAATCCCAACGGACTCCTTGAAAAGCAACAGCATTTGGAAATAAAATATTTTGAAGGAAAAAATGTTTTTTAGGTTTTATTTGCTCGTATTTGCGAATTGGTGCTCCAGCTTTTTAATTTTGAAAAATTAGTGAGTGAAGATAAAATAAAATTATCTTTAGATATCACTGAGTACTATTTGCACGGTGTCTTTGCCTGCGATGAGCACCATGAGGTATGAGGTTATTGAATAAACCACCATTATATTTTTAATTGTGAGAACAACTCATCCCTTTGTTGTATAGTAAAAATAAGGTGTGTGTGTGTGTGTGTGTGTGTGTGTGTGTGTGTGTGTGTGTGTGTGTGTTGGTGCAGGGTCCAGGAGGTCTGAAAGGTGGTGAAGGTCCTCCTGGTCCTCCAGGCCCTGGTGTAAGTACATCATGAGTCGAACAGTAAACTTGTGATAAATAAATAGAAGTAAAGCGAAATTAGTAAACACAACACAGTGTTGATGATGATGAGGAATGTGGTGTGTGTTGATGTTTTAGGGATCTCCAGGTGAGAGAGGAGGTGCTGGACCTGGCGGTCCGATCGGAGTACCTGGTCGAAATGGACCTCAGGGACTCCCAGGACCCGCTGGAGAGAAAGGTGCTCCGGTAAGACTCTGGGTTGTTTGTTCTGGTTTTATTTGAGATGTGTATCGTTCCTCTGGGCTGGATTTATTCTGTTTTTAGTTTTATATGTGTAGAAAGACATCAATTAAACTCTATAACTGAACGCTGTGATATCACCCACCACAACCATGCCCCCACCCTCAGCCCATGGGTTGTACCACAGTATCACCAAAGTAATGGAAGGATGAGATGAAGGAATAATGGATGTGTGTTCTGTAAATGTTTTGTGTTTTGAACTTGTAGGGTGAGAAAGGTCCCGCTGGACCTGCAGGACGTGATGGTATTCAGGGTCCAGTCGGACTTCCTGGACCTGCAGGACCACAAGGACCAGCTGGAGAGGATGGTGATAAGGTAACTTTAGCTCTGTACCTTGTTTTATCTGTAACCAGACATCTTGCTCTATTTAACATGGATTGTGTGTTCTGATTTAAAGGGAGAAGTCGGAGAACCGGGACAGAAGGGAAGCAAGGGGGACAAGGGGGAGTCAGTGAGTATCACGTCTCCTGTGCATTTCTCCACATCCTCACAAAAACTCATGTACACGCTCTCCCATAAACATAGAAATACATCCTCTCATTGGCCCATATACATGTCTTCACGTGCAAATGTATGCAAATCATACATATAACATGTCCTCACATGTATACATCTTCACTTATACACATATTTACAACCTCTCATCGACAGTTCTTTGATGTCCTCATGTGTACGTCCACACATATACACATCTCTCATATACACTTATCCTCACATATTCATGATTACATATCGTCCCATATACACGTCCTGTTATAGATGCATTTTCACGTATATGCATATGCACGTCCACTTGAATATACGTCCTTACATATGCATGTACATGTCTTTTCAAAAACACATATACGCCCATACACGCCCTCTCACATACGGATATGCGTGTTATCACACGTTCTCTAATATACACATCCTCTCATATACGTGTATACATGTCCCCACAAATAAAAATACTCTCATTTACACACATACACATTTTCACACACGTAAACGGTGAACACATGGACACTTGGAGCAGTCAGCTGCCACACACATTGGGGGCGCCCGGAGAGCAGTTTGGGGTTAGGTGCTTTGCTCAAGGGCACTTCAGCCATGAATGTGCAGGAAAGGACGGTACAGCCCACTTCCCACCGTCACACAATTTTCCCTGATGGTTCGGGAATCGAATCAGCAACTTTGAGGTCCCAAAGTTGCTTGTCTAACCATCACACATACACACACACACACACACACACACACACACACACATATCTATATATATATATATATATATATATATATATATATATATATGTGTGTGTGTGTGTGTGTGTGTGTATATGTGTATGTATATATATATATATATCATACACCTCCTCGACTATAGTACACATATTCACGTTCTCTTATATACACATTCATGTTCTTATATATAAATGTATACACCTCCTCTCATACACACGTATGTACCTCATCACATATTCATGTTTACACATTCTCTCGTATACATGTCCTCTAATATACACACATACACATCCTCTCATGTACATTTATACGTCCTATCACATACACATTTACCTGTACTCTCATACACAGGTCCTCTCATGTACACATATACACATCCTCACTATCAGTATTATTATTATTATTATTATTATTATTATTAATGTAAGTTTTAAATTTTTAATATTTTTTTTTATTATGCATAATATATTTTATTATTTTTAGGGTCCTTCTGGTTCAATTGGTCTTCAAGGTCCTGTTGGAAATCCAGGTCCTTCTGTGAGTGCACACACACACACACACACACACACACACACACGAAGGAAAGCAAAGATCAGATTTTATTAGTAACCAATTTAAATACATCTTATGTTTTGTGTGTGTGTGTGTGTGTGTGTGTGTGTGTGTGTGTGTGTGTGTGTGTGTTATGTATGGGTTGTATGTGTGGTGTGTGTGTTTGTGTGTATATATCTCAGGGTAGCGATGGTGAATCCGGACCGCGAGGTCAGCAGGGAATGTTTGGCCAGAAAGGAGATGAGGGACCTCGAGGATTCCCCGGACTTCCAGGACCCGTTGGCCTCCAGGTACACACCCCATCGACACACTTCATCATCACACACCATCAGTACACGCCATCATCACGCACCATCATTACACTTTCTGATCCGAGAATAACATCACGTTCACAGATACATTAAGTAAGACATAGAGTAAGATTGATAATAGAGGCTACATCAGAGGGTGAAGCATTAACTGGAGGATGTAGAGAATAACCAATAAAGTTATGAACAGAACCTCAGCCAGGCAGATACAGCCACCATCGTCTGAAGTGTAGGACCTGCACAAACAGTTAAAAACATCTGGGGATGTCTTTACGCTGTACACGTCAGTATTATGCTTTCTCTCTCGGATGCCTTAGAAAATAAACACAAGAGAAGGTAGACATTCCACATTCTACATTGCACATAGCATAGCAGAGGAGCATGAGTCCGTACTTAGCTTCTACTGTGGCCAGTGAAATAGGAACATAACTGTAAACTACACCCACGTCTGGACTAAGTGGTGTTTAGTTTGGTTTTAAACAAATAGTGCTCCATCTCGGCGCATGAAAACACAGATGAACTTCTGATTACATAGGTACTGATTTACTTCCTGTTAAGTATGATACACTTCCTGTTAGGTAATGATACACTTCCTTTTTCACACAGTTTTCTGGAATCATCTTTGCTTTCTGAGAGTACACAATAATCATTGTCACAAAGTAATTGAACACAATAATCACAATAACTATCATCTTACCTTGTCATCTCAATCACCTGCTGCGTTATGAAAGTTGGATGCGGTAATGTTGTCCCATTCGAGCACTCAATTAATTCTGTTCAGTTCCTTTGTTATTGGTTTAGTTGTTGCCTGTGCAGGTATCTATCTGGAAGTTTTAACACAAAGGTGGAATAAACTCTTGAAAGTGGGAATTTTGAATAAGGTAAATAAAATGTGTAATTTTAAATCCATACAATCTTTGTAATAACAGGGATTACCAGGAACCCCGGGTGAGAAGGGAGAGACAGGTGATGTCGGTGCAATGGTTAGTTTTAGACCCTCTTTTCATAATTTTCTTACTAATTTTCCTTTTCCTTTATTAATTCCCATTTTTCGTTCTTTTTGGATAACAGGGTCCTCCTGGTCCTCCAGGCCCGAGAGGACCTCAGGGTCCCAGTGGAGCCGACGTGAGTGTTTCTGACTCTCTATACATCTACTGCACGTGTTCATGTTAGAAACATCACTGATTGTTAAATGTCTCAATAATAAGCCTGAAATTTCAGAGCCATGTGGTGTTTTTATTTACAGGGTGCTCAAGGTCCTCCAGGTGGTATTGGTTCTATGGGTGCAAATGGTGAAAAGGTCAGAATTATTCTGTTTAGGACTCCAAGACTGAAAACAGAAAAATAAGTTTCACCCTGACAATCACACATCCTTCTCGAAAAAGTCTCTCAGCATCTGATTATTTTAGGGTGAACCAGGTGAAGCAGGAAACCCAGGACCTCCTGGAGAGACCGGATCAATGGTATGTGTGTGTCTTTGTGTGTGTTTCTATGGTTATACAAATTGTTTACTGGATTAAATTATCGCGTAATCAGTGTATTTGTATTATTTTAATTTTATTAAGAATATAATAAAAATTACATTTGAAGCTAACACATCAACACAGACTGCAGTGCAGTGAAATAAAAAGAATAAAATAAAATAAAAAAATTAAGAAAGAAATTGGAAAGTAATTGGAGTAGGAACATTTACATGTACATATACATTTGTTTTTATTTTATTTTATTAACTTTGTTTTAAAATATTGTATGTAAATCAAAGTAGATCAGTCGTATGATGTACGATTCTGAGGTTCTGTTGTTGTATTATAGGGTTTGAAAGGTGAAGTAGGTGAGAAAGGAGAGACAGGACCACCTGGAGCTGCCGGACCTGCAGGAGCACGGGGACCCCCTGGAGATGATGGTCCTAAAGGAAATTCTGTGAGTGAGAATAAATGACAGTGTCAAATTTTATTAAAACCAAATTTAAACTGAATTTAAATGAATTAACACTTTTTGATGTAGGGACCTGCTGGCTTTCCTGGAGACCCAGGTCCTCCCGGTGAGCCTGGTGCTGCTGTAAGTTGAATAATAAACTATTAAAATATGGCGTGAGAGCAGAAGAGATGATCACACACACACACACACACACACACACACACACACACACACACACACACACACAAAAACACAAAGGAATGGATTCTCTACAATAATGTGTATTACAGGTGTGTGTTGGGAAGGTGTATAGTATACTGTGTTTTATAGGGAATTGATGGCCTTCCTGGGGATAAAGGAGAGAATGGAGAAGCCGGTCAGCAGGTACGCCACGTCCTTTTTATACAATCACATGAACTGTGGACAAGTCCCTAATCAGTTACAAGATTGTATGTGTGTGTGTGTGTGTGTGTGTGTGTGTGTGTGTGTGTGTGTGTGTGTGTGTGTCTGCAGGGACCACCGGGTCCGTCAGGTGAAGCTGGACCCCCTGGAGCTCCAGGAAAGAGAGTGAGTCTCTGATACACACTAAACATCGTTCACACTGCAGAGTTTAAATTAAACTGAAATAAATTAAATTAAATTCTCCAGAAAATACATCAGAATTACATTTCGAAATATAAACGGATTGATTTGTTGTTCGTGTTTATATTTAATTTTAATGAATCTTTGTGTTGTAAAAAACAGGGACCGATTGGACGAACAGGAGCTGAAGGCAAACAGGGAGAAAAAGGTTCTAAGGTAAAAGTGAACATTAACTCAAAATGTGTACACACTCTACCTGTTCATTATTATACTGTGTGTGTGTGTGTGTGTGTGTGTGTGTGTGTGTGTGTGTGTGTGTGTGTATGTAATAATTATCCACCTTAGCTATGTATTGTGTGTTATCTGTCCCGCAGGGTGAAGCCGGAGCTGAAGGACCGGCCGGGAAAACTGGGCCTGTTGGACCTCAGGGAGCCCCTGGAAAGGCCGGTGCTGATGGTCTGAGAGGAATTCCCGGACCTGTGGTACATTTCCTGTTTATTCAGGGCTCTGAATTGGAAATTCGTAATTTTCTTATTTTTTTAAATCTTGGTTTTAAACATGTGTGACATTATTACAGGGTGAACAAGGTCTTCCTGGTGCAGGAGGTAAAGATGGACCATCGGGTCCACTGGTAAGACACATGTTTATTATATAAGTTCACTTTAATATTGTTTCAAATAAAATATCGTCTGTGAAATTATCTGATTTTTTTATTCATTTAATTTCATTTTCTATGCCGCTTAGTCCTAATTAGGGTTGTGGGGAGGCTGGTGCCCATCTCAGCCTACTTTGGAGAAGGGTACACTCGACAGCTCATCAGGCCATCGCAGGCCCAACACCCACACAACCATTCATACTCAACTCTGGAATTTTGGAACAGCCAGTTAACCTACTGTGCATGTTTTTGAACTGTGGGAGGAAACCGAAATTCCCGGAGGAAACCCACACAAACACGGGGAGTATATGCAAACTCCACACAGGAACGCCAAGGCTGGGAATCGAACCCAGGTGAAGCAGACTTGCTAACCGATATGCCACCTTATTAAAAAATTTATATATATATATATATATATATATATATATATATATATATATATATATATATATATATATATATATATATATAGGGATCCCTTACTTTCCGCGGTTAATTGGACCAAGATCCCCACGAAATCCGCAAAGTACGATCAACCAACTGACTTATACGTACATGTATATGTAATCCAGTGCAGCTAACTGGGTTATCAAAGGCGGGCCATGTCTCTCACTGTCTATGGTGTGAGGCATGTGAAAGAACCATTGCTGACTTTCGTAAAGAGTAGGCTACAAAGTCGTCAGTGTGTTTCCGTCCCTTGCTAAAAAGGGTTGTGACAGGAAGGGAATCCGACGTAAAAACCTCTGCCAAATCAAAAACGACTCCCGAGTAAAAGGGAAAAAGTCAAAAGGAAGACAGACATATTCAATGCTATAAATGCTGATAATAACAATTAAACATTAAAAAAATAACATACGCTGTAAATAAAATATAAATACACACACATACAGATGGTATTGTATAAGAAGATGATGACATACAAACATATGCGCACAGTCGCACACTCTTGCAGATGCCCGTGCACACACAGATGCAACAATGTAAGTAGTTTTGATGGGACATTTTGGGTTGTTTTTTGTTTTGTGTTTATTTAGGGTTTGGGTTTTTTGGGGTTTTTTTGCATAATTGGCCATCTTTTTGTGGCATTTAACTTAATTTTTCCCCTATTCTTCCTTAATTTCCTCATTTTTTTAATTCAATGAATATTTATTTATTTATTTTTAAAAAACGCAATGCACTGATGTCACATGAATTGAAGCGCAAAGTAGCGAGGGATCCCTGTGTATATATACAGACGCTCCCCAGCTTATGAAGAAGTTAGGTTCCAGACGGCCGTTCGTTAGATGAATTTGTTCGTAAGTTGTTACAGGGCATTCTTTAGAGGGGAACGTATGTTTAAACCTTGTATAAGTAACCTATATGAGTTTGTACTGCATACAAGCTCTCTCTCTCTCTCTCTCTCTCTCTCTCTCTCTCTCTCTCTCTCTCTCTCTGTTATTACATAACTGACCGCACAGTGTAATGATGCTCTTGAGCTAAGTCTAATTGAAAGCATATCCCCTCTCTCTCTCTCGCTCTCTCTCTCTCTCTCTCGCATACACACACACGCACACACACACACACACACAGGCGATACTACAACTGGACAATCGAACTGATCAGCTTCCGGTTGCCCTTGGAAGGAGCACCGGAGAACTATAATCGAACTTCGACATCAAGATAATCTGATTTATTTATCTATTTACCCGAAGCGTGTGTAATGCTTCCTAGATAATTCTGTTTGATTGGTGGATTATTTGTGAATCATTTCCCAATATGATTCATGGTTTGTGTCTCACTCAGCCCCATGTTGACCCGACTCAACTCAACCTGTTGCTCGCGTGCCTGAGGCTTTAAAGTCTTTATGGTGTTAAATCATGACCATCACAAATCATTGTTAATGACACCACAGTAAACAGCATCCTGCACATCAAAACCACTCAGCATCGCCAAGGCACACCGTTTAACCCATTTATTATCGCCGCCGAATGAAGTTATCTGTGTAGAATCTGGAGGTGCGCGGCGGCCACATGTGTGCTTCAGGCTGCAGGTCGCTGGAACGAGCAGAGAGCAGTGTACGCACATTACGAGCACACAGGTGGAAAGTTCATACTAATGGGGGACATGAAATTAAACACTTAGAAAACTTTTAATTTTCCACCATTTTATAAATCATATAGGTCATTTTTGAGATCGGTGCAATTCTGGTTCTTTCTTTTGTGTAAGTAAGTAAGTTAAACTTTATTCAAGAGATGCATACAAAGAACAAGTACAAATCCTAATGAATATTAATATAAAAATAAGTATACACTCTTAAGATTCTGCTAAAAGATAATAAATATCTGTAATTGTTCTGTAATTTGTGGATTGGGGTTTTCATTCATTTTACAACTCTTTGCTCAACTGAGTATGCATGGTAGATTATGCCGATCTGAGCAGATAATTAATTCATCTCTGTGTATGAGACTTGCACCCATGCTAGTAGGCTTACACTTCTGACCAACCATATTTACTCAGGATTACAAAAGTCGCAAAACAGTGTAAACACAAAGATCACAGAGACGACGTCTTAACACACTATATAACTGAGATATATATGTATATATATATATATATATGTAGTTTGTAAACAATGAATGCAGCGTCATTGCGTCTTAACGTCAGCGTACTACGTAGGTACGTCTAAACTCAAAATTTGACTTTTTTTGAAAAAAAAAAAAAGTTAAACGGATGAACGTAACTTGGGTAGCATCTTTGTGTATATATATATATATACACATAGATTCTTCTATAATCACCTGAAGAGAGAGGATGGTTTCACCACCCCTCGAAACAGATCTGTAGTGATAAATGGAGTTTCAATAGAAAGTCTTTGTCCTGTCCTTTTATTTTTGTTTTATATATATATATTATAATTTTCATTAATATATATATATATATATATATATATATATATATATATTATTATTATTATTATAATTTTTAATTTATTTTCTATAATTACTTTTGTGGTAATTTGACCATTTTGAAATGTTACCCTGTGTAGGGTCCTCCTGGACTCCCTGGATTGAAAGGTGATCCTGGTTCTAAAGGTGAAAAGGTAAAGATTTAAGCTAAATAAATAAAAAACACCAGTTGAGAGTTTTTGTGTTCAGTTCAGTTTTTATGTAATTAAATCTGTAAATAAAATATGTACATAAGACATGTGTTAAATGATGGAGAGGTTTTGATAGGAGATGAAGGTTTGAAAATAACTAATGCCTTCATTTTATACCCAGAAGAGTGTAAAATACTATTTTAAATGATCCTCTTTTGTAAAATATAAATTTAAATTGTATTATTTATTTATATAATATTTATATAGAACTTTCCACTGCATTTACATTCTACTACATACTACATATATAATACATACATACTACATACATATCACTGCGTACATATTATGTGATGTGGTGTGGGACAGATCTTGGAGTGATGTTGGGGAGATGTAGGAAAGATGTAGCTGTAGGAGTGACGTAGAAGAGATGTTGATGTAGGAGACATGTATGGGTGATTGAGGGGTGATGTAGGAGCAGTCATAGCCCATCAGGGCCAGTAAGGTCTTCTCTGATGGTCTAAACACTATCATCGAGGCACTAACCTACATTTGCAACTTAAATGCTAGTATTTGTTCTATTAAATTGTTTTAATTTATTCCCAACATTAATTTATACTCTTCATTTCATAGTGTGTCTTTTGGCTGCACTTCAGTACATGTATGTGAAGATTAGATTTTTTTTTTTTTTTTTTTGTCCAATCAGATTTCAGCTTCTATGGGCTGTCATGTCAATGTGCCCAAAGCCAATGTCACTTAAGTTATACTAGCAATGTTTCTTTAACCAATCAGATTTCAGATTTGCCTTACTGGGCCTGCGAACTGTAACATCAGCATTTTTCCATCCTCTGATTGGTTGGTCAAAGCAAAAAATTTTGATAAACTGAATAGTTGTAGCATTCTGCACAGAATACATAAGACATTCTTAAAAATTTATTTTTAAGGCGGACTTTTCCAGAAAATCTAGACATCATAAGAAGTAAGGTTTACGCTTATTACAGCTTCCCAAGGGGCAGATTTACGGGCAGCTTACAGTGGTGATTCTTCTTCTTCTTTCTTCTTTTCTTTCGGCTGTTCCCTTCAGGGGTCGCCACAGCAAATTATCTTCCTCCATTTCACCCGATCCTCTGCATCTTCTACTCTTACTACCTTCATGTTCTCCTTCACCACATCCATAAATCTTGTCTTTGGTCTTCCTCTAAGCTTTCTGCCTGGTAGTTCCAACCTCAGCATCCTACTACCAATATACTCACTATCCCTCCTCTGTACATGTCTAAACTCAATCGAGCCTCTCTGACTTTGTCTCCAAAACCTCTAACATGTGCTGTAATTCTGATGTACTCATTCCTGATCCTATCCATCCTCGTTACTCCCAAAGAGAACATCAACATTTTCATCTCTGCTACCTCCAGCTCTGCTTCCTGTCTTTTCCCCAGCGCCACTGTTTCTAAACCATACAACAGGTGACCTCATCACCGTCTTCTACACTTTTCCTTTCATTCTTGCCGATACTTTCCTATTACACATCACACCGGACACTTTTCTCCAACCATTCCAACCTGCCTGCACATGCTTCTTTACCTCTTTTCCACACTCTCCATTGCTCTGGATTGTTGAGCCTAAGTACTTAAAATCCTCCACCTTCTTTATCTCTGCTCCCTGTAACCTCACCATCCCTCTTGGATACTTCTCATTCACATACATGTATTCTGACTTACTGAGTCTAACCTTCATTCCCCTCCTTTCCAGGGCATACCTCCACCTCTTTAGATTTTCCTGCACTTGTTCTCTGCTCTCACTGCAGATCATAATGTCATCTGCAAACATCATAGTCCATGGGGAATCTTGTCTAACTTCGTCTGTCAGCCTGTCCATCACCATAGCAAACAAGAAGGGGCTCAGAGCTGATCCTTTATGCAGTCCCACCTCCATCTTGAACTCTTCTGTCGCACCGACAGCACATCTCACCACTGTCTTACATCTCTCATACATGTCCTGCACCACTCTAACATACTTCTCTGCCACTCCAAACCCCCTCATACAATACCACAGTTCTTCTCTCGGCACCCCGTCATATGCTTTCTCCAGATCCACAAAGGCACAATGCAGCTGCTCCTGACCTTTTCTCTGTGCTTCTCTATTAACATCCTCAACTCAAACACTGCACCTGTGGTGCTCTTTCTTGGCATGAAACCAAACTGTTGTTCACAAATGCTGACCTCTGCCCTTAGTCTAGCTTCCACTATTCTTTCCAGTGGTGATTGCTGGTGGAAATTATTGAATGCTAAGAGGTAGTATCTGAAATACTTGAAATGCCACTCTCTGCAATGCTGTGCCTGGTTAAATGATGTTTTTGTATATTATTGATGGTTTGTGTAATTGCGACATGATAGTGATGGTATTAGAAGGTGGGTTAAGTCCCCAATAAAGAACCAGACACCAAATGTACTGCCCAATACTGAGTGGGAGTGATGTAGGACAGATGGAGGAAGGATTTGATGGAGATCATGCAGACAAATAATACTGAAGTTTCTAAGTATAATGTGTATATAATATTTACATAAATATAATTCAATAAATGTATATCTAATCAATTGAATATTACAGAAAAAGCTGATATTAAAGTTGTCATATGTTGAGGTGTGTGTGTGTGTGTGTGTGTGTGTGTGTGTGTGTGTGTGTGTGTGTGTGTGTGTGTGTGTGTGTGTGTGTTTCAGGGACATCCTGGTCTTATTGGTCTGATTGGACCTCCTGGTGAACCAGGTGAAAAAGGAGACCGAGGTTTACCTGGAGCTCAGGGAACAACTGGAGGTAAAGGTGATCCTGTAAGTAAATATATCTCTCTCTCACACATACACACACACACACACACACACACACACACACACACACACACACACACACACACACACACACACACACACACACACACACACATAGAGGGAGAGAGAGAAAGAGAGAGACTTGAGTGAAGTAACGGATTGTTACAGATTGTTGTGGTATTGTTTATTGTTCTGTTTTGGTTCTCAGGGTGCGGTCGGTACATCTGGCCCCCTTGGGCCTCCTGGTTCTCCTGGAATTCCTGTAAGTTTTGTTATTTGTGAGGTATCACTGCAATATTCTCCAATTTATATTCTTTCTTTGATCATATTACTAATTTTCTCTCATTTTCTGTGCCAGGGATCACAAGGACAGAAAGGAGCTAAAGGAGCGAATGTGAGTCGTGTTCCTTTTAATTAAACCCGTGAATCACGCACAGAAATGTACTTCACTACAATTTATATCTAGACATGGACAGTGTGAGGTTTGTCCATCTCCTCCAGGTACAAATGGATTATTGGTACAGCTTTATAACATTTTGCATTATATTGCACACACACACACACACACACACACACACACACACACACACACACACACACACACACACACACACACACACACACACACACACACTCAAATAAACAAACAAACAAATTAAAGCAAACCTATAACATCCTGGAAGAGGTGATTAAAATGCTAGTGTGAGATCACTCCAGGCGCGAGAGAGTCATGTGACAGCTGTGGATCTCTGCTTTACTACAGTCAGCAACAATTTCTGTAGAACCGTTATGTGTGTGTACAGTTCCCGTATAACTCGAAGTTATGTGAAATGTACAGATTATTGTAATTTTTGTGAAATTAAAGAATGAATGTGTTTTTTTAAAGGGTCCAGCCGGTCAGAAAGGAGAACCTGGTTTGCTCGGTGCTCCCGGTCCTCCTGTAAGTGAAACACTGCCGTATAATTGTGTTGTTTATATAATTTCTGATCAGTTGAGTATAAAGTGCTGTGTGAGATATTGGTGGAGTATTTGGCGAAACAGCGGTGTTTGTTATGACGGTACGGTATACGTACTGACGTACTGATGATTATTCACTTCTGGAATTTTAGGGTCCACCAGGTACCATGGTCCAACCACTGCCCATTCAGGCTGATGAGGCCATGCTGGATTACGGTTTAGACAGAATAGAGGGAATGGATGAAGTTTACGGTTCCCTTAATAATCTGAAGCTGGATATCGAACGTATGAAGTTCCCTCTGGGGACGCAGGACAATCCAGCTCGGACCTGTAAAGACCTGCATCTCAGCCAGCCTGACTTCCCTGACGGTGCGACTCCAGTTTCAATTTCCATAAACAGCTGGTGTGTTTATAGCCAAGTGTAAAGAAGATGTTCTGGGTCTGAAAGCTGTGTTTGTGGTTCAGGTGAATACTGGATCGATCCGAACATGGGCTGTAAAGGAGATTCCTTCAAGGTGTACTGTAACTTCACAGCAGGAGGAGAGACGTGTATCTATCCTGATAAAAAGTCCTCAGGAGTCAGTATTTTATTCCTGACACTTAATACTGAATACTCAGTTGGTACCCACGGTGCAGTTTACTCAGAATGTTTCTTTATAATCAGGTGAGAATTTCCAACTGGCCCAAAGAGACTCCAGGGACGTGGTTCAGTGAGTTCAAGCGCGGTAAAATTGTACGTATCCATACTTATAATCTTTACTGTGTTGCGTTGGTGCTGACATCTTCCTGATACATAAAGACGCAATTTCATTCCAGACGGCATCGTCTCCTCCGCGGTGTGTCTAACGTCCGTGTCTTTCACAGCTCTCGTATGTCGATGTGGAGGAGGGTTCCATCACTGGTGTCCAAATGACCTTCCTCAAACTGCTGAGTTCTGCAGCGAGACAGAACTTCACCTACATCTGCCACCAATCCGTGGCCTGGTTCGATGCCAAAGCAAACAGCTACAACAAAGCATTACGCTTCCTCGGCTCCAATGATGAGGAAATGTCGTACGACAACAACCCCTTTATCAAGGCCGTGTCCGACGCCTGCTCAGTAAGAATATCGAAACATTAGTGCTGCGTTAGTAGCACACACTATCTACCATCAGCCAGTTCTGGTACCAGTACCGCTTTTACTCACAGCTTTTAGTTCACATTTTCATAATCTGCTCAGATTCTCCAGATCTCTGTATAATGAAACAAGCCTGGTTATTCCGGGAGTTATTTCACCTGCCTGATATCATCCGAACGAGTGAAAGTCAACAAAACGTCATGTGACATGGATGCCGGTTCTGACCAAATCTCTCTTTGTGTGTTTCAGCAAAAGCAGGGATACGCTCGAACCGTGTTGGAGATTAACACTCCACGCATCGACCAGCTGCCCATCATTGATGTCATGCTGAATGATTTCGGAAATCCAAGCCAGAGATTCGGCTTCGAGGTCGGGCCCGTGTGCTTCCTCGGGTAAACGCCTTTCTTCGGCGTGTTGGTGCTGGGATGCTTCGAGTCGTGTGGATGGCTGCCACACACACACAAACACACACACTTCTGCTGGCCGATAAAGACTGTGTTAAGATCCCGGGAATGTTCATTGCCCTTGTGGGGCTGAAAAAATGAGACTGAGACCAGCAATCTGAGGAGCGACATGAAGAGAAGACGTAAACTGGTGAAGAGCGGTGCACTTTCAAACTCACAAATACAAAAGAGATGAATTCCTTTATTTTCATCTTCACTCTTTTTCCCAGTTTTAATCCCAGTATTTAATGAATTTCTAATCCTGATCTGATATTTAATCCCACTGTTGGACCTCATCCCCATCATAATTCCTACTTTAATCTCCCGTCCTAAATCCCTCTCATCATTATAATCCCCATATTTTATTCCTATTCCAATACTGGAATTCTTTCCCAGATTTCCCAGTTATTTCCAACCCCACTCACATTCGCTTCTTTTTATTATTTTTTTTTCCTCTGGGTTTTGATTCTGTTTTCATCTATAAAATTAAAAATCTTACGGTGCTATAGAAAATGCATTTTTATAAAAAATCTTGGACTGTAATATTAATAATTCTGTACATGAATGTCATTTTGACTCATTTCTCCTGCATGTCTTTAATCCGGAGATGTTCCAGAGATTTCTTCAGTTTAAATATTGATACCTATATATTTTTTTTCTATCTTTAATCCAGTTCTTCTGTTCTGTGAGATTCGATTCAGCATTAAAACGCAGCCCTTCTGTAAATATCCACCACTTTTATACACAGAGATTTATTCCTTTATCCTTATTTGGATTGTGAAGGAGGAATTTAAATTTACTTTGATGTCCCATTAAGATGTTTAAGTTGTAAACGTTATTGTTGTGGTAATCAGACGTCTGAAGATGCAAGAGGGATGGAACGAGAACGTTTATATTACAGTCAAACTCTTTTCTTTGTACCTCAACTCGAAGTAGAAGAGAAACATGTTGAAAAACTCTTTCATTAATTCCATGTGGTTATTTTCCAGGTTTCTCTGCACGTCTTTATGCAAGTTTCTGTTTGAAGTTAAACGCTACCTTCCTGTGCCCTGTATTTAAGCTTCTGTGGTACATTGTGGGGTTTGTTTCATTGCTTTTCAGTCTTCTTCTCAATATTGTTTGCAGATCTGTTCATGTCCTCGGTTCCCTCCAAATACACGACTATAGGCATTTAAGAATGGACACATTTGTGTATTTTTTTCTTCTATAATTTATGTAAAACTTGGAATAAATGATTGGTACAATGACATTTAATATCTATTCTGTTTCGCAGCACTTCGGTATAATTTATTTATTTGTTTATTTTGGGAAATCAGTCTACAAGATAAATAGGACTTTTGTGTTAGAATAAAATATATTTGATCAAAATAATTGTTTTATTTTAGATTGTTATGTACTGGGTCGGTAAAGTGAGGTCATATTGTTAAAAGATGTCACACTTTTCTTTTCGGCTTTCCCCTTTTTTTCCCACGGGTCGCCACAGCAAATCATCTGATTCGCATATTTGATTTGGCGTACTGTAGGTTTTCACGTCGGATGCCCTTCCTAACACAACCCTTTAGCAAAGGGCAGAAACATGCTGACGGCTTTGCAGCTACTCTTTACAAAGTCAGCAACGGTTCTTTTACATGAACCTCTCACCATAGACAGGGAGAGACACGGCCGGCCTTTGATAACCCAGTTAGCTGCGCTGGGGTAAGCCTGGGTTTTTAAACCCGAGCCTTGTGGCTCATCAGGCCGGTGCTTATCCCCAGTTTCCACAGTGTGAAGCAACGAGGAGTTCAACTCCCCCTGGGTGGGACGCTAGTCCATCGCAGGTTACCTTCCCAGTATATTTTACTGGTACCCATTTATACTGCTGGGTGAACAGAGGCAGCATTGTGGTTGAGACCTTGCCCAGGGGTCTTAGCACAGTGAGGGTCTCAGTGGGATTTGAACTCACAACCTCCCGATCTTGAGCACAGCACCCTAACCACTACGCCACCGGCCCCAACTGCACTGGGGGGGACAATATGTCAGACAGAGAGCATCATTTTTAAACTGTTCGCATGTGTTTATCGGTTTCGGTGAATAGAGGAAGGCTTTCTGCATTCACAAAACTTGGAATGGACTCCACCGGGTCAAGGTGTCCACTGGTTGTACAGTCGTTGTACATTCTTCATTCTGTACTTGTCTGTTTGTATCTGTTGATGACCGGTGGCTCTGACTCAAGGCCAGACTACTACCTGACCTTCCGTGCGTGAATCGGACATGTGGGGAACACAGAGCGTTCTCTGTTTACCGATAAGGAGGTTCATGGGACTGATGTATAACATGTATCGCAGGCTCCACAGGACAAAATGTACAGCTTTAGGATAAGTGCAGTATAACTAGCGGGTCCGAAATGGACAGCACCATACATCCACTGGGGTATCATGAGAGGCTTGAGCAGCACCAGAGATGACTTTCACTACTTCATCATTTACTTTTTTTTTGTTTGTTTTTTTTTTAAGTTTATCTGTTTAGGCTTGTTTACATTTCCCAGCATGGTGAGGCAGCTATTTAAAAGGCGGGTGATGTAATCAAGTATTTAAACCGAGAGAG